>OY757918.1:74615965-74835414 GCA_963585895.1 Sepioteuthis lessoniana
ACCGTAGTCAAGGGCGACCCGAAAGCTCCTTTTTCATTAGCTACTACACCGGGATGTTGGGGGGGGGCTACCCTTTCCCTGGATTACTCCACTTTACCCTTGACCCGTACCTTATAATGCTGAGTATTAAGCTAGGTGGCATCGAGTACCATTTTTCGAGTCTTTGGTATGACTCGACGTGGGATTGAACCCCGGTCTCCCGAGCTATTCGCGAACACTACAATTAGAAGCTCAATTTTATTGGTCCTCTTAGATGATCAATTTTATCTGCGAAATGTGACGAAACCAAGACAAAATTTGACACCGAGACGTTAGCTACATTGGAGTCACAGGACTTGGAGGAATTAAAACGTACCCTCATAGATGCACATAAAAAAGGAAACTAAACCAGAGTGACTAGAGAAATTAATGTCGACGACAAGAATTTCGGGGTGACCGTCCACATATTTACACGAAATGCTAAACTGATTGGGATAAGTGATGATATTGTGAGACAAAAGTTTCTTCAGACACTGACATCAACATTATTACCGGTCATTGCCTCACAAAAGAGTTAAATCATACCCAACTTGGCAAGTTAGTGGACGAACTAATGACGTAACTGACAATTGGTAATGCATTCGTCGTTCAGCAACTTATGTCATATAAACACAAGACAAAATAAAAGCCACTGTTATTTGTTTCCAGTATTTCTGTTCCTGTTATTTCGAAATTCTTTTATCCATTTCATTCTCGATGCCAAATTACCACTACCTACTTCACACAAGCAACATAAATATATCCTTAACAATTTGTTTTAATAAAAAAAAAACCCAAATATACCCGGGTTTTATTATTTCTATTAGGACATTATACAATCAAAACACAAATTATAACATGTATTAACAAACTCGATAGGACTGAAACTCTATGACCTAGAAAAAAAAAGTTTGGTTCGAAAATATACTGACTACATAGAATTTTGTGTAGTGAATGTGTTTATTTTTGGACTACTACATATTCATATTTTTGGTGAAAGAGTTTCAATTCTGTAGAGTTCGGTAATTAATAGCACTTAATGATATAATAAGATGTTCCAGATAAATAATATCTTGGTTTAGAAGAAAATTAAGTTTTTATTAAAAAAAAAAAGATATATGTGTACTTATTTATGGGTAATACGGTGTATATATTTATATTTGTCACACACAAGTGTTTACAGAGGGAGAAAAATAGAGTAGAATAGAAATTTTAAGAAGTATTATTATCATTCCGAGAATTGTTTGAACTCTCGATTTCATTATTTTTATTGTTATTACAATGTTTTGGTTCAATAGTTTTCCTTGAGGAAAGTGAGCAGCCTCAATACCAGAGAGCGGTTGTTGAATGGGTTGATCAGAATGTTTTAATAGCGACAAAAGATGGTTTGGTTTGGTTGAGTTGGGTTTTATTGCCTATCAACCTTTGTGAGTTATTTAATGCCAAATCCTGTTATATATATATATATATATATATATATATATATATATATATATATATATATATATATATATATATACTTAACTTATATATATATATACTTATATATATATATAGATATATACTTAAAAACACGCATCCACACGCACACATATACACCCTCACCCATATATACACACATACTTACAACCACGCATAAACGAGATCTTAACGGCTTTTTATCTGCTTTTGGCCGTATTTTCGATTTTGTCTGTATTTTTGTCGCATTTTCGATTTTCAATTTCATTCCATCTTTCCATCAAGAAACCTTAGGTTGCAGAAAAATATTTTCCATGAATTAAATATATATATAATATATATTTATTTATTATCATAATAGCTCTATTATAGATATTAAGCACTCTCCATATTATATTGCACTTGATTCGACAAATAACCACATAGTGATTTACTGACGACCAACACTCTGATAATATATATATATATATATATATATATATATATATATATATATATATATATATATATGTGTGTGTGTGTGTGTGTGTGTGTGTGTGTGTGTGTGATTTGTAAGCGAATAGTTTGTAGATAACTTTATTTTTAAACGAGCCTGATCTCATTTGTTTACATACAGCTAAATGGTTTCAAGTATGGCTATTTATTACTAATAATTCTATTTAATATTAACAATAATCCCTAGCAAAAGATTGAATAGTTCTATTTGTCTCATAGACGGGACTCTAACAAGTGCTACCACTTCGAATCAGAGTGGACCCGAAAGTTATGATAATGAAGTACTCCACATTCCCCAAACTCCAAGACTGAAGCCTTGCCATCAGATGCAATTTAATGTCATACCCCAGACACCAAATTGTTTCAAATATTGCTAACACTAAAATTCTATTCAACATTATTTATTCGTTTGCACACCGTTAAATGGTTTCAGGCATTGCTATCAAATACTAATTAAATCCTTTGTTAGCATACTGTTAAATTGTTTCTAGTATTGTAAAAGATTAGATAATTTCATTTGACCCATAGATAGGTTAAGTACTACTATTCCGAGTCAGAGTGAACCTGTGAGTAATAGCAATCTAGGGGCGCCCCACATTCCCGAAAGTTCCCGGACTGGAGCCTCGCTATCAGATGTAATTTAGTGTCATATACAGGAACTCATTGGGTGGGGATGGGAATGGAAGTTCTTACCCCTCTAAAGAGGCGCAGTCGGTGTATTCTACAGCCTTACCTGATAGGGCTGAGCGACAGAAGAAGCAAAAATAATAAAAAGAGAGATTTGTCTGATGTTAGAAAGCGAAACAGATGTCAAGCAGCAACAATTGCTTATCTTGTTATGTATGTATTTACTCAACTTCTACCCCACGAGCAAGATGTGACTCAAAGTCAGTTTTTAAGAGGAGTACTACTGGTTTGAATCATCAGTTTTCTCTCTTCTAGACCGTTTGCCATACCAAGGTTAAAGAGAGCAATCTATTCCATTATTTACCCATAGTTGGCGGGAGAAGAGTAGGATTCATATTAGCGCGATGTGAAATGTAAGCCGCCTCATTCAAAATGTTGACTCGAGTCACCAGGTCTATTTACTACGACTTTATGTCACGAGCGTCTCCTCGTCTCAGTTTATGTAGATCAACAGTCTCAAACACTCGACTCACTACTTTTGTATATCTTATGGCAGAACCGTTTTCATAACCAAGTTTTCCTAGAATTCGGACATTCACTTGAAAAACTTATTTTTTTTCATTAATTTGATTTTTATTCACATTGAACTTGCTATACGAATTCTCATATTTCCGATTATTCATTGTCACATGCACATTGATTTTGATAATTAAAGAGTCTCCTTAGCAGTCTATCAACTGTATTGCAGTTTATCACTATAACTAGTGGTAATTGTGGACTCCGCCCCCCCCCACATCAACTTGGTATAGTGTGTCTCTTCACTAGGATACAATAGCCCTCTTGAGTCCTTGGATTTTAAACTCCAGATGTTGATAAATAAAAATACTTTTAGAAAGCTTCAAAATATTGATACAAATCCTCCAATTTTCTTATTTCTATTTGAAATATATTTAAAAAAACAGACCTTAACTGATTTATCTTACTAATTCACAATTTATCATCTCATAACTCGAGGACACCTAGAACCTCTAAATTTTCTGTTGTTACTAATGAGAGACTTCACAGCATGTTTTAGCATATCTATTCTTGTAAACTAAAAAAAAAACTTTTATGATTTTAGCTAGGGGTTAAATTCATAATGTAAGTATGATATTACAAATTGTAGAATATATTTGTAATTGAGTATGAAGCCCGAAATTTTAAGGGAGGCGGCGCGGTCTTCTGCTTGTCTCAAGAACTTAATTTAATGACAGTCATTTGTTTGTAAACAGTGATATGGTTTCAAGTAACTAACAATAATCTTTAGTAAATGATTATAACTTCAAGTAACTATTCTTAATACAAATAATTTACAATTGTATGGCATCAACTATTCCAATCAAATAAGAATGATTTTTAAATAGATCCATTTGATCCATTTATGGGACCCAAACATATATCACCACTATGACTCAGAGTGGATCTGGGAGTAATAGCAATGAAGGTGTACTAAACAATCTCCGGATTTCCAGAACAGGAGCCTCACTATCAGATGCAGTTTGGTGTCATACCCAGGACACCCCATTCTTTTGATGGAGAGGTGTCTTACTTCTCTGCAGAGGGTACAGTCAGCGTATTCAAAGCCCTGGTGACAAGTCGATCGTTTTCGTGAATCCAGTCCATGGGAATGTGACATTGAAATAAAAATGGGTGGGATTTTGAGTCACAACGGGTTGGCTATTTTCTTCCTGCAGTTGGGATCAATTGACATTCTTCGAGGCTCCTAAAAATAGCGCTGGAGTCACAGTTGGTTTAATCTTAACAAACAACAAATAGTCCAATTGACAGGAAAGCAGTGCAACTCAGAAAGCAAGACAATCTTGATATGATAAATAGCCATTTTTCATGCTTGGCTTAGTTTTGGCACAAGGTCAGAAGTATGCGCCACCTACTGATTATTTAAATTAACTAAAAATGTTCTGCTACCTTGCTGATCATTTCACCATGCAGAGTGTTTGAAAAATTTATTATGCTTTCCTTAGTCAAATATATAGGCCTCGGATTGCTTACAGTACCTGCTGTTCCTAAAATATTCTCTCGTGTGATTGACTGATTGATTTGAATAGTGTGCAAACCCGTTAAGTTATTTTGTGCCTAAAGGTTGGGAAATTGCGTTCACGTTCTTTCTTAGCTGTTTTTTTTATACAGTTCCTTAATTTTAAGTATTCCTATCTAACACTAATTTATACACAATCATATAGTTTCAAGTATTCTTATCTACTACTAATAATTATTAAACAGAGTTATATGGTTTCAAGTATTCTTATCTACTTCTAATAATTATTAAACAGAGTTATATGGTTTCAAGTATACTTATCTACTACTAATAATTATTAAACAGAGTTATATGGTTTCAAGTATTCTTATCTACTACTAATAATTATTAAACAGAGTTATATGGTTTCAAGTATTCTTATCTACTACTAATAATTATTAAACAGAATTATATGGTTTCAAGTATTCTTATCTACTACTGATATTTATTAAACAGATCTATTTAAGCCATAAATAGGACTCTCATCTAAATTATGTTGATATAAGTAGCTCTTTAACATTACACCAAGTGCTTTTGACCAAAAAAAAAGAAAGATTTAAAACTGTTTAATGAGGATTAAAATTTATTTTCGTCTAAATAAAATTAGAATAGCAATAAAGTAATTCATCATTTAATTCTGGTCGGCCAAAACTTGTGAATCCATAAGAGAATGTTACTTATAAGTTTGTCCTTACTTCTCGAGCAGTGCTCAGCGTTTCTAGTTCTTCTTATTAGATGATTTGTGTGATGGTAAGTAAGTGGCCGTATAGCTGCTATTTTGTTCATAGCAGCACGTAGCATACAGCAAAAACTTACATCTATCAGCTCTTTACAGTTTTCTTTATCAGTAAACTATGTTACAATGACTTCTTGTGAGAGATAGTTGAGTGGTTTTGAATTAAGAATTATTGTAGCATAGTCACTAACGACAGCTATGTCAGTAATGACAACTCATTATGACTTCTGTTGCTTTATTCTCTTCGTCCAGTTTCTCAAGCCATGGAAGTAGGTAGCAATAAATAAAACAGACACAAAATCTAGGTTAGTTTCTTCGTTCAAGTTGGAAATAGCTCTTCCCGTATCTTTGAATCATTCCTCGTTCTCCGTTCATGCAAACGTTTGTCTCCTCGCACCCCATCCACTAAAAGACAGAGCGAATCGAGAAATCCCATCGTCTTTTATTGGGGTTCACAGAAGACTTCACCCCTTCTTCTGCCAGACGTGAGTGTCATCGTGTGGCCATCCCTCGTCACTGTTTTGATGGCCGATCGCTGGTGATTTCGACAAAACCCAGTTAATTGCTGTTTTCAGTTCAGGATGCTAGGGTTTGGGTTAGCACACTGGATGAGATGTTGAACTTTACCAATTCATTTTTCTTCTGGCTGCTGGCTTTTTTTTCTTCTTCTTTTTTTCTTTCTTTTTTTTTTTTAATAACATATCTATTCGCTCCTTGAGAGTGTACCCGTGTTTTTCCAGGTAGTTTTCTCATAGCTAGGAAGAGAAAGTGATTCATGCTTTTCCAAAAAAACATCAGAGCAAAGTGAATGCTAACAGTTTCAGCCACAATTTGAATATAGCAAATCAATTCGTTTTTATACACTAACAAATATTAAGGGGGAACTCCTAGTGGTGTAGTGGTTAAAGTTCTGGACAACGACATCGTAGTAAGCGAATTCGAATTCCTATCGTGCTACTGCGTTCACTTTTGGACTAATACTTTTGGGAAAAATATGAATCCCTTTATCCCTCATGCTATGGGTTGAATAGTACCTCTATCGTTCTTCTGCAAGGATGGCTGTCGCCTTAAATAACCCACGAAGGTTGATATGCCATTAAACAAAGAAATCAAACCAAACATCACCAAGTTCTAATTAAAAGCTGTTAATTAAAATTCAATGATGAACAAAACATGAGTTATTTTGGGATTAGAACAAACATTTTCTTATTAATCGATAATTAATAAATCTATACATTTACTGATTACTTCTTTACCATCAGAAGTCTAAAATAATTTTTGCCTGCTCATTCAGTTCAGAGTACTCCTGATACAAACATACTATATTATCTATATCAATAAACTAGTTTGTTTTGACCTAACCTCTCCGCTTCGTTCTTGATGCGACACAAGGTCAATTTTTAGTTGAGAACTGCTGGTTTGAATTTACAGTTTTTCTTTTCCTAGAACGGTTGCTTTACTGATGCTAGAGAACCCAAACAGCCCTACTATTTACTCGAGGAAGTTCTCGTGGCGTAGTGGCTGAAGGGGTGGACTGCGACATTGTAGTAAGCGAGTTATTATTCGATCTCCAGTTGGTGCCGAATGTCTCCTTTCTAAGTTAATTCTATCAAAAAATCAAGACTTGAACGGAACAAAGATAGAATTGGCAGTCACGAAGTGTCTGTCCGATTTCATCAAACATGTTTAAAAGAGAAAATTGTTGTATATATATATATATATATATATATATATAGGAAAGAGTTGACATATCTATCCTCTACAGATGGCCAAACAATTTAATGTTGTGCTATCAAACTTCATTTGCGTACGTACATTGGGGAAGGTTTTACCAGTAAAATAAGCACGATCCTGATGATAATATTGCAGAAATGTTTACTTTCTTAGTCATACACTTCACTTATTTCACCTTTATATAAAAAGTTGTGAGAAACAAAGGCATAACTATATTCCAAAAATATTTTTAAAAATTCATTGTCGAAAACAATCCAAATAAGATGAACGAAATATGCAGAGTATTGCTGGAGAAGTAAGGATGAACTCATAAGCGATGTTCTCCTATAGATTCCTTCACACGGACGAGCAAGTGTTGGACGACCAGCCTGAACTTATCTACAACAGGTCTGTATGGACACAGGATGTAGTATGGAAGACTTCCGGAAGCGATGGACGATAGAGATGAGAGAGGGTCAGGGAAATCCGTGCTAACGGCACATGATGATGATGAGTTTCTTCTGAACCAAAAAAGCTAGAATCTTATTATTTCTTTTGCAACATTGTACAATCAAAACGGATATTATTAGGTATTATTTATTACTACACTCTACAGCATTGGAACTCTGTAATAAAGAAAATGAATATATAGCAATCCAAAAATAAGCACACCCTTATATATATTCATGTAATCATATTTTTGATTACAGAGGAGTTGGAATTATTTTTTTGGATACAGAATTTCAATGTTGTAAATTTGGTAATTAATAATCCCTAAAAATATACATTTTCATTGTATAATGTTCCGTAAAGTCCAGATGTCTTTGATTTCGAAGAAAATAAACTTTTAATAACAAAAAATTGTTTGGGGTGAACTTATTTATGGGCAATATTGTATAATATTTAGGTGAAGTTTAAATTAAGCAAAAAGTTATGGCAGCTAAAATATAAACTTCTACTTTCAGGGATAAATTCAATGGAAATGCGATAAAAGTGAAGACTCATATCAGGTAAGATCGACTTTTGAGGATGAGAATGATTGGTGATAAATTAACATTGACCAGGAGTATTTATTTTGGGACATTACTGTATAATCTTTCAGTTGAAATAAAACAGAAAGTTATCATAGAAGTCTTATAACTGGTCTGTATTTAACTTCCATTTCTAGTGATATGTTCAGTGAACATTTGATCAAAACTCTTTAGCATTCCACTATATACCGTCTTTCAATTCAGTCTTGTTAAATGTTCGTAATTTTTTTATTTTCAGCAAATTCTGCAACTGATAGTTCTGCGTCATATTCTTTTTTTTTTCTATTACTGATACTGAATTCTTGGAAGATGTTTTAGTCGAGTCATCTTTCCCCAAAAACAATATTAGCGTTAAAATATCTATGATATGCTAACACCGAATATAATGGAAAGAAAGACCAGATAAACTCGTACATATCAAGAACATTAAACATTTTATCTACACATTTTATATACTACAAGTGTTATTAAAAGAAAAGAATATATAAATGTGTACCAACAGCTAGAACTATATATATAAACAAGCGCTATCTGGAAGGGGTTCAAAATTTTAAAAAAAGGCTTACTTGATAAGGGTAGATCAGATAGTGGCTTTACCGTTCCCCTGTAGGGGTCAGGAACAACGTTTCTACTCTTCAAAGACCAGAGGCAAAAAGAAACCGAGAATTTTTTTGGTAACTGTCATACGTCCCTTTACGGACCTTAATTGGAGATGCAAATTATCAAAGGGAGATAATTATTTATTGTATCTTCAATGATATTTATTGCAATTCACAATAATTTACCTGCATCGGAAAAATAAGCAAGGTAGTCCACGTGGTCTAGAGGGTAAAGTGCTGAACTTTAAAAAGTTAGTTCGAACTCCAATCTCGTTATTATGTTCACTTTCGGACAAATACCCTTGGGAAAAGTATGGAGCTTCTTTTCACCTTAGGTACGAGTCCAATAATACCACAATTGTTCTTCAACAAAGATGGCTTTGGCATTAAATAACCCACCATGGTTGATATGCTGTTAAACAAAAAATTAAAAAAAACGGTCAGCTTCGGGTTATCCTTACCGCACTTACCGTGGACTATATAGGTTACACATTTATTCAGTTTTAGATAAATCAACTCAGAACACGTAGATAGGAATATTCCAGAAAAAAAAAAAGGATCGAAATCTCACTTACATAGAGTTAGTACTCTTAGTTTCTAAACCAATCAGCGATCAAAAACTAATTTGTAGAAAAATTTGTCACAGAAACGAAAATAGTTAGGTTCCAAAATAAATAAGTAATTTCTGTGAATTCTATAGGTTAAGACAGATCACGGGTTGCGTTTTCACCGGAGTCCACGCATTTCTACTTTATTTGATTTCTAATAAACTTAAAATATCTTATTTTATCCAAAAGTATAAATAGCGAAGTTTTTTAGTTCAAAGAAAGAGACCGACAGATCAGCAGACAGACGCCTTACGGCACGATAGATTGACGCCAGATGACCCGCTTATATACACGACGGTTAGGAGAGTTGGCCAAAAAACTCATACATAACAGGACACACGCATATACTTACACATACACATGCTTGTAAATACCTACCTATCTTCTCTTTTTAGTTCAGACATATACACACATATAAACATACTCAATTTAACTGACAATATTCGTGTTTAACAAACACTCAAGAACACGTTTTGTGTAATCATTGCCATTGTCGATTTGATATGAAATATAAAGCTATTTTTCTTTAAGGTTCTTGTTTTTTCTCGTGTCTACGTTGCTTGTGCAAATTTGTGTTGTATAATTGTGGAACTAACACCCGAAGTTTTACTTTTCGCGGAACTTCGGGAAACCCAATTCCCCCACAACTATGTTTAATTATTCTAATGTCATAATAACTAGCTGTGATAAAAAAAACAATCTTGACCTTTTATTCAACATAGACTGTTACTTCAGTTAGTCTACTTTAAAATCACAAAATTGCTGGGAATCTTCTTTTATTTTAACGCAGAAGTGTGAATTGGAAGTACAAAAGCCTTCATATAATCAATCACAGGCTGTGTATTATAAATGCTGCAGATATTTAACTTTGTAAGGCATATAAATAATGCCAATGTCATTTTCATGAGCAATATCATCATCATTATTTTAGTTTGTTTTTATTTGTGTTTACAATTTTCAGCAGTGTGTTTGTGTAATTGTATATTTCATTTAGGAAAATGAACAATTCTACTCTTTGTCTAAATGATTTTGTCAATATATTGAATTATATTTAAAAAGAATACTGATAGAAAATAAAATCGTAACACCCTAAAGGACCAAACTAATTTTGACCTGAGTATAATGTGTGCATGATGGAGGTAATCTTTGATTACCTTGTAGCGAACGGTTTTTCTCTAAACATAGAATTACTTCTATAATAAACAGGGTTAGAGATATAGTCGCCGCTAACAGTTGTCCTAATACAACAAAATAAGTATTTACGAAAGTAGAAAAGAACGTAAAATAGAATAATACAAATCATTAGGCTTTTGACTGACATGGAAAATAACAAATTTAAACACATAAAAAAAGAGGAAAAACAACAATAACAAGAATTGGTAGCTCTATATACATATATGAGTTTTATGTGAAACAAGGGGTTATAAATAGTACGTTTACAATGAGGATATTTTACGGACAGAGATAAATGGTTTTCCTTTTGGTCTCTTCTTGTAAGAAATTTTATTTTCTAAAAGAATATTTTTAAAGGTTTTGCATTTAGTAAATATGGTTACTTACAAAGTCCTGTAATGAGTTTATAATCTTGAGGATATATATTTAATCGTCAAGGTTATTTTCATCAAAGGTCCTTCGTATCTTTGTTCTATAGTTCTTTCACCATATTACTTGTCCGGAGTCCTGAGTTCAACTGAATTTTCTTTTAGGAAAGAGGGAATCTCTCAACTCGAAACAGGAAGTAACAAGGGGTCATAAATCAAATCCTTCTTCAGACAACTGGTCTAGCACTAAGGGTGTTCTCTGAACTTACTGGTGCCAATTTTGTTACATTTACTATCATTCATTTAACGCGGTTAAAAAAAATTATTGTCTTTCTTCTCTTGAGAACAAGTGACAGCAAGTCTCCTTGTTCAAACATTATTATTATTATTATTATTATTATTCAACACATATCCATATCTATTTAAAAAGGTTTTGAATTTGCGGTCCCATAACCTCAGTATCTTTTAATGCAATAGATATGGAAGCTAGGCCAATTATTTTAAGGGCTCTGACATCAGAGTCTAGAATACACTAACTGCATCCCTTGCAGAGGGGTAAAACCTCCCCAAAAATGAGGTGTCCTGGGTATGACACTAAAATACATCCAGTGGTGAGGGTCTTGTTCTAGGACTCTGGAAAGTGTGGAATCACCACTTTGTTGATATGACTTCCGTGTACATTCTGACCCGGACTGGTAGTACCTGTTAAGGTTCCAAATAGGCCGGTTTGAAAATCATTAGTCTTAAATAGGAATACTTAAAGCAATATGATTGTGCTCAAATTATTTATATTAGGGAAAGTTACGTTGTAGTGAAAGAAAAATAAAATATATATAATAAATTTTGTACTCAACATTGAACTAATTCCAAAAAAGAAAACTTGAAATTCATTAC
The DNA here is from genome assembly GCA_963585895.1 of Sepioteuthis lessoniana. Taxonomy (NCBI): domain Eukaryota; kingdom Metazoa; phylum Mollusca; class Cephalopoda; order Myopsida; family Loliginidae; genus Sepioteuthis; species Sepioteuthis lessoniana. The sequence continues at coordinate 74,627,760 of OY757918.1, forward strand.
TCTTACACAACAACTCTTATTGAATATATGTATATATTGCGGGACCCCGATAAATGGCGATAGCACACATTGTTGTAAGTGATGACTGAGTGATAATTGATTGATAAAGGAGTGGACAAATGACGAGGACAAGTGGATAAGTTTAAACATTTGGTTTTATTGAGCGAATCGTACACGAAAGATGTGCATGGATGTAGAATCACAGTTGCTGTATCACGTTGGTGTAGTCTCTGCTGGGTGTTGAAAGTCGGTGCAGTAGAAAGTCGTAGACTCAGCTGTCTATAAGTTCTTGGCGACAATGAATCTAGTTAAGGATGGTCTCAGTGCTTGGTGCAGATCATAGGTGTAGCTGTATGGTCAGGTTTGTAGATATAGCTGGAGACGGTCGAAGATGTGGACGCATATCATGTAGAGGCTGGATAGCTCGGTTTATGCAATCCTTGGTTAACAGATGGTATGTCAATGTGACTTCGAAGTTCTGGTGCTAGTCCGAGTAGTTTTGTCGCTCGTGGACTAAGATGGTGCAGTTGTCTGATGCTTGGTGGTGCGGATGTTTGCTGCTGGGTGCAGGTCTGCTAGTGCTGCAACTTGGTGGTGCAGGAATAGCTGCTGGGTGAAGTTGGAGCTAGTCTGCAGGTGTTGCTGGTTCGCTGCAAGAATGGCTGGCTGCTGCATCGTCGTCTCGTGATATCTGCAAAGGGGTGTAGTGAGGAGACAGGTTTAAGATTTTCTGAAATTATCCCTGAGAAGAGCTCTTTGAATGAGAGAGAGCAGCGGTGATTGGTTGGAAGCTGGCATCGGCTGTGTTGGGTCCGCGGCAGTGACCAGTTGGACTCCACTCCTCTTCTTTGGCTGGTCGTAGGGACACAGACTGAACGTTTAGCAGTTTGCTGCTTGGAGATGAAAAGATACCTCTCCTCCAGGCGATATTTGTCCCTGCCTCCCACCAGACAGAACCTAACACAAGGTCTTTTTTATGGAGGATGTTTAGGGAGAGGGAGGTCGGGTACGAGCCAAGGCTTGAGCCCTGCTGGATGTATGCTGGTCATCGGCTCACTGAGTGTAATGCGAGCCAAATTAGCCTACTGCTGGACTTAGACTCACTGGATATATAACATGAGCTCGACACACATGTTTGATCATAGTGTCGGAAAGTCTTACAAAAATTATATCTATACCGCAACACCTTTGACTCGACTCGGAAATTTTCCTGGGTTGACGGTTTCTCGCCAAAAGGAACTACTTTGTTGAGTAGTTGTCCGGGTCAGAAAATGTGGTAAAAGCCTCCGTGGGCTCAACAGAAGAAAATCCGAGTTGAAACAGAAAGATATTCATCTAAGCGGAGGAAGCAGCAGTCTACTCGAAGTTCACTTAAAGAAATAGTAAACTTCGTTTTCGACAAGTCTATACAGGAAACTAGTAGAACACGGTTGTCCAGATTGATTCTACACCAGAAGGAGACGCCGGGAAGAAGAATAAACCCTAAAAATTGGCTTCTAAATGAACTTTGACATAAAATACCAAAGAAAGGTATTTTATCATTAACAAAAGTTAAACTGACGGCATTGCTTTGAGAAAGTTAGTTGTTAAATTTCTTTATACCCCTTTTTTTTGTTTTGGTTATAATATTGTCGTTACATGAATGCATGTTATTTTTGTTACCTTATTCAATGTTTTTGACAATCATAGGGAAAATATGCAAAGCCGGATTTTGTAAAGTTTATTTCTCTTGAAATAAATTACTTTGTGGGAACTGGTTGTTTTGTTTTTAAGAAATATAGACACCCCTTTCTTTCAGGTAACAAAAGTAAGCTTCCCTTTCCCCTTTTTATTTCCTTTATTTTTATACATTTCTCTATCCCTTCGCTTAGCTAGACAGTTACTACTAGATTTCTAGGGCTAGGCAGACATAAAGCCTTGTGCAGAAATAAGCCCGACGTGTTCTGCTACATATGTGGAGAATACACCACTGCTCCTAATAGGAAGCCAGTCATAAATTTCATAACGCGTGCTTACCATGCTTATTTTGGTATTAAACTTGCTGACCAGGATAAAGCTTGGGCGCCACACATGGTGTGCAAGGCATACACCAAGACTCTGCATGGGTGGACTAATGGCAAGAGGAGTCTGAACTTTGGAATTCCCATGGTTTGGAGGGAGCCGACAAACCATGTCACTGACTGCTACGTCTGCGCTGTTTATGTGACTGGGATCAACAGAAAGAACCAGGGAAGTCTCAAGTATCCTGATCTTCAATCAGCACGTCGTCCTGTTGCTCATTGTGATGAAATTGCTGTGCTTATCTTCGGAGAACTTCCTGACATTAGTGACGAAGATGCCTTTAGTGTTGAAGGACATGAAGACGAAGAAGAAGTGGTTCTTGAAGATGATGCTCCACATCTATTTTCCCAAAAGGAGTTGAATGATCTAGTTCACGACCTCAGCTTGTCAACGGACTCTGCCGAACTGTTGGCATCCAGATTGAAGGAAAGAAACCCTCTCTGACAGTGCTCGCATCAGCTTCTTCTGCAACAGGCATCAAGAGTACCTCCGTTTTTGTTTTTTTTTTTCAGTGCAGTGTACTGTGAAGATATTGCGCAGCTTCTGCTCAAGCTTGGAGTGCCACAGTACGAACCCAAAGATTGGAGACTGTTCATTGACAGCAGCAAGCGATGACGGAAATGTGTTCTGCTACACAACGGCAACCAGTTTGCCTCTGTACCCATTGCTCACTCGACTACACTGAAGGAGAAGTATGAAGCGGTGAAGTATGTGTCGGAGAAAATTGGTTATGATCAACATAAGTGGTTTATTTGTGTTGACCTGAAGATGGTGAACTTTTTGTTGAGACAACAGTCTGGCTTTACCAAGTACCCATGTTTTCTGTGCATGTTGGATAGTAGGGACCGTGCTCAGCATTACACGAAGAAGGACTGGCCTTTGCGGGAGGAATTGGTGCCTTGCAAAGAAAAGAACGTCATCAACGACCTTCTGGTGGACCGAGGCAGAATACTCTTCCTACTGCTGCGCATCAAGCTCGGCTTAATCAAGCAGTTAACCAAGGCTCTGGACAAGGATGGTGACTGCTTCACTTACTTGCACAAGGTTTTTCCAGGATTGACCATGGAGAAGTTGAAAGCTGGCATCTTTGACGGTCCTCAGATCCGGCAGCTCATCAGAGATCAAGGGTTCGAAAACTCAATGAACGAAGTGGAATTGGAAACGTGGAAGGCATTTGTTCTGGTAGTGAAGAACTTTCTTGGCAACAATAAGGCCAGAAAATACGTAGAACTTGTCAACAACATGCTGACTGCTTTCAGAAACTTGGGCTGCAACATGAGCGTCAAGATGCACTACCTATTTTCACATATGGACCGGTTTCCTGAGAACCTGGGTTCAATGAGTGACGAGCAGGGGGAGAGATTCCATCAGGACCTGAAAGAGATGGAGACCAGGTATCAGGGTTGCTGGGATGCAGTCATGATGGCTGATTACTGTTGGAATCTGAAGAGAGACCTCCCTGCCGCTAAGCATTCCAGAAGTTCGAAGAAACGGAAGTTCAAGCCCTGAAGTTTGAACGATGGTGAAGCAACATGCAATTTACGTGTACCATTCAGTTTACAGTAATCGACGTTTCTATCAGGTAATCAATATATGTTGTTGGCAAAACATTTTTTTCTCTTAAAAACATATTTAGGATGATATGTGTTGACAAAAATCAGCTGATAATGCCATAAAAATGTTATCGATTTTGTCAAAAGATCTGATTTTTTCAAATCAACCTCGCAAAAAAACCTGATAGAGAGAAACAGATGCCATTTCCTGATTCAGCAGTGCAAAAATACCCTAAATCAGTTGTAGAAATCTAGACAACATTCAAAGAGTAAAAAAATAGTTCGACCTATAATAATAGGTTGAACTTGACCTGAGAGTGTCGTGCTATGAAATGCTTGTCAATGACGACATTGCCCACCTGCAGGTGACCCAGCCGAAGCCGGAAGCCATCCAGCTTCGAATCTGTCCTTGACCTTGAAAAGCGGTAGAGGGACAGATTCCTCTCCACCGGGCACAAGCCCGCCACGCTCAGATTTTTGTGGTCACTGATTGCTGTGTTTAATGTGGTAGCAATGGCTGCTTCTTTTCTGGTCTGAATGAAGGGGTTTCTGTGCTATCGTGCACAGAAAGTTCCTCTGTTAAATATAAGTAATAAGGAAATACTATGGGGTTCCAGGGCAAGCTGTGTTGCCATTTGCTATCTGACTCCATTCTGAGGTTATTCTATTCTTACCACACGTTATCTTGCTGGTGTAACTCCTTGGATAAGAAGTCCGTAAAAGAATTATGTGAAAGAAGATAGTAACAGATAGGAGACGAAGACATATATCAATATTTTTCCTTGCTTTCTGGGTTCAACAACCATTCAATAGGTGGGGAAATTCTCCCTGAATACAATTGAAATGGTTGAATCCCCTAGTCAAGGTGTTAAAAATGCGTTAGTCGTTTCTTGGGTATATATGTGTCATCATCATCATCATCATCATGTCGTGCCACCGGCATGGATATCCCTGACCCTCTCTCGCCACTCCTCCCTATCGTTCATCACCCCCGGCAGGTGTCCTTATTCGGTATTTAAAGCTTTAACAAGTATTCGGTATATAAACCTTTAACGGCGTGTTAGTCGCTTTTGGGAGTTTGTCCAAGTCCAGTGTTTTAGTTCGTAGTTCGATAGGTCCATTTTGATACTTTTTATATTTTGGCATACTGTTAACCGAGACGGCTGCTACTAGTGAAAGGTTAGCCAACGTGGCGCTTTAGAGCAGCCACGTGGCTTTCCACTAGCAGCAAGGGAGATGTAGATGTTGTCACTCCGCAGGTCACTGCTAAAAGAGCATGAGCTTCCTCCTTTTGTCGGGACTGTCCCTTTTCTTTGCGCATGCGTCGCTCCTCTCCCCGTTAGAGTCCTCCGGGAGTCTCTGTATATTTTAATTATTTTAATTCAATTTCAATTTCAATTTTTATTTATTTATTTATTTATTCGCTACAATACTTCATTGTACTTCGAAGAGGAGCTTTTAAATATGATGTATTTTATCCTGTGGCTATGTAGTGGGTGCATGTAGCGAGTGAGAGTGAGTTCTCGTCCGTATTTTACGGGTATTACTTCACGCTTAGTTCCACTACAAATACAACACAAATTTTTACAATCATGTAAAACAAATGGAATATGACAACAACGAACATTAAAAAACAAACAATTTAATATTCCTAACAAAACAGGAATGAAAATAAATGAGAAACATAATGTGCGAGTGGCCTTTGTAAAAAACAGTTATGGCCAGTTAGATGAAAATAAGATTGTTCACACGTGTGTGTGGGTTTAAATGTTAATAAAGTCTATTAAATAAATGGTTCCATGGTTGGCCGAAGTAAGTTGGATAAAAATAATTGTCTTTACTTACATTATGTGGGTATATGTGTGTGTATATGAATTATGGAACGTCTTTGCTTTCATTAAGTCCGCACTGTGTTTTTTCTTAAGATTTTGGCAACAGCGTGTCGCATTGATGAAAGAAAGTTCACAAGTCTTCCCCCTTTAATATTAATTGCGGCTCTGCTGTTGGATTCATGACTTCTAGTGAAAAATCTTTTTGGGTAGTAGACGGGATGACTTTTTGGGCGTAGAAGAAATGAATTGAATGACCGACAACTGACCTGGTTGATTTAATTCTGCGTTATTTATATTTTAGTAGAGGATCAAAAAATAGTTTTATGCGAGTCCTAAAATTTAAGCGCGTAGACATTTCTTGACCAATCAGATTCGTATTTTTACTTATTTATTTTAGAGCCTAAATATTTTCTGTTTATTAGTTTCTGATCCTGTTTTTCTAGAATGTTCTTATTCTATGTTTTTAGCTGATTCGTTGAAAAATATAAAAATGCTAATGTAGTTTTGATCCAAAATTTCTAGAATGTTCTTATGTATGTTTTTGTTGATTATTTTAAGACTAAAAAAATGCGTATTCTATTGCTACAAACTGTTTCCGAACGGCCGGCATTATTAATCTATTTCGAAAAACAGTTCGTGTGTTAATAACAGAAGTTTACTCGCGAACGTAGGCACGACGTTGTTGTTGGCTGACGTCACGGGTGACTCGGCGTTTTCTCTAAACCGGAGATTTTAGGTTTGAGTAGCCGGGACGGCTAGGATATATATTTGAAATATAAATCATTCTTATAATTTGTTTTATAATGTTATTCGTCTTTTTCTTTCTTTTTCTATTTTCCTGTGAAATGCTTTATAATTCCGGTGACCTCAATTTGCTGTCTATCTCTCATTGTCCGTCATCATAACTTGAAGCTAAAATTGTTGATTTAAAACCACATAACTGCTTGCAAAAAAGAAAAGGACAAAAAGAAAATGACTTTTGAATTTAATTACCCAAGAAGAGCTGACATGCCGTAAAACCAACCAACTATATTATTTTAAATGTAAAAATTTTGCAAATATTGCTGAAAAAATTGTATTGAAAATATTCAAGTTAAAATATTTCAGATTAATTAGTTTAAAAATTCTATTTGATTAATTTATTATTTGATTGATTTTAACACCATGTCAACCATTTCGTGTTATTTTATGTCTAGATATTAGGAAATCACGCATATTGTGAGCTAATTATCTGCATTTACATTTTTGTGTAGTTTTTCTTAAAAGAATTTATGTCGTTTTAATGATATGTGAAAATCGTCAGGGATTGTTTTCTAATATTGTGTATTGAACTGATCATATTTACGTTTATAATCTTTTTGTCAAATTTATTTCTCTCAAGAAGGAGAAAATGTCATCGATGTTAACATTTTCAAATAGGTCCTTCGTATTAATTACGTTGAAAAAAAAGGTTGTCTAATTAGAGCTAAAATTCCGCATTCTATGAGAAAATGTTTAACAGTATAGGGTGTTTTACATGCTGTATACTGTAAAAACAAGGAAAGGTTCCCTTTGTATTTTTGTAAGATATTAACCATTTTAGCCCTGAACCTAAATTGACTATTTTATGCGTGATCTTTGCACAGGTAAACTGGTATTACAGTGTGTAGAGGTGTAGAGGAGGGTACTACTCCATTCCCTGGATTGCTCCATTTTACCCTTGATCCTTACCTTATAATGCTGTTAAGCAAGGTGACATCAAGTACCATTTTTTGAGTCTTTGATATGACTCGACTTGGGATTGAAACCTGGTCTCTCGGACCATGGGTGAACACTCTACTCATTAGGCCAATGGCCCAGTAAATCCTATATTTTACAGTCAATAGGTGAAGCACTAATAAGCAAGAAATGCCCACACATAAAACGGATCAAAATCATAAAAACTTTTGTACAAATCAGTAAAAAATTAGGACCCCAAATTAGATAAATGATTTCTGGAATCTGATTGGATAGGAAAGTCAATGTGCGATGTTTTGCTAACACCCGCGCAGTTTAAATTCAAATGAACCTGTCTTTGAGGTGATTTCCCACACAGACCTAAAAAGCTTTCGTTTGGAGCCGGTCATGTGAGATCTATTTATTCACGTTTTCGGCAGCAACTGACACTCACGGCCAGTGACCATGCTCCATTCGCTTTTTAGCTGGGCCGTCTGGTACTTGTGCCGGATGGGGTATCAAAGTCAATGATAAATTCGTGACCAAATAGCCCCCAGCTTTGACAGGGCTCCCTTCGAGTAGGTGGGCAAAGAATCATTGAAAAACACAGCATAGCACTAGACCTCCGGGTCTAGTTCAAGCTATGACCAGGTACACGTGCCGGAATTACATTGCACTTAGTGAGTCCTGGTCCCAGCTGGGTCATCAGGCTCATATTGCATTCAGTGAATCTATGAGCAACATAGTCCAGTAGGGAACGAGTCTTGGCTCGTGCCCGAAATCCTCCTTCCCTTAAACCCACACTATAAAAAAGACCTTGTGTCAAATCCTGTCTGATGGGAGGCAACGACTAATAACTCACGGCCAGCAACCTGGCACTTGTGCAGGGTGAGTGAAAAATTGATCGCCTGGTATCAGGAGGTCTTCTCCGTAGATTATATCTGGTTTGCTGGGTTAAGTTTATTGCTCGGCGTCCCAATAGAGGAATGCGAAAGGGACCAAGCATTTTTGGGTCTAGCCGCGCATGAGTCTCAATTTGTGCATGGCTCCCCACTATAAAACAACCTTGTGTCATATATTGGCTTGGTGGGAAGTTGGTTAACTAGTCAGCGACCGGACATGCGATCACTTGAGAAGAGTCCTCTCTTATAACCCCGACACACACTGTCAGCTACACGGACATGCTAACACCGACCAAATTTCCATCTCGTTTCCGTGACAACACATTAGTCAACAGCGATTTCGCACACCCCAAAAAATAATCACAGACGAGGCGAAAGTAACTCTTACCATCTTTCTGCCTTCCTATCCACTTTCTTTTTTGAACCAACTCAATCAGATTTCACATATCTCCACCCACTCATACACACATACACTCAACGAATATGTACTCCACCCAACTCCTATGTACACATATTATATTGACTGATACTACTTCTTAATAAGAATATTGACGAACTTTTGAAGTTGTGGTCTCTTACGACCACAACAAAACAAAGCAAAACATTTCTTTGTAAATTACAAATTTTTATATGTAAATGTATAATTATTTCAATTTGGTTTTCTTCTTGTCTACAAAAAAGAAAAAAATCGCGTTATTTTCATAAATTTGCGTTGTAATTGTGAACCGGACACTAGGATATTATTTTTTTCTTTCCGAGTTGACTGACTTTACAAGTACTACCGGTATACCGGTGTAACAGGCTCAAAAGGTTAAATAAATTTTATGTAAATCAATGTATCTTAAGAAAGTATGTATACGAATTTTAGCTTTTAGCTTGAAATTCAACATCATTTATTAGTGTTCGAATAGATCGTAAGAGCTGATCAGTAATAAAAAAAAAAAAAAAACAGTTATTCTTTCCTTCATTTCCCTGTAATAAAATAGTTGTTTGAAATCTCCAACAATAGATGTCAAGAAGTATTTTCTGATGAAATCAAACAAAACAATTCAAGGAATGAGTAATCAATTGCAATTTGCTGGTCAAATAAAAGTCAAGATGTGCCAACCTCCATTGTATTTTGAATAGAATTCACAAAGGTATCTAATATGACTGAAATTATGAATTAGACGTAATTATAGAGTGAATCTCTCTCTCTCTCTCTCTCTCTCTCTCTCTCTCTCTTGATTTTCTGTCATGTGCAGTCACAATTCACATGTTAGCTGGGAGTTATTATATGTATTCAGGGTTGTATAGGAAAAAACTGCACAAAGAATACATTGAAGACTAAACAATGGGATAGTATTAAACCTGTTCACTTGGATCGTTAATCTGGGAGGACATCTGACTGAGTGAAGACCTACATTATAATAATTTTAAAAGTGAAAGTAAGTAAAGTGGCTTTTAAGTAGAGGTTTGTTTTACAATGTACGTAAAATAATAAAACCTGGCCCTGACTACACATCTGACTTTAAGACAGCAGATGACTATCGGGAAAAGATAAAACTTGAAGTTGCAATTCATCTGTTTGTATCTTAAATTTGTTTTCAAAGTTATTTCGCCATACAAATCACTCTATTTTGGATAATGAACATTGCAACTGGAAGCGTTCGTGGCATAACTGTTATCGTCGTTGGAAGTAGACTCAGCTACTTGATATTCAAATCCTGAACTAGCTTGTTTGCATTCTACTTGGCGCTAATAATCCTGGGAAAGGTATGAATCTAACAATTCTCCGTCCAGTTATAGGATGAACCCTTATGACGTAGTGATTAACATGTTGGATTGCGACATTATTGTAACCAAACTGGGTAAATTGTAGGGCGACTGGATTCTTTAATATTTGTATGGCAACCTCTCTATGGAAAAGGAAAAATCTGAACTAGTTACTGACCAAGAGAGGGATGGGCTTTGCTCGGCTATTCCTGCCCAAGACACGCTACATGGGTTGCAACACCTTGATAAAACCAAATTACTGAACCAGGGAGAACTTGAAAGACTGCTTAGCAACAGCAAATTGTCATAATTCATATTTTGATAGATAGATAGATCATTCAATAAATAAGGGGGATTTAAAAATATATATATTATACAGAACATATGTTCCCACACTAATCTATCTATCTATCTATCTATCTTGACTTCAGTTTCACTTGTTGTTCTTGAAAATGCGACCACATTTTTACAAGTATGGGACTGTGAAGCCATCCAGTATTCTGCTATATTGTAGAAATTTTGTTAAGGAACTGGTGATCCTGTTTCACCGAATAGCAGCAGCCCCTTGGGGTCACGTGGCGTCTATTATAAAAAAGAGCTCCACTGGAGATTCTTCCTCTATTTTCCACCCCCACCGCTGTTAGCAACAGGTCCATTCGTAGCAGCCCTTGACGGTAACATATTTGGTACCTTCTTCTACCAGCCAGGAACCAAGAGCGACGAACGCACGGGCTGTGTTAAAAGGAACAGGCCATACAGACAGTTAAGTTCCAGCAGGCATTTTATCTGCAAACCTTCACCTTACAACCTTACAACTTTCACATAACCTACCTAACTTTATCAAACCTTATAACTTTACCTTATAACTTTACCTTATAACGAAACCTAACAAACCTTACAAAACCCTACCATCTATCTGAACCTTGAACTCTTTTGTGAACTCTTACATATTCGTTGTTTGTTCCATTTGGTGTAAAACCCTGTTTATTGTTGTTGTTGTTGTATATAAATTTTGTTGCACTAAAAGTCGTTCGTCTTCCTTTCTTCAAAAGCTGTCACCAATTCCCTACTGCTGTTGAAGTACAGTTTATTCTTTTACAAAACGTAGGAATAAACCGGGCTTTTCGGGGCTTATAAAAATCCCCATAATATCGAGTTTTTAGCAACTTCAGTTCGTATCTGATCATGATTAGCTGATTATTGTCAAAATGTTATCTTGTTACATCTAAAGTTGTAGTATTCTGGACACAAATCAACACCTTCCCTAAAAAACAGCATTTATGGGTTTGTATTGTCACTGAATCCTTCATGATGAGGAAGATGTTTTTGTTGAGTCTTCACTCTCAAGGACCAACATTAGCATAAGTATATCCATAACATACTGACATTGAACACAACAGAAGAATAGACAAAAACAATTCATCCACACATAAGAGAACATTTAACATTTTATGTACACAATATACCTACAAATTATATTAAAAGGAAACAATACAGAAACGTGTCCCAAAAGCTAGAACAATACTCATACTGTTTCATAGATAAGTAGTATATGGAAGGGGTACAAATAGAAAAAGGCTTATTGGATAAGGGTAGTTAAGATAGTTGTTCCCTTTCAGGGGTCATAGACAATGTCTCAAATGTTGAAAGACCAGAGGTGTAAAGATATCTGAAGTGTTTTTTTTTAACTATCATATGACCTCCAATGGGAGCCTTTAACAGATTTGCAAATTATCTAATATAATTAATTTTATCCCTAAACCAGAAAAAGAACGATTTTTTTTGAGAAATTATCCAAAGGCCCTCAACAATTAACAATATCATGGATATTTTGTCGAATTTTGCTAAAAGCACGAGGTCCTGCAAGATCACCAAAATTAAGCAGTGATTAGCCTGCTCAATATTTAGGTAACCATTTAGTAAACAGCAAGTCTTATGCATCAGACGAAGCAACCATTAATACCAGTTTGAAAAAGAAAAAAAGTGTAAAACATCTGTTCATTCATTTATTAAAATCATAAACATATTGTGAAGAATTATCAATGAGTCATATGAACATGGGCATGGAATACATATTGTGAGAAAATTATTTTCATGTACAGATATAAAAAATGTATTGTTTTGTTGAAAGTTATTAGTTTTCTTACACAATATGTTAGAAATAGTTCCATTATTTGAGCTGCCTCAGTATATATCTAGGCAGTAGAGATTGAAACTAATCTATTGTCGCGTTATATAATAATTTTATGTTAATGTTTTTTTTATGGATCCTCTGGTATGTAACGGTTATGTGGCATTTGCTCCAGCCACCACCCAATTTTAATAGGCTTGCCTACAAACATTTAAGAGTGTAGTGTGTTCATATTCATGTATTTAAAAAAAATATATATATACACAGTTGATGTTAAAACATTTTACTTCAAAATATTATTTTTGCACAACTCAATATTTCCTTGGTATTACACTAAACTATATCTGATGGTGAGGCTCTGGTGTGATAGAGTGCTGCTCTGGTATCAGGTAGGTGTAGCTGCATGCTGGTATGCAAATGGTGAGTGTGGAGCATTTAGAATAAATAATGATTTTGAAAATCTAACTACTAGTGAGTTGGGTGAAAAATTGACCTCTAAGTAGCAGCTATTAAATTAGATGTAAAAAGGGGGGAAAATTATACCATGAATTTAAAGAGTGATCTGCACCAAATTGTCTGTTTTGAAAAGTTATGTCCAGATTTTAAAAAGCAGCAGGCATCAGATGGAAAGATTCAAAAAGTAATCTTTTCTTTATGGGTAAAGTTGGTGGAGCTTTTTTTCATATAAGAAATAGGCCTTTTGATTGGTCCTGGAGAGAGTGACTTCTTTTGAGTGGAGGCAGATATTGTCAAAATGCACTCTTTTTTTGATACCTTCTTCAGTCAGGGGAAATCAGAGTTTGGTTGGGGTAGCATAAAGAAAGTCACTTCGCATCACCATCACCAAAATTTAGTACTGCCAAAGAAGAACTTCATAAATTGACTCTTTTCTTTTCTTTTCTTTTCTTTTTCTTGTATAAGAGAAGTAGACAATAAACTTTATTATTTTGTTACTCAGCAGATTTGTTTATTCCATTAAAGTTGTTCCAGTTCTGATCCATAATGTGAAAAGGATACAAGAGATACAAGTTAACACGCCATAAACGGGACCTGATATATTTGTGAGGACACAATGAATTATTCAAGGGGTTCATCACTAAGCTTTGGAGTTTGGGTTACTTTCATCAGTCTGCCAGGGAACAAGATTTGATTCTCAAACAAACAAGGCTGGCTTAGAGTTACACTAATTCTGGCGGTCTGGGTGAATTGAAGACCCCTTCATTACTATTACCCTCAAGTCCACTCTGTACCAGGAGTGGTTGTACCTGTCAAATAGATCTGTTTAAAAATAATTTGTATTTGACAGGACTGTGTGCCAAAAAAAAAACTCTTAACAAACAATTACACAAAAAATGTAAATATGAACGTGATTCCCTGACCTCTAGATATAAAATAACCCTTAATGGGTTGATATACAGCTAAAATCAATCAATCAATCAATCAAATATTTTTATTCATCAACTGAGGAGCAGAATTTCTACCAATCACTATTATTAATAATTTTGATTTCATCTTCCTAATTTTAGTTCCCGATTATTCTCTAGCAGTGAGAAAACAAGTGTAGGGATACAATAAATTATTATCTCCCTTAGATAATTTTTATGTTCAATAAGGGTCCCATAGGAGGTTACATGGAAATTCAAAAAAACCCACTCTTGATATTTTTTGCCTTTAGTCTTTAAACATTAGAGATATGTCACTGACTCCTGCCAGGTTGTGGTAAAGCTGCATGGTTATCTTGCCTATCCTTATCAATTAAGCCATTTTCTATTTTGTACCCCTTCTACATACTGCTTCTTCATGAAAAAATGTGTGTATAGTTCTAGCCATCATGACACATTTGTGTATTCTTTCTTTTTAATACAACTTATAATTATATTGTGCATATAAAATGCTTAATGTTCTTGTATGTACAATGAGTTTATTTTGTCTTTCCTATCATTGTGTTCAGTGTAAATATATAAGATATACTAATGCTAATATTGGACCTTGAAGAGTTGAAACTCAGCTAAAACGTCTTTTCCAGCACCAGATATCCAATACAAGAATAAAGAATCAGCTGTTAAAGAAGTGACACCTCCACTTAAATCTTGATATAAAGCAACCAAAAATAGGTTGTTGGTTGGTTATTTGGGTCTTATGGCAGATCAACCTTTGTAGGTTATATAATGCCAAATCGATTTTTATGCAAATAGACAGTTCTATTTCCATCCATTCAGTTTAGGATAATAACACAGTTTAATTATCAAAAACATTTCTATTTCAAGTTATTCCGTTTTGTCAAACAGTTCTAATTCAGCTAATTCAGTTGAGCATAAGTACAGATTTTGTTTACACATAGTTAAATGTCAAAACAGTTCTATATTAAAAAATTCAGTTTAGTGTAAGTCAGTGGTGACTCTAGCCTATTTTTGCTACTCGTGCCCCCCCGCCCTCTGTCAACTTCAGTTCCCAACCCGTGGTCCGTGGACCCAAAGTAAGTCATCACAGTTGCTATTGCGTGATTCTCCATTGTATAGCACAGATTGACAAACGTACCTTGCATGGTGTTTTTTCTTTTTAAACAATCAAGATACTATATAATTTGTAGTCTTGTTAATACAGTAGATAAGATAATTTTTTTTCCTTTCAAAAGTATAGAAGAAAAGAGAAGATGTTCATTACTATGACGAGAAAAATATGTTTATTAGAATAAAGAAATTGATGACAATATACACAGACACAGCTAGTAGTTTCAATTTCGCTTAAAATAAAGATTATTTGTTGAAAATGTATTCAAATAAACAAATTTTAGTAACAGAATGTAATATATGCAATATTCATTAAAGAAATAGAGATCTGTTAGTGAAAAAACGAATTAAAACACGTCGTTTAACCAACATTTACCATAGCGATGATGATGACGTCGGCGATGGCTATAATCTGCTATTCCCTCTCTCTCTCGGTCCCTCTCCCTCTTCCCAAGACAGTTGTCAGCAGTCACATTGTGCTAATTTTTTTGAGCACGGTATTCTGGCTTGCTTTTTCTATTGGCTACAGCCAAAAGCGAGATTTCACTAACATTACTGTTATTACAAGGGTCTAGTGTCTGGCACGGATTATGCGTGTTCAACATTATAGCCGATTTTATGGGATGTTCAATGGATCTGACGGTGGTCGGACAAAGACCATCCGTTCAAAACAGCATTGTTCTATTATTCCCAGATATATTTATGAACTTTTGGCTACTTAGTTATCGAAACTTGAATAGATACGTAATTTAATTGAGATCAGACTAAGTATGTTTGCTTGAAATTAATGGATGATTTTTAATCCATTTTGAATAACATTGACCGAGTTATTGGTCGTGCCGGGCACGAGTAGCACTAGTCCCATCTCCGCCCCTGGTGTAAGTACAGTTTCAATATCAAAAACAGTTCCATTTCAAACAATTCAGTTTAACATTAGTTAGTTCTATTTAACCCATAGATAGGGCCCTATCAGGTGCTACCATTCCAGGCCAGAGCAGACCTGGGAGCATTGGTAATGAAGGGGTGCTCCGAATTCCCCAAAGCTCCAGCATCACTGGAACCTCACCATCAGATAGTTTAGTGTCATATCCAGGACACTTATGGGGGAGAGGATCTTACCCCTCAGCAAAGGTGCAATCAGTGTATTCTACAGCCCCAGCTGACTGGGCAACCAAAAATAGGAAAATAAAGGATAATACTAGTATTATTATGAAGGATAATAATAATATTATTTATAAATGTTATTGACAGAGCTTCACCTAAACTAAATTAGAAAAATTTCTATAATCTCTCATTCATAAGACTGATCTTTTTAACTCAGAAGCTGATTTTTATTTTATCATATATTTATCCTAGCTCTTTGAATATTTCCAATTTATAAAAAGCTGAATAAATAACAAGTTATAAGAGGAAGTAGTTTGCTCAAGTTAGGAAGCAATGAATTTTAACAGTATTTAGATTGGTGACTAATTTGGTAACAGCAGATACAGTGAGAATACTGAGGCTAGTGTGACTGACTAAGCAAAGCTTAGTTATTAACAAGTTGAAAGAGGAAGTAGATTACTAAAGTTTAGCAGTAATGAGCCTCATCAGTCCTTAGATAAGTGACTACTTAGTTAGAGCAGGTACTGTAAGCAACTGAAAACTTGTTTGCCAGACTAAACAAAGCTTAGTATATAAAATGAACCACCTTAATACTACCAAAAGAGTTGATTGTCTTTAGGAAATTATCCATTGAAAAAAGCCTCCACCAATCAATGATATGATCTTACAGTCAAGTTAAAAGTACTATTTTCTGCCAGATCACAATTCGTCCAGGTTAAAAGTGTGGTAAGAGTAACCTGAATCTGAACTTTTTTAGACCATTTGGTAAACAAAATAAAACCAGTTTTCTTATTCCCCAATAATACCTGCACTAGAAAAATAAGGTCTAAAAAAGTTTGGATTCAGGTTACCTTTACCATGTTTTTAACTTTGACTAAATAGTTCATAATGATGTTAAAATCATTTATTTCATTATTTTATGAATTTTCATTTATAAAACTTAGTAAACACATTTAAATTGTTCAAAACAATATAATAGTTTTCAGACTTAATATAAAAGTAAAATTGGTTAATTTTGTATATCACAATTTAAACTGTACAAATTATATTGGCTTCAGATTTTTAGTGATCATCTTTCAACCAACTCCGATCAAAATGAAGGCAATGAAAGCTTTTTAGTTTAATGGTGTCTACACCAGCTACTCTTTCCAATTTTTTTGGTTAAAATGTATTTCTGACTCCATTAATGTAGACATTTCTTGCAAAATTGTATTAAGAAAATTTTCTTCAAAGAGTCCCACTACCTATAATCTGTGATATCACCTAAAGCTAAGAATGAAGGATTTATCCAACTCCCACCAAGTCAAATATGATATAAAGTCATTTTAATTGGGGAGGGTACACATGAGTCAAGACTCCTACATGGTCATCACAAAAATGCTTGATCCCCTCAGCATACCTCTTTTGGGGCACCTAAGGTGCCAGACTTACCCCTGCCAATCAGATATTGCCTGGGGGAAGGCCTCCTAGGACCAGGCAGTCAACTTAATATCACCTGACCAGACGCAGGTAAATATAAGACCAAGAATGAATATCTGATTTTGAATTTCTCTTCTGTCTGATAATAGATGTGAAGGTTTATGGACTTTTCAGCTTATGAGTAGCTGAAGGGTGGTCCGAGAGGGTGTCATTTTGATTGATAGCATTAGTTCCCCTGACACATCTGTGAAAAATCCATCTCTTCTCTCGGACAACTGTTTACATTCTATCTAACAGATCAATGACTTAGACAAGTATATTTTTAGTTGCAACACCTATTTGATAGCTTTCTTGAATCTCTTGTTACTTTTAAATAACTTGAATAGGCACAAACAGTAATCACTGTTTGATCAAAAAGAGTTGAACTGTACAAAATATATCAATCTTCAAACATCAACATAAAAATAAAATTGTATATCATAATTTAAAGTGTAGAAATGATATTGGTTTCAGTACCTTAGATTAATTACTTAAGTTAAGCAGCAATGAACCTTATCAGTAATTAGATGGGTGATCACTTAGTAAGAGCTGGTACTTTAAGCAAAGCTTAGTAAATAACAAGTTGTAAGAGGAAGTAGATCACTAAACTTAGGCAACAATGAACCTTAGTGACCACTAAATAAGAGCAGGTACTAACTTAGCCATTGTTTCACAAGATATACAGAACAATGTTCTAGAAAATTTCACCAGACAGATAAAAAATATGTTTAATTTAATACTTAATAAATAAATAAATAAGATGTGATATAACTACTTCATACTTTTAAATTCTCCACAAAAGTACTTTGTAATTACTCAGAAAAAACAAAAAACTTTTCTAAAAAAGTTAAGTAAATTTTATCAGTAAACATGTATGGGAAACTTTATCCTTTTACTGTTTTGAAAGCCACATGTAACAGTCAAAGTTTCCTATGACACGTTTGAGGGCCATATGTGGCTCTCAAAATGCATCTTGAATAAAGGATAAAATCTTGTGCAAACATGTGAGCAGACGCCACTTATGTACCTTGAACAGTGAAAGGGTTAAATAACATAAAAATATTCTGATAAACATTGTTTTTTCTATTTACATAATGCAGCATGAATTTTGTTCCTTGATAGTATGTGTCATTTCTTAAT
Organism: Sepioteuthis lessoniana; assembly: GCA_963585895.1. Taxonomy (NCBI): domain Eukaryota; kingdom Metazoa; phylum Mollusca; class Cephalopoda; order Myopsida; family Loliginidae; genus Sepioteuthis; species Sepioteuthis lessoniana. Next base: position 74,645,901 of record OY757918.1, read on the forward strand.
TGCTTATCATAAAAGTATACAAAATGACCATTATTCCTTTTAAACTTTCCTTTTGTGTTTTGGATGATTAAATTCAGGAATTAACCTGAATAAAACAACATCTAAATCAAGCATAATAGTTATCGTCAGAGGAAATGGAATTGCCAGCACAAGTTCAAATCCTGGATGAGGCTGCTTACATATTACTTTTGTGACGTGGTATAAAATATTTATCCCAAGACGGGAGTTTATTTTCTGCATGTGTGAGGACGGGGCAGCCTGGCACTTGATCCCTCGCAAAATAAGTTCCAGTTAAGATTCCCTTTTTGGGCGTAGGGAAACTGGCAGATTATGTTGGGGTTAATTTGGGGCTAGACTGACCGCTGCTGGCAAGGGTTCTCCAAATTTCACGTTAACCCACACACCCACCAGGCCACTACCTCTTCCTACCCCTAAGACAATGGAAGATATGGACCTCTAGGTTTAGATATAATAATATTAATTATAGTAGTCGGCAATTCCGGTTTCCCGTATAATATTTTTAAAGGCGGATAGGACATTTACCGAGAATAACATGAGGCGAATGAAGCTGAAAAGGAACATGCACTAGACAACTTGATAGGCAGACAACACAATCAATAAATTTCGACACAAGGAGAGATATAAAATATAACAAGGTTTTTAATACAGGCGGACACATATTTGACGTGTCGGCTATATTATCAGCCGATAATATCAAATATACAAATGTCTTTCTTCCTTATTCTTTTCTTTCTTCCTTCTTTAAATTGAGAGAGAGAGAGAGAGAGAGAGAGAGAGAGAGAGAGAGAGTATGTAATTGCAGTACTTAGGAAGGGTGTAGGGAGAAACAGTCTTAATGTTTACTTAGCTTTTTGGCGGGTCCCTTCTGAGAGTATTTTCCCTTTTACAGGCTAGCGGGATTTTTTTACAGCTTTGGCTTGAAGGCACCAGTTCCTCTTGTCCAAGATTCTTTCCGCTTTTTCACCACAGTGTTCACACATCTTGTCACCCCAACTGCTGTCCTAAAACTGATATTCTTTATCCCTATTTCCGCTGACGAAAAAAGGGTGCTATTTCTGCTTTAGGATTCTGGCCAATCATTTAGCCTTTCTTCTTCCTTCCCCTGTCAGTTCGGACTACTATCTCTTCCACCCGGACGAGGTTACGGGGTACAGATAGCTTGATCCACATTCTTTTTCTCCTTCAACGGCCGGCCGAAGCTGACCTACATTCCTTATTCCTCTTTTAACGGTCAGTCTTTGGCGGCCTGCTAATTCAAACACGGAGGGGTAGGGAAAGTTTCTTATTTCTCTCCTCTCAGTGGTAGACCACGTGACACTTTACACAGATGCCCTTGGGAAAGGCATGAATCCATCTGTTCTCTCATTAGTAAGTCAGACAGGGGTTTTTAGCCTTGTTTAGGCAACCAATCTATGAGAAGGAAAACTTTGAATTCAAATAGGATTACTCTGCTTAAAAATTAACCTTATGTCGCTTGGCAAAGGGGCTGGATATATACAAACGTATTGTTAGAATGCGTCTTTGTCAGACGGCTTCAACAAATTAATAATATTACATCTTAAAATAAGAAACAAAAGTACACATATACTTATAGCATATTTAATACATGTTACTACAAATATATGCAATGAGTCCTACTCACGTTTCTTCCTCACTTGAGGCATTATCAGTTCTCAGTTCATAAGATACGAAGTTCCTTCATAGGGGTTTATCTTCAGCTTCATGGCGTTCGGGCAAGAGCCCAGAAATATACGTCTTCACTCGGGGAAAAAAAAGTCAACTGTTTCGTCTCTCCTAGGGGAGACTTTTTGTGTCTCCTATCGCAGGAGAGTTCCTATTCAGGAACCCTACAATACCACCCCCTAAAATACAGAGTATCTGAAAATTAAAATATACATTTATATCTTCTATTTAGACACAAAGTCTTTAAAATGTTTAGGCCATCTTACTTGTCTACCAGATCGTGTCGTTTTAAGCAACGGTTGTTTTTGTGATTGTGGCAATACCGGTGGGCTAATATGAGGGGTTGTAACGTTCTAGATACTTGTCCTCTAACATCGCTACTTTCAGTCTGTCGATAGAAATTGCCTGAGGTGTGTTCTTGATTAGAACAGTATAATATTTGTTGTTCTTTGTGACGAATTTGTAAGGTCTGCGATACGGAAGTTGCAGTGAGTTCGCCCTAGCTATATCCCGAATAAACACATGAGTGCAGGTTTTTAAGAGTTTGGGCACGTATCTCTTATCTCGTCTGTTCTGTCTTGCTGGGAAATGAGCCATCTCAGACATTTTACTTAAAAGTCTATCAATGAAGTATGTCATGTCTACTAGTTTTTGTGGGAGGTTGAGGAAGTACGGTGCCGGTAACCGCAATGTGGTTCCGTACAAGGCTTCTGCAGCTGAACAGTTCAGTTCCTTCTTCCCTGTAGTGCAAAATCCCAGGAATATCAGTGGTAGTTGTTCCAAACATTTGGTGCTGGTCAACTCCGCACGTAGCGAAGCCTTCTGGTTGCGGTGTAATCTCTCCACCATGCCATTTGCTTGGGGATGGTACGTTGTAGTGTGGATGTTCTTGGCGCCAAGAAGTTGTGACAATTTGTGGAATAGTTCGGATTCGAACTGGTGTCCTCGGTCAGTCGTCACTCTTTCTGGTACACCGTACCTTGCGACTCACACGGCAAGGAATGTTCTTGCTGTAGTGTATGCAGTCATGTCTGGCATCGGCAATGCTTCACACCACCTGGAGAATCTGTCAACGCACGTCAACAGGAATGATTGTCCTTCACACCTAGGAAGTGGTCCGGTGATGTGGATGTGGATGTGCTTGAATCTCTCATCCGGTGCAGGGAATTCACCAACAGGAGCATGTGTATGTCACTCGACCTTGGCTCTTTGGCACTTCAGGCACGTCTTTTTCCATGCTCTCACGTCTGCCTTAATTCGCGACCAGACAAATCTGTCAGTTAACAAGCGCACGGATGCGTTAGCTCCAGGGTGGAACAAGCTATGCACCGCGGTAAAAATGTCTTTGCATAAAGATGCAGGTACGTACGGACGTAACTTGCCCGTGCTTGCGATCTTTTCCGCGCTGGGGTAGCTGATTTGTACTAGCTGCAACGCTGTGTTTTTCTCTCGTCGGTGACGTTGGAGGTGCTCATCCTTTTGTTGTTCCTTGGAAAAGGTGTGGATGTTGATCGAACGTTCCAATAGGAAGGAATTAATTCCACGCGATAAAGCGCTTCCAGGGACGTTATCCACTCCATTGATGTGTCTGATGTCCGATGTGAACTGGAGAATATAATCCATTTTCCGGATTTCACGTGGGGAGTATTTCTCCGACGAGGACTTCAGGGCTCCCAATAAGGGCTTGTGGTCCGTCAAAATATAGAATTGCTGACCTTCCAAAAGCTGCCGATAGTCTCGTATCGCAGCAAAAGTTGCCAGCAATTCTCTGCCAAAAGTGTTATATCGCGTCTCCGCCTTCGTCAATTTCCTGGAGAAAAAAAGAAATTGGTTTCCATTCGGACATGTTGCAGGACTGCTCCGATTCCAATTGCCGAAGCATCTACCGCCAGACAAAATTCACGGTTGGGTTGGATGACGGACAACTTGGTTGTATCTGACAGCATTTCCTTCACTTTCTTGAATGCTGTTATCGCGTGATCCGACAATGATACACTGCTGTTTTTTTGTTTTTTTTTTACATTAATTGTCATGCTTGTTAATGGTGTAAAGTACTTGTGCACAATTGGGAAGAAACTTACGATAAAAATTGAATAACCCTAGGAATGCACGCAGTTGTCTCGTGGTATTAGGGATTGGGAAATCCTGAATACTTTTAATTTTGTCCGCTGATGGGGAAATACCTTCTGCTGAAATATGGTGTCCTAAAAATGTGACCTCAGGTGGCCCGAAAACGCACTCTAGTGGGATGATCACCACATCCTATTGTTGGAAGCGTTCGAACACCTACCTAACATGACATTGCCCAATCAACCTCTTTGAGCTAAGTGGACATACATTTTCATTACTGTTCATTGAACAGAAGAGATACTTTGTTTTCAAACCTAGTGATGGACTTTTATCTTGCCTCAGCATTAAAATATAAGCTATGAACCACTAAAGAAGACTTTTCACTATTCTTGTATTCCTTTTTATTCACTGCTCCATTGTAGAACAATGTGCACATTTCATCTGATTGGGACACGTTTGTGTATTTTTGTAAATATTATAACATGTTTTTATCTTCATCATCAAGTCACACTGACAACATGGATTAATAGTAATCTTTTATGGGCTATTTTTTCCTCATCGACAGATACCAACCGTATAGATGGGTAGCAATAGTTTCCTGATTGAACTATTTGATTCTGTCCATTGACCGATGAAGTTCTTCAACCCACTGTCTTGTGAAATGTGCTGTTGACCTATCTTTGGATTCATCCACCCTACTTCACCTCCACCATTTTTTATATGTATGTATTAAATCTTTTATATATGCATATGAGGGGCAGTCCCCTATGGTATTGTGGCTAACATGCGGGACTGCGACATTGTCGTTATCTTGTTCAAACTCCACTCACTATTACGTTCACTTTCAAACTAATATCCTTGGGAAAGGTATGAACCCCTTCATATCTTCCCAGGTATGGGTAAAATAGAATCATTACTGTTCTTCTATAAGGATGGCTTTTACATTAATTAACCCATGAAAGTTGATATGCTAAAAACCAAATCAAACTGAATATATATGTGTATATATATTGTCTTTTCTTCTGTTTATTCATAGTTTGAGTATCAATGTATATACTAATACTAGTATTGTAATCTGGTGAGTAGTGATCTGACCAAATATCCCCCTGAGCACCAAAATGATACTAAATACTGGTAACCGCCCCAATTTATGTAAAAGACATACAAAATATTTGCAAATTTATGATTTGTAATTTTCTCATTTTAAATTCCGTGCGAATATAGTTTAGTGATTTCAAATAATTTTGTGTTTGTTTTTGTTTGTTTGTTGGTTGGTTTTACAGCATATCAGCTCTTGTTGGGCTATCTAATGCTAAGGTCAGTCATTTTTATGGTTTCTAGTAAATAATAATAATAATAATATGGTACAGTAACAAAAGGATTATTATAGGGATGGGAGGATTTGGAAGTTGGAGGACAAGTGGAGACCACCCAAACTACAGCATTATTAAGAACGGCCAGAATACTGAGAAGAGTCATGGAAACTTGAAAAGACTTGCTGTCACTCAAACTCCAGTGAAAGACCATCAGCTAACGCTGATGTGAAAAACTCTCAAGGAGAAAAAAATTTATAAACAATTATACTATCAAGTGAAAGTTGTTAATAAAAATAATTTGTGTATTATAATATTTCAAATATTCTAATAATTTTGTGTTGGTGCAAGATATAGTGATTACTGTGTTAGGAAATCGACACAATGACCCAAGTTTAAATCCTGGATGAAGCTGTTTGATTTCACTTTTTGCTAATGCCCTTGAAAAAGGCATAAATCCAGCACTTCTAACAACTATAGGTAAGTAGTAGGGCAGGCTGAGCCCTTTAGCCTTGGTGTGGAAACCAGTTTAGGGAAGAAAAACCACGAATTAAAACCATCACTACTTAGCTGAAAAACTGAACTTGTGTTGCATCCCACCATAGGTAAAGGGGGGGGTAAATATGTACAAATAATTTTTAAACAGATCTTTGTGACCCATAAATGAAACCATAACAGGTACTGTCACTTCAGGTGAAGGAGGCAGTCCATATATTCTTGACTGCATTGTTTCTTAATGATATAAATGACATTTGAATGACTTCTACTAGATGAACCATGAACTCATAAGTTTCCTCATAGCAACAATGAACAATAATGATATTGATGCTTCTATTGAGGGAGGATTCTAATTAGCATTTCATAATTATCTCTGTTTTATCAAGAAATTAGACGATTAAAAAATAATGTTCAATATGAACATGGACTCCACAAAAATATCACACAGTTGCAATTTTTACTGGATATTGCTTTATTCTTTAAATCAGAGCACTTAAAATGTATTATTCTAATAAAAAATTGTCTGATGTACTGTTTTTGCTGGGTTATGTTCATATAAATGTATACAAGCAAAATGAGGATTTTAGTTATATATATATATATATATAGAGAGAGAGAGAGAGAGAGAGGAAGAGAGTAATAGAGGGATAAAAATGAGGTTCAGTATAAATGTACGTTCCCAAAAAGTTAATTTATTTAATATTGGTTTGAAAATGGTTTTAATCAAGCGTTTTAAGTGTATTGCACTGATAAATAGATATCTGGCACATCATAGCAAGATATTTATTTATCAGTGCAATATACTTAAAACACTTGAATAAGTTGATTTGTTTTTTAGTATGGTAATCAGCTGATTCCACATTTTAGCATGGTAATCAGTTTACCATACTAAAAATGGAAGTTAACTGATTACCTTACTAAAAAGGGAGATCAAATTTCATTTAAAAATTGTTAAATAACTTTTAGCAACTTTGCGGTTCAACAACGAGTAAGTCTTGGCATATTCCAATGCTTTTCCTTTCTTTTACTTCATGTTATACTCATTTGTATTATTCTATTATATGCTTTTCTTATATGCTTTTCTCTATTTTTATGTTCTAAAAGTATTGAGTGTGTAACTCAACCTGCATGGGGAAATATATGTAATGCGGGTAGTAGAATTCATTTGTAAAATCTATTTCTCTGGGAATATATTTTTGAGGGAAAATTGTTGTTTTACTTTTGAAATATAGTTGTCACTTTTTATGGGCTAATAGTAGAGCTAACATTGTGCTTTGCTTTTGCTTCACCTTTGTTTTCTATTCTTCTTTCTCTCCCCTACTCCTCAAGATTGGTTGATTCGTGAATCTGTTCTGCTACTATAGCCGAGGTATCATCATCATCATGTCACGCTATCAGCACGGATATTCCCGACCCTTTCTCGTCACACCTTCCTATCATCCATTGCTTTCGGCCGATCCTCAGGGCTATATCCCGTATCGGCACAGAGCTGCTGTATATAGGTTCGAACTGGACGTCCTGCCTTTGCTCGTCCATTTGAAGGGGTCCACAGGAGTACATCCCTCATGAGTACGTCCCTACTTCTTCAGCAGTGTTCTGCGTGTCTGGTTCGTCTAATTTTGATAATTTTCATGATGGGTGGTAGGTGGCCGTATAGCTGCTGCTTTGTGGGGTCCTGTCTCCAGGATTGTTCAATATTGCTCGCAGCATTCTTGTGTACTTGCCGTAAAGCTTTTTCTCCATCTGTTTAGTCAGCGTCCATGTGGTGCATCCATATAGCATTATCGACACGATCACTGCTTGGAAGAAACTGCACTTCATTTTATCGGTCAGGTCTGACTTCCATATGACTGAAAGTCTATCGATAGCTGTTCATGCCTTTGCTAGTCGCGTGTTGATGTTCCTCTCGGCTGATGAGACACTGCTCCATAGGTAGGTGAACTTGTCAACTAGTTTCAGAGTGCTACCGTTCATTGTGGAGATGTTGCCTGTTTGATTAAAGCACATATATTCCGTCTTGTGTGCATTGACATGGAGGCCGATACCTGCAGCGGCTCGTTCCAGACTATGTAGCGGAGTTTCGGCTTGGGCGGGTGCATTTGCCAGAAGCGCTATGTCATCGGCGTAGTCGGCGTCGGTAATTGTTTTTGCGGAGTACCTTCTGCTTCTTGGGGTGTCCTCGTGGTGTAATGGTTAAAGCGATGAACTGCGGAATCGTAGTACGCGAGTTCGTACTCCAGTCGCGCTATTATGTTCACTTTCGGGCAAATACCCTTGGGAAAGGTATGAACCCCCTTATTCTCCCTCCAGCTATGGGTAAATAGTAGGACAGACTAGGTTCTTCAGCCTTGTTGAGGCAACTAGTCTAGGAGAAGGAAAACTCTGAATTCAAACCTGTTAAACTCCGCTTAAAAATTGACCTTGTGTCATATCCTGCCCGAGCGGAGGGGTTGGTAAATAGTACCTTCTGCTTCTTTCTTTTGTTAGCTTGAAACCGGTTTTTTTTTTATATTATCGATAGATGTTGTAAGTACGTAGTCTAGACAGATGATAAATAGGTATGGGGCTTCTGTGTCTCCTTGTAGTACTCCTGCTACTATGTCGAAGTAGAACGGACATTTACTTTGGTGTTTCTATAGAACATCATTATGGCTGCAACGGTTTCTTTTGGTAGGCTGTAGGCGAAAAGAATTTGCTCCATCTTTCCTCTGTGAATGGAGTCAAAGGCCTTATTAAAGTCAACAAATAATATTGTTGCCAGTAGGTTTTTTGCGCGTACACCTTCAAGAATTCGACGGATAGTCAAAATTTGTGAGGTCGTGGATCTATTTCAACGGAAGCCATTTTGGTTCTTCCTAAGTATCTTTTCAATTTTGGGTTCTATGCGGTTGCGTAGTAGGGCATTGTATATCTTGGCCGCTAGGGACGTAAATGTTATACCTCGGTAGTTCTTGGCTAATACGAGGTCGCACTTTTTAGGGAAGGGGAGGATACATCCCTTCATCCATCTGTCTATAGGATTTTGATTATATACGGCATTACAGTGTCGGAGCAGTATGTCGCTGCCTTTCCATTTTTAATTTTTCTCAGCACCAAGTCGAGTTCTTCTTGAGTAAACGGTCCTAGTTTGATGTCTAATTGCTTACATATAATTCTCGTGATTGGTTCATAAGTGACTTCCGGAGGGTTCCCGAGTAAATTCTCGAAATGCTGTTTTCACAGGTGTATTCGATCTTGTTGGCTGGTAGCTTCCAGTTTATTTTTGGCTCTTCCTTCTGCTCACTTCGTTTATCGTTTGCCATGCTATCCTAGATTATCTATCTTCAACCGAGCCTCTAATCTTATCGATCTGATTTTGTATGTATTTTGTCTGTTCTTTTAGGTATATGTTAGCTAATTCATTTTGTGACTTTTTAAGTTTCAAGGCATTGGTTGGGTTCTTCCTATTGCATTTGGAAGCTGTTTTCACGTCTGCGCGCTTTTCTCTAACCACTAATGTCTCCCATGAGACTCTATACTTTGTTCTTTGTTTAGTTGGAATGAATTCCGCTACCGCTTCTTGGTGGGCGTTGACGAAGTTCTCATATTCTTCATTCGGAGTGACTGTTTTTCTTGTAGAGCATCGTATTTGTTTCTCAGTGCTAACGTATATTTATCTCTGTTATTAAGTAGGGCCCAGTCATAGTGTACAGTTGTTGTTGTTCAGGTGGCATTCTTTCATAGGCTCACTCGTATTTTTGCCGTGACGATTCGGTGATCAGTGGACACACCCTCGAATGAGGAGTATGCTTCGCAGTTCAATGCGCTATTATTCCATTTCTTGTTTATAAATACGTAGTCTATCTGTGCTTTAGTATTATTTGGGTAAGTGTAGGGCCATAGTTTTCCCTCCCTTTTTTGAAAGTTTGTATTGAGGCATGTTAATCTATTTTCTATCGTGAAATCTGTTAGATGTTGTCCATTTCTGTTTGACGAGTTGTGAAGGCTGAAATTGTGGTTTCCGTTTTTCCCAATTTGGGCATTCATGTCTCTGCCAATAACAAGGACGTTGTGTTTCGGAATGCTACGAACAAGAGAGGATAACTCATCAATGAGTTCACTTTCTTCTCTAACATTGGTTGGGCTGTAGTAGGAGATTATTGTTGCTCTGGAGTTGCCATTAAAAGTAGCTACCATCATCCTAGGTTGTATTCTCTCTATGCTATTTAGTGATTTTAAGGCTCTTGGTCCTATAAGTATATCTACACCTCCTACCGTGGCATTGACAGAGAATTTTTCCATGCTGATGCAGTGGCTAGCGTCCATCCATTGCCAATATAGTGATATTTAACATCCTCGCTATGTATTTTTGAATGCATATTATGTCTATGTTATGATCCATAGCCGGTGCAGACAGTTCCGGCAATTGTCCTATTTTATTTAAGGTTCTAACGTTGAATGTAGCTATTTGTATTGTTTGTTTGCATTTTATTAATTTTTGCTTGAGCTCTGTAGCTGATTTTTCGAACACTGGGGCCAGGGCTCCAACCTCAGCAGGACACGCCCCTTTTTTACCCGCGCGAAGAGCGATGCGGTTTAGACATGTGGTTTGAGTGTGGGTCATAGTTATCTTTCCTTGGCTGTTTTTATTCTCATTTACAGAAGCCACCCCTATAGATAAGCAACAGTAGTTCCCCGATCGAACTAACGATCCTGACCGTTGAACCAAGAGATTCTTACGCCGAAGACCAGGTTTGGCATTGCATTAGGCCATCAGAGGGTTTATCCACTTGCCTTAACGTCCACCATGCTGCTCCCCATGGATTTCGAATAAAAAAAAAACTACTTTCGTTCCTCCGTTTCCGTTAAGTTTTAACTTAGTTAAAGTCCAAGACTACTTTTTAAAAAATTCTGTTAGACTTTTTTTCTTTATATTCTATTTTACGTTTACTTTGGTATTTTTTTTTGTGGGGGGGGGAGATTTCTAATAATTCCAGCTGCGTTGGATTCTTTGGCTAGATTGAAGAATTTTAATTTTGGCATTACAGTTCATCGTTCTTCTATTTAAGGCACATAATAGTATACAGCACTGATTTTACAATGACAAAATTAAATAAAATCATACATGCATTTTTAAATGATAATTTACTTTGGAGCCATGATACTAAGCAGTTTTGGACTTCTTTTCGAAATGAACCTGTTAATTCATTCCTATATTGGTCACAAATGGTCTCTCTAGTATAATTTTTCAACTTCTATGAGCATTTATATACATTTGGTCCCTCTACTGTTTAACGGAATGGTGGTGGTGGTGGGGGGCATTTACTTGTTCGTTACTATCCTGCCTTTTTTTTCTCTCTTTTTCCCCTTTTCCCTATCTTCTACTGAAATTTAGACACTAGCACGAGTCATAATTCTACCCTTTTTCTAAAAAAAGAATTTCACATTCGAATAGTGATACCTTTTCGGTCAAGTTCAAATTTTTTAAATTTTAGGCTTACAGTTCATTGTTCTTCCATTTAAGACATATAAGAGTATACAGCACTGATTTTACAATTACAAAATTGAATAAAATCATACATGCATTTTTAAATAATAATTTCGTATAGAGCAATGATACTAACCAGTTTTGGACTTCTTTTTGAAATGGACATGTTGATTCATTCCTATGTTGGTTACAAAAACAAAACCTTTAAAACTTATTTTTTGAACACGTATTAATTCAGTAAAAACGTCTGCTTTACGCATGTCTGCTTTGCGTATGTTAATATAAGTTTTCCCCATATATATATATATATATATATATATATATATATATATATATATATATATATATATATATATAAAGAAACAGTTGTACCTTTCCCCTTGTCTATACAAGGAACAAGGCTGATTTTATTGCTCACTGCTTGAGGTACTCCTGAAGGTGAATGCTGAGTGGAACATGCATTTTTGTGAAAGCCATGCATGAGTTCCAATTTGTGTGTGGCCCCCCACTATAAAATGACTTCATATCCCAAGGGCCTTCTTGATGGGAAGTTAGAAAAATTTCTTATTCTTAGCATAACCCTCTCCGTCGATCTCTGTGTAACTGAGTTTATTTCATGGTAATTATGTTAATTTTCATGTTTATTCTCTTTATGTACCATTTTATACAGAGTATTGTGGGGTTTTTTTTATAATTAAACTAGAATAATTTTTTAAATGGCTGAAATGATAAGGTTGAATTAGTTTATTTCTGTAGGTATTTAGTTTATTGATTCATTTTCTATCTGTCATTGTTTAACAATGACAGATAAATAATAAAAAAACAGATTGCTTTCAATGTTCACAAAAAAGTATCATGAATGTTTTAAAGAGAAACACAAAAGGAAGTTATTAATGATGGAATTTTCGTTGAAGTTGATTGTCGCTCAACAATGAAACCGTAGCTAGTGCAGAACATTTTTAAGAAGTCACAATAGAAAATAAATTTCTCTTACTTATTCAGATATATACAATCAATTGAAAAATGAGTAGATGCTACAATATTGCAATAACTTTGCCATGCTTAATTCATATAAAAACAGTCTTTTCATTAGATTAACATGGCAGTGTGAGTCATGTCAATCCCAGGTCGCGTCATACCAAAGACTTTAAAAATAGTACTTGATACCCCCTTGTTTAACACTCAGCAATATAAGGTACGTATCAAGGGTAAAGTGGAGCAATCCAGAGAAAGGAGTAGCGCCCCCCAACACATCGGTGCAGTAGCTATTGAAAAGGGAGCTTTCGGGTCGCCCTCAACTACGGTCGCTGACTTTACTTCCTTTACTACATTACTCACGAAGGTTACCCAGTGTGCCTCAGGAGAAATAAGAAACAAAGGAAATAAATGAATAATTCTGATATGCAAGGTGTTCAAAAAGCCTTGTGGCAGTTTGGAAATTAGAAATTTAATAACAATGTTGAGACATTTTATAACTGCTGTAAAACTTTATGGACACCCAGTATATTTTGGTGAAATGCAGAAATATGAACATAAAATAAATAGGAAACAAAAAGAGTTTTAAGCATACTGAAAAATTCTGATTAGTTTTAAACATGTAGTTTTTGAGAAACACTTTGTACCCCGTATTTCTTGTTCTTCCATCTTTTGCAAATAAGTAAAGTCCTCTATATACTCCTGAATATCCAACATATAGCAGAAATTGACCCTATGTATACATTACATAAGTAAAGCCCTATAAGAAATAATTTGGCTAGGGTAGCTAATGTTGCTTTTGTTGCATAGTTACTAACAGCTTCTACGTCAGTGATGGCTGTTCCTCTAGCAGTTGAGGAGAAACACAAAAATACAATTTGCCTCAAATGTGGGACCTTCCATTTAGTTTCTGAGGCCATGGAAATATGGTTTGGTTTGGTTTGGTTTGGATTGGTTTTATCGTATATCAACTATTGTAGGTCATTTAATGCCGAATCCATTTTTATACATATGAACAGTTCTGTTACAAACAATTCAGCTTAGCATGAGCACACTGTTTAGTTCTATTTGATCCATAGATATGACCTTCTCAGTGCTACTATACTGGGCCAGAGCGGACCTGGGAGTGATGGCATTAAAGGAGTACTCTGCATCCCCCAAAGCTCCAGTATTACTGGAGCGTCACCATCAGATTGCTTAGTGTCATATCCAGGACACTCGTTGGGAGAGTCTAACCGTTCTACAGTCCCAACCGTCTGCGCCAATTGAAGTATGAGGAAACACATAATGGACACAATGTGAAGGATAGATTTTTGTTCTTTTAGGAACCAGCAATTCTTGTATCCTCTGGTGCTTATTTTATTCTTAAACCATGCAGTAGTTTGTCTCCCTGCCACCAAAGAAAGCAAATTGAAAAACCCAGCTTCTTTTACTGGGGTTTATAGAACAGTGAACACCAACTCCCGTTTTGTGTGAGTTACTTCTTCACACTTTTATTCTTATACACACATATCCCTCATTGCACAAAACATATCTTTGTTCATGTTAACATTTTGATAAAGTTGTTTAGTATCTTGTAATTACTGTCTGTTGGATCTTCTTACATGGAACTTGGGGTTTTGTAAACACTGTAACAATTTTGAATAATCTCACACAAACATAGCATTTTGGGTACCTTATTATCATGCAATATTTAGCAAGCTTATCTCATATTCCAATTACAACTGAGTATTAACTTCAATCCTTTCTAAGTCTCTTATACTTTTAAGCCTTTGCCAAATCGATGTTGAGTTTGTTTTTCGTTTTTGTTTTTTGTTTTGGGGAGCATCTCAAGTAGAGTAACTGTTAACAATCTAAACTAGTAAACTGTTATTACTGAGTTCAATTTTTACTGGGTGTCTCATTCTTCAGGTTGTGGGCCACAGCTTTTATTAACCTAGCTCCTCCATCATAGTCAGGATGTGATACAAGTTGAAATTTTCTGGTGGTAGCTAGTATGTGCACAAATGCATGGTTGAGGGTAATACTAAAAATTGCTGGTTCTCCATTGGCATTCTCCCCTTGTAAGGTGCGTCATGCTATAAAAATTTATTTCTAACAAGGAAACAAACCGACCACGCGTGGCACTTAATTTGGCCAGAGTGGAAAAAGCAGAAGTAATCCCAAACAATACGGCACCAAAAAGCTACTTCCCGTTATTTGACGACAATTACAACTACAAACTTGGGAACCAGACTGTTAAAGCAGGAAAAAATAGCCAGCAGAAAGATTTCGTCACTCGTTTCTTGAATAGCCGATAAGTATTCAAACAGACAAGAAGCTTCCCAAGAAATTCAACTAAAAGTCAACATAAAGACAATTTTACTGAAATTCAACTAAACTAAATGAAAATTCAACCCGAGAATTCTGCCAAAAGACAACTTTACAGAAGACTCAAAATTAAACAAAAGACTTAAATTCAACCTGAGAATTCTGCCGAAAGACAACCTTACAGAAGATTTAGAATTAAAAGAAAACTGAAACTCTTAAACGAAACTAAAGATTAAAAAAAAAATACTTAAATTCAAAGAACTTTTGTTTCCGGATTCATTCTCTCTCTCTCTCTCTCTCTCTCTCTCTCTCTCTCTCTCTCTCTCAGATAAGTCCTGAAAATTATACTAAAATTTGCAAAGCTTTATCTTTTCCTTTCTTCTGAATTTTATAATTTCATCTTGTTTCTTTGTATAAAATTCCTTTCTAAAAATAACACACTAAAGCCTCCTAAAAATACCCTTTAAATATTAAATTTGGCTTTAGTGTGATTTTCTTCATATTAAGTTTTGTTGTTTAAATTTCTTTTATATGGCAAATTTTACTTAAATTTCTTTTAAGACATGAGGGAATGAACCTAACCCTTGCCCTTTTAGATGAGAAAGCAGGAACAACCAAAAGGAATGGTCCTCTGAAGCAGGCTCTTCAATTTTATCATGAATTCTATAGTACAAACCTGAGCTTACTAAATAAATAAAAAAAATTAGTATTTTGAGAGTAACTTGAAAATCAAAATGAAATTTGTTAGAGAAAATTTACAAGTTGAATTTCATGTATTCACTGTCTCTCACTGGTCCCATAACCTGGTTTGGTTGTGGTGGATGCTACTAACGTAACGTATCTTGAGCATGGATAACTTGGCGGAGCGCATCTCTCGCAAAAAAAACAAAAATAAACTGTCAAACGACTGCAAGAAGTTAATTTCCTCAAAAATTTTTTTTTTTACAAAAGCTAGTTCATAAAATCCTATCTTTTCTTTCTGGGATCTAACTGGTAAGAGGTAGATGTATCTCCCAAGTTTTATTGATTTTTCGGTTGATTGGAAAATTATAAGGTATTTGAAAAAATATATTTAAAAGGATTTTTTGTCACTTATTAAACTAGAGACTATTTTCCATAATCATTTCTAAGCTTAGTTTTTTCCTTGGCCAGTGGGGATAATCGTTGGTGTGTAATTGAGTCAAATTAACCTCTTAATTACACGGTCAACTTAATTATGAACAAAAATGTAACAAGACTTGAGGAGGTATCTTACCACACTCCTCCCATCAATATTGTCACAATTTACAAGGAAATTGCAAACGATAGATTATTTAGTCCACAAAAGAATATGAAGGGTAAAGAGTGATTTAAAAATACTCAAAAGATCTATGGTAATATATTAACAAATAAATAAATAAAAAAATAGATTTTTTAAATAAAACATGTAAAATGATAAAAATGAAAATAAAGAATATAGATCTACATTTTTCCTCATCATACAAGCAAGTTTGGTTACCATGTTCTCCTTGTGTTTTTTTTTCTGCTTTTCTGTTTTTACTGCCAGCTTTACTCAAGGAAGGATACTTTTCTCAGTGACTCCTAGAACCCAGAGATATTGAAATTGTGCTTAAGCACACCATCTCAGTGATATGTTGACAAGGCCAGGCTCTTGTATGCCTAAATTACCTGAAACTTTCGCACAAAGGAACTGAACGGTTAATACCATGAGGATTTTATTTCGAGCAGTATAAAATAAACCGGTACATAAAAAGAAACGGTATGTTAACTTCTTTATTTTGTGATTTTTTCATCATTTTACTAACACGTGGAACACACACGCAATCTATACGCCCTAAACACCTAGTTTACATGGGGAGAAGCTGATAATTTAACCCAGAAGAGAATGTGTGTGGATTGAATAATAAATTAGAAAAGAAATAATTACATAAAAAAATGAAAATAAAATAAACACAAAATAAAATAAATACAAAAAATAAATCTCCCTTGAGACGTCTGACAGGAAGGACAATCTACACATGGCTGAAAAGATGGGCTTCCTGGCGTCGAAAATAAACTCTTTCTTAGATACAGATAGAGCACGGCTATTTATACTGGTCCGGGAAAAACATTCAACTCCATGAAATAGTTGTAAACCTGTAAATAAAAGTTGAGTTTGAAAGAATCCCTGTCTCTTTTCAGTTGTAGTGGAAGGAAATTTCGTATTTTGGTTTGGCGTGCAATTTAAATCGACGCATAATTTCACCCAATTAGGATGACTTATCCTATTCATCCCGGATCTCTTTCCTGGGCAGCAGAAATTGGGTAAGCTGCCAAACACACTCTCTTTCGCTGAACAACGCCGTCCTGTGCAGACGTCCCATTGGCCGTTCTTCAATAGCAGCAGCAGCATGGACACATGAGGGAACTTATCTAATTTATGGATTCCTTGTGTCTATCACTTAGACCAAGGAATCCCAGTTGAATATGAATTAGATACATTCAATACGCTACACACAGGAACAACTTTATGTCACCCCCAAAATTGGCTGTGTCAATGCGATGCCTAATTTCGCTCCGACACCTAGCTCTCATTTTACCTCTGGGCCACTTTAATGGAGACAACGCACGCCTCTCCCCAAATCACCAGACACACAAAACTCAAGGTGACTCCAAAGTTTATTTCCTCCAACGGCAAACAAGACTTTCGTTAAACTACAACGAACACAATCCCTCGCACGTCCGACGATTCTCAACTTTCTCATAACTCCATTTCGTCTCCTTACTCACAACTTACAGCACAAACGCAAACTACATTTTCCATGCTGCAAATAAAAACTATTCCGAAAAACATTTCGACTTCGACATCTTGAACCTTCTTTATATACCTTTATATACCTAACTACAATTAGCGAGGGACCTTACTAACTTTGCGAGGAAACAACTCAACATAAACACAAACACGTTACAACACTTATCCTCGCTAACAACAACGAACATTCTTCCGGCTAAACTGTCATTCATTACTTTACAGTCTGAACAACCAAGAAAAAGAAGATAATAAGTGAATGGGGATAAGAAGAAAAACTAAGTAACAAACTTCATAATCTTTCCCAACACACCCAAACCTCTTATACCCCATAAATGATCTTTTTGTTTAATTTTTTTAAAAATTTTATTGAATTAAAAAATTATTCAAAGAAACTATGTTCCAAGAGTGCTGAATTGCAGAATGTCAAATAATATCTACGTTCCCTGTCCTAGTTCCTTCCCTTCTTAATCGGACCGAGACATTTTTGGCGTTCTTTATTGGAATTCCGTAGAGAGCACTCGCGTGAAGGGCCAAATTGGCCAACTACAGCCCTTCTGGAGATTACATGAGGCTGGCTATAAAAGGTGTCACAAAGGAATCGTTCCCCTTTTTGTCACTACGCGGACTGACAGTTCTAGCTTAGACCGCATCGTTACCAGCCCCAGACGGTGACGGTTCGCGCAGCGAGTCCACCGCCAAGAAGACAAACGCAACCACTACTACGAACCTTCGACAGGGCCTTACCAGGAACAACTTCAGACAGCTAAGTTTCCGGAGGCATATTTATCTGCAACCTTACCCAACCAAACTCTTTGAACTCTTTTGCTTGTTTTGCGCATTGTTGTATATTCTTGTGTATATGTACAGCAAACCTTTTGTTGTAGCAAAAAATCGTTTATGTCCTTTCTTCAAAAGCGGCGCCCATCTCCTCACTGTGTTCTAAGTACAATTTATTCTCCAACAAAACTTACAGTTTAAACAGTGCTTTTCACAGGGACAAAAATCCCCACATCTTCGTAGATCTCCAGTTTTATGCCCCGAAATACTCCATTTGTTACCAGAATCCACTGGGAAAATATTCACGTGCTGGCCCTATCGTACTCAAGTACTAGGCTTGAATAAGAACAGGGAGATTGGAAAAAATTTGAAAATTTAATCGTTGGCTGGGATTATTCGATATGCAAGAAGAGTGTATCTCAAATCTAATATTAGCCAAAATTCAGCATTTCGTAACCTCATAACTTCTGTTAAAAGAAAACATCCCAAAAATTACCCCAATATACTCCCTCATTATGCATACACTCTTCCTAACTACAAAAAGAAATACCACAGCAAGCAATAAATCCAGCTTTATGAAGTTTTTATAACATTATCCTAAATTTAAAAATAACCAACACGTGTTATACGTCAAGTAAGCGGGGGAATATAAATACAGTTTTCTGTTGACAACTGCCATGATGACAAACTGACGATTTTTTATCTTAGCCATGCTTTGAGGTAACTACAATAATTAAATTGTAATAATAGATAGCTTTTTCAACTCTCTTTTAATCTTGGTGAGGTAAAACTGGAGCGGTAAAAGTGGAGCGGTAAAACTGCTTGTAGTGACATGTTTTGGTGAATATTATTGGTCCCTCATTTTGTTGTGGTATGTTTGGTTGATAGTTTGTTCCCCCACAATTTATGTTGGCTCATTATTGAAAAGCAAATGAAGTACATGATGCGAAAGACGCGGACAAAAGCACATTCAAAACAAAGCAGTACAAACAAAATTAAATTTATATATCAAGAAATACATGAAAAAGGAAGCATCACAAATATTCTAATATAGTCTGTTGAATATTCTTCTGTGTTACATGAAAAAGGAAACATTACAAATATTCTAATATAGTCTGTTGAATATGTGTGCGTGTGTTTATGTGTGTACTAACACGGATATTAGGGGAAAAGATTAAATATTGAAAGTGCCCTGTTGACTATAAAATGTATGTGGACAAAGTATTTCATGTATGGTATCAATATATAGAAATATAGCAACGTGTCCTTGGAGGAACGTGTCTTCTCCCATGTTGGTTGGTTGTCTCTTTCGGGCTTTGAGGAAATTTCTGAGGCTGTGTTCGAGGCTGGAAGAAGTCTAACCGAAAAGACAGAACAGGAAAGAAAAAGGTTGCAGAATGTATACATTTTCGTGGGGTTGACTGCTGGAAGTCAAAATGTAAGAGAGAGAGAGAGAGAGAGAGAGAGAGAGAGAGAGTGTGTGTGTGTGTGTGTGTGTGTGTGTGTGTGTGTGTGTGTGTGTGTGTGTGTGCTGTCTCTGTAAGTGAAAATGTGAAAGAGGATGAGTTCTTGGAAGACGAGAGTATATATAGGCAATCCTTGTCATGCAGTCAGCTCCAAATGCACGGGATAAAATCAAAGTTGCGGACGTAGTCGTGAGCACAAATCACGTGACTTTCCTGACCAAAAGGTTCCCGAGACTGATTAGTTTACCGACATCCACCATCTTTGTTTCGGTAACACGTCCATTTTAAAATGTAGGATTGTAAATCCTATATGCTCTTTTCGTAAAAAATGGAACTGCTCTCATTTCAACTCTATTCTTAAAAAAAGAGGGAGGAAGAGGTTTTCTTTCTATGGCTCGTGTAAAATGAAGCATGTTTCTTTTGGGAAGGCACAGTGAAACCTTGAGTATAACATCCCAGGAATTAATGATATCAACCTTCCATGACTGGATTTAGGAAGGACTATGTGCTTATTTTGTAAGTAAACATCCGCCTTTGCAAATTTACATCTATGAAAGGCTAATTTCAATTCGAGTAATCTCTTTCCTCAATAAAAAGAATATGACACTTCCCAAAGAAATATGGGGTGAATTTGGGTACTAACTTAAGTTAGGAAGTATACACAGCGTTCAAGAAGAAAGTGAATTAACGTGTAGCGTCTTCAAAAAATTTTACCGCAGCAAATATTCAAATTTAAAAACAATTATGTTACATTTGAATTAATAACTTCTCATAGTTCTTGAGAGATGACATGGACATGAATAATTAAATGATGCAATAGAAATTATTAGAATTCAATTGTATTAATCTTTTTGCTTTGAAAGTTACATTCTGAGAGTGACAATTTTAAAGACAAATAATCGAAAAAATTCAGTTGACATTTTAGAGATAGTGTGATGCATTTAATTTAATATTTAATTATTGTTATTCTTTAATTCTACCAACAAGATCATAACAATGTTAATATGCTTACCCCAGAATATTTTTCGGGACATGCTATATTACACACACACAGACACACGCACACACACACATACATATACATGGATATTAGGATAACGTGGACACAGAGTTAACGATGCTTGGCAACTGTCAGTTTCTTGTCTATGCATTCATCAGACGAGAAACTAACAGTTGCCAAGCACTGATGATTCTTTGTCTACGCTCTCCTAACTTAAATATATATGTTCTATCAATAATATTGAGCACTCTTTTACTATAAAGATATCAAACTACATTATATATATATATATATATATATATATATATATATATATATATATATATATTATTACAGCCCTAGTGGTTTAAGATAGGAGGAGGGATGAGTCAAACTTATATCACGCAGTAAGATCCTCCACTTATAGTCTCGATCACCACTCTCTTATAACACATATAGATAGAAAAAAAAATGTCAGAAAATATTTTATCTTCCGAGGTTGTTAATAAAGGAAACTTCTGTCTCCTTGAGAAATGAGCAGACATTGTGATCAACAACGAAACGACTAGAAATAAATCTTTCTTTCCACAGGGAACAAAAAAGAAAAAAGCCAACAATATATATTTTGCTATTTACACAGAAATATTCAGAATCAAATAAGAAAGGCAACTAGCGATATATTGGTGTCATGGTAAATGCACACACACACACACACACACACACAAGTTGTTTTGTGTTGTTAACTGGAAAAAAGAATTGTGATTTTAGATCAAATGACTTATTTTTGAAAGTCTATTTCTTAGAAAAAAGAAATAATGAAAACAAAGTGTCTTTTTCCAAACGTTATCCCACTTTCTCATTTTTTCCTTTTTCTTTATAAAAGTTGGCCGACCGTAGTTGAGAGTGACCCGAAGGTTCCCTTTTCAATAGCTACTACACCGAGGTGTAGGGAAGGTCGCTACTCCTTTCCCTGGGTTACTCCACTCACCCTTGATCCGTACCTCATAATGGTGAGAGTTAAGCAAACAGGGATCAAGTACCATTTTTTGAGTCTTTGGTATAACTCAACCTGGGACTGAACCCCGGTCTCCCAGACCATTGGCGAACACTAACCATTATCTTCATATTTGACTGTTCAACATCAGTCGATTATTTTATCCACCATGTGCTGAGTTCCGCTTTGCCAAGGGTGATATTTCTTTTACGGCTTTCTTTCGCAGACTACTGCGAGGATCAGATATTTAGATATGAGATTATTTCAGACTCATCATAATCTGGTAGACTTCAGAGTTTGAAATTCCCTCTTTATAGATTTCCATTATTCCAGCTGCTCTTCGGATATGATGATCCGGTATCCTTCGAGGAATGAATTCCTGACAGTAGAAATATGAATATGAATTTTTACCTTCACTCTGATAAATCAGATTCCATATTGGTCAATAATCTTACATAAAGATTATCCTCCAGTCGACACCTTCGCTTTATGTTATCAATTTGGAGTGGGATAAATCAATTCTTTATTTTTATCACCAGAGGGACAAAATATCTTCCTCTTATGGGAGACGATTTTGTCTGGTGCTGCCACCTTGAGTTCAACTCCGCAACAAACTTGGATCTCAAAATTCGTGCCTATATATGTTCTATTTAACCGTTAAATATCGGTTCAGACCGCCTAATCCGTGTTCAGCGTGTACCATTCAAGCCTGCCGTAAAAGTGTAAAGAGTAGGGTCAAGCCTTGTGTAGGTAAAAATAAGACAACCGCAAACGACTTGCGCCGTCACATTGTCTGCCTCTTAACCCTCTTTCATGGGGCCGAAGAGGTAATAAACGTTATGCCAGCGACGAGGAAGTTAAAACTTCAGTGATGAGGAAGTGACTCAAAGAACAGTCAACAGAATTTTACGAGGCAGGGATACATCCTCTCATTTGAAAGTGGAACATTGCTACCGAGAGAAACGTTGTCTATGTTGAGAAGTTGCGATGTGATCCACAGAGGACTAGATTCATTTTGATGTAGGATATTATTCCTAAACTGTAATTAAACGGTAATTATTCCTAAACTGAAGAAAAAGGCATTACTTTTTGATTCATCCTTATATATTATTCTTTTCCAATTAAATTCATTACTTATTATAGTCCTTAAAATATGAAATGGACGTAAAATAATTTAATAATGCAAATAGAAATTATCAAAATTCATTGGTATAAAACCTTTTCGAATTTCTTAAATTTTGTTGTGAAAGTTACATAATAATCGTAAACACGTACTGATGAAAGTTACAATTTCGGATGTAATGTATATACATTACCTCCGAAATTGTAACTTTCATCAGTACGTCTGAAAAAGGTTGGAAGTCCGTCACTTGTATCTTTGGGGAATGATGACTTGTTTGGCACTTAGTATTGTACGATGAGGTTGTTGAGCTTCCAGATAATGATCTGTTTTCATTAGCATTCAGGATGCTAACACTGAAATGCTGGTATACCTTCTAAAGGAATGTTTTCATAGCCAACACTAAGGATTTTCTCCCTAGTTTTAAGTAAGTGGCGTCGATTGCGTCTAATTTTACAGCCTCTCTCTTCATTTCCCATTTATTTATGTGTATCAGTACCGTACCACTAGGTATGAGTTCAGGTAGAGTCTGAGTCGAATTAATTGGTGGATTTCTTGTTTGTATCAGTGGTAATGTTCGATATGGGGCAGGGTCGTTCGGAGATTTCTCTTTATAAGTTGTGTTGCTGGTGATGGTGCATCCTCAAATGGAGTGGTTCGTAGGGCAACAATAGTTAGGTATGGGTCTTGGTTACTTTTCATTGCCTTCTCCAGAGTGCGTCTGACGGTTTTGATGATGCGTTCCACAAGACTATTACAACACTAGATGTGTCGTGTTGGAAATCCCATTCTTAGCAAATATTTTGAATTCATTAGCTTTGAATTCAGGACCATTGTTACTGATGACAGTCTGTAGAATGCTGAATTTTGTAAATATGCTCTTAATATGCAAGATAATAGTGGAAAATCGTTTGTCTGTCAGTGAGTGAAGGTCGAAAAACTTGATGGTATAATCAATAGTGATTACACAAGGTTTTTTTGGCGTTCAAATATATCTGTGCCAATTTTAGTCCATAGTTTTTCAGGGATTTCATAGGATATAATTGGTTTGTCAGATTGTTGGTTAGGTTAATCATGACAGGTGCTTTGATTACAAGCCAGTGGACATGTTCTCTTGCTTGGGCGATATTCTTTTCAATCCCTTGGTGTCCTGAGTGGATAGGATTTCGAACTTCTCTACGTAGGTCAGTTGGGACTATTATTCTGTTCTGTTTTGCTAGTATTCCATTTATCATAGGAGTATTCTCCCTGTTATGAACGGGGGTCAAGACAAATGTGGCTTTTCCACGATTACTAGGGAGTTCACATATTCGGTTGGTTCACAAACTGGTTTGATGATGCCTATTTTGGTCATTCTTTCCAGTTCAAATTTTGACTCCTTTTTCAGGGAAATCTTTCTGGCGGGGGTAATTATTCCTGGAGGAACTGAATGATCAATAGTTATGTTGTGTGTGTGTTCAAAGATCAAATTTTGCCAAAACAGTTTTGATAATTTCGAAGGAATGCTGGTAGATTTGTATTAATGTTCATTCTGCTTGATTAGTTGAAATTTCTCACAGGTATCAACTCTTTAAACGACTTGAGAATTTATGTCAATAATTATGAACATAACTGGAGAGATTGTATTTTTGAGGGTTACTGAGGCAATGCATTTGCCAAGAACAGGAATGCTAGTGTTGTAGGCAGTGAGAGTAACTAGGGTTGACCTTAGTTTTGGTCGTCGATGAAGTTTGTTGTATGCAGTTTTGGAGGTTACATTTATCTCATCGCCTGAGTCAATTTTAAATTCAACCATAAAACCATTAATGTCGAGATTTGCAACCCAGAGATTAACTTTCGAGTCAGAGTTGGGTGAGTTGATTGAAAATGTTGGTGGTTAGTTTGAAAAGTGTGTTTCATGGTGGAGATCTTTGGTACTGATTGTGCGCAGGAAGAATTTTGATTGATCCGGGTTTGAGTCAAAGTCAAATGAGACTGTATATTTTTATTTGCTGCACTGATTTTCATGAGTGACAACAAATAGCAAATTGTCCTTTGCGGTTGCATTTTGTGCATCGCTTGTGGTATGCTGGGTATTGTCCACGAAGTTAAGAACTAGCACAAAATTTGTAGGAGTTAAAGTGAGACTATTTGCTGCTGTTATAGACAAGCGTATAGTTGCAAGAGACAATGAACAAGAGGATTGGATTCAATTTTGTTTATTTTAAATCAACAGAGGTTGGTAGATTTAGAAGATACAGGCTTTCTTCTTCCACTTGATTGGGGTCAGGAGGCGAATTGGTGTACGTCTATTCTTGGCTGGATGACTTGTTTGTGTGCGGCGTGGTGATGCACTGTGGGTTGGTAAGTTGTCAGCGGTCTTTATCTTGTCCGAAATGTGACGCTTGAAGACTTTCTCTGGTGAGAGTCCAGGTGTTAACTGCCGTTCGTGAGTTTTTGTTGACCGTTTTATAGCTGTATTTGGTATCGAAATCGGGTCCGAAAAACTTTGGAGAAAAGTTTATGATTGGTTGAAAAAAGACATTTTTAATTGCCTGTTAATTTAGTTTTTAAATCGGAAGCTGCGGAGAGCCTACATGCGTAGAGACATGTTTTATTCAATGTGTTGGTAGCTACTGTCGGGTTAACATCCGGTTGATGTTAGCTTCCTTCAACCAAATATATGTTGGATTCTTTGTTTTAATTTCTTTTACTGGTGAGTGGGTGTATCAGGAGAGATTTTGATTTCTGTTGTATAACACTGCGTTGTTTGTTTTGTTCATTGAGATTAGTCTGAGAGTGTGTTGCGGGTTTATTTTCCTTTTTTTCAACATTTTATGAATGAAATGTCCATTTCTGGAGTCTGGGATGTCACAAGTTCCTTAGCTTGCATTTTTGTTTCTTTGGCAGCATAACCAGTTTTAATTGGTTTACTTAGTGTTAAGTCAAGTTTTCTGAGTAAGTGTTCGGCGAAACATAAGTCCTTAAGTCGAACTATTAAAATGTCTTTTACGGAGTCGTGCAAATCACAAAATTCACATTTACTGTCACGTGGACGTAGTTCCGCCATGCTGTAGTAGTCGAACTTCTGATTATTTGTTTGCCTGCAAGTAAAAAAACTTTTTTCTAATTATTGTTAATTTTTCTAGATTCACAGTAATTGTCAAATTTCTTAATTACTTTTTAAATATCCCCTTTATCTTCGTCATTTTTAAAGGTGAATGGGAAAAAATCTCCTTTCCTTTTGTTCCTATAAAAATTGGTATAATGAAAGCTTGGGCATTTCCAGCTTTTGAATCTAATTCCTCTTTCCATTTCCTTTAATCTTCAGTCAAGTTTTCCTGGTCAAATTTGAGTGATTTTGGTGCAGGCGAGCTTGTGAATAACGAAGAAGAAAGAAACGAAATGCAAAATTCTATGGGGTCAGGCAGAGGTCAGGGCAAGCTGTGTCACCGTTTTTTATCTGACTCTATTCTGAGGTTATTCCATTTTTACCCCACGTTGTCTTGTTGATGTAACTCCTTGAACAAGAAGGCCCAAAAAGAATTATACGAAAGAAGACAGCAACAGATAGGAGACGAAAACGTTTTTTTTTATTTTTTCATTTTTCCTTTATTTCCTGGGTTCAACAACCATTCAATGGGCTAGGAAATGTTCCCTGAATACAATTCAAATGGTTGAATCCCCCTGTCAAGGTGTTTAAAAATACGTTAATCGTTTCTTGGTATGTATGTGTCCTCATTTGTTGTTTTAAAGCTTTAACAACGTGTTAGTCGCTTTTGGGAGTTTGTTCAAGTCCAGTGTTTTAGTTCGTAGTTCGACAGGCCCATATCGTAGCTTCTTGTATTTTGGCATACTGTTCACCGAGACGGGTGTTACTAGTGAAAGGACTTGCCAACGCGTCGTCCAAAGACGAACACGCGGCGTTCCACTAGTTAGCAAGGTGTTGTAACTTTGCTGGTCACTGGCTGAAAGAGAGAATGAGCTTCCTCCTTCTGTCGGGAGGTCCCTTTTTCTTTACGCATGCGTCGTCCCTTTTTCCTGTCAGAGGCCTCTGGGAGTTTCTGCATATTTTAATAATTTTCTTTTTTAATTCAATTTAAATTTATTTATTTATTCCCTAGCCATATTACTCACTCTTCTTAAGTAAGACTTTTTCCATTTTGTACTCCTTCTACATCGTGCTTGTTCATGGAACATTATGCGTATTGTTTTACGATAGAACATGATTGTGTATTCTTTCTTTTAATTCCACCGGCATTTATATAAAATCATTGCTGTATTAAATGTAAAAGACTTACTGTAAATCCAAGCAGCAGTTAAACCATGAAAAAAGAAGGTAAAAAATGTTTATTCTTTTTTAATTTATTTCAATTTTTGAAAACCATTGTTAGAATAAGAACAGGATAAATTGGTATTTTCGTGTTAGATGATGAAAAAGCAAGAAAAGGGAGGAAGATAAAATGAATGCCCGCCCCCAAGAAAATCCGCTTGAAAAGACGTGTATATCTGTATAAAAGACGTAAGATTTAGAACTCTCTAGCCCACCGTAGAATGAACTCACATAAAATTAAGAAGGCCGAAAGCAAAGCAAATCTTTTTTACCTTTGGCAGTGGTTAACTCACGGTTAGTTATTCTGTCTTTTTACTATATTGTCATTTTAAAATGCATGAAAGGTTTTATTATGTGTAAAAATCATTGCTGTATTTTAAAAAATTACTGTAAATCCAAGCTGCAGTTGAACCATGAAAAAGGAGTTAAAAGATGTTAATTTAAAAAAAAATTATTCCAGTGTTTAAAAACCAAAGTTAGAGTAAGAACAGAATAAATTGGGAATTTCGTGTTAGATGATGAAAAAGCTTGAAAAGGGAGGAAGAAAAAATGAATGATGCCCCCAACAAATGTATATAAAAGGTTAAATTTTCTCGTATGTGTAATTAAGTTTATTTTGTCTTTTTTTTCTGTATTGTCCACTGTTGGTATGTCACAGGTATACTAATTAGTCTTTGTTTAGTAGAGACTCGACTAAATATATTCCCTACCACCAAGCTTTTTAATACGGACATAAAACATTTATACCCAGACAAGGGATGGGAATAAATACCAAAAGTAGCGCTTTCTAATATTGAAAAAGTGGTGAATTTGACATCACTTTATAAGTGAAACTTGTACACTAGAGAGCTGTTTTTTATTTACATATTCATCTGGATCTAAGATGTCTTAACGGTTAAAGAGATATATCCATCTTAAATTGAGGAACATTTTCACTCTTACACTCTTACCACTCCTCACCTCACAGCTTTTTACGGAGTCTTATCTATACCTACGTAGCCTATTTTCTCATAACATTGACCTAACACTTTTTCTCGTAGTGCCCTCGACACGAACAACCTAACTCTTACTCCTTATCTGAGATAATGTAGCAAACATTTTTTTGGATAAGGTATCTACACTGTCTGAGACCTTGCCCTTCTCTAGAGCCTCCATCAATACTTTGATTTCACTATCGACCTAACACCAACTGGCTATCTTCGATAAGTGATGATTTGCCTGAAATTGTTTATTCTCGGCTTTTGATTGGTCAATAGCCGGTTACCTATCAATTAATTCAGCATGAATCAATTATATTGATTTAATCAGTCTTATAATTCACATGACCCGATTAACGACCACTTTACACTCTAATTTTTACAGATTCTGGATAGTAAATCGACGTAGCTGTTCTCCTTCCTTGAGAAGCATTGTTTGATTTGATTTCTTGGCTTAATGGCATATCATCCTCCGTGGGTTGTTTAATACCAAATCCAGCCTTGTAGAAGAACACCAATGGTACTATTAAACCTATAACTGGGAGAATAATAGAGTTCATATCTTTCCGAAAGCTATTCGTTCAAAAGTGAACGTAATAGCCCGACCGGTGTTCGAACTCGCAAACTACAATGTCACAGCCTAGCACATTAGCCACTATGTCATAGGGGCTCCTCTCATCTGACAATTATTCTATCTTACAGTTATATTCGCTGGAACTACAACTGGCCTATTTTAACTAAACACATTTTTAAACGAACTAATTTGATTAAAACAATTAACTCAATGCAGTTATTCTTACAGCCTTGTGTCCAATCTCTTCAATGGAAAAATTCCTGTGGCTATAAATG
Organism: Sepioteuthis lessoniana; assembly: GCA_963585895.1. Classification (NCBI taxonomy): domain Eukaryota; kingdom Metazoa; phylum Mollusca; class Cephalopoda; order Myopsida; family Loliginidae; genus Sepioteuthis; species Sepioteuthis lessoniana. The sequence continues at coordinate 74,674,503 of OY757918.1, forward strand.
TCCTATGCCTTTTGAGTGGGGATAGGGTTGCAGCCACACCACATCAGTGATGGTGCAGCAATTTCATAATAAGTAGGTTTTTATCGGATGAAGGATTTTCTAGCTTCACGTCTGGTTTTGAACTCAAAAGAGCTTGTGTAGGATCAATCACATTTTTAGATGAGCTGATAACAGAAGAATTGTGCACCGCTGAAACACAATTTAGCTCAGGTTTTAAATTCAGAGTTTACCTTTTCCTAGACAGGTTGCTTAACCAAGGTTAAAGAGCCCAAGCTACCCTATTATTTAACGATAGCAGAGGGTGGGAGAGAGAGAGAGAGAGAGAGAGAGAGAGAGACCCACGCCTTTCTCAATGGCATTAGCATGTAAGTGAAACACAAACAGATTCGTCTAGAATTTGAACTTGCTCAACGAGGCCATTTCCTAAGACGATGACCATCACACCACGCGCCTCCGATAATGAACCAATCAAATAAAATCGAAAGAAAGACAGACAAACAGAAGTTGTGCTGAAGAACGTGTACATAAGGATTTATTATTTCAGCAAATATCAACCAATATAGAGAGCACATACACACACACACACGCACACAAGAAGAAAACTACTTATGCTTTTAGGTAGGATCTGAAAATAGAAATAAAGTTATGTACTCCCTGTGCCTGTCCAATAATCAAAGAATTCTTAGATACATGCTGATTCTTTAAAGGCTAAATAAGTTTGGATGTCAAGGGACATTCCTCTTTGGCAGGAAGTGCTCTTGGGGAGTCTATCTCAGTCAGTTAAAGGAACCTAAACTGAAACTCCACTTTCATCAGAGTCTGTGTCACGAAACATAGGTTTCGTCAGTGAATATCAATTATTTCATGAATATTTATCAGCAATAGGAGTACTGTTTTCCCTACAAACCAAATCCGAATTTACACACCTTGTAGAATGTATAAAAGGCTAACCCGAGGCAAAATTAGTAGATGGAAAGTACATTAATAGGCCTGCACAAGCATAAAAAATCTTAACAAGAAACATATTTTCCAGTATCTCAGCCAAACTTTGCTGTGAGCCTTTTTGCGTACACATCTGTCCGCGCGTCTAATATAAATAGAGGACCAAAACCCTGTAGCAGATGCAGCAAGAATTTACCAGACCAGCAAAAAAAAGGAAAAAAAAGAAAAAAAAGACGGATGAAAGGACATTACGAATTATTGGCACGTGTGACCTAAGCATTCTTCATAATGGTTGTTATGAAAAAATTGTTTTTACGTAATTTGTATGAGGTACTGATAGTTGAAATGTGAGTCTAATACCTATATACATTTCAGGGCATTTTTATTAACTAACTCGGTTGTCACTAGCAACAGCGTGTAACCAAAAAGGTGCGGCCGTTGGAATTATTTTATTGTAACGGGAACATCCTCTTAGAAGGGGCTTTTATGGTTGTCACCGCCGGAAGGAAATGACGGGACTTTTTGGAATTGGCACCGCCTGCTGAGAGTATAGCTTTTTGGGCTCAAACCAGGGTGCACAGAAGACGTGAATTGAGTAGTCTTGCGAATTTTTGCAGGATGTGCTAGTTTTTAAACCTTGCTGTTCCCTATACTTAAGGGAAAATAGTGAAAAAGGAGTTAATTCCTCAGATAATTTTGCTGCTGAGCTGGACCTCTCTTAGCGAAATATGCTGTTACCTATATCTTTCAATTTGTGCTGTCTCGACGTTAACCACGAGGTGTCTATCAGAACTATCCTACTGTGCTGTATTCTTCTTAGAGAAATAAGCTGTAACCTATATCTGTGAATTTGTGCTGTCTTGACTCAGACCATGAGGTGCACAATTGAATTTGCTGTCCTGTACAAGTGCTGAAAGAACTGCAGAATGAACACCCATGTGTCTGCATTATTTGCTGTATTCTTGACAGAAAAGTGAACAGGTTTTCCAAAGAGATAATTTTTCGCCGAAGAGACTCTTCCAAATCTTTTTTTCCATTCATACAACTCCCATTTTTGAGTAGTAAGTACCAGCACTTTTGTTTGTTGAAGACATATCAGTTCCCTGTAATTCATGAGTGGCCCAGTGTTTTTTCGAAACAATTTGTATCATTGTTACTTGATTCAGTTTTTTTGACTAGTCGCTAAAATAGCAATTAATTTTAACAACTAGTGTTTTTCTTCAAAACTTTGTAACTCCTTTTTATTCCTTTTATTTACTTGGTAATAAATAGTTCTTAGTTGTACGCACAAGGCACGTTTGTCTTTTTATTTTTTCCCTTTTTTTTTTGTCAAAATGCTGTTTTATATTCTGTGAAAGGATTCACTTTTTAAAAATAAAATTAATCCTTTTACCACTTTCGACTTTACAGTACAATCACAACAACGGTGATAATTTTAACTGGTGGTTTCTCATTAGATTCTCAGTAACAGCAAATCTCCTCAGGTCTCCAGAACTCTTCTAATTATTTTAGCGCTTCTTAATAATGTTCTGATTTGTATAATCTCGATTCTTCTCATCTCCAGTTCCTCTGTAGTGGGTGCATGTAGCGAGTGAGAGTGAGAGTGAGTTCTCGTCCGTATTTTACGGGTATCACTTAACGATTAGTTCCACCACAAATACAACACACATTTTTACAAGCACGTAAAACAAATGGAATATGACAACAACGAATATTAAGAAACAAACAATTTAATATTCATAACAAAATAGGAATGAAAATAAATGAGAAACATAATGTACCAGTGGCCTTTTGTGAAAATACAGTTATGGCCAGTTAGATGAAAATAAGATTGTTCACACATGTGTATGTGTGTTTAAATGTTAATAAAGTCTATCAAATAAATGGTTCCATGGTTGGACGAAGTAAGTTGGATAAAAATAATTGTCTTTACTTACATATGTGGGTATGTGCGTGTGTATATGAATGATGGACCGTAGGTATAGGTCTTTGCTTTCATTAAGTCCGCACTGTGTTTTTTCTTAAGATTTTTGATGAAAGAATGGTCGCAAGCCTTTTTCTTTGAATCTTAATCACGGCTCTCTGCGGCTCGGTCATGACCTCTAGTGAAAAGTCTTTTTGGGGAGTAGACAGAATGACTTTTTGGCCGTGGAAGAAATGAATTGAATGACCGACAACTGACCTGGTTGATTAAATTCTTCGTTATTTATACTTTAGTAGTAGATAAAAACTAGTTTTATTGCGAGTCCTAAAATTTAAGCTCGTAGATATTTTTTGACCAATCAAATTCGTATTTTTACTTATTTTTTTTTTAGAGCCTAAAAAATTTTCTGTTAATTAGTTTCTGATCCTGTTTTTCTAGAATGTTCTTATTCTATGTTTTTAGCAGATTAGTTGAAAAATATAAAAATGTAACTTCAATGCTAATGCAGTTTTGATCCAAAATTTCTAGAATGTTCTTATGTATGTTTTTGTTGATTATTTTAAGGCTAAAAAAATATGCGGCCATGTCAACTCACGTCAGAGGTCAGCATTTGTTGCGGGATCCCCGATAAATGCGTCGATCCCGCGAACAGTTATAACTGTGTGTGAAAATTGATAGAGGACTGGACAAATGACAGAGATCAGTGGATAAGTTTAAATATCAGGTTTTATTGAGCGAATCGTACACGAAAAATATGCATGGGTGTAGAATCGCAGTTGCTGTATCACGTCTCTGCTGGGTGTTGAAAATCGGTACAGTAGAAAGTCGTAGACTTATACCAAATCTCCAGACCCCATCCTCGGTCACGGCGCCAAATATACCAATTATGGTATCTCTTTGCCACAACCTTGTCCGCCTCCCTCCAATCTCTCTGCTACAACGCGGGAAAAAACAGATCAAAAGTTCCCTCCAGGAAAGTGACCATGCACTGCCCTGCCCCACGTTGTGATTCTTTAAAAGTAAGGCCGATGGCCACGTCTGAAAGGAAGAGGGTTTACTGGCAGCTGAAGACTGGATTCCGAGGGGTACATATATTGCAGAACAAAAAAAAAAAAAAAATAACTCCGATTTCTGCAGTAGACAATTAAAAAAGGTTTTATAAAACTTTAAAAATCTGCGGGTGTGACGTATAATGGTCTAAGGTGGCGGTCTGACGAGGGTTAAGTTTTCTTAACTACAGTTTGTCTCAGCGGCGGACTGGTGATATCTGAGTTGGCAGCGCAAAGCACAGTTCCAATCTGTTGGTCCCTGTCTGGTCTTCGTCTGCTTCGTCTGGAACCGAACTGCTTCGCTCTCCTGCCACCAACTTACAAGGGTCTAGGTTTTCTTAACGACAATTTATTCCAGCGGCGGACTGGCGATATATGAGTTGGCAGCGCGAAGCACAATTCCAATCTGTTGGTCCCTGTCTGATCTTCGTCTACTTCGTCTGGAACCGAACTGCTTCGCTCTCTGCCACCAACTGCTGAGTTCGAAAATCAGCCTGTTTATATAATAATTGCCAATATTTTGGGTAGGTTCTGACTGAGGCAGGGGTGATCTCTATAACGTCATTTTCAACTCATTAGATATTCATCATGTCTTTTTTTTTCAATTCTCGTCATCAGAAAGGGTCCAACCCTCTTTTCACTACTTCCACAGAGTCGTTCCTCTCACTACCCTCGTAGTGAGGACTACGGGAGGATAGCTTTCCTCCTACCAATATAGTTTCTCTCATTTTACTGCTTATGACATCATCATGCCAGACAGCCTTCACACCATCAACAAAGATTCCCTTGTTCACCTTTCAACACCCTTTCTCCCTGTCACTGCAATCAGGTGAGAGACACAGGTCACGGGTTATCTTCCCTGATTGTTAAATTTCTAATTTTCATTTTTTTTTTTTCTTTCAGGCTTGGGAATTGTTCATGATATCCTAAAACAACATATTTTTTCTTTCTTCCTCTATTTTGCGATTTTACTTGTGACCAACTTGGTCACCCTCATTACCTGTCAACATCTTTCCATTTTCTGTTTTGACTATTGTCAAAAATTCTTTTTCAGAATTTTCAATTCTTTTTCCCAGACATTTCAATTTTTACACTTCTTGGCAATTATATTTGGCTACTCAACTTTTTGGTTAACCCCTCACGTACCGCCATCGACCAATATTGTCATATTACTCCCTATCATTTTTGTCAATTAGCCATAATTGGCACGAAAATCGATCTGACAATATTGTCAATACACCAGAGTCCTCTGTCCATTTTTTTTTCATAATCAAGTCTCACAACACCTTTTACCAATTAACGGTTCCATCTCAATATTATATCTCATGCAACAATTAGAATTATCAAATGATTTCTCATGCAACCGGAGGTTCGCAACACCTCTTACTAATTTATAATTTCGTTATTAGTTCCATCCATGCACAATATAGAGGCTCGCAACACCTCTTACTAATTAATAAATTTGTCATTTATTTCCAATCCATGCACCATATAGAAGCTCGCAACACCTCTTACCAATTAATAAGTTCGTCATTTATTTTCTCTCCTTTTTCGTCACGGCCTTTCTCTCAGCCGGAATGGGTGGTTTGGTGGTAGTTACACTTCCCACCAAAGGTTCAACTTCAACTGTCTCTTCAGCATTCTTTTCAAATAGAACACCCATCGGCTCCCCAGTCTCACCCAGGAGAGCGCTCGCCATTGCCTTATTTCTCATCTCCAATTTTCTACGCCTCATTAGTGCCCGTACCACCAATGTTATCATGGCTAGAATAATCAACGTTCCGATAACTGCTGACCAATTTATCAGCAACTGGGTACCAGTCACTCACTCGGTACCAGTTTCCCTCACAGTGTCTAACTTAGCCTTCAGCTGTTCGAACCCTATCTTTTCTATGGGTTTTAATAACTCAGGAATTTTCTTCAACGTTACAGTAGGAAATCGTTTAACTATTGGTTCCCACAATTCTGCCCAATTGCTCAAAATATTCTCCATTAATTTCGAAAATGACTTTTTCTTTTCAAAGTTTTCTTCAGCCTGATAGTAAGGTGGAAGAGACATCGATATTCCAAATGCGGAACAACCTAGTGGCAATTCTACCATTGTTAACGGGGGTATTACCTTTATCGTTTGAGTAGTTTTTCCTTCACAGACCATTGATAGGTCTATTTCTCTCTGGTTAGCCACTGCCCAGACTCCATCAGATATGCTTATTGCCTGGGGCAATACTACGTCGGCTAAAATTTCTATTTTTAGATAACTCTACCCAAGTAATGTTTAATATCGACAGACTCTCCCTAGCCACCTGAGCTATTGTTTTCTGATTCCTTTCTACATCCGTCAACTTTCTCCGGATAACTCTTACATCCTCTTCAGACACTATACCAAATAACACACTCAGGGCCTTTCCTACTATAGGAATTACCGCCCTTCTTGGTCTGGACTGCAACAATCCTATCCCTCTGAGATATAGATTCATCTCCTTCCATTGAGACTCCATCACTCTGGATTCCTGTTCTAAGGAATAGAGTAACTTAATGTACCCTTCTTGGTGTACATAATTCTCTGCCACTTGATTTCTGGCTCTCCTCAAGGCGATTATCTCACTCTTCAATCTATCCAACAATATCCTATACGGGGCAAGGTCAACCACCATTGTTATCAACCATTTCGACCTGGTTATAATCACCTCACTGGTCTTTTTGAATATGATATTTTTCTCATTCTTCCACGCCTCCACTGTGCACATCATGATCATTAACATCACTATTATTCTCCGTTCCATTCCTGCAACGAGATGCAAGAATAATTTCTCTCAGCTATGCGTAGCAATAACACTTTTCTTCATTAACCCCAATTCTTCAATGCATTTATGCATTTAACAACTCAAGATATCAACCAAGGGTTAAGCAGGGTCGCAATATTCTACGCCCAATGCACGGAGGGGCCCCTTCCCCACACCGGTCGCACGAACACCACTATTCCTCGACCTTCCCAAGTATCTATCTTTATTCTCGGGTTAATCAATTTACTTTTGGGGTTCAGCCTGCCTGGTTCCCCTTAATCTCAACTTTATAGGTAACTCCATCCTTTCTGAAGTATCTTCCTGCCTCTGCCAACGTTCACGAAGCTGGGAGAGGGGTATCTCATCCTCCGTCTCCCACTCACTCCCACTGGTTTCTTCTCCAGTGCTTGGTGGTGGCCTGTCATCAGATCTCATCCTTACTTTCGGGTTTTCAGGTAACCTTACTTCGTCACCACTATCCTCCAGAATCACTGGCGCTCTGATTCTGTCTCTCACATCACTCTCTGCAGCTCATTCTTCCTCTTCAGAATCTGCCATAGTGACTTTTCGCATTCTTCTTCTCTTAGGCTTGGATTCAGGACCTTCCCAAGTATCCACCTCAGCCAATGGGCTCGTTTCACCTTCCCTGAAACCTGGTCCCATATTAAAAAGTCGCTGGTCCCCTCTGCTCTACGATTCTGTTGTAGGGTTCCCACCTTGGACTCAACTTGCCTTTCCTCAAGTTTACTTTATAATAGACTGGGTCTCCTAACCCTAGACTTACTTCTTCTCTCTCTTTATTAATTCTCTCATTTCGCCTCTTCTGCGCACGAGCGATTCTTCGCCTCGCCTGGGCGAATATCTTATGTTGCCTCTCAATTATCAGCTTATGGTGGTCCTCACCCATATATTTCCTACGGGGTTTTAATAAATTATCCACCGGCAACACCACATCTCGCCCAAATATCATATAATATGGGGAGAACTTTGAGGTCTCATTTTCACAGAACCTCGCTGCAGCCAACGCCTGGGTCAAAAACAAGTCCCAGTTTTCTTCATTATCTCTTACCAATTTAGATAATATATCTGCTAAGGTTTTATGAAACCTTTCTACCTTAGCATTACTCTGTGGGTGATATGGAGAAGTGGTCACGTGGTTAACACTTAAACTTTCTAGAGCTTCTTTCATTATGCGATTTACATTCTCAGGTCCATTATCTGTGACCAACTGTACCGGGGATCCATAGCGAGGGAAGATCTCTGTCAAGATCAATTCAGACACTGTATGTGCCTTTTTATCTGGGATCGCATAAGCCTCAGGCCAATTAGTTAACCAATCCACGAAACTCACAATATACTGATTTCCTCTCGGTGTCTCACCATACGGACCTGATATGTCCATACTTACTTTCTCGAAAGGAAAGTTGCGTATATCGGTTTCCATCAAGGGGGCCAATTTTTGTTTCCTACTCTGAGTTTGATACACCCTACAACTACCCACATATGCTGTAACCTCAGCATATAGTTTTGGCCAATAATATCGTCGGCCTATCAACTCATGGGTCTTATCAATGCCCATATGTCCCATCTTCTCATGACACTGCTCTAGAATTTCTGTTCTAAGAGCTTTCGGGACAAACATCCTCATTCTAGGCTCTTCATCTGCACCAGACAAGTAATATAATATGTCTTCATATATCAAATACTTTGACGCCTTTCCAGCCTCTACTTTCTTTCTCAAATCCAATAATTCCACATCCTTCTGACCACTCTCTATCACCTCCCTTCAGTGTGGATCACTGAGAGTCACAAGCTCTTCTGCTTTATCTATTTCTAGGCTAGGTCTGTTCTCCAAGGTATGTGCATTTAATACATTTACCTGGTAAGCCCTATCATCTACCCCAGGTTCTAAATGTATCGATTCCGCCTCTAGCTGTTTTGGTATTCTTGACAATAAGTCTGCACACGTATTATCCTTACCTGCTAGATACTCGATTCTACAATTGTACCCACTTAGTTTTAGTGCCCACTGCTGGATTTTTTTATTAGTCCACTCTGCCTCCAGCAGGTATTTTAAGGGTTTGTGATCAGTTTTGATCGTAAACACAGCTCCATTTAGGTAATAGTCCAGCTTTTGCACTGCATACATAATGGCGTATGCTTCTTTCTCTATCACTGGCCATCTCTGCTGAGTTTCAGAGAGACAGTGTGACAAAAAATACACAGGTACCTCCTCTGGTATATTCGGCACAGGCCCATCCCTTTCCGGACAGGGCTGTGTCAACACAGCACCTACACATTTATCACTCGCATCAGTGTATAATATCATGGGCCTCCCCAGGTCTGGGTAGGCCAGCAGAGGTATTGCCGTTAACTGTTCCTTAAGGCAATCAAAAGCTCGCTGACAGTCCTCTGTCCACTTAAATCTGGCATACTTTTTTGTTAGCGCTATCATAGGTCCCGCCAACCTCGAAAATGCTGGAATGAACCTTCTGTAATATCCTATGGCGCCTATGAACCCCCTTACTTCTCTAACACTTCTGTTTCAGGCATTGCTCGAATCACTTCTACCTTGTCAAGGTCTGGCTTTATGCCTTTCTTATTGATGATAAATCCTAAATATTTAGTCTCTTCCTTCATGAATTGACATTTAGGCAATTTTATCTTTAGGTTATGCTCCCTTAACCTATCCATCACTTGCTGTAAGTGGGCTAAGTGTTCCTCAGGTGTCTTCGAGAACACTAACACGTCGTCAAGGTAAGCCATGGCAAATCCCTCCAACCCTTCCAACTCCATAGACATTAGTTGCGAAAACACTCCCGGAGCGTTGGACAGTCCGAACGGCATCACCCGGAAGTTAAACAGACCTACATGACAGGTAAAAGCTGCCTTTTCCCGGTCCATTCTATCAAAGGCAACCTGCCAATAACCTGATCTCAAATCCAAAGTTGAGAAACAGGCAGACCCGCCCAACAACGCCAAAATGTCATCAATTAAGGGCAGCGGAACTGCCATAGGCTTAGTGATGGCGTTCAACTTTCTAAAGTCCACACAAAACCTGTGTCCGCCATCTTTCTTTTCGACTATTACTATTGGGAAGCTCCAAGGTGACTTGGACCTCTCAATTATACCTGCCTCTAGCATATCTCTTACAGCTTCCTCTACCACTCCCCTCTTATGAACAGGAGTCCTATAGGGTCTCAACCTTATTGGTGGGTGATCACCAGTATCTATCTTCATTGAGACAGTTTGCGTCTGTCCCAATTGCTTATCTTCATTTGCTATTCTATCTTTGTTGTCTCTTAGTAATTTCCTTATGTCTCTTCTATACTTGTCAGGCACTATCATTTCTTCCTCCCTTAATTTACCAGGGTTTTCTTTCACTTTTTGATCTAATCGTACCTGATCAACACTACGCAAGGGGAAGGCATGTCCCATCTCTTCACCCTTCTGTATTTTCACTGTCTTACTAGACGTGTTCGCAATCAACACAGGGATTATTTCTTTCCCTTGCACCACTGACTCACATAGCGTTATCCCTTCTTCGCTATCCTCATATTTCTTTACTGGTGCTACTCGATGGATCTCCCCCTCCACTTCCATATTCAATATCCTTCCTTCACAGGATACTGCTTTTCTCGGGGGTATCTGAATATCCTCTTTCGCTACCACTATCAACTTATCCTTGTCCTCCCAGAGGAACCTCTATTTCTCCTAGAATCAGCTTAGCTGGTTCAAACTTAAGGCAAGCCCTTCTTGCCTTTAACCAATCTTCCCCTAAGATTAGTTCTGTGCATAACTCTGGAGCTACATATAAGGTGTGGTTTGCCTGTACACCACCTACTTTTATTGGGCACCTTATTTTTCCTTCGATCTCCATTTGGCTACCGTCAGCCTGACTAATAACCAAATCAGCCTCCAAAAGGGCTGGCCTATCCTTCATTTTCCTCACAATTTCGCTACTTATCAGTGAAACTGCCGCTTCCGTATCAATTAGAGCATTCGTCCTTACTGCCTTCACATAGGCTTCGCAACGTAATTCACCTATCTCTGATAACACCGAACAGACTCTAGCCCTATTTTTAATTATTTTGTTCTCACTTGCCGACAGGGGAGCTGGTAACACAAACTCGCTTCTATATCTGTCCTCCTGGCAATCCTTCTTCATGTGGCCATATCTACGGCATTGCCAACATCTCCTCCTTTGACAATCCCTAGCTACGTGGTCCCTCTGACCACACGACCAACATTTCCTCGCTATTACTCAACGGGCCACCCTCCCTTTTACTTCTCCGGGGGCGGCCCTTCGGCGTTTCCCTGACTCCCTGACGTAGGAGGGGGCTTCGCTGGAGAGAACTCCCTCATTCTTCCTCGAGGTCTCTCTCTCCTTTTCCTCCTCATGTCGCTCCGAGAAGGGCACTCCGTCGAGTAGTGACCCTCCCTTCGACACGACCAACACGTCACCCCTAAGTTCTTACGGGGGGAATCATGAAACCCTTTCCATATCCAGTCCTCCCGTCGTCTGCGCCCCCAAACCGGTTCTGGGTTTCTTCTAGTGGGTTGACTTATCCCTTCTTGTTTCTGCCCTCTATGTCTTTTTCTGACCCTTTCTAAGAAATTCTTGTTTCTCCTGGCCAGGTGTACCGCTCTGGTTACATCTTCTGGCTCAGCTTTCACAACTTCTTTCTTTATCTCTTCGTCCCGTAAGGCATCGATATAACAATCTGCCAACTGCGCCTGCAAGACTGGCGTTGATCTGATGTCCTCCTGGGGATAAGCTAGTAATGACAACCCCCTTATTCTTTCTCCTAGTTCTACGAGTGTCTCATCTTCCTTCTGTCTCACCTCAGCTAGGTTCCTCATGGCCTCTAATGCTGACGGTTCACCTACGTATTCCGCCTGCAACTCTTCCCTCATTTGAGCCCATGTCAGTTCCGGACCCTCCAACATTTTTTTCTGTATAAAGTCCGAGGGGGCTCTTATCGCTGTTTCAAAGGCCAACAGAATGATCTCCTTATCCGTTAGCCCATATATTAACTTCTTTTTCTCAATGGCTTTCATCCATTCATTCAATTCAAGGGGATCCCCCTCAAAGGGTTTTATCCTTATGTTCCAGAGTAGGGACACGAATTGCTTACTGACCCCCTCTATATGAGTCTCTTCCATCACACCCGCGGCGTCCGAACCTACTGACCCTTCTCTACTCATGATGTTTTGTTTTGTTTGTTTTTTTTTCTTTATCTACAATCACCTAACACGGCGAGCACTCTCCCAGAAACAATAATACAAATGGGGAAAACCGAAAAAGTGTCCTACCTGAACTGCTGACTGTCTCGTCCCTGGTTCCTGCTCTGGGTCGTCTCTCCGGTCAAGTTCCTTCGCAGCTTGCGGCTTGGGTCCTGGTTCTTGTTTTTCTTTCTTTTCTTCTTTCTTCTTTCTGTTTCCCTGATATGGCTCCTCAGGGTCGAATCGTCGGTCACGACACCAAATATACCAAATCTCCAGACCCCATCCTCGGTCACGGCGCCAAATATACCAATTATGGTATCTCTTTGCCACAACCTTGTCCGCCTCCCTCCAATCTCTCTGCTACAACGCGGGAAAAAACAGATCAAAAGTTCCCTCCAGGAAAGTGACCATGCACTGCCCTGCCCCACGTTGTGATTCTTTAAAAGTAAGGCCGATGGCCACGTCTGAAAGGAAGAGGGTTTACTGGCAGCTGAAGACTGGATTCCGAGGGGTACATATATTGCAGAACAAAAAAAAAAATAACTCCGATTTCTGCAGTAGGCAATTAAAAAAAAGGTTTTATAAAACTTTAAAGTTACAGATGGCGACAAAAATCTGCGGGTGTGACCTATAATGGTCTAAGGCGGCGGTCTGACGAGGGTTAAGTTTTCTTAACTACAATTTGTCTCAGCAGCGGACTGGTGATATCTGAGTTGGCAGCGCAAAGCACAATTTCAATCTGTTGGTCCCTGTCTGGTCTTCGTCTGCTTCGTCTGGAACCGAACTGCTTCGCTCTCCTGCCACCAACTTACAAGGGTCTAGGTTTTCTTAACGACAATTTATTCCAGCGGCGGACTGGCGATATATGAGTTGGCAGCGCGAAGCACAATTCCAATCTGTTGGTCCCTGTCTGATCTTCGTCTACTTCGTCTGGAACCGAACTGCTTCGCTCTCTGCCACCAACTGCTGAGTTCGAAAATCAGCCTGTTTATATAATAATTGCCAATATTCTGGGTAGGTTCTGACTGAGGCAGGGGTGATCTCTATAACGTCATTTTCAACTCATTAGATATTCATCATGTCTTTTTTTTCAATTCTCGTCATCAGAAAGGGTTCAACCCTCTTTTCACTACTTCCACAGAGTCGTTCCTCTCACTACCCTCGTAGTGAGGACTACGGGAGGATAGCTTTCCTCCTACCAATATAGTTTCTCTCATTTTACTGCTTATGACATCATCATGCCAGACAGCCTTCACACCATCAACAAAGATTCCCTTGTTCACCTTTCAACACCCTTTCTCCCTGTCACTGCAATCAGGTGAGAGACACAGGTCACGGGTTATCTTCCCTGATTGTTAAATTTCTAATTTTCATTTTTTTTTTTTTCTTTCAGACTTGGGAATTGTTCATGATATCCTAAAACAACATATTTTTTCTTTCTTCCTCTATTTTGCGATTTTACTTGTAACCAACTTGGTCACCCTCATTACCTGTCAACATCTTTCCATTTTCTGTTTTGACTATTGTCAAAAATTCTTTTTCAGAATTTTCAATTCTTTTTCCCAGACATTTCAATTTTTACACTTCTTGGCAATTATATTTGGCTACTCAACTTTTTGGTTAACCCCTCACGTACCGCCATCGACCAAAATATCATAGACTTAGCTGTCTGCAAGTGTTATATTGCCATCTGCTGATTCATGCCGAAATATACATATATATGCCGGATACATACCGACGCAATGATAACAGACGCAATGATAAAGACGCAGGAAAACCTCTTTAACAAAATATTTACCTCTCACTTTATTGCAAGGGTTCGAAAAGGTTGTGTGGAGTTTTACTGTGAGAGGGAGCTGGAGATCGAACATAACTGCAATATTTTGACCCGCAAACTTATGGCCGTCAGCGTTGTGTCTTTCTCGTTCTTCAGGGCTGCTCAACCGGAGGCCCAGGGCCCACTCTGCTAGGTGATGGCTTCCTTTACTGCATCTTATCAGCATCTTCTCTGGACCCCAACTCATCAGGGACCCAAGCCCCTTCGGCCTGATGTGGCTTTCCCTACCACATCTCGTCTCCAACTGGCTAGAACTGGGACCCGAACTCAACTGGCTCGTCGAACTCAACTGAGTTATATAATCGTTCGACGCCCACTCGATCTTTGAAACCGAATGTTTAATCGTCATCAAGCGGAAATAACTGTCATGCAGTTCAGTGGTCACTCTCTTCCGGTGCGTCAGTCTATGAGAGTATCATTGGATTTTTTAGCTTGTCCCATTTTGTTAGCCAATTTCCGCCACATGATTTCCTCTCCTAACTGCCATTGGAATGTGTCACTTCCTTCCGGTGCATCACCTTGAATGGCATTTTGCTCGGGCCGAAGGTCAAAATATAACACAAGTTCTTGGCGACAGCGCATCTAGATAAGGATGGTCTCGGTGCTTAATGCAGATCGTTGGTGTAGCAATATGGTCAGGTTGTAGACATATCTGGAGACGAGCGAAGATGTAGACGTATTGGCTGTAGAATCTGATTGATCGATGTTCGCGTTTATGCAATCCTAGGTTAACCGGGGAGGGGTTGATTTGGCATCGAATTGCTGGTGCTAGTCCGAGCAGAGTAATCGCTCGTGGACTAGGGTGATACCGATGTCTACTACTGGGTGATGCTAGTGTGACTGTTTGGTAGTGCAGGAACAAGTGTAGCAGTTGATGAAGTTGTCTGCTGCTTGGTGATGCCGGGACTTGTCTGCAGTTGTTTGCAGCTAGGTGATGCTGGAGCAGGTGCTGCTGGTTGGCTGCAAGTGTGGCTGGTTGCATATGTGTCCCAATGCAAATATGACAAGTAACTCATAAATAAAAAAAAAGAAGTAAAAAATTTATAAAAAATCTGATACACTGATACACTCACAAAACAGGGAAATAAGTTACTACAGCAAAACAAGAGTTCACACGTGTATCTTTTTTTTTCTTAGAGACCAAGTCCCTAAAAATGTCCTTTTTTCTCTTTTTTAATAAAAAGCCACTCTCTGTCTTTCCTTCTTCTGCGAAACAAAGTCTCTAATAATGTTCTTTTTTCTTCTTTTTCTTTTTCTTTGTCGGTCGACTTCTCTCTAGATAGAACAAGTAATGGCATCTAAGACTTGTGCAGTTGTTGGAGTCAACTGAAGTCGTTAATTCTTTTTCTTAGAGAAACAATTCTTCTAGAATATAAATTTATGTAGTAGAAACCTACTTTTTCGGCTTCTTTCTTTCTTTTGTCTTCTTTTTAGCTTGAGCCGTAGAAACCTATTTTCTTCAGTTTCTTTCTTTTCTCTTTTTTTTTTTTTCGTGCAAACTTTGAATTCCCTTCTGGAATTCTGAAGGTAATACAAAATCCTCCAAGTAGATTTAAATTCTTCTCGTTTCTTTTCTTTTCTTTTTGGCTTTCAAGTCTTCTTTGAATTTCCTTCTGGAATTCTGAATGAAACTCTAAATCCCTCAAGTGGACTTAATTCTTTTTATTCAACTCCATTTCAATTGAGGTGTAAAAAACGCAGCCTAATTCTAAAGTCTCCTGTTTTCAACCGACTACGGTATATTTCGGCGGTTAACGCCAGGGGCCACAACACTCGACCCCCAGAGGCTCCAGCCAATCATATCAAAGTTCCTCTACCACACACAGATTTTCACCGAACACAAAAGCTAACCAGCACTAAAAAAAGACAATACAAAACAGGCCCAGAATTGACCCAGAAATGTTGGCGCGCCATTCAATAAACCCATTTTCTGATAAAATTTTCGCAATATATTTGAGAAGGTATGAATTTATCTATTATCCCCTCAGCAATAGGAAAATAGTTAGACTGACTGGGCTCTTGGTATTACAACGAGTCTCAGAGAAGGAAAACGCTAAATTAAAACCAGCTGGATTCTACTTAAAAATTGACCTTGTATCGCATCCTGCTCATAGGAGAGGAGTTTAAATCAATACATACCTTTCTATTTATTCACTTTGCCTTGAACAGGTATTGCAGGGGGTTGGGGTCGCGTTTTAATCACAGATCACTCCCCGATCAAGTAATAATTTAATTCGAGCAGAACATCTGTCCAATTCTCAGCTCTCCCTGCTGAGTTAGGATAAACTTAGAGAACAATATATAAATCAGTACCTCTTCCAAGATATCTGTCTTGGAGTTATTCTTTTC
This sequence comes from Sepioteuthis lessoniana, assembly GCA_963585895.1. Lineage (NCBI taxonomy): Eukaryota > Metazoa > Mollusca > Cephalopoda > Myopsida > Loliginidae > Sepioteuthis > Sepioteuthis lessoniana. The sequence goes on from OY757918.1 coordinate 74,690,616, forward strand.
AAGGCATGGCTGAATAAGACAAACTTTGATAGCTTGCATTGGATCATAGATTTTTGTCCTTTCAACGTGTTGAATGACCACTGACTATCAATTGTTCATTTGAAATGTGTCTATTTCTCTATTGTTTTTATAACAATTTTGTAATAGAATCGTGAATAATCAAATAACGAACACAAAACTGTACATAACTCAAACATGCGTAACCTGTATACAATTTGATAGATGAACAATAATGAGTAACTAAATAAGTAATCATCACTTCCCTCATTTACTTAAAAAATCGTTTTCTTGCACCATCCATAGTATTCATTTGAGTGACTTCCTAAGCATTATTAAAGTCCTTGAAAAAACGAAGATCACCAGAATCGATTTTGTGCAAGTGAAGTCCCAGCTATGGTATACAGGACCGAGACCATCGAAAAAGAAGACCAGCTCGATTATGACGTGACGTCACAAAAGTAGTCCATGAGGTTAGCGCAGTAATCATAATGTAATGTTGACAATGAATGATTGTAAAAAAAGTTTTAGAAAACGTTTTAAAATTACATTCAAAAAAGAACAAAGTAGGGTTGAATTTTATACTGAACTTGATTTAATATTCATTTTAAAAAATTGATAAGAAAAAAGGTGTTGCTGAATGCTATGTTAAAGTATAGGATTTACACTCCTTTATTTTTAAATGGTCGGTGAGGAGCACTTGAAGCAGAAAATTCTGCAAAAATAGGATCCAAGACTCACTTGTTCCCGAAACAGAAATTGTAAGTCGTTAAAATAAATTAAATGCTTTCGGGAACCTGAATGGACAGAATAGTCACGTGCCAGTGCTTTTGACACGTGCAAAAATAAATCTTGCGTTTGGAGCCGATCACGTGACTAGGGTATCTATATATTCTATGCCTTCGAAAGTTCTCACTCTCTCACTCTCAGCTCTCCCTAGCGAGCGACCCAGACATCTCGACAGCTTCAGACACACAGCCAAAACATAGGAGAACTTACAGATATAGAAAACACGTTAGTCCTAATTAAATTAGTACATTTACCATCTTCCAATATACTAAACTTTCCATGGACGTCGACGTCGCCTCACATATACAGATATATACATTCAATCATTGGGCAGACGCGTACCTTGCTGCTATATACTTTTTAGTTCACACGTGTCCATACACACGCATAGATATATGTAAGCAGGACTTGCCCACCTTTTAAATCTTTTTGTCTTAACGACGAATACACGTACACATAGATATGTTCGAACAACACACACTTACATTCGCATCACATTTTTATTAGACACAACTACACACACAAATACTTAACAAACATATTCGCACATTTGCTACTTTGTATTAACTTTTCCTAGTTTATTTTGTTATATAAAATTATCTGTTTTGCATTGTCGTTGTCCTGAATTTTCTTTGTTAATTGTGGAACGAGACTCGGAGTTTTGTTTCAAACAAAGCCTTGAGAACAAACTGGTCACTCCACAAGTAGTGACCAACGAGACATAACACCCCCCACAAAAGCAAATAAATTAAACAACACGTTACATTTCATTAAATTTTAAAGATTGAAATTCATTCATTATTTTCATTGTTTCAAATTAGAAAAAAATTGTTTAAAAATCATAATCAGTATTGTTTTAATTTGAATGTTTTTATTTACATTTTGATAATTATTCTGTAAAGTTACAATATATCTAAGTACTTATTCACTTATTATAACTAAAATACAACAACAGCTGGATTATGAATTTGGGAACAAACAAATAATAATTGAATGCATAAACAAACACAATACAAGTGATAAATAAAAAAAATGTAAAGTATAAATTAGAAACAAATAAATTTAATACAAACAAACAAATAATACAAACACTAAGTTTAATACAAAGAAGCAAATAAATTTGGTTGGTTTAACAAATAATATTTATAGAAAAATAAGTTACGGATAGAAAATTTAACTGAATCTTTGCAGTTTTTTTTAATGATTTTTTTAATGTTTTTTTTTTTTTTTGCTTAACTTGTTACTAGTAATATTATCATTTTCATAGAACAAAATTATCTAAGAGAATATTTGTAGAGCTTTAGACAAATAATCTTTCTATTTTTCAAAACTGTGACCCTCATCACAAATGTCAATATCGAAAAGAAGCTATGAGAAATCGTGCTCAATTCAAAAAACATGCTAGGTTTTAGGTCTTAAATTATAACAACCAATACTCGAAACGTTAACAAATTTATCTGAATTTTAGTCGCTACAAAGTACAACTCAACCCAAATCAAGTAAACCTTATCTCTGCCCAGCTCAAGAAACTATCTTGTAGTAACTGTCAGGCCTGTCAAAGGGGGAGAGAAAAGTATAAAAATAAAGGATATAAAAAGGGAAAAGGGAAGCTTAATTTTGCTACCTGAAAGAAAAGTGTGTCTATATTTCTTAAAAACAAAAAACAACTAGTTCCCACAAAGTAATTTATTTCAAGAGAAATAAACTTTACTAAATCTAGCTTTGCATATTTTTCCCTATGCCTTTCAAACACATTGAACAAGGTAACAAAAATAACATACATTCATGAGACGACAATATTATAACCAAAAAAAAAAAAAGAAAAAAAAAGAAGGGTACAAAAAAATTCAACGACTGACTTGATCGAAGCCATGCCGTCAAGCACCTACGTTCAGTTTAACTTTTGTTAATGATAAAATATCTTTCTTTGGTATTTTATGTTAAAGTTCATTTAGAAGCCAATTTTTAAGGTTTATTCTTCTTCTCGGCGTCTCCTTCTTGTGTAGAATCAACCTGGACAACCGTGTTCTTCTACTTTCCTGTGTAGACTAGTCGAAAATGAAGTTTACTATTTCTTTAAGTGAACTTCGAGTAGACCACCGCTTCCTCCTCTTAGATGAATATCTTTGTTTCCACTCAGATTTTCTTCTGTTGAGCCTACGGAGGCCTTTACCACATTTTCTGACCTGGCCAAAAGCTTCCTTTGTCGGCAAAAGTCCAATAATACTGCCGCCAGACCTTAGACTCAACTTTCTTTTGAAGGGGACAGTATACCAAAACCATAAAAAGCCTGCAGTAGGCTTATTGTTTCAACAAGTAACCATAAAAACCCTTTAAGTAAAAGAGGGTTAGCATATGCGACTAATGGGCCTATTTTACTCAATCTACTTTGCTTAAGAAAAACTGCCAAAAGTCGAAGGCGAATAAACAAGAGCTCGCAAAACAAAAAGAGTGAGCTAAGCAGATCATTCTGCTCGTGCAGAAAAAAAAACCACCAAAAGAAGAGAGTAGACCCTCGCGAGTCTCACTTAAATAACATGTAAAGTATAAATTAGAAACATGAACTTTAGTCAATCAGATTCGAGCAGACATTAACTGCCGAAATTACAAATTTCAACAAAGCTCATGATCTGCCAAAACATTTAATGTTATTTGCATGGCCTATTTCCTTTGATTTATTGAATGAAGAAAAGAACATTTTATCAGTTTACTAATGACTACATAATCATACAGAACAAAGTTTGTTGTATCATTAGGATATTAGGGAGTACCTCTATTAATCACCTGAAAATAGTTGTTTATTTCCGGTATTTCTTCTACATATCTCTTCCAGCAATTAAATTTTGTATACTATTGCATTTAATTTTCTTAAAAAACTATATAACAGCAATAACCTGCAAAGTAACAGGAAGAACTTCTCTGTATTTATTAACCTCATCCTTTTTAACATCAATTCTAAATTTATATTCATCTAACTTTCCTTCCTCTGTCACTTCATCCTAACGTAGGGACATAATGGGATCTGATATCTGACATATCAAGAGTACAGGTAATATCCCTGCAAACACTTTATCTCGTGAAATTAATTCCTTCTTACGGGAACCTTCCATCGATTTTGATACATTGTCAAGGAACAGAGAAAAGTCAAACAACCGCAACATCTTCTCTAGTAAAATAAGACTTCACTGAATCTTAGGAAAATTACCAACCCCACCTGCAAATAGATTATCATAAGTGATGTCAGCACAGGCAAGTTACAGCCATATGTACCAACATCCTTTCAAAGACATATTCAATGTAGTGTATGGTTTATCACATACTGGAGCCAATGCATCCGCACGCCAATTGACCGACAGATTCGTCTGGCCACAAATGAATACAGATGTGAGAACATAGCCGAAGATGTGCCTGAAGTGCTAAAAGGCAAAGTTTGGTCACCATACTCACGTCCCTATAGGCACATTTCTAGAGCCAAACTAAAGATTCAAACAATGCATACTGACATTACTGGACTACTGCCAACATGTGAAGGTCAGTCTTCCTGTTGACATGTATTGACAGATTCTACAGTTGGTATGAAGCATTGTCAATGCCAGACATGATAGTGTACATAACAGCTAAGACATTCATCACTGGCTGGAAAGCAAAATTTGGTGTCTCAGAAATTATAAAAACGGACAGAGGTCAACAGTTTGAGTCAGATCTATTCCATAAACTTTCGAGTCCACTAGACGCACAAAAAAACAAAAACAAAACAAAACAAAAAACATCCACACTACAGCCTACTATCCCCAAATAAATGGCATGGTAGAAAGATTGCATCATAGTTTGAAAGCCTCTTTATATGCAGAACCCCACAGCATTAATTGGTTTGAGCATCTTTCGCTCATACTTTTAGGATTTCACACAAAAGTAAAGAAACAAATAAGCAGCAGTAGAAGCCTAATATATGACCAAACAACGGATACCAGTGCAATATTTCTGCAAACCACCAAAAAAGGTGAGGGATTTGATATAATTTTTCAATAGACTCACCACCAAAATGGCTAAAATGGCATACGTTCTCTCAGGGAAAAATAAAAATAGCACCCAAACATTTAGAGATTTGCTTGCATAATTTTTTATCAATGATACGGTTTAGTCACAGTCTTAAAAATGACCATATCACATTCCCTTCAAGGTTGTATCGAAGCATGACAAGTTCTTCCTTGTACTTATCAAGAATGAAGAACAAACTATTTATTTAAACGGGTAACAACCAGTCATATTGGAAAAACATATTTAAAGTAGCTCCCCTAAAAATTAATTTGCTATTTCTTCCAGAAATGCTATTCCAGAATTCTAACCTGTTACAAACTACAAAGAGAATTGTAAAATTTTCTTCATTTAATCTAAGTGGATAATAGTATTTATTTCAGAGCCAACAACCTTTATACTGGGGTTTTGCATTCATTATTGTCTACCAAATATAAGATATGTTTATATATTCTGAAACTTCACAAAAATTAGGCAAGCATTTCTATTTAGCTAAGGTCAATAATTCTTGAATAGTGTACTGATTAAAGATTTGCAGAACTAAACTAACATTTTGCTTTTCAAGATAAGTAGGAGTAAATGTATTTGAGGTTAATTTATAACAATATTTCAAAATTGACTGAGATTCTAGGGCATGGAGTTTCTGTAAGATACAAAATAGGTTACTTTGGATACCATTTAATTAATGATTTTCATTATAAGAAAATCTTGGGAACATCGTGCATTTGCTTGCATTTTTTGACCAAACAGTTGTTTCTTATGTATTTTAATATATGAATTGAATCAAATAGGAAGAAAAGAGGTCTAGACTTCATAACTGGGTATGGATATACAATTGAAAGCTTTTGTGGACTACAATTAAAGATATAGCTTTTTTATTTGTAGCATTATTATCTGTTATGATTGATAATACTTGAACGCTTATTGCCTCTAAACTGATTATTATACATTTAACTATATCAAATAATTTCTCAGCTTGAAGATATTTAGTTGGCATAGCTTCCACAAAATCTTTATATTGTGAGAATATTGCTAAGCGTAAAAGCATTCACTGTTGTTGTCAGATAAGCCAACAATATTACGACTCTTATAATCAAAATAAGGTTTTAGGGAAATTTCATCAACAAGTAAAGATGGGGTCTTTTTATACACGTAACTTAAATTTATTTTTGATATATATAAGAAAATTGTTATCATGTGGCTCAATCAAAGGATTCATATATGCTAATAAGGTTAGTCTTTTAATGATTTAATAACTAGGTTGCATTATATTTTTGCTGTCTCTTAGGGGAGCAATTATACAACAATGAAGAAAATATCATCATTTCTGTTGAACAATCAAACTTATCCCGTATCATTTAGTTTAGCGGCTCATATATAAATTTTATTGAATTAAAATATTTGTTTGGTTCTTCTTGCACAAGAAATAAAAATGACATTACCGATTTTAAAATAGAAATTAAATTTTGTGTGACAGAGAGAAACTCCCCCTTGTGGATTAATTAATCAACGAGTCTAAGGGATTAGAATGAATTTATTAATTAAATGGATAAAAGGATAGATTTAGAAATAAGTTTGTTTTTCTATAATATAGAGAATAAGTAGAGAAAATTCCTATTTTTTAAATTTATCTTTTTATTTTCTATCTTATTTTATTCATTTATTTATTTTTTTGACTGACGTTCCTGGAATTGAGTCTTTAGTGAGTAAGGTGATGATTCGGGGAGTGGAGAGATAGATCCGTTGATTGAATCTTGTGATAAAAGGGTCAATGAAATCTTATGTGGTCTAAAGGATGGAATCCAGGCATACAGGGAGACAGGATAAGTGGATTTCTGTCGGGTTAACAATAATTGTCTGGACAGAAAAAACAGCGGGCGTCCTGAATTCGTTTTTAGTACCTATCAAAAAACGACCATCTGGAATTAAAAAAATATATATACAGAATTTCGGTCATCTAGGCAATTTACATCTTATTTATGGACGTAACTTCCAATTTATATAAGCAGTGCGCAGCTCCCATTCAGCAGTAGAGGGTGAAATCGGGGGTCAGTTCAGAGAACCATTCAGAGTTGAGGGTTAGCCCCAGAGTTGCAGGCGAAGTCAAGAATAGTTCAGAGCTTAGACAGTAGCTTTGAGAAAGTTGTATAAAAATCGAAAGTGTTGCTTTTCATTTTTTTGTGTTTTTGTGAATCGCGACAGGAACTATTTTCTCCATAAACAGCGATTTTTCTTCGGCGTAGATTCCAGCCAAAATTAGATCGGCTCCCACAGTTGAAACGATCTAAGGTAACTAAAACACCGCTGTTCGGATCAAGAATTCACAACGTGACGAATAGTGGCAGTTACTTCAGATTCAACAAGGAAGCCAAGGAATTTGATTTCTATGAAAATTCCTAGGCTAAGCTAGACATACCGACCAGCGCTGGATACTACGTCAGATTTGAGGTTTGGTTTACTATTGTTCTGGGTCCATCTTTTTCATGTTTTCTATCAGAATTTCAAGAGTATTTTGATCAGTTACATGTTAAGGAATCTTATAGTCTCTTATTGTATTCATTTTTATATATCTATAAAACACCTGTTCTGCAAAATAATATTCAATTACAAGAGTCAAAGTGATTTTTGAATATGGGGATCTGATGCTGCTGCTTATAAGTGTCTCTTGCTGTCTAACAACATTCTAGTAGTTTCTATCAAGAAAATTTAATTTTCCTTCTGGATCATCAATATCACAGAATTTCTTCAGCTGTTTGTATACTAAGTTATTAGTAATACTTTGATTTGAAACACCTTTAAGGGCAGAATTCTTTAGTCCAATTCTCTTAAAATCTTGTGACTCTCTAGAGGTGGTCAATGAACATAAATATAAGGGACAGTTTGGAAGAATTCTAAGGATAGCATCATCATAAAGATATGTTTTCTGAAGTTTAACTGCAATTTTTGAGTTTTTGCTATAACTGGACCTGAGATGGAACCCCGGTCTCCTGGACCATTGGAGAACACTCTACTCTTTGTAGAATGGCCTAATGAGTAAAGTGTTCGCCAATGGCCTGGAAAACCGGGGTTCAATCCCAGGTCCAGTCATACCAAAGACTCAAAAAATGGTACTTGATGCCGCCTTGCTTAAAACATATATATTGGATTCCCTTTAATAGGACCAGTGAGTTGGTTGGTTGGTTGGTTTTTATGGCATATCAACCCTTGTAGGATATTAAATACCAAATCTTGTTTCATGAAAAAGGAGGTAAAAGATGCTAATACTTTTGGAATTTATAACAGTTTAAAAACCAAAGTTAGAGTAAGTAAAGTTGGCGACCACAGTCGAGGGTAACCCAAAGATTCCCTTTTCCATAGCTACAACACCGAGTGGTAGGGGAGGGCTCTACTCCTTTCCCTGAAAGTTAGAGTAAGGTTAGAATAATTAGGGAATTTCGTGTTAGATAATGAAATGGAAAAAAGAAGGAAACGGATAAAATGAATGACCCCACCCTAATAAACTGCTTGAAAACACGTGCATATCTGTATAAAAGACAAAAGATTTAGAACCCCCAGACGACAGTAGAATGGACAGACTCTCATAAAATTAAGAAGACCCAAAGCAAAGCAAATCCTTTCTATCTTTGGTACTGGTCAACTAATCGTTAGCTATCCTGCCTTTTACCATATTGTCATTTTAAAATGCATGAAAGATTTTATTATGAGTAAAATCACTGCTGTATATTATCTGTGCTTTAAATGCAAAAAGACTATTACTGTAATTCCAAGCTGCATGTGAACCATGAAAAGGGAGGTAAAAGTACCTTCCATAGTTTACGGGAGTTACTTTCGGGTTTTGTTTCCTCAAATACAATACAAATTTTACTAGCACGTAAACAAATGGAACGTGACAATAACAAATATCAAGAAACAAGCCATTTAATATTCACATGATGAAAATAATTAAAATATAATGTTCATTTTATGAGCGTATGTAGAAAATATAGCTATGGCAAGTTCAATAAAAATTATTTGTTCCCCCGTGTTTGCATGTGTACATGTTGGGAAAGTCTATCGAATCAATGTGTCCATAGTTGGCCGAAGTAAAGAGGATAAAAAATTGACTTTACTTACATACATGTGTATGCGTGTATGTATATATGTGTATGACCGTAAATATGGGCCTTTTGTTTTCTTAAGTCAACACGTGCTTTTTTGCTAGTGGTTTATGACCTTTGACGACAACGTGTCGCGTTCCGGTAGTTATCAAAAGATCGTCGCATGTTTCTTCGCTCTGTGTCCTGTGTGTGATGCTTTCTGTTGAACTTGCCTCTCTGTGTCTGGTAGTGGAATGCCTTAGTTAATTAAATTCCTCGTTATTTATACTTTGTGGGGGAACTAAAAAGGATCAAAAATAGGATTTTGTTAAATTTCATTGAGGGTCCTAAAATTCAAGAGCGCGAACATTTTTTGACCAATCAGATTCGTATAATTACTAATTTATTTTGGAGCCTAAATATTTTTCTGTTAATTAGTTTCTGAGCTGAATTTTCTGGAATGTTCTTATTTGGTGTCTTTAGTTGAATGGTTGAAAAATATAAAAGGGTAACTTTAATGCTAATGTGATATTGATCCGAAATTTCTGGAATGTTTTAATCTAAGTTTTTGGGGGTTGATTATTTTAAGGCTAAAAAAAAAGGGTATTCTATAATGCTAATACTTTTGGAATTTATTACAGTTCTAAAACCTAAGTTAGCGTTAAAATAAAATGCCTCAAAGGATGCAATGAATCATAATTAAGGACTCTGATGAATTTAAAAAAGGTACCATGGATTTGTATTAAGTTAAAACTTAATACATGCGGGAGGGAGGAATGATTTTTTTCTTGAAAGTCATGGGAAGCAGCATGGTGGATGTAAAGGCGGACAAACCCAGTAACGGGTCAACGCCATGCCTAACCAGGTGCTGTGCGTACGAATCCCACAGGACAACAGCCAGGATCAAATAGTTTGACCGGGGAAATACTGTTGCTCCTCTATTAGGGTGGCTTCTATAAAGGAGAATAAAAACACAGCCATCGAAAGATTAGCAAGACTCATACTCAAACCACTTGTCCAAACGCGAGTAAAAGAGGGGTGCGTCCTGCTGAGGTTGGAGCCCTGGCCCTAATGTTCGAAAAATCAGCTACAGAACTCAAACTAAAACAAAAATTATCAAAATGCAAATAGCGACATGCAACATAAGAACTTTTAATAGAATAGTCCAACTACCGGAACTGACAGCAATGGATGGACGTTTGTCTTGGCATCTGCATGGGAAAACTCTGTCAACGCCACGATAGGAGGTGTAGGTATGCTTATAAGACCACGGGCCCTAAAATCACTGAATAGCATCGAGAAAATACAACCTAGGATGATGGTAGCTACATTTAACGGCAACACCAGCCCAACAATCATCTCCTGTCACAGCCCTAACAATGTTAGTGAAGAAACACCTTCTATAACAAGCTATCCTCCCTTGTTCGTAGCATCCCAAAACACAACATTCTCGTCATCGGTGGAGACATAAATGCCCAAATAGATAAAAACATAAATAGCAAATTCAGCTTACACAACTCGTTAAACAGAAATGGGGAACATCTCACAGATTTCACGCTAGAAAATAGATTAACATGCCTCAATACTAAATTTCAGAAAAGAAAGGGAAACCTATGGACCTACACCTACACCAAGGCAAACAATACAAAAGCACTGATAGACTACATCATTATTAAGAAATGGAATAATAGCACATTGAATTGCGAGGCATATTTCTCTTTTGAGGGTGTGTCTTCCGATCACCAAATTGTCACGGCAAAGATACGACTGAGCCTACGAAGGAATGCAGCTCGAACAACAATAACCGTACACTATGACTGGTCCCTGCTTAACAACAGGGATATGAGAGATAATTATACGTTAACACTAAGAAAAAAATTCGATGCACGTCAGGAGATATCAAAAACACCTACTCCAAATGACGAATATGAGAACGTCGTCAATGCCCACTTAGAAGCGGCAGTAGAATGCATACCAACTAAACGAAGAACTAAATCTAGAGTCCCATGGGAGACATTAGCGGTTAGAAAAGTCGTACAGATGTAAAAACCGCTTCCCTATGCAATAGGAGGATCCCAACCATTATCAATGCTCAGAAACTTAAGAAGGCATAAAATGAATTAACTAATGTATACGTAAAAGAATGAACAGAATACATACAAAATCAGATCAATAAGATTAGAGACTTGGTTGAAGATAGACAATTTAGGAAAGCATGGCAGACTGTAAACAAAGTGAGCAGTAGGAAGAGTACTGCAAAAGCTAAACTGAAAGCTACCAGCCAAGAAGAACGAATACAACTATGGAAACAACATTTCAAGAATTTACTTGGAAAGCCTCTGAAAGTTATGGATGAACCAATCACGAAAATTATTAGCAATCAACTAGACATAAAACCAGGACAGTTTACACAAGAAGAAATCGACTCAGTACTAAGAAAAATTTAAAATAGGAAAGCAGCAGGGCTTGATGAAATACCTCCCAGAAATATGGAAGACAAGGGAATTTGATGACGTAATGTTCCAACACTGTAATGCTGTATATAACCAGAACACAATAGACAGATGGATAAAAGGATGCATTCTCTTTTTTCCTAAGAAGGGTGACCTCAGAATAGTCAAGAGCAACCGAGGTATAACCCTTACATCCATAGCAGCCAAGATATACAATGCTCTACTACACAACCGCGTAGAACCCACAATTAAGAAAATACTTAAGAACTAAAATGGCTTTCGGAGAAATCGATCCACAACATCACAAATTTTGGCTATTTGCTGAATTCTAGAAGGTGTACGTGCAAAAAACCTTGAGGCAACAATATTATTCGTTGACTTCTCCAAGGCCTTTGACTCCATACATAGAGGGAAGATGGAGCAAATATTACTCACCTATAGCCTCCCCAAAGAAACTGTCGCAGCCATAATGATGCTATATAAAAATACAAAAGTAAAAGTCTATTCACCTGATGGAGACACAGACCACTTTGACATTGTAGCAGTTGTACTACAAAGAGACACATTAGCCCCATAGCTGTTTATCATCTGCCTAGATTATGTGCTTAGAATGTCTATTGATTTAATGAAAGAAAACAGCTTCAAGCTGGCAAAGGAAAGAAGCAGAAGATACAAACAATTACAGATGCGTACTACGCCGATGGCATAGTGCTTCTGGCAAATACACCTGCTCAAGTCGAATCCCAGCTACATAGTCTGGAACAAGCAGCTGCTGGCATAGGCCTCCATGTCAACGCAGATAAGATGGAATACATGTGCTTTAATCAAAGAGGCAACATCTATACACTAAGGGTTGGTCCTTTGAAACTAGTTGACAGGTTCACCTACCTCGGAGGCAATGTCTCATCAAATGAGAATGACATCAACACATGACTAGCAAAGGCATGGACAGATATCGACAGGCTATCAGTCATATGGAAGTCAGACCTGACTGATAAAATAAAATGCAGTTTTTACCAAGTAGCAGTCGTGTTGATACTGCTATATGGATGCAGTATATGGACGATAACTAAATGCATGGAGAAAAAGCTTGATGGCAACTCTACAAGAATGTTATGAGCTGTATTGAACAAGTCCTGGAGGCAACAACCCACAAAACAGCAACTGTACGGCCACCTACAACCCATCACGAAAACTATCTGACTTTCATATGACAAATAGCCTATCGATAGCTGTCCACATCTTTGCTAGTCGCGTGTTGATGTCATTCTTGGTTGACGAGACACTGCTTAATAATCTGATTGGACCCAAATTTAAACACGTGCCATTTGAAGGTTAGTCATCATCATCATCATGTCGCGCCGCCTGCGCGGATATCCCTGACCGTCTCTCGCCATTTCTCCCTATCATTCATCGCCTCCGGCAGGTCTTCAGGGTTACATCCCGTGTCCTCACATAGCTGCTGTATGTAAGTTCGTGCTGGTCGTCCCACTCTTGCACATCCATGTGTGGGGGTCCACAGGAGTACATCGCTTATGAGCTCGTCCTTGCTTCTCCAGCAGTGTCCTGCGTGTCTGGTTCGTCGAACTTGTATAGTTTTTGTGATGGGGGGCAAGTGTCCGTATAGTTGGAGTCTCGTGGGGTGTTGTCGCCAGGACTTGTTTAATACTGCTCTCAACATTCTTGTATAATTTCCGTCCAGCCTCCTCTCCAGCCGCTTCGTAAGCGTCCATGTGGTGCATCCATATAGCAGTATCGACACAACCGCTGCCTGGAAGAAACTGCGTTTCATTTTATCAGTTAGGTCCGACTTCCATATGATCGAGAGCCTATCGATAGCTGTCCATGCCTTCTTCAGTCGTGTGTCGATGTCTTTCTCGGTTGATGAGACGCTGCTTCCTAGGTAGGTGAATTTGTCGACGAGTTTCAGAGAGGCTCCGTCTAGTGTGGCAATGTTGCCCGTTTGGTTGTAACACATATATTCGGTTTTGTTTGCATTGACATGGAGGCCAATGCCAGCTGCGGCTCGTTCCAGACTATGCAGTAGTGTCTCTGCTTGATTAGGCGTATTCGCTAGTAACGCCAAGTCATTAGCGTAGTCGGCGTCCGTGATTGTTTTTGCGGAGTACCTTTTGCTTCTTCTCTTAGTCAGCTGGAAGCCATTTTCTCTGATTTTGTCGATCGAAGTCCTAAGCACATAGTCTAGACAGATGATAAAGAGGTACGGGGCTAGTGTGTCTCCTTGTAGTACTCCTGCAACTATGTCGAAGTATTCCGTGTCTCCATCTGGTGAACGTACTTTCACTTTGGTGTTTCTGTAGAGAATCATTATCGCTGCTACGGTTTCTTTTGGTAGGCCGTATGCTAGTAGGATTTGCTCCATCTTCCCTCTGCGTATGGAATCGAATGCCTTGGTAAAGTCGACAAATAGTAATGTCGCCTGTAAGTTTTTTGCCCGAACGCCTTCCAGGATTCTACGGATGGTCAGTATTTGTGAGGTTGTGGATCTATTTCTCCGGAAGCCATTTTGGTTTTTCCTAAGGATGTTGTCTATTTTGGGTTCTATGCGGTTTCGTAGTAGGGCATTGTAGATTTTGGCTGCTATGGATGTAAGTGTTATCCCTCGGTAGTTCTTGGCTAGTCCGAGGTCGCCTTTTTTAGGGAATGGAAGGATGCATCCCTTCGTCCATCGTTCTATCCTATTTTGACTATAGACTGCGTTGCATTGCCGGAGCAGTATATCGTCGAATTGTCTCGTCTTCCACACTTCTGGGGGGATCTCGTCTAGCCCCGCCGCTTTCCTATTTTTAATTCTTCTGAGAACCGAGTCTAGTTCTTCTTTGGTGAAAGGACCTAGTTTTACGTCTAATTGCTTACTAATAATTCTGGTGATCGGTTCATCCGTTATTTCCGGTGGGTTTCCTAGTAGATTTTTGAAATGCTGTTCCCACAGTTTTACTCTTTCTTGTTGGCTTGCAGCTTTCAATTTTGCTTTGGCTGTGCTCTTCCTTCCACTTACTTCGTTTATTGTTTGCCAGGCTATCCTGGATTGCCTATCTTCCACCGAGTCTCTAATCTTATCTATCTGATTTTGTACGTATTCTGCCTGTTCTTTTAGGTATATTCCTGTTAATTGATGTTGTGCCTTTTCTAGTTTTCGTGCATTTGTGTTTGTTGGGTTCTTTCGATAGCTTTTGGAGGCAGTCTTCACAAGTGCACGTTTTTCTCTAGCCGCTAGCGTTTCCCAAGGGACTCTATATTTAGTTCTAGGTTTTGTTGGAATACACTTTTCTGCCGCCTCCAGGTGTGCTTCTACAAAATTTTCATATTCGTCATTTGGGGTGCCTATTTCTGCCTTCTCTTGTAGTGCTTCGAATAAAAATCATATGGATTTTTTTTTATTAGTGATGCCATCTCTATGTCATGCCCAGGACTTATTGAGTGATGTGTTACATACAAATTAAGACTTGGATTGTAAGTGGTTATTTTATAATCCTTATTAAAAATTTACACCAGTTAGAAAGAGATAATTTTATGAAAAAAGATAAATCCATGTAATAGAAAAGAGAATTACCAATTTTACTTTCTATCCTACCATGTGAATTTAATATCATTCTACAAAAAAAAATTCTGAGTTTTGTATAGAGACATAGTTTTAAATTAAATGACACTTAAGAGTTTTATGGTTTAAACTTTTTTTTTTTTTGTAGAGATTGTGAATCCTAACTAAGCAATAATGCAAAGTAATTATTTTACAACTTTAGCTTAAAACTATATAGACAGCTAATTATTTATAGTTAATTACACCTGAATAATCATATTAGCAAAACAAATATTTAATTTATTGGATTTTATTTGAAGTTTGGATATTAAATTTTTTACAACAAGTAGCCTCTTGTATCAACATACTGATTATTATTGGAGACCACCCCTGTAATCTTAGCCAATGAGAAATAAAAACAATTTTTAAAATTAAAACCTTCTCTTGGTAGCTCTATATTAAATTATTTGGGTGTCTACAGAGGAGAGATGAACTGTTCCCCAAAATTAATATTGGTATATTACAGATATCCTTTTTTCAATAATAAAAAACAATCTATCTATATAATGAACAATGTGACTTTTTTCTTTTTTTTAAATCCTTACTCATTATTTTTCATTTCTTGGATTATACTTTCTCTATTATTGGTTGATCCATTTCCCAGTAATAAAAACTACCCTCAATTTATCATCATATAAAATCTGGGTTTAAACGTTAACATTTCTCTCAGAAGAAGGCTACCAGTTTGAATATATCAACAGAAAACTGAAAAAAATATCAGGAACAATGTTTTTAAAAAAAAATCCTCTATAAACTGTACCAAGAAAAACTTCAAATGTTTTATCTCTCTCTCTCTCATTATATATATATATATATATATACTACCAGTCAAAAGTATTTAGCCACTCTCAAAATTTTTTTCTCATCAAAAAACTGTTATTTTTAATGAAACAAGTTAAGCACCACAAAGTTTTTATCTATTATACTGAATACAAGTCTTCCTCAGTAATTTTGACCTTAGTATAACCAGATATCTTTTGAAAAATTGATTTGAAGGGGCTTTTGCCAATTGCAAAATTTGTATATACATGTATATTTTAAAATATGCATAGTTGGGCAGCATTTCTTCATTGATACATATTTGATTGAACATTATAGACATTTTTTGTCAACATATTTTTTTGGTTAATCCTTTCAAGTTCTTATATTGATTTTATGATATCTAGTAGGAATTGGTTGATAAACCTTCCATAATTAATTATTTCCAAGTACTTTCTGCCTTATCTAGGGCCATCATCAGGGGAGTGTGTATTACAAAAGTGATGTAACTTTTGCATGTACAGAACTACTTTGTAAGAACGAGCATTTATACTGGTGTATTGTGTAGCATTTATTTTTTAAAAATTTGTTTCTGTAAATAGCATAAGTAGCTAAAGACATTTAAGTACTTTAGCATTGGATTAAAAATTAATTCTATTAAGTTTGGGTTGTATATTTCTAATATGCAGTGCCTCAAGAATCTGTAGTTTTTGCTTGTTATTTTGTTGTTCTAATATTGTTTTTGGCAAGAATTTTATGAAATTCAGTTGACAGGCATGTATGTATTTTTTAGATGTTGGCCTATGGAACTGGTATCAGAAAGATACATAGTAAGTCTTCTCAACAGGGTAGTTTAAGTTAAAATGATATATATTGTTTTCAGAGATATAGTCTCTTAAAGGACATTTAAATTGATACATAACATTAGTTTTTTGCAAAACTCCAATCGAGGGAGAGGAATTATTATTAATGACTAAGTTGGAGGTTTTAAATTTATTATAGTATATGATAAGTTTTTTTTTTATTAGGATCAGTGGGGAGTATGTTTCTTTGAATCAATGTTTTGAAAATATTTTCATCTAATTTATAATTGTAGTGCATTTGGTTGTGGTAAAAAAAAGTTTGATAAATGCTTGTTTATTGGGTGGAATGTTGCAGTGTTTATGAGGATCATTAAATAAGTTTCCAGATTTTTTTCATATGGGCACTTTTACTGATAGTACACACATGAAACTCTAGTCCTCTTTGAAGTAATCTCTTCCAGCTGCAAAGCACTTGTTGTACCATTCCAACAACTTCTGGAAGGCCCCATGGAGGTCCTCTTGTGTGAGCATGTCAATGACCTTCATCACAGCCTCTTTCATCTCCTCAATTGTCTCATAACGACAGCCTCTGAGCTTAGGGAATAACCAAAAGTCACAGGGAGCAACGTCTGGACTATTGGGAGAGTAAGGAACTGTCCTGATGCCCATCTTGGTCAAATAGTCTGTGACAAGGATGGAGTTGTGGACTGGTGCATTGTCCTCGTGGAAATGCCACTGACCCAATTTCAAGAGTGCTGGCCTCTTCCGACGAAATCTCTTCCTGAACTCCTTTAAAACCTCAACATAGTAATCCTAACCCTAACACTTTGGCCAATCAACTCTGGTGTATTGACTTCCTTACTCCTCCCACATCTCTCATCATCCCTCACAGACTCCCTGCCTTCCTTGAATCTCATATACCACTCAAAAACTGATGCTTGATTCATGCAAGATGGTCCAAAAGCAGTCTGAAGCATTCCATACGTTTCTTTGGCATTTTTTCCAAGTTTAAAACAGAATTTTATTGCATATCGCTTTTCTTAAGTGTCCAAACATCCAGATTGCATTTTTGAAATTCAGCAGCTGTGACAATCAGGTTTTAGTAGGGTGTATTCCAATTCCTGCTATAGCAGTTCATTTGAAGCTGAAATCATAAAAATTGGTCAATCATCTCATAAGATGTATAGCAATAACATACTGAATTTTTTATGACAGTTTTAAATGTCTGTACAAAAAAGTCTGGAAACTTATTGAATTCACCACATATTTTGTGGGTTAACATTTTTAATTATGTTTAATTTGTTCATCAACAATAGAGTTAGGGAACCCATTACTGATGAGAGTTTGTTTTACTGCCAACATGTTAATACTAGGTCACCTGAGGATTGGCAACATGAAACTTAGTCATGAGCTTTTACCTATATAGTGAAAAATAGTGATATTACTTCACTTTTGTGCACAGAGTGGTATAAAAATGCTTTTATTATTGAATATTAATCATAATCATATATATAAATGAAAAAACAAGGGGATAGTTTTATCCATAGTTGAATTATTTGGCAACTTTTATCTTTATGATTTTTATATCAACCCATCATCAAACCAATGATATGTGATATAACATCTATGACATGATGGCCACCTAGGGTTTCGAGGGCCTAAGAAAAACATTATTAAAAGAATCAGACACCTGGATTTCATCGCTTTGCCAAAAATGGTTTGAAAGGATTTTTATGACGACAGGTCTCTGGTTGTGGTTAGCCAAAAATAATGACAAAATTTTTATGTCCACAGATCTGGGTCAAAAATGGCTCAAGTGAATTTTTATGTCTGACAGGTCAGATAACAAAGATTAATGAGTTAATCTTCTGGCCTATACAAATTCTGGGAGTTGTGTGGTACTTGGAATGCTCTACTGGTTATAGGAGAGCAGAGCGAATTGATTCATCAGAACTGAAAGTAGTATGGGGGATATTGATAAGTAAGTCTGAGGGGGAGGGAGGGGCTTGAATGACCTCCTAATTGAAAGAGGTTGGATAATTTTCCTGCACTTGAAAAATCACAAGGATCTGAGAATCCTGATGGAAATCAGTTAGGGTTTGTCATTTTGGGGGCATTCCCCTCACCCCCTCAGACACTACCCCAATATAGGGTGGAATATTATTTAAAGCATCGGAGTTTTCAAAAGAACACACAAGAGCCCATGGCCAGATTGACCAACATCACTCGAGTCCTTCGTCCCCACAAAGAGACAAAGGGAGAGAGAGGAAAACTTAATTCTGCTACTTAGTGAACTCCAGCGAAGCTAAGTATTTACCCCAATAAATTTTAACCCTTGATACTTATTATCAGCTCTGAAACCCATTCCTTGTGCCAGAATAATATCAGAAGAGGTGATACTAAGAATTTTTATCCGACTTTGTGGAAGTTAACAATTCAATGTAATTGTGTTAACTACACCCCAGACTGGCCACTGCCTTTGCATGTTATATAAACCTTGTAACTTATGGTTCAAAGTATTGCAATAACCAGGCTTATGAAATATGATTTCAATGTTATAGAAGATTTTGTTTTTCTTTGAAGAATTTTCTTATATCACTTCTTTCACAGCCGACAGATATTCTCAGCACGACCCACTTCGACTGTTTGACCTTTCTACCTGAGGTCAAATTCACAACATGGCAGGTAGAGGGTTAATTACAGGTTGACCTTCAACCCAGCCATGCTGGGGACAGTGAGGAGATTGCTGACACTTGTGTTTGACCAGAAAACTGCCTTCTGGTTGATATTGAGACAACAGCAGCAATGCAGTCGCAACCACAGGTGAGGTGTGGAAGGTGTAGTGGTATACATCAATTTTTAAGATGAAATGAAAAAAATAAAAAAACTCTTAACATTCTACTAATGTTATCAGCGTTCGGTTTCATAATTAGTGTTCGATATTTGTTTTAATGTACAGCATATTTGATAAAAAAAAAAAAAAAAAAAAAAAAATCAAATACTCCCCCAATTCTCTTCCCTTAATTTTTTTTTTTAAAGTAACTTTTAGTAATTTGGGAAGAATTATGATTAAACATATTGAAACATTAAAAATGAGTATAAATTTAAAAAATTGATGAAAACTTTTTAGCCCTAATTTGACTAAATAAAAAGATGTTGAAAAAACCAGGTCTCTGTTTAAAAGTATTATAATTAGAAATAATGCTAAATTCAACAATCTGTGTTTTTTGTTATGTATATTAACACTTTAGAATCTTTAAAGTTGTAATCAGTTTCTAAAAATTCTTTTCAATGAATTTTATGTTTTTTTTATGCTCATACATTCATTTTTGATTGATCATGAAGTTTCACCGGTATATTTTCTATTACATCCTAAACACTGGATAGAGTAAATGACTGTCTCAGATTTGATGTGAGTATTGTTATTCTTATCATTGATTAAATTCTTAATTGTCTTTGTAGAGTTTTTAACTGTTGTTCTAATGTTGTTTAAGTTCTTTTTGATGATATTTATGATTGAATTATTATTGAAAAATAACTGTTAACTCAGTTAACCCGCAGCTGACTGATGACAGACTGCAGATGGTAGTTGCTAGTTGCAACAAAACTCTGATGTTGCAGCCTGTCACTAAGTAATCCTAGGAACCAAGTATCAGCAAAAAATTTTGGCTTGTACCAGAGCTGAACACACAAATTCTACTTGGCTACACAGTAGACTAACAAGTTACAAACTCTTCACATAATAACTAAGACTGCTATCAAACTGAGTCCATTCTACAAAAAACAAGTCTTTAAATCTACGAAGAAGAGGTTCCTAGGATGAGCAAGTCCATTACTGACATGTGGTAGCTACACTGTCACCTGCTCTCCCTCTCACTAGACAAATGACGACATTGGTCAGCCAGTAGCAATACCACACATTAATTTTAACATAGGGTAAAATAAAATATATTGTGCAATAGATTATTTTTGGAAAACATTTACGTTTATGAATTTTGTTTAAAGGATTTAGGATATTGAAGGAGTTTTTTTTTTATATAGTTGAATTCATCATTTAGAAATTTGGGGGTACAAATCCTATGAGTATTTCACTTTTTATCTTGGTATTATGATGCAAGTAAAAATGTATATGGTAATTTTTGGTTTGGTTTGGTTTCTTTGTTTAATGGCATATCAACCTTTGAAGGTTATTTAATGCCAAACCCATTCTCATAGAAGAACAGTAGTAGTACTATTTAACCCATAGCTGGGAGGATAAGGGGGTTCTTACCTTTCCCAAAGGTATTTGCCCAAAAATGAACGTAATAGTACGACTGGAGTATGAACTCGCGTACTATGATTCCGCAGTCCATCGCTTTACATTTAACCATTACACCACGAGGACACCCCTTGGTAATTTTTGTCAGTTTGATTTATGATGAACTTAAAATTCTAATCTGTTATTATTTATTAGTAATATATGTAAAAAAAAATTTTTTTTTAAAGTTGTTAGTTTGTAAT
The DNA here is from genome assembly GCA_963585895.1 of Sepioteuthis lessoniana. Taxonomy (NCBI): domain Eukaryota; kingdom Metazoa; phylum Mollusca; class Cephalopoda; order Myopsida; family Loliginidae; genus Sepioteuthis; species Sepioteuthis lessoniana. Next base: position 74,711,629 of record OY757918.1, read on the forward strand.
TTTTGTTAAGTCATTATTTTATGGATATATTAATAATATATAATCTATATAATAGAAGTAGAATCTTTGAGTATAATTAATTTTTAAATATCTATAGTTGTTGAGGGCGACCTGAAGGCTTCTTTTTCATTAGCTACTACACCAAGGTGTAGGGAGGATACTACTCCTTTCCCTGGATTGCTCCACTTTACTCTTGATATGTAACTAATGATAAGTGTTAAGCAAGGTCTCCTGGGCCACTGGCAAACACTCTACCCACTAGGCCAATCACACAAATATAAGGAAAATTTTAATAATAGACAGTGGTGAAAAACTTATAATGAAACTGGGTTAATGCTAATCAGTGGAAATTAAAATTGAGATAAAACTTTCAAAATAATCACAAAATGTAAAAAGATACCTCCAGAAAGAAAGAAAACAAAAAAACATGTAAGACCAACAAACAGTTAAACTCTTTATTAGGTACAAGACATACAATATGATTAGATAAATCTCCACATATACAAGTACAAATTTTTTTCAAAATTTAAAAAAAGAAATCCACTTTTACGAAAGGTGAAAAATGCATTGCTTTTTACAACAGGAAATATATAAATATAGAGATACCTCCATATATATATATATATATTGTTCATTTATTTTTTTTTTTTAGTTAAAAAAAATTCATTAAACATAACTAAAATGTTTCATATGTATACCAAGTCATCAGGGCCCTTGAATATACATAATGGAGTAATTTGAGAATAAATTACAATAAACTTTCATTAACAACTGTTCATAACTAACTGAAAAAAAAAAAAAAATCAACAGCAATAAAGTTGATTTGAATATTTAAAGTTATTTAGCTCCAACAACTGTGCTTGGGTAGATTTCAGGACCCATATTTGCACTTATAAATTGTGAAAGTGAATAATAAAGATAAAAAGAGTTAAGAAAAAAAAAACTGTAAGAAAAATATCCAGAATGTTCCATCAAGGTGTTAAAATGTAGAAGTTATTTCACAATGGAGAGAGAAAGAGAAATGTAGATAAAGCTCAGATGTTTAAGAAAGAAAGAGAGATTTGCAAGATACCTTTAAATAGCTAGTCTCATAAGTTACTTATTCAAGGAGAGAGAGAGAGAGAGAGAGAGATCATATTAAATGTTAAATTTAAGCCTAGTAGTGGTTGATTTGAATGGTTGTGAATTCTTATCTATATTTTTCCTTAATAACAGACCAATGAATGAACATGAAAGGTCTGTTACACAAACTTTTTCAACCTTAACTTGTGATCAAATGGTTTGGTTTTTTTCATATTATAAATTCATTTTGTTTTTAAGAAAGACTATTATCAACCACTCTATGTTCTACTTTTCTTCAACCACCAGTATTGAGGTTTCACTTTTAATGTTTCTTTGTTTTTTTTGTTTTTCTTTTTTTTCAAGGGACGGAAATGTCTAGCAGTCTACCATTTGTGTCTGTGACAGTTAAGGTTCCTGAAGCTAACTTCTTTTTATGCTGATTTCGTTGTCGGTTGAAATAAATGGGTTGGGTCTGAGAGGGGAGTGGGGAGTCATTAGACAGCACACAAATCTGCAAAACAACGTCCATGGCTGTCAAAAATAATAGATTCACCAGAAATGCGAGTTGGGCAGATGTGGAGAAATATCTACCTACTGCAATGTAAACATGAATAGATGTTTTACATCATGTGGCAAATCAAGAAAAAAAAAAACCCAAAAAAACTATCATTTTCTAATCTCTTTGCCTTTACATTTTGATCCCATTTATTTTTGTTGTTGTATTTTTGGAAAAAAAAAAAAAAATCTGAAGATTAAAAAATGTTTTTTTCTCAGCTGTTTATGCCGTAAAATATATGCTGATGAGATCATCAAGCAAATGAATCTTTAAAAAAAAAAATTTAAAAAAAAAACAAAAAACAAAGGATCAAAAAAAAAAAAAAAGATCTAAACTCCTAAATTGGATGGCATTGAAAGTACAACACAATGGAGACAACGTAAAAAAGATGCAGACATTTTTCCCCAGATCATGAATTTCTGGTGGAGGATTGGTCAAGCCAATAAGTCAATCTATGCTGCTGCTTCTTCTACTGTTGAACTGTACAGTTAAAAAGGTTCTTTTCAGTTCAAGGAATAAAAAGAAAAGGAAAGATAGAAAATAGTCAAGAGTCTACATCTCTTTTTTATTGTTTCAAAATTATTTTTCTTTTTTTTACCTGTAGCTTTAAAATCTGTTATAGAAAAGAGATTAAAAAAATATATTTCTACATTCACTCTAAATTATACTATCTCTGTCTCATAATTACTGTTACATTTGTATATAAATTCATACTCTAAATGTAACAACTGTTATGGGACAGAGATAGTATATTACATGCTGGGTGTTTTTAAAATAAGTCTACCCAAAAGTAACATATCTTTTTGGAAGATTCATTTTAGCATCCTGCATATCATAGGTTTTGATTTATATGCAAAATATTTTTAAAGAAAAAAATGAAGATAAGGTGAAACTAGTTTGTTCTTGTACTATTAAAAACAGGAGCTATTTAAAGGATTAGTTGAAGTTTACCGTTTAGTCAATTTTATTTTATTATTAATGGAGCTATTTTGATTACCCAACTTGCATGATTAATTTTCATTGAAGATTTATTCTTAAAAATCAAATCAAAAACAAATAGCATTAATATATTCTGAGATTTTATATATATATATATATATATATATATATATATATATATATTTATATTCTTTTCTTTTTAAATTGAAAAAGATTTGTAAATTGAGAATTAAAACAAAAAACAACAAAAACAGATGAATAGAAAAAAATATAAACAAAGTGCATGAAAATACAATTTTTTTCAATCACAAGGAATTTTTTTTTTGTTTATGGGTATTTTTTGTGCAAGAGAATGTTCCAGAACAGTGGAGTGTGTGTCAGTGTAACAATAACAAGTAAAAGAAGTTTGTTTTTTGTTTTTTCAATGTGCTCAAACACAAGAGAGAGAAAAATGATACATTATAAATATTTTTTCTTTTCTTTTTTTTGTGGCTACAGATGATAATGCAAGTAGCCAAGGCAGAATCTTGAAAGTGAGCAGGTTAACAAGCGTAGATATAATCACAAAATTAAATAATTCACAGTATAGCACATCAAAAACATGGTTCACATGACTGATCATTGATCAAGACCAATCACCCAGACATTCAGATAAGAAAAAGATAAAAAAATGTTAATGGAAAAAATTGGGAGGAAAAAAAAAAAGAATGAAAATTAAAAACTTGTTTTTAAATTGGACTAAAAAGGAGCTTAACTGTAACATGTCATTTCTTAAAAAAAAAAAAAAAAAAAAAAAAGCATGAATTTAAGGACACACAAGAATAGAATTCTTTTTGGGATGCACAAACAAAGATTACTTAATATCAGTTTGAATTTTAAAAGAAATAAAAAATAAAAAAAGAAATCAGTGAAAAGAAAAGAAAAGATTAAATATAAGCTCATAAAAAAAGTAACAAATCAATAAAGGTTGAAAGGCTGAGGTCCAACAAAACGGCTTTTGTTTTACGGCTTTTTAAGAAAGAGTGAAATATTTGAAGAGAGATGTAAAAAGAAGAAAAAACTGTTAGTGTGTGCATGTTTACGCATTTGTTTAACAAGAACATTCAGATAAAAAGAACTTTCAGGTAACACTCAAATATAGAGGGAGAAAAAAAAAAAAAAAAGGAAGAAAAATATATTTTTATACCCTTTGGGTATTGCAGGTTTATAAGTACATATTTGTACTGACCATGGTAGGCAAAGAGCATGAAAGACTTGCCCAAGGTCTAGATGGCTTTTCTTAGGCCAGTGTTCAAGCCTATCATTATAGGAATATAGTCAGTGAAAGACAATATATCTTTACCTAAAAAAACCATGCCATCTGCTGAGAGAGAGAAAGAGAGAGAGAGAAAGAAATGTAGATTATTTAACAAATGTTGAGTGAGATTTTAAAAAATTTCCTGGAATAATAAAAAAGGGAGTATATACAGTGAGATAAAAGAGGAATGCCAGATCTTCACTAAATACTATCACTAGAAGCGAAGAAGAAAAAGAGCAGCCTTAGGCCAAATTTTAGCCAGGCAACCTGTAGCCAAAAATCACTACTGATTTTAAAGAAAAGCTGAAAAGAAAGAATGGTTTCATACAGGTGCATTATGCATCATAGAGTGCTGAAAGAGGAGAGGAGAAAGAGAGGTAGTGGAAAGAAGAAAAAAGAGAGCGAGAATGAGGAAAATAATTTGGATAAGGAAGGATTTTTTTTTTTTTAGTCTTCGAGAAAGTCAGTCCAATTGTCAAATGGTTTTTTTTTTTTTCACACAGCAAAAAAAAAAAAAAAAATCATAAGTAGAGATCCCCTTATGTAGAAACACAATAAGAGACAGAAAGCAGGGTTTTTTTGGTTTCTTTTTTGTCTGTGCTCAGTGATTATTTTTGCATTTTATTTAAAGTACTGATCATCCAAACCCTTAAGGGTCAAAATTTTTTACCCAGAATCTTCTGATAAAACAATTGTCCAACTCCTGCCATGTTTCCCTTGCTGTGCCACTAGTACTCTCAACTGCCGGGTATTCTCATTTCTAGCTAACAGGACATGCATTTTCTAATGCACTAACAACCCAAAAACAAGTGCGGCAATACAGCTGAGATGATAGAATCCCTACTGGTAAAGAGAGAAGACTTCATGATTGTCTGCAAACACCTTCTTTAAAGCTTTACCATTTGGAGGGCTATGATTTTTGTAATAAGAGAGCTGAGGTGGCAAAGAGAAAATAAACTCCTATGCTATTAAAATCCGTTTCACAAAAATCATTATGTATAAATTAATAAATGTGTGTAGTTTTATGTGTACGGCACATGCGCATGTGTATTTCAGAATAAATAAATTCAAGACGCCAACGAATCCAGCATAATAGTCAGCTCCAGGAGAAGGGGGGAAAGGGAAGGGGGAAGTCACAGTGAGGCACAGCAACACAAAGGAGAAAACGGAGTCGGACACTTCTATCTCTTAGTAGGTTTCTAACAGCGCAAATGTTATGGAAATCCAATGCAACAGATTTTTATGCTATTGGTTTTGTGTCATCAGAACAAGATACACAAAACAGCGTCTAGGATGAGATTCAGTATCATGAGAGACAGAGGAAAGAAGTTAAAAAATAAAATAAAAAAAAAAAAAAGAAAGAATTAAAAAAAAAAAAATAAGTAGGTAGAGGAAGTAGGAAAAGAAGGAAGGAAGAAATAGTTAAACAAAAAAACCAAAAAAAAAAATATATATCCAACTCAATTGAGTGGTAAAATAAAAGTTCATGATCTTATGCCGAGGTCACTTAAATGTATTTTCCATGAATTCATTTTTCATTTCTAAAAAAAGAAAAAAAAATCCCTATGTTATTAGCTTCATCGTTTGTTATCATTATTATTGAACTGAGAGTCAAATGGGAACTACAACAGAGATTCATAAAAGGGGTGTGGTGGTGGTGGTGGTGGGGAAAGGGAAGCAGGTGATGTTACAAGTCACTGAGATTAGAGAGTAAAAGAAAAGACATTTTTTGTTTACTTTTAATGGCCGGTCCAAGACTGGGAGGACAAAAAAAAAAAAAAAAAAAAAAAAAGAAAAGAAAGAAAGAAAGAAAAAAAAAAAAAAAAAAAAAAAAAAAAAAAAAAAAAAGCTCCAGCATAATCAAAAGTTCTTTATCTGTAGAGTAGACATAATACCATTTGGGCATCATAGATGATACAAGTATTAGGTTAGTGTTCTAAACTTGGTTGCTAATTAAATTCACAATGTTTTGGACATTGTACCTTCTGGCCTTTCAGACATCTGTCATTGGTAGCCTTCCAGGAATCGCAAATCAAACCCTTCATTCAATCTACAAGGTTAGACAGATCTCATCCTGCTATCTCTGCTTCATGCACTATTTATTTCAATGTGTGCATGGATGGCAGAATGAAAATTATCTATATCCCCGCCCCCAGGATAGGTTCCATTTGTCTACTATGATAGTCACTTGAGAAAGGCTGGAGAGTGAAAGAGCTAAAATATTGTGACCATAATATCAACCAAGATGAGAACACTAGTCAAAATACATTGCTGAATAATGATAATTTATCCTCACAGAAATTTAAACAAAATATATAAGTACAGATTGAATTAAGATGTGTGCATGCCTGAAAAACTTAGCCAAGCTCTAGATTCTTGCTTATAGGCTTGAAGCAATTTTTAGTCAAAGAAATGTTTTTAACAAGCAGCAACACAATATCTGTACAAGAGAATTTAAAAATTGTAGTCTACAATCAAAGCTTCTGAAAAGAAACATGTTCAAGATCTCAAGTGCAAAATAAGAATCACATTTAAACTAAAGGTTCTATTAAAAATAGCTTTATGAAGACTTGTATCTAATCTGTGTATTTTACACTAGGAAGATATCACAAAATCCTAATCTGTATTTTTCCAATTTTTCTTAAAGTTATGGAATTTAAATTCTTCATTATGTAACTTAGTAATCTGCAATGAGCACTAAAAAGTTCCTAAAAAGATCTGCTGCCATTTTTCAGTGTGAATATTTATCAATTTATTTTCAGGCAGGGGGGAAAAAAAAGAGACTTCAATTTTTTGTATTGACCAACACTCATTTTCATATCACAATCATCTTTTTTTTTCAATTATCACCCAATGGCAGGTATAGTCACAGTTTTCAATTTCTTATTTGCACAGCAAAGAGGCGAAATGAAATGCAATTAGCTAAAAGATGAAGATTGGTCTGAACAAATTTTTGAGTTTCAGTAAGTTCAGTTTAGATAATTACATCATTGTTTAATTTGTTTCTAGTTGAAGCAAGCAAGCAATAATTCTTTGTCCAAAATAAAAAATATATCAAGAATAACTCCAGAAAATCCAGCTCTGTATACATCTTGTTCTTTCCCCAGTTGTTTTTCTTTCCATAAAATTAAATTATTTTTTCTTTTCTCACAGAATCTTGAATGATGGAATGTGTGAAAAGCCTTTGTCAATGACAAAGTGACATTTTATTTTTGTAAGATTAAAAGAAAAGAAAAAAAATGTAGATGTAGCAATGTATGTATGATAACAAAGTTAAATTTCAAAGACTGTCTAGAAAAACTGTTCTCATAGTTACAGATAGAAAACTTTTGATATGAACACCACATCAAGGTATTGCTAATACTTGAAAACAAAACAAAAAAAAAAAAAAAAAATGGGGAAAGAAACCCCCCACAAAAAAAGTAAAAGATAGGTTCAGTCAAAAAAAGATTTCTTTAAAATAAATAATGCAAGAGGAAGATTCAATTCCTGAGAAGTGAAGAGTATTCAGAAACTGATTTCATTGCTTCTACAGCATAAACAATTTGAAAAGAAAAAAAAAAGAAAAAGAAAAAAAAATAAAGATGAGAAAGATGAAATAGCTGCCAAGTTGCTTGTCATTTTTTTTTTTTAAGAATGAAGATATCAAGAAATTTGAAGTTAAAGAGAAAGAAAATGCATTTCAATGCAAATATAAGAGATCAAGGAATGAAAATTAAAGTTAGTGATGATAACAAAATTTAAAAAAAAATTGCAACTAGGCTTGCTATATTTAGAAAACCTACGACTAAGATCTAACTTGCATTTAAAGGCTACATATACAGAACTACAAGTTAACTACGTTTAGTAATATGTATAAAGACTAACTACTCAGACAACTTCCAGGCAGAAGAGGATATGTTTTAATATCTTGACATAAAAAAATTATGAAAACTTTGTACATTCCAAAAGAGAATAATGTAAAAGATTTTATTAAAATAAATAAATAAATAAATAAAAAAAAAAACAAAACAAAATAAAAACAAAAAAACTGTCTATTATTCTCTTTATCACAGACGAATAAAAAAGTTGCATTGGAAAATTAAGATTAATTTTTTTTTTTTTTTTTTTTTTTTAAAATATTGTTTTAGTTTATACTTTCTAGGATGTTGAATTGTTAAAAAAAAAAACAAAAACAAAAAAAAACATAATTAAGCGTAAGAATGAATTTTCAATGAACATTATTATATAAGTTGGGATGAAATATAAAGTTAAAAATGATTGATCCAAAAATGTAGAAAAAGTTGATTAGGAATAGAGCAGTTTGCTTAGAATGCAGAAGCAATATGTCTGACATAAAAATTTCTGATATAAAAAACAAAAAAAAAACCCCCCAAAAAAAAAAACCCACAAATAACATCCTACTAAATGTCGCCCTTCATTTTAATTGATAAATAATAACAATAATAACAACTGTTTTAAGTGTTTAAACAATCTCTTTTTGTTTATGAAGCTACTGAAATTTAAAAACAGGTAAAAAAATATTTCTGGGAGCAATGACTTTGTAGAGATGTAGAAACAGAAGATGAAAAAATATTTAAAATTTTAACAGTTTAGCTTCTAATATCTTAGATTTTACTTAAATATTTCTTAGCTATTACAGATAAAATTTCTTCAAGCAAATAATTACCAATTAGATAAAGCAAAAAATTTGAAAGAACCCTCATAGTTCGTATAAAGACTGTGCCTTCATTAAAAAATAAATATGAGGAATTTAAATTTTTTTATGTATAAAATCATGTGACCAAAAACGAAAATTCCTTAAAAGCTAAAATTAGATGATTTGTGATAGTGCATATATATATATATATATATATATATATACTAAGCTTAGCTTAGTCTGGCACAATTGCAAAATAATTGAGCACCCAGTGAGGATTAAAACAACTAGCAATGGTTTGTGAAGCAAGGCTTACTGACCACTGCAGAAAAATATGTACCCTTAGAATTTAAAAATTGTAGATGTCACCTAGAATTAAGGAGCAAAAAATAAATGCTTGGTGGCAAACGCTTATTAAAATAAAAAAAATTGATTCACTGAGAATCTTTCTAAGTCTATGCTGAGAAACAATGCTATGTCATGGTCACTAAAATTAAAGCGGTTATTTCCCCTAAATGAGTTACGTCCCTTGGAATAACTAGACATTAATTAGAAATATATTTTTGTCAATTCTGTTTAAAAAAATATTAAATATTTAAAAGAGAGTTTTAAAGAGATTAGAAAAAGGTTTTGACTGAACATAGATGAATTGACCAATCTACCCAGTGATTTGTTCAGGGTTTGCAGGAAGGGGATAAACAGTAGAAATAATAATCTTTTATGTATTGATTTTCTTAAAGAGCCCAGAATTTCTTCTCATAAGAGAAGAATATTTTTTTCCAAGGGTACAATATGTTGAAAAAAAAAAAAATAAAATAAAATAAACTGAAATAAAAGTAATAATTAAAAAATGTAGATATAAAAATGCAACATTTTTTTTTTTTTTAGTTGAAATGAGAAAGCTATTTTAAGAAGGAGGGAAGCATTGGAAATTTGGGATGGAGAGGGAGTGGAGTGGGTGGGCTAAAAATTTGCATTTAAAGCATTAAAAAAAAATTTTTTAAATTAAAAAGAAAAAAAAAACATGTCATGGAAAGTACGAGTTAAAAGTGTTTGCAATCAAGCACCATCTTACTATACATCAACCACCATCTTCTTGTGCACATCCATTGTACCCACGACCTGAAATGACAAGTAATGAATATATTAGACTAAGATATGATATACTTTCTGGGAAAAAAATAGTTTAAAATATTTCTATTATAAATTTTGACTTGTATTCTTTCATCTGGAGTTGTCAATCTATAACAGCAATGAATAGAGCAAATTATAAATAAGGGATAACTGATGTTTTCTGTCTTAGAGAAACCTGGTTAGATAACCTCTGCAGTAAATTGATGGCAAAAGCCATAAAGAAAATTTTAGAGAGAATACAAGAGAAAATTAAGTACAATGATTGACAATGCTTAAAATAAAAATTTGAAAAAAGAGCTATTAAAATTCAACTTGTATAAAACTTTCAACTGATAAGTGGGTTAATTCTTAAAAATCTGGCTCTGGGTATAACAATTAGTCAAGAACAAATCTTGTACAAGGTCAAAATAATAGAGCAATCAGTGAGGATTAAAATCATAAAAAAATTTTTTTAATTTATTTTTTTCATGAAGAAAAAGAACTTTTTTTTTTCCACATATTAAAAGGAGATGACTGGTCACAGGCAAGGATGCTAAGATATATTTTCAGATTTTAATTTTTTTTTTTTTTATGCAAGCTCCCGAAGGCATCCATATTTCTTAATTAAATTTGTAGTAAATGAGTAGAAAAGAGCTGATCTTGGTATTGCACATGTAGATGACTTGGTTCCTGATAACTTTGTATTGAGTATATTAAATTCTGTTAACTTAATTTATGCCTATACAGAAGTAGTGAAATCAAAGGAACAGAAGAAATTTATCTAATTTTCTTTTGGGTTTTAATTTAGAAATAAGTCAATTCTGTTAAGTGGAGGAAAAGGTCTGGCTAACAGGAATTAAGAATTTATTTATTCAACTAACCTTGATAGAACTATCAATATAAACATGTTGAATCAGCCTCATTCACTTTGTTTTTATTTTAAAGTTCCTTACTTGTTAAAGAGAATGTAAAGCGAATATTTCACTTGTCATTATGTAGAGTTGATTATTACCAATTAATAAAAATTGCTTTTATAAAATGGAGCATAGTTTTGTTAAGATACCTAAGCAAACAAATAAAAACAGGAAGAAAGATGAGCAGTGATCAAAAAATTCTAAAATTTGAAACACCATTTCTTTTTGCATGGAATAAGCAAGTAATCATTTGTTTGTTAAAATCCTATTTGGATTGTAAATGCTAAGAACCTACCCATTAAAAAAAAAAAAAAAAAAAAAAAAAAAAAAAAAAAAGAAGAAGAGTTTTCTGTATTTAGAAAAACTAAAAATTTATATGACTGATTAAAGAATTTAGATTTCAACTATTTGTATATCAAAAAATAAATAAAATAAAAATTATGAAGTAGTGTTTCTGATAAAATTCTAGTAAATCAAATAAGAGGCTAGTATATATTCTAAAGTTTCAAATTTTGCTGAAAATTAGCTCTAAAATCTAATTCAACATTGATTTTAATAGAATAGTGGTATAATAGTCATTTTATATATTGATTATTAGTCATACATAAGTAAAGTTGGCAACCGTAGTCAAGGGAACTCGAAGACTCCCTTTTCAATAGCTACTATACTTAAGAGTAGGGAAGGGCGCTACTCCTTTCCCTGGATTGCTTTGGTTTATCCTTGATCCATTCCATACCTTATAATGCTGAGTGCTAAGCAAAGAGGCACCAAGTACCTTTTTTTTTTTTTTTAGTCTTCAACTTGAGATAGAATCCTGGTCCCTCAGGCCTTTGATTTGAATTGTATATTATCCAATCACTTATAGAAAATGGGTTGGATAAAAAAAAAAAGTTATTGAACAGTATCAAAAGATTTTTAGTTTTTAAAAACCTGTTTAAATACTTTCTACAAAAATCTGATTTAAGAAAGTGAAAAAAAAATACCAATTAAACCTGCTCATCTCAGAGTTCATGACAAAGTTCCATGATTGAAACTTAGAGCTGTCATGTAGGCTTATTGTATATACTTGCATTTTGTGTTGATACTAGAAGAATAATTTCAAATATAGCATTCAAATCTATGCCAGGGTACAAAATTTTACTCCCCCCCCTGCAAATTCTAAGAATAATTATTCAACTATTTGAAATTTACCCGAGCCACAATTTGTTAGAATGAAATTTTTTTTGTTCATCATTAGGATAAAAAATATCTTGAAAATTTACTAAGTAAATTTATGCTCAAAGTACCAGTTCCCACAAAACAAAAAAAAAAAAAAAAAAAAAAACAAAAAAAAAAAACAACACTGATGGATGACTAATTTGGGAATAACAAACTGATGTCTGCCTAACTAAACAAAGCTTAGTAAATTGAGAATACTTTGAAAATTCATACTATAGTTTTTAAATAGGATTTTAAGGCATATTATGCTAAAGAAATCTGGTTTCTAGTCTTTCAGATAGTGAGGTAAATTCTCTTAAATTTATAGTGGATGGGAGTTATATATTCAGAATATATATGAAAACCTTAGTTATATACATAAGATCAGTAAAAAACCTCTTTAAATATTCTTCACAATATCATAACTAAAACTTTACCCAAAAAAAATTTCAAATTTAGCAAGACAATGCTTTTATATTCATCTAAACAAAAAAAAAAAAACACAAACAAAAACATTAATTTTTCTCAAGACCAGCTTCTTAAATGAACAGGCAGCCAGGTTAAAACAAGTTATTAAACTGGATTTTATTGCAGAGATTAAGGTGGTGGGGTGGAAGAACAAAAAAAAAAAATATAATAATAATAATAAATATATATATATATATATATAAATATATATATATATATATATATATATATATATATATATATATATATATATAAATAAAAAGGGAAGAAACCAAGCAAGAAAGTAGACTAAAGGGCCAAAGCCACACAATGTGCAAGAGACAACCTGATTTGAATTTGACTAGCTAAGTAAGTAAGATGTGAAGCTTATTCAAAAAAAAAAAAAAAAAAAAAAAAAGTTTAAAATTTAGTATTTCCAAATAAATTGACAATATGCATAACAGCATTATTATCATCATCATTTACTTGGTGTATTGATATAAACCAAGTGAGTAATATCGAGAATTGAACTATTCACATACCAATTATATCTGAGTTAGAGATCCATTTTACCTTAAAATAAGGCCGTTGTGCATATAGAAAGAATGAAAATCTTGAATAGTACAGATGTTATAGGGAGAAAGAAAGAAAGAAAAAATAAAAGCACTCCTTTTTATTGGAAAAAAATTTCAACACCATTATTCAAAATATTAATTTGATTTATCCCTTTATTTGCAATTTAGGAGAAAAAAAATTTTAAATTAAAAGAAAAATGAATTAAAAAATATTCCAAAAATATATTTATTAAAATAAAGTTTTTTTTTTATTTGCAAATTTTAAATAGTTCAAATGTATATTTTTTTTTTCTTTATTAAAAAAATAGATTTAAAAAATTCAGATTAACAAAAATAAATACAAGCAATTGCAGGTTTGGACTAACAATATAATCCAGCAACTTTTCAACAAAATGGAGTCATGGCTCAATATTTGGGAAGACAAAAATTGAAAAAGCAGATTTATGAATTTTTTAATATCTCCATCAATAACATCAACCCACTTTGGCCAAAAATAGAAGGAAAAACATTTTGAATAAGCATAACGTTTAAGATACTAACAGCACAAAATTCTTCAAAAGATATTTTGCCGTCTCCGTCAGCATCCGCATGAATTATTGTTTTATCCACAATTTGTTGAAGCTGTGTGTCTTTCAAATTACTACCAACCATCATCTTCAAGACTTGAAAGAGCTCTCCATTAGAAATGTATCCATCCTTATCCATATCATAGATTTTGAAGGCAACTACAAAACAGAAAAATGAAAAACATTAATATTTGGAATGAGTAAACAATCATTACAATTAACAGTGAGAGCCATAAAACTATCAGTTTTATTGCACAACTATTATACATTTTATATTTCCAATTGCATTTTGTTAAATTACTTGATAATTAAAAATTTCATCCTGTGATTTCTCTAGTTTTTGAGCAACTATTCAGCTGATACAAAAGGTTACAGTATTATTTTGGCAAAAATACCTAATTCCTAGTTATTATTCAGTCAGCAAATTGTTTTCTAGCTACAATTACAAGCCATCTTTCAAGTTATATTGTGTATTTCATTATAAGAGGATTCCCCAGTTTTTATCTGATAAATTCTTTTGAGTAAAACAAGAAAATGTTTGGAAGGTTTAGAGAAAAGTTACATGAACTTTCCATCCCAATTTCATGATCCTTTTCAGTATCACATTTGCAATAGGAAGACGAGTAAGTATGCAATAAAATTGCCAGTTTACTTTCTTGGCACATACACAAGAAAAAAATTTTTCTTTCAAAACATAAAACAAGCCAACTACTTGCTGTAATATTAAGTTTCTTAAAGTTCTCGCAATTCATCACTGGTTCAATTAAAATTACAGTATCAATATGAGCAGGTAGATAGAAAGAAAAAAAGAAATACAGATTTTACAACTATACTGTTTTTTTCAAAGTACAATGGTCATCATATAGTAACAATTAAATTACACACCCTAATATTCTATTTTGAAAGTAAAGTTTTTTTTAGTTGAAAATACTATTGCAACTATTGTTTTGTCATCTTTGACATTATTCACCACCCCAGTTTTATCAAATTTAAAATCTAAAAATGGCAGCAACTATATATAGGAAAGCTCTAAATACAATAAATTATAAATATTTAGGCATGTGTAAAGTTCAAAATGTTAAAAGAATAATTAGAAAATAAAGACAACTTACATCTCAATTTGGACTCTTTATCTCCTTTAACACTAAACTGAGAAACGCCTTCGATAAATTCTACAAGAGAAATTGAAACCAAACAAAGCTTTGACACACGCGAAAGATAAAAGCTGTACTAAAAAGTGGGGTAAAAAAGAAAAAGAAAAAAGAAAGAGAGAGAGTGGGGGTCATGGGGGGGATTAAGCTTTTCAATGTTGAAAAAGATTTAATTCTCTAAATGTTACTTATATTAAAACGGCTCAGCATTTTTACATAAAAATTGAAGAGAATTTCTCTATTGGCATGTTAATTTATTGAATTTTAAGTTTTGATTTAAATTTAGGTAGTAATACTATATATTATGTTAAAAGAAAGAAAAAAAAAGATGTGCTTTGTAAACTGGGATAACACAGGCAATTATCACTTGAGCAAAAGTCAGAATAAAATTCCAAATTTTGTCAGGGAAATTTTAGCTACTTTTAATTCCTGATGTAGTTATCACAATTTCTAAGCTAATTAATAAAAGGAATTCAAATTTTTATTTCATTTCAGACAAAATAAGTGACAATGTCAAATTTTAAGGCTAGATGGTTCTACTTGAAAGATTAGGGGAAAATATTGTTTAGGCATTGGCGATAAAGGAAGGACAAAGAAAGTGAATGTGCTAATGTGTTAAATTTCAGGACGAATATGCGCACTGGCATTTATGTTTAATGGGTCTATGTCATTCACTTCTTGGTCAGCCAGTGAACTTTTCAACAGTCCTTGTAAAACTTGGTCATACTGTAAAATTTGACCCACACAAGTAGCAGAAAATAGAAATTTAAGAGGATTTCAAATCCAGTCAGAACTGTAACATGAAAAGAACTAACAGAGAGGTAATGAGTGTTGGGTAGATACAATTAGACACTTACCTTTAAAGTCTACTTCACCATTACCATCTGTATCAAATATATCAATGACCCGCTGAACTAATGGATTCTGTTGTAGTTCAGGAAGGGACATGAATTCATCAATACTGAGAGAACCAGAATTATCTAAGTCCAACTTTCGGAACCTTTTGCCCAATCTTTTGATTTCATCAGCATCAACTAAAGAAAAACAGTAAAAAATAAACCATTAAGAAAAAAAAGAAAAAAAGGAAAACCCAAAAAACAAATTTATTTTACTAAAATATAGATTGTATATAGATTAAGAAATAAAGTGTAATATTTTCTTTTAATTGAGGGAGAGGGAGACACACACAGTGTCATATGTTGATAGTCAATTGACAGAATTTAATAACCATTGATTTTTCAACATGAAAATTTGTGTTTTTTAAAATTTAATAGAACTATTTTCCTTGGAAAAAAAAAAAAAAAAAAAAAAAAAAAAAATTTTTCCCCTTACATTAAAGCCATATACTCAAGACATTTTCTAGTGATCAGCAATATCATATTTACTGGTAATAGCAAGCATCAAAGATTCATTATGAAATTGAAATACAATTTTTTCTTTTCTGATTATTATCTTAATTATCAAAATTATCTTAAATTAATTAGCAAATTGATCATGTTTTCATGATATAAACAAATGTGAATTTTAACCTACTCTGGAATGGCAGAAAAAGAAAATGGCAAAGACAGTGGTATAAGTTCTTAGTTATATTTCAATTTAACATTCATTTTTTTTTTTTTAAAGCTATGTCTATTGATTAACTTTTCATCGGTCCTGTGGTCCACCACCCATCATGGGTCCAACTTCTGCTGGGAATTAACCAGGTTGGGGGTACCCTTTCACTTTAGTTGAGACGGAGGATACACTACTGGTATACTGAAGTCAAAAGGAGGGCCTCGAACCCTTGCCAATCGCAGGCCACCAGTACCACATACTGGGTGTCCTATGATTCATCCGAGGTTGAAGTCCCATCCACTCAACTTGATTGACCCTCAGCCACTGCTTTCAAGCAGTTATAAAAAATTTAAAAAAAAAGGGTTGGGTGTTTATTTGCCACAGGTGCAATTTGAATACAGTCAGGACTTAACATAGATGCTAAAGCTTGATGTGACCAGCTGATTGATTAGATCAGGCCAGTCCAACCACCCATCTAGCCCAGTTGGAACCAAAGTGGTGTGGTGCAGGTCAAATGATCCCTTGGATGTGGAATCAAGGACAGCTCAACCATCATGATTTCGTCCTCAAGCATCACAGGTTGTCACCCATGGCCAACACGTGGCCCCACTCTACAGAGGTGCAGTCGGCCTATTCTTACAACTCCAACCGACAGGGCAAGGGGAGTAGATAGAGTAAATAATGATGAATATTTGACAATGAGCGAAGGCAAAGCTGAGTGTTACTTTGAAGTTATATGTTACTTAGGAATTGTGTAAAGAAAAAAGTAGGAAGCTTTTCTATCAAACCGATTGTTTTTAACAGCTTTGTTAATGCATCAAGGTTATTTTATGCTAGAGATTATTTAATTGCATAAATCATATGTTTATGCTTTTTGTTTAGTTTCTCAAGATTTTTTTTGCACTCAGTTATATCAAGTATTCCTATCTAATACAAGTAATTTTTTTTACACAGATCTACTACTCTGATCAGAGTGAACCGAGAGTAATGGCAATGAATGGCTACTACACTCTCCAGAATTAGAGCCTCACTATAAGATGCAGTTTAGCGTCATACTAAGGACATCCATTTTGGGGATGGGTGGGTGGGGTATCTTTTCTACTTGGGATACAGTTAGCATATTCTAAAAACCTACTGACAGAATCAAATGGAGATTATCAAAGTCTATGCATATTGTTGCAATGAAAATTTGTTTATGTGGGAAACATAAGAGGATTTACAAATGTAATGGTAAAAATGATAGTTGCAGCTGTTGATATACAATGCATGATTGTTAGATTAAAAAGTCTTTGACATCATGTTAAACAATTAGTTTCAAATAACTCATGATAAACATGTGTAAGCAATTCAAGTAACAATTTAAAGCAATTATAGTTTCAAGCAATAATTCAAAATATTTATGATTTATACACAATTATATGGTTTTAAGTATTCCTTTCTAATAGTGGTAATTTAAAAAAATATCTGATCCATAGATGGAACCCTAACAAGTATTACTACACCAGGTCAAAGTGGATCTGACAGGAATGCCAATGAAGAGGTGATTTTACTCTCTCCAGAGTTCTCGTTCTGAAATCTCACCACCAAGACACATTAAAATTTGTAATAAAGTTATAACTAAGTATACTGATCATAAAGCCAGTGTGCATGCATATATATATATATATATATATATATATATATATATATATATATATAGTGTGTATGTATGTGTTACCAAAGTTCTTATGCATTATAATTCCTGAAATAATGTATGTTGCCAAAATGGCTGAGTGGTTAGATACCATGTCCTGCGTAAAGTTAGGTGGGTTTCGATCCCAGCTTGAAGTGTCCTGCATGTCTAGCCAAAGCAAGAGAGAGACTAATTAAATAAGATACATTGAAAGGAATCCATAACTATTTCCTACATGAGAAATCAACAGTTTTAAAATAATCACAGAACAGCCTTGATATAAAAGTAGATGTATCTGCAAGCTGATTAAAATGACCCAAAATGAACACTGATGATTAAGAAAGCATGACTAAGTGGTTAGAACTTCCAACTTTTTCTAATATGTTAACCTAAAATCCATATGTGGAATATATAAGAGAAACTTAATGAGAATTTAAATAATTATTTTTAAAAAAATTATAGTGTTAACAATTATGCAAGACAGATATGATACTTGTCTTGAATTCGAATTCAGCCTGCAGATTCCATTTTTCTCAATGCTAACCATGAGATCACCTGTGTCTCTGAAAATGACAATGTTATATGAAAAAAACTTTGACAATCATCTTTTGTGACCATAGAAAAAAGAATTTGACTGGAAAATATTCATAAGTTGACCATAGTGTTTTAGGTTGATTAATTTTAACTGGATATTAACCCATGTAGGGTTATATTATGCCTAGCAGTTAGGGAATTGTACATTTATATTTTGTATGTAGTTTGAGATTTTTGCATAGTTATATCAAGTATTCCAATTGAATACAAATAATTTAAAAAAATCTTTTTGACTCATAGATGAGACCCTAACAGGTACTACCTGGCCTGGGAGTAATGGCAATGAAGATGTATTCCCCCATAGCTCTACTGCTAGATGCAGTTTAGAGTTGGGTTGGTCTTACTCCCATTGCAAGAGATAAAGTCAGTGTATTCTAAGCCCAACCAGTGTTTTAGAGTAAAATGAACATGACTTATTCTCACATTTATTCCTTCATGAAAAAAAAAAAAAAAAAAAAAAATTAATTTTTAAAAGCAATCATGTACTTATGTAAAGTACTAATATCTTTATATATATATATATATATATATATATATATATATATATATATATATATATATATATATATATATATATACACACAAATAAGTGAATGTTATTTAGTTCACCTTAAAATTCAATCAAAGTAATATGCTTCTAGGTCTTTGTTATGACATTTATTGAAGCTAGAAAATATTTACAAATGAATAAAACATGGATTTTATTTCTGACATCTTTATTATTGCTAAAGTAGATATCTTCTTTAGAAATATATTTATGTCACAGATGTTATCTAAGAATCTAGTTTTATGAATCAAGCTATTCAAGCACTTTATGAAAAGGGAAAATTATAAACATCTTATATTAGTTTTGTTTTGAATATTCTTGATTCTCCTAGAAAATAGTTTTCAATTGGATCCAGTTTTATTCCGCTACTTCACCTCCTGAAGACCTTTGCAAATGTCAAACAAACATTCTCATTTCATAATGGATAAATGGGGGACAAAAACACTTATTACTTGACAGCACTCATTCCTCAAACTTTAGTCCAGTGTTAGAAAACAAGGTTTGAAAACTATTTTTTTTTAAAAATAAAACAAGGAAAATGTAAATGAATCATAAGCATTAATTTTTCTTGTACTTTTATTTGTATCAGGGAAAATATTTGGTAAATTTTCATGATAGCATAAGATATTTTGGAGGCATGGGTGGCATAATGATTATAGTCAAGGAAAATAGAATTGGTAAGCCGAGCTCAAATTCCAAACAAAGCTGGGTTTCACAAATACCTTTGGAGAAGGCATGGATCCATCTCTTCTAGCCATGAGTAAATTGTTGGGAACACGATTCTGACTTTTAGAGCAACTATTGAATTTAAATCAATATCAACATGTAGTGGGCTAGAATGGTAGGGTAAAGTCTATTAATTCCATGTCTTAGAAGCCCAAAATCCTGCAAGGGATTGAGAAAAGGGATGACAAATGAGCAATCTAGTAAATGGAAATAGTTTGCTGTAGTGTATGATAAGGTTATATCATGATGCTATATCCTGTAAGATTCTTATATCATTCATGAACATTTTGCAATCATAGGAGGAAAAGTCTGTAATTAAAGCCCAGTATTATTAACAAATAAAAGCTAACTTTTTTTTTTTTTTTAGAAAACTAGCTTAAGTTTCATAATACATAGCAAGTAACTACTGACACAAAATATTTACTTAAGTTTTGATCATTTAAACATTTCATTATTATATTTTAATTCAAATGTACATGTAAAGCATTTGCAACATAGCAAAAGACCTTTTTCCTTAAATCTTAACACTTCTAATGATGTAGTGATAATAAAAATTTAAAATTTGCAAAAAAAAAAAAATAAATAAATAAATAAAATAAAATAAAAAACCCTCAATTATTTCTATTCAATATAAATTTTTTTTTTCCCGCCCCATCTTTTTGTTCTCTATAAATTTTTAAGGAAGATTCTTTTTGTGAAAATGAAGAGAGGATTCTCAACCAAGTTATTTGTCATTTTGGACAGTTCTTTATTCAAAACAAACCCGACACTAATTCATTTAGATTGATTTTTATTACAATGTTCCAGCCAATACCTCTGGACTTACTTGGCTGCAGAGAACATGTGGTTATTTTAAATGGAAGATTTTAATTTTGCTTAAAGAAAAGATGTATATTGTTCTTATAGCATGCATTGTCAACTATGGCTGTCATCTTTACTAGGGGCTTTTAGAGCCCCCACCTCCTTCAGTGCTACATGACTCCTACAGAAGCAATGTAATCCTGTATTGCTTGGCCTTTGATTTAGCTTGCAAGTATCAGAGAATAGGACTTATCTGCACCAGGAACTAGCTTGATTATTTGCATATCAAAAGAGAAATAGCTCTCATGGAATTAAAATGTCCAACATTGTCAAGAGAAACTGAAAAAAAAAAAAAAAAAAAAAAAAAAAATGAAAATTCTAAGAATCTAACAAATCATTATTACAAACATTTTGGATTAAAAAAAAAAAAAAAAAAAAAAATCTATAAAAGTACCTTTTCAGAAACTTTAGTAAGAACAGAAAATAAATCCATTTAAATTCATTGAAGCCTACAAAAGATAGTCACTTTATCCTTCACATAAAACTTAATATTTCAAGAGTAAAAAAATTCAAAAGTTTTTAACTCTTAATCAACTTTTTCTATTAAAAAATTTGGAGATTATAAGACAAAAATATTATCTACAGCCAAGATAGAATATAGCTCAGTTAAAAGATGTTAAGTTTCATCATTTGAGATTAAAAAAGATCAAGGCTAAGATGTCTAATAGCTAAGTAAAACTTGCCTTGAGACTAGACAGGCTACTCAAATATTTCCCAAGAGAGATGCAAGTCCTTCGAGAGTTGGCTGTATCATCCACAAGAAAGCATATACATATCACTGGTTTCCTTATGGTAATTGTCTATGTTAAATCAAGCATTTACCTTTGCAATGATTCATCACTAATGTAAGAGATAGCAAACAAAAGGGGAAAAAAATGCTGATGGTAATGAGAGGAAAAGAATATTAAGATAAACCAACGATTTTGCAAGTTATGCATGTTTTGCTTCCAGATTTAGGAGTATTGTAGAACAGTTAGAAGCAAGTAGTTATTTGAGCATGCCAATGTTTCATCTAGCTTTAGCCTACATATGATTACAGCAATACATTGAGTTGTGTAGTTTTGAATTGTACAGGTTTTGTTGACTACATAAAAAAAAAAAAAAAAAAAAAAAAGCTTAGGCAGTTGATGATAGAGACAGGCTTGAAGATAAGAAAAAGAATGGTCCAATCTATCAAAGGATTATTTAAAGCAATATTAATAAAAAAATAAAAAAATGTTTATGCATTACAAAAGGTTATGTATATTATGAAAAGCAAGATTTTGATTTTTAGAAATTTCATTAAAAAAAAAAAAAAAAAAAAAAAAAAAAAAAAAAATCAAACAATAGCTTGAATAGTGTAATTAACATGTTTTAAAGTTTGTCTGCACTAATCAAAACCTTACAATTCAAGGTAATGTAATAATTTTTTTCAATGTTTTTAGCATTATATAATTTTATAGGCCATGTCATTTTTAACATGATCTGGGTTTTAGATAAATGACAATCACCCGTGAAGTGTATATATATCTCATCATCATGTCGTGCCGCCGGCACGGATATCCCTGTCCCTCTCTCGCCACTCTTCCCTATCGTTCATCGCTTCTGGCAGGTCTTCAGGGCTACATCCTGTATCCTCACTGAGCTGCTGTATGTATGAGCCGCTTTTGCTCGGCCATATGAAGGGGTCCATAGGAGTACATCACTTATGAGCTCGTCCCTGCTTCTCCAGCAGTGTCCTGCATGTCTGGTTCATCTAACTTTGATAATTTTCGTGATGGGAGGTAGGTGGCCGTATAGTTGGTGCTTTGTGGGGTGTTGCCTCCAGGACTTGTTCAATATTGCTTGCAGCATTCTTGTGTAATTGCCATCTAGCTTTTTCTTCAGCCATTTTGTTAGCATCCAAGTAGTGCATCCATATAGCAGTATTGATACGACCGCTGCTTGGAAGAAACTGTTTCATTTTATCGGTCAGGTCCAACTTCCATATGACCGATAGCTGTCCATGCCTTTGTTAACTGCATGTTGGTGTCTTTTTCAGTTGATGAGACACAGCTTCCTAGGTAGGTGAACTTGTCTACTAGCTTCAGAGAGCTTCCACCTAGTGTGGAAATGTCGCCTGTTTGATTAAAGCACATGTATTCCATTTTGTGGGCATTGACATGGAGGCATGCATATATATAAGATTTTAAAAAGAAATTAAAATTGTTATTTTTATCATTTAGTGTATTCAGAGTATGGTCTTTATCTTCATAATATTTTGGCTCGTGCATGACATATGGCACAACGGATATAGGTGTCTGGTTAAAAGTACTTCTAAGTGAAATCATTTGGAGGCTGCAGGTTCAATCCCAACTAAAGGTAAATCACAAGGAATGCATAATATGGTTTAACACTTGTACCTGGTCATGGTTAACAAAATTAGAACAACCTACCCCCATGGATTAAATAAAGGGTTCAGTTCAAAGTCCTGTGTGGGTTCTCAAGTTTGGCTGCCTTCAGGTGTTTTCTGTCAAAGGATGCATTGACAAAAAGATTGTGAATATAAGAAAGGTGAAGACAATAGTCCGAATACTCTAATGATAAAAATTATCAAGCTTCATCTAAGAAATTTTGACAAATAAAATTATTATATTTGTAGCCACCCCAAATTTCATGTATTTGTGTAGCTTTGATAAAGTTTTAAGAGAATAAACAATCTTTTCCCCCATTACTTTTATTCCAAGACTTGTTATTTCAAAGTAATCGAGGCAACATTATGAAAACTTGCTAATTTACAAGTTTGATTTATCTCTTGAAATGAAAAAAAATTTTTTCATTATACACCAACATACTTTGATGAGTTTTTTTTCATCATGGCAGTTGTTACAGCTACAATATTTCCAACCTTCTGAGATTTGATGTAATTAGCTTGAGATTCCAAGATAATTGATACCAAAAATGTTACTATAACAACCACCAAGATTAGGACGCAAGTCCAAAGTGAAGATTCTTCATCTATGAAATAAAAAAAAAACAAAAAAACAAACAAAACCCTATGCTAAGACATTCAGTTGAAATAAATAAGGCTGTGGTTAATACCAATTCCCTGTTGCTCAGGTAGATGCAGAATTTCAAGTTTTAATAGAAGACAAAAAGTCAACCAAGCAATAATATTTAGATTAGGCTTTCTTAAATGAATGATAGATTTAGTAACAAACAAATCTCTTCAGTCAATTGATATCAATGCAAGTAAAATAACTTTGTTGAAACTGATCAATAGGATGACCTTTAATTTTCAGTATTGACTGGGTTGCTTTTCAGAGACGAGCATATTGTGATTCTTGGTGTTACAATAAGTAATATAAGCAGCAGAGTTAAATCTTGCCTTCAAGGAGGTAAACAGAGAAAGTTGTTCAAATCACTGTGTACATACCAATTTCCTCTGTACATAGTATAAATTACAACAGTAATAGCCTACGTCTAGAAGAACAGGGTGCAGGTTTATTGATAAGCAGGCAGAGCAATTAGTGACCTTCAGGTGAAGGAAGGTTTTATTTTAGACAGTTAAGGAAAAACAAACTAAAACCGAGCCTACATGTAAATTTAAACTCATGATTAATTATAAAAAAACAGATTTAAACAAATTATATTAAAAACAAAACTTGGATCTTAACTGACATCTTGAAATTATCAACTTTTTGATGGTTCAAAAATAAATGACAGAAGCAGGCAACCCATTCCGGATTTCATCATCTGACAGGTAAAAAAATATTACAAAATTAGACATTTCAACTTAATTTTGACTGGTATTTTCTTTCAGCTTATTTTTATTTTTAGTTGCTTTTTATCTAAACACAATAGTGTGTATGCTCTGTGCAAAGATTTTTTTCTAGCTTGTTAAAAAAATAAATAAAATAAATAAATAGAATAAATAAATAAATGAAATAAAATAATACACACACACACACACACACACACACTATGACAAAGAAACAGCACAGACTGGGAATAAAACTTCCAAATTATGCCGTTATCATAGGATGATGTCTGCAAGTTACAATAGAAAATTTAAAAAATAAATGAATAAAAATACTAATCAAAATTAATGGTTGACAATACTTTATCTTAAAAGATAAGTACAAATGTATTTAACTGAAATTTCTTTATGTATTGCTTGCACTTGAATATTCTTCCCAAAAACCTGAATTTCAGCATTAACTAAATCTGTATTACATTGTAAAATTATAACAGATTTAATAGTCAACACAGTGAAACATCAAGCTTTTTTTTTTGGTGGTGGTAGTGGTGGGGGGTCAATACTAACACAGGAAAATTGATTTTAAGATTTCCCATCCATTTAATGTTCTAGGAGTGGTTAAAGAAAATCTAGTAACTTCAACTCAATTCAGATTAGCACCAGTGCATTATAAAAAAGTTCTATGTAATAATCAACTAGGATTTAAATTAAGTTTTCTATTCTCTGGTGTCCAAATAGATAAGACACTCAAGATTAGGAATTTTAATATAGTAACTATCATTCATGGCAAGTGCCAACTTGATTATGTGTGTTTGTGTGTGTGTGTGTGTGTGGGGGGAATTATGAAGCCAGTAAATCCATAAGTGTATGCATGTTAAATGACTGACCCTCCCCTATATACCTGATCAAATAATCAGTTTGAGTTAAATTATTGACCAAAATTTAACATCTAATTAAACACCAGCCCAAGTGCCAAGATTTATCTTTTGAAGCTTATAGGTAATGTACAGATTTAAAGTGACAGAGTTTAAAAAAAAAAAAAAGTAAGGACACTTCAGATCATTGAATGTCAGTAGCAGCCTCAATCATGTAGTGGTAGTGTGACAATACATACAGGAGTTACTAATCACAGACAGTATGATGGCTAAAGCCAAATACAAAATCCAATCGATGAGAAGAGAGTGCAAACAGCAGCAGCAGCAGCAGGACTGTTTCGATGCAGCAAACTATTAAAAAAAAATATCAATGGGCATCATGTGAGGCCAACTGATACAGTAGATGCCAAAGGGAAGAAAAAGAGTGAAGAGGAAAAAAAAAAGTTTATAGTTGGTGCTAAGAAAGAGTGCTATGAATGTTGAATGTCATTTTTGCTACATCAGCAACTTGAATGACTGCTGTTAAGAAATGGATATTTACTTTTATTAAATTTATAAAACAAATCTACAAGTTCAAATAAGGATATCTAAAACCTAAATCAGAATATAAACTTTAATTTTTAATGACTGATTACAAAGAAATCAGTAATGTATATATCATAAAATAAATATTAAAGAGATGGAAAAAAAAAAAAAAAAAAAAAAAAAAAAAAAAAAATCTCAGAATTATGAGAAAATGAAGTAAATTGTCTGATGTATAAAAATTTGTCAACATTTTTCTTCGTAGAATTTACTCAACTCCACTACAGGAGGTAACACACTATCAAGGTTTAAGTGGAGTAAAGCTAGTTTTAATTCAGTTTTCCTTCTCTTAGACTGGTTGCTCAACCAAAGCTAAAGAACCTAGTCTGCCTTACTATTTACATATAGCTGGAGGAAAAAGATGGATTTGTCTCTTTCCCAAGTAATTCTTAAATCAATCAAGATCCAATGTTTAAAGTATTTGAACATTTGAATCGGGAAAGAAAAAAAAAAATTATTCCACATCAAATTATAAGAACACAAATAAAAAGATTTGCTGGGCTATGTAGGATATAGTAATTTACAAAGCTCTTTGCTTCGATGTGGCACAAGGCTGAATAGGCTATGTAGGATATAGAGTTTACTAAAATAAATCCCATAAATTTTAAAATTTTCCTCGATTTATATCAAAGAAAATTTTAAATTTTTATATTGTATAATTAGGTTGGTACTTGTTATGAACAACACTTTATGGAAAAACTGTATGAATTGTGGTAGGAATGAGAAAAAAGTTTGTTAGACATTTGTCAAGGTTGGCAATAAAATATTAACAGCAGAAAAGAGGAAATGGTCAAGTTATTTATCACCTCTCTGATATTTTAAGAGAATTTGTATAGAAAATGCTCTTATTTTCAAACTTATAGGATTGAATAGAACATAAAGCAAAAGTGTGGTTATTGGAGAAAGATTTTGAACAAGAAATCAGCAAATTCCTAAGTCTTAGAAAAGAAACTTATAAAGAGTAAGTATTAATTCTATCATAAAGCCACTAATGTGGCACATATACAATATTTTGTAAATAACTTTAATAACCTGAACAAATTTATACATATGATAAAAAAAATAAATAAATAAAACAAAAGCTAACTACCTAAACTATGATCAAAAGTTTGGCAATTTTAGATATCTCATCCCTTAACGTTCAAGCCACAACCAAACAAATTAAAAGTATATACATCTCAAAAGCTACCTCATTACAGCTGTTGATCAACCAGGCAAGAGTGCATGGTAAGGTTATTTATCATGAAAAGTACAGGCTGGTAGCCAAAGGTGAAAGTTCCTGAGAATCAATACTATGCTGTTCCTAGAGATAATTCTTGTACTAACTCTCATTAAATGAGAGAGAGAGAGAGAGAGAGAGAGATTGTCAGTTAAGAAAATGGTTTATGGATAGTATCATAATTAGAGTATTTAAAGAAATTAAACATCAGTAATTAACTCTATAAAGATGAATAGGATAAGATTAGTAATTTTCTTTTTGTTTGTATATTTGAAACAAAAAAGAAAGTAAAACGATTAATTAAATCCGGATTAACATTCATAGCAAAAACTTGTGCCAGCCTGCTAAGTTATATTCCATAAGGTTACTGAACACACTGAAATTAAAGTTATCCTACAATCTAATGTCAATTCCACTACCAGACAGTTATCTTGTCACTAGCGTATAGTGAAACTTCAACTTTAATGTAATATGTACAACTTCTACATCAGGATAGTGCTTTTTATGATTGTTATAACAGTAAATCTGTTTTATGAAAATTCAAATCATGTCCAAATAAAGGTCAGAGGTATTAATATTGTGAGATTCCCAACCAGGCATTATTTTTAAGACAACAGAAATGTTTATAGAGTTGTTAAGAAGGGTGGCCAATCTTTATTTTTGATTGTCAGAGTGGGCTTGTATTAATATTGAACAATTCAGATTCAGCAGACTACTTCTCTTACAATATCTACCTTTTTATAGTTGTGTGGATATCTATTATCCACAATTAGATTGGTAAAATTGGCTTCCATCCATACAATTCTCCAAGTATGTATTAATTCTTTTACATAAATATAGTTGCTCATTTGCAAAGGGTTACTTTATTTGTCAATGCTTCCCCACTCCCACTAAAGCCTTTATACAACTAGAGACCTTCATTATGTTTAATCACAAAAAAGGTAGTTTTGTAAGAATTATTAAAAAAAAAAAATTCTCAAACAAACCAGCAATGTCGGTGCCACCAACTTTATCAGAAGATTATTTTGGTTTGGTGGCATATCAACCATTGTTGGTTATTGTGCCAATTCTTGCTTTTACATAATTAAATATATGATTTATAAACACATTTTGTAGCTACACACACTAACAATTCAATTAAACATCACTCATTTGTTTACACAGTTAAATGATCAGTTAGTTCTATTTCTAACAATTCAATTCAGCATAATTCATTAGTTTACACAGTTTAAGTGTCAAACTGTTCTATTTAACCCATAGATAGGACCCTATCATGTGCTACCACTTTGGGTCATAGTGGACCTGGGAATGATGGCAATGAAGAGGTACTCCACATTCCTGGAGCTTCCCTATCAGGCTGTTAAATGTCATATCCAAGACACTAGGGAAGGGAGAGTCCCCCACCCCCACCAGAGATGCAGACGGTCTATTCTACAACCCCAGCCGACTGGGCTGGATTACTTTGAAGTCCAACATGGTTTTAGGATTAAAGCATCATTACCACTAATGCAGAGCACCCCAAAAGTACCATATGATATCAAATTTTGTTGGTTTTATATCACATTGGGGAAATACCAAATGAATTAATCCAAATCCTAAGATTTGTCTATACAACAGGGTTTTTGCATTGGTTTAGACATTAACCCTCAGTTTTTTTTTAAACTAAATTAAAAAGGCAAGGACAACTAAAAATGAAACTATATTGATTTCCATGGTATAATAGATTCAGAAAATGAAAACAAAACATGAATTATATTATTTTTTGCTCAACTACTTGTTTAGTATTTTGTATTTTTATCACTTTCTAAAATTTAGAAAGTATGTAAAATACTCAAATTTAATGAAATTGCAAATACAGAGTGATATAAAAGCCACTTACCAGTGATAAAGTTAAAAAATTAAAATGTTTAATTGAGATATATGTCTATCTCACTGATACATATGTAAGATTTAGGAGATTTACCATGGAGGAGAACTCAACTGAACAAAGGGGGTTTAATTTTATTTTGAAAACAACCATTCCATTTTGCTTTGCCAAATATTCAAAATGGTCACCACTTTTGACAGATTTGACAACTCCAAAGGGAAAAAATAAAAAGATTAGGGCCTATCTTAAACTTTATATAAAAGAAACCTTGAACACTCCAGGAGTTGAAGAATAATATTCAACAAGAAATTAGAGCATTGGAATCAGAAGCCTTGTCATAGAACACAGCCTAGAATGGGGACGACCCTGAAGCTGAAAACAGACAGCAGTTGAGAGAGATTCAGATATTCCATAATTAGTTCAAATTCATTTCCCAGAGTCAAGATAAATTATAAAAAAAAAAAAAATTCTCTTCACAATTTTATTATTCATTTAAAAATGGTAGGTGACTTTTGGACAACCCTGAAAAGATTAATGATGACTACAGGCTAAATGAATTATTTTCAAGTGGCAAGAATCTTATTTGCATATAAATTCTAAAAAAAAAAAAAAAAAAAAAAAAAAAAAAAAAAGTGTCTTGAAAAATATAAAAGTTTATATTTTTACATAATAATTAAAAAAAAAAGTTTAAGGAATTTTCCATTTTATGACTAAAAATTTAACTTTATTATAGGGACAAAGGTAAAACATTTTCATTACATTTACATATGAATTTTATAGATTTTAAATTAAAGTTAATATGGACAAAAAGCCTTTATCAATTTTCAACAAAGTACTACCACAGAATCATCTTCCCTTTTAGATTCTACAAGACAACCATGAACTTGCAGATTCTTGCTCTAACATGCAGGTCATGACATTACTACTTCCTAAGTAGAAGCATCAAAGAATTTTAATTATCATTTCATAGTCATGTATTATAAAAAGAATTTGGGTAGTTAAAAAACAAAAAACAAATTACCAATGAATGCAAACCCTCATAAAATCATTGTTGGAAATTGATTTATTCTCTAAGAGTATTTTAAGTGGAGTGCTCTAATAAAAAATCTTGATATGAAATAGTTTTTTTTTTACTTGGTTACAGTTATGTACAATGATAATTTTAGTAATATAAACAAAGAAAACAGAAGCTTTAATTTTAGAGATTCTTTAACAAATAGTATTTGCACGAGTTGTATATAAAGAGAAATACATGAGAGATTGTAAAATACGTGTGTGTGTGTGTGTGTGTGTGTGTGTGTGTGCATTCATATTGGAGTGTACATGTAGGAGGTGAGATATGCAATGTGAAGTTGTAGACATCAGGTGAGCACAAGTAAATTGCCTGTCAGAGATGAACAATACAAGAAATCGACAGAAACAGGTTTGGATGACAGTTATTGCTGGTAGAAAAGAGAGAAAAGCTTCAGAGTTGTGTCTAACAATGGTACTTCACATTTGTCTTGGAGAAGGAGAAACATTATTATCTCAAAAGTGGTTTTCTTTCTCTGTACATGTGTTTGCAGCTTTAAGTGGAAACAAGTGCCTTATTTTCTCCAAGGATGATGAAATGAGCAGATTTCTCTTCTGCATTTCCAAAAACATTTTATACAGCGAGTTAAACAGATTATTACAAGAGAATATAAATGGGACATTTGTCAGTAAACAATTTTTCTCTAGTGCCATTTTCTTATTTACTAAGTTTAGCTTAATTGTGGTACAAGGCCAGAAGAATGGAGAACCAAGTGGGAACTGAACTCACAAGTAATTTTCTGCTACCCTAATTTGCTAATTATTATATCATGTATGGTGGCTGATGATACAATATTTTAATTCCCAATATAAGACAAACTTATCCCATAACTGGGTTTGGTTGTTGGGGGTGCTACACTTGTAGCATGTCTTGGGCATGAATAGGCTGGCAGAGATTCCTCCACAGGTCTACTAATGGTTTGAATTCAGAGTTTTCCTTCTCAACAGGTTGCCATACCAAGGCTAAAGAGCCAAGTCTGCTCTAGTATTTACCCATAACAGGAGACAAAATAATTGGATTCGGACCATACCCAAGAGTATTAGCCATCTTTGGACACCAATTCCAAGAAACTTCACACATGAAAATTCATTATGTAGAGCCAGCTTAATCCATATCAGGTGAATGTTCCCTCCTACACACAGGGAAATTAATGTTATACAAAATGCAAACAGCCTTGTTCAGGATTTGAACTCTAGTAGCAGAGTCCACTTACTACAATAATGACTACTATGCCATAAGCATTCCCAAATCACCTAATACTAAGATAATAGTTAAATCCCAATAAACATAAAATTAAATTTAAAACCAATACAGCAAAATTGATTAAGAATTTATTAGTATATTACATTAACTTTTTTGTTGGGTCTATAGCTGGTGCAAGTTTAAGGCCATACAAAATTTTGTCTAATAATAAAGTTGCACTCAAATCTTTAATAGATTCACAACAAAACCTAAAGTTTAAACTTTTAGTTAATAGCATTGAAATATTAAGTTTTAAATGTGTACAATTTTAATTGGTCTTTCAACAAGGCTGTGAAAGGCTACAATTAATGGTTTAGAACATTGAGCATCAAACTTATCTGGCTTTGTAGGCAAGATTGAAGCTTAAACTAGATCTCATGACAGATAAGGACAAATATTCCTAAAAACCCTATTTACAGTGTAGGCCAAACTAAATGACCAAAGTGGTCAATATATGTTAATATCATAATTTTTTAGATAACCTATAGCAGGGATGGGGCAACATTTTTATGTTTAAAAGTTTGTCTACTAATAAAGTTGCATTCTGTAAATCTTTAGTACATTTACAAGTTTAAAACTTTCAGTTAATAACTTTGAGAATAAATAAAATATCTTTTAATAATCTTTTGCTACAAAGTATTGAAATATCAGGGTCTAAAGTGAAGGTGTGAAATTTAATTTTTTTTGGACAAGACCATAAAAGGCTGAACTACCTTAAGATCAAAAGGTTACCTTACTACTCATCTATCGTCAGAGGAAGAGGGAGTAGAAAAAAAAAAGATTAAGTACAAGTTAATGATTCAAATTTATGCTACTTAATTCAAATAAGTCCTTACTACATTCAGTTTATGTGGCAGAGGTGAAGACTGTTAATAGACTCAAATCATAGGTGAATTGATAAAGTTGTATATAGTATCAAAATTTAAAGTAAAGTACTAAATTCTATCAATAATCAATAGGGCTTTATGATAATTTACAATTTGCTTTTGATTGATAGGCTTATTAATCTCTTCCTGACCTGAATGCAAAATACATTTATATTCCCAGATTAAAAACAAACTATCTTTACAAGGAGAAAAATATTGATGCAAAGTGCATGTTTCAGGTTTTATAGACATCTATTAATTATAAGCACAGGATAAGAGCTTTAATAAAGTATTTTTCAATTGTAAACATAATCCTGAATATCTCTTCCCACCTGTGGGACTCCCAATTGAAAAGTAGTTAGAATGTTATTTAACAGCTCAAATACTTTTGCCTAGCAACAATATATCTAATGTAAAAATGAAAATTCCTTAGACAATTCAGTTAGACCATTTTTTAAAGGTAACTTCAAGTGGTGTCAAGATTAACGAACTTGATCAGCAGATCATTGCTAACAAATCAAATTTTCACCAAGTGCTTAATACTTCTGGCTTTGAGCTACAATTTAACCAATCTTAAATAACTACAGGCATAGCAAATAGAATTTCTCAGTGGAACATGTACAATAATTGAGGAATGATCCAAATCAAATGCCATGCTCTTAACTAAAATCACCCAACTGAGTTTAACAAAAATGTAGATGCTGCATTCTATAAATCCCAAGCTGTAAAAACACTTAAGCCAGAGAATGCAAGTTGATTAAATTACTCTTGTATTACAAACAATAATACAGACAAAAGTATTATAAAAAAAATAAAAAATTAATAAATAAATAGATAAATAAATCCCGAGTTTTCCAGATCATCATTAACTTGAAAGATTGACACAAGGTTAAATATGCCAAACTAGCAAATACTTATGAGAATTTTTTTTATAGGATGGAAAAGAAAGTTAATTTGTAGTTGACAATAACTAACCCTCAAATACATTAAATATTCAAGAGACTTTGACACAAAGTGAATCAGGGGACCCAATAAATTGTCAGTTTTATTTTTTCTTTATGCAATAAGACTGAAACTTAAATTTCCAAAAAACATCTTGCCAGAAGAAAAGCTGAAATTACTATTAAAATATAGCTAATGCAACTCATAGCTGTATGAAGAATGTTTAGGGCCCAGAGGACTTGTATATCTAAGGGTTAATTGATTGGTTTCTTTGTTTAATGGCATATTAATCTTCAGGAGTTATCTAATGCCATCCTGGTAAAAGTCACAGTACTATTTAACCCATAGTGGGAGTGGGTGTAAGGGAGTCCATACATTTCTCAAAAGGTATTAGTTTGAAAGTGAACAGAGTGACAATTTCAAACTCTTACAATGTCCAGCATGTTAGCCACTATGCCAGAGAGACTCAATAGGATTAATTGAACAACTTCAGGTTCTGATGCTTATAAGAGAGGGTCAAGAAACTTGTAATCTCATTGGTAGATTAATAGTTCAATATTAACATATATTCCTGTTAATGAATTAATAGTAAATATGAATATTAAAAAATATTGTATAACAATCTAAGAGAAAATAAAATTTCAAGAACAGGTTACTTGTCAGAAAAAGTATTCAGAAATATATACAATGTTTATACTAAATTATTTTCTAGTAGCACTAATCCAACAAAATGACTGATTAAATCTCATATGCAATTGACAAGTTCAATCATAAAATAGTGAGATACCACAAGTTTGACCTTGTGCCAAACTAGGTCTAAATATCAAGTATTTCTAATTATTCAAGCAATTTAGGCATGTAATCACTCAGAATCAGTAGAGTCAAATCCAGATATGTCAATCTGAGTAAATATCCAATATAGAAATCTATGATACAGATTTTCTTGTTTGACAAAAAAAAATAAAAAAAATTGTGATATAGATAGATATGGGAAGAAAGAGAGAATAACAAGAGTCGGTTATTTAAGCAACAGCAGCTATATTAGTCAACCGAGAAAAACATTTGCATAATATTAAAAATGAAATACAAAAGCATTAAAAGTTAATGAGCTAGCTTTTCAAACAAGTCCTTTCAATAAATTTATCAATTGTTTTCATTCTTTTATACATGAAGCACTGTCAATCATTGTTATTCATGCAGACTAGCATTTTCTTTCATCTTAATTTTTAGTTGCTTTTTATCTCGATTCACTTAGGTTGCAATTTCTATGATATTGTAGAACAGCAAAATTATTAAAAAAAGTCAAGTTCTCAGTGAATAACTCACAACCCTTTTGCTTTGGGAAAGCCTGATTATTTGTACCAACTGCTTAGGCAACTAAGCTAAGAGATCCATTGGTGTTGAATAAGCTTAAAAATTACACCTATAAACCTATCCCTTCATCTCTGGATATCTGTGTCATCTTTGTAGATTTAAAATTTTTATTTTATTTTACACATACTAGCAGTGTTAATAGCATATTTTTAGATGAAGCATTGTCAACTTTAATGTAAAGCAGCTGGTATGAATAACCAGGGCTCTGAGCTAGCATCTCACCAAGATAGTATGCTGTTTCTTGTAGAAATAATGACCATAGCAAGATGTAATAAAAAGTAAATAAGATTAAAAGACAAAAGAAAATAGCAGCCAAAATTGATAATTTTTCATTACCATTGAATTGGGGGAAAAATTTTTTTTTAAAAATATATAACTAAATATTTCAGAGTAGATAACTCAATAGAATAGTGAATAGATAACTAAATATTTTTCAGATGAAATATCAGTATTATACAATGACATATTTGAAGACTTGAGTACAGTGGCTTAAACACTATCTGTAATAACTAAAATGAGGAGACTAGTTAGAGTGCAGTGTATAAAAGATTAAATATAATTAAATTAAACAACATTTCTTGAAATATTCTTTGATTATAGCATAATATCTGCTTGGTAGCATTTTATCAAAGTTAAGCAGTAATGATTCTGCTTAGTTCTTAGATAGGTAACCACCTAAAGATGTTATTTACTAAGCTTTCCTTAGTCTGGCACAACTGCTTTAGAAACACTGTCAAACTGTATCAGAATAAAATGATCATTTAATCTCTACAATTAACAATAGTTCTATAAAATAGAATTTCTAATACCATACTAAATGGTAAAGACTACCCAGTTACTTGAATGACATTTATTGCTATAACAATAATACTGGACCAGTTATCAACCTGGCAACACCATCTCATCGCTAGTTTGGGAATGATTTCCAATATATTTAGCCAATACTTGCATCAATCTACGCAGTATTTCTTCCAATGAGTTCCTATACATGAAAAAAAGAAAAAAATAATAATCAATGATCTATAGTTGTTTTGTTTGGATGTACCCACTTAAAACTCCCGGGGGGAAAAAAAAAAAAAAAAAAAAAGACCACACTTGATATTCTTCCCAAAATTTTTCTTACTCCACAATCATATGTGCATTTCACACATGCACCTATGATGTCAAGTTTAAAAAAATTTTTTTTTTTTTTATATACTATATTTAAATAGTTTTGCTATTGCATCAGTTATATCAAAAACATTATGAAACTCAGCATTTTCTAGTATATGTTTAATACTTTTAATATTAAGCTAAAAGTGATCCTCCACTACACACATATATATATATATATATAAGCAATGAAAAAAAAAAAAAAATGCTGATTAACGGTTGCCATGGAAAAGAGTGGTCACATGAGAAAGAATACAGCCATTATGAAAAGCAATTACCTCATTGGAATATTCCATATTCATCATGGAATAATTATGGTGTTTTATCAAGTTCAAAAAATCTCTATATCAGTCATATATTACATAAAGTTGACTCATTTTGAAAAAAAAAAAAAAAAAAAAAATTCATTTATATATATATATATATATATATATATATATATATATATATATATATAAATAAATAAATAAATAAAAGGTGTTTAACTATGTATGTTACATGTATATATATATACAGCAAGTTGGGAAGAAAAATATAAGCTGTTTATAATTATCTTTTAGTTCTCCTTGATTGAATACAAATAAATAAAAAAAGATGGAGGGGACAAAATTGAAGCTTAAACAAATTGGATATTTGTTAGAAATTATTTGTTCATACCAGTTTTGTTAAAAAAAAAAAAAAAAAAAAAAAACAATGCAACTCTTAAATAACAATTAAAAACAGTTTTATCGGAAGCACACACACACACACACTATAAACACACATACCCAGAAATAATGATGGCCCACCTTACAAATTCCAATGTAACCTAATATAGATTCAAAATTTATGAAATAGTGAACAAAAGGTAATAAAACTAGAAGTACAGGACAGTATTTTTTTTATTTCTATTTACATTTGTAAAAGTAATTACAAAATTCAAGGATTTTATGGTAACAGAAAGTGGAAATAAAGATAGCACACATAACCAAAATTGCATTACAAAGCAAAAGTAAATTTCAAAACAAACAAATAAGCTGTTTAATATTTACATTCACTTCCTTTACCTTGTAGCACACCTACACTGGTTATTCATCGAATTAATCAGATTTAAGAGAGTATCATTGGATATTGCTTCCCAACATTCTTAACAGGGCACCAAAGCATTTCTTTATCTTCAAATAGTCTCCCATCAGCATAAACCAGCCTTGCTAATATACCCCCAGAGATCTTCAATGGGATTCAGATCAGGAGACTTTAAAGTAACAATATTGTGGTCTTGGAGCCATTTGGTTGTCAATTTCACCGTGTGAATCACAGTGTTGGCTTGCTGGAATATTGAATCATTCTGGTAATTATTGGCCAAGAATGGAAGGAGATATTTTTCTAAGACTTTAGTATATTTCTGCTTTCCCTCCATTTTAACCAAACTTGCCTCACCTTTAATAGAAAATGCTCCCCATATCAAAGATCCTCCTCCAAATGGGTGCTTGCTGAAAATTTGTTCCACTTTTCATAAGTAGTGCCAATAGATGGACTGGGTGGGTTTCAGTTCTAAGTTAAACTGAAAAGATGACTCTTGACCAATTCTCAGCATTCCATTGTACCCTTTTCCCCACACCCACCCTTCTTGTCTTTTCTTGTGCATCTTCATCAGTACTGGTGCTGTTATTCTCTTATATATGAAGTCTTTTGAGAAATTTAAAAAAATGTTGAACTCTCCTGGGTATTATATCTAAATCTAAGGCTGATTCAGGCCCAAATTATGTTAGGATGCATGATGTAGTCAACCATCAATTTCTAATTCTAGAATCTTGTCTACTACAAGGCCATGACTTTTCTTGCTTAAAGACTCGGTTAGAAAACTGTACATAAGATGAGTGATATTTTGTCACATTAAACCAGCAATTCCATGTGGTTGCCACCAACATAGGAGGCAGTTTCATTTGTTCCTTAGGCATTTTAAGTATTGCAGTTTTTGGCTAAGTTTTTTTTAAACACAACACATAGAAATGTAAAAACATTTGATAAAACTTCCTACAAGCCTTTATACAATTGGCTGCAGAATCAGTTACAAATGCAATAATATCCTCAAATACAATATCAACACAAGTTACAGTTTGGATGCATGCCAGAGAGTTTGATAATTGCATTTTGTGAGGGTTACAACATCAAAAAGAAACGACACCCCACAAATGCTTGCAATCGCATTCAAAATGTTGCAGTCATGACATGTTTTGTTTACTATGATGCTGACTGATTGATTAGCAAGCTTGGCTTTCAGGGCAGCAAAGTGACAAACAATTTGGGTAGATAAAGTTGCCTAACACAACTGACACTTGGAATAGCATCACTTTTCTTGCATTGCATTAATATAAATTGCCTCATTATGTCAATTTTGCGTGTATATGTCTCTGTGTGCATGAGGAGGGAGTGTCAGACAAAGTATCAAGCACAAATATCCTGTACCTCTTTCGACTTCAATAAAAGTAGTGACTGTTTTCTGCTTCAGTTGAGATGACTTTTTGGGAAACTCTTGCTAAATAGATTTTTGATCTGATCTGATGTGATGTGATTTTTGCTTGTGTCAATTCTAAAAATGTCAACACCATGAAGACAGAATTTGCAAAATAACATTTTCTCTGCATAAAAAAAAAAAAAAAAAAAAAAAAAAAAAAAAAAAAAAATCACCAGGAAATTATTCTTCTCTGGCTTTAACAAATTTTAGATACTAATTTTTTTTTTTTTTTTTTTTTTTTAAAGAACAACAGGTCCAGCTTTTGAAGCTAAGGTTGTGGGTGATTTACCATATTTAGCCATCTCAGCAATTTGTTGCTTATTCACAACTGGTTTAGATATTGCAAATGAATAAATAAAGAATTATGGCAGTGAAGATGATGCAATTATGAATTCGTGAATTGGACTCACTTTGTAAAATGCAGTTTGAAAACAAACAATTGTATAATTGACAAGTCTATGATAGCATTTTTCTTTCATCATAACTTCAAATGTTTTAAAAGAATAAATCAGTTTAATTCTACATTTATTAACTCTACAGCTATTTTTTGAGTTTAGTTTTATTACTTTTAAAATTATTGCTTTCATTTTCATATCTATCACATCCAGTATCTACAACTATTTGTCTATACTTCCATTTCCATATTAAGCAATGGCACCAAAGTGTTGGATTTGCCACAATTTCTTAGAAAATTTTTTTAAATATTTAAATAGACCTTAGGGAAATCAATGACCCACTTTTTCTTCATATTTTCAAAAAGAAAAACAAGGACAAATATTTGTAAAAAAAAAAAAAATAAAAAAAAATAAAAATTGTAGACAGTTATTTAAGTCTTAGAAAAAAAAAAAAATCTATTTCAGATTTATGATTCGGAAGAAAATTGGTCACTCGTGTGTGGTGAATGAAACAAATCTTAAAGTTTTTAAGGGAAGAGGGAGTCCCCATAGCATAGTGGCTAACAACATTCATCTTGGAACTGATAACTTTGCCAAAGACATGTTAAAGAATTTTTATAAAGAACCATCTAATAGCAAAAAAAAAAAAAAAAAAAAAAAAAAATCCCTTAAAGAAAACAAGCTATTTTAGAATAAAGCTTTAAAAAATCTTTAAAAAAGTCAAGGAGAAATCAGAAGCATTTAATCTTGATTGACAAGATCAAACAAATTGTTCTGACAAATTCATTAGAAATTTTATTAATCTGCAAGATTTAATTAAAAGAAACCAAAATGGGAACTTGTTGGAAAATGTCAAACTGTCCAAGTCATTAAAAAAAAAAAAAAATAAATAAATAAATAAATAAATAAATAAATAAAAAAAAAAAAAATTGAAGTGGGTGTATAAATTGCTCACATTAAGGTTAGTCCTACACAAGTGGGCATTAACTGTCTACAGAAAATTGTGACACAGAAGACACCTATGTATAATAAAATGCACAAGCACATTTTTAACAATCACTAAACCAAATAATATATCAGAATGAGCTAATGTACAAATTGATATTTTGAACTAACATTTTCTTTGCCTTTCTCGTGTATCAATAAAGTTTAATACTTTAAGCAATATGCAAGAAAGGAAAAAATTGTTCCCTCTCCCCAACTCAAGAAAAACGTTGTGTTAGATCATTTGCAATAATACAAGTGACAAGATTTTTTTTCTTTCCCGCAATTACTATCATTTAACTAGCAATGAAATACATTTTGTACTCTTATTCAGGAAAATTTATAAAATTTTGTATTTCAATTTCAATAAATTCAATATTTTATTTCCTAGATATATCATTATCAAATGGCATACAAAGTAATTCTCAATATAACATTGGTAAGTATTTCATATTCTTTCAAAAATCATGTATCTTATTTTACCATTAGCTTAC
This sequence comes from Sepioteuthis lessoniana, assembly GCA_963585895.1. Lineage (NCBI taxonomy): Eukaryota > Metazoa > Mollusca > Cephalopoda > Myopsida > Loliginidae > Sepioteuthis > Sepioteuthis lessoniana. The sequence goes on from OY757918.1 coordinate 74,751,318, forward strand.
TTCTATGGAAGTTCATATGCAAAGGAATTTCTGTCCAATCAGTCAATCTTATATAAGCAGTTGAAAATAAATTGCAAAGTTTGAAACCTTTCCATCAAAGTAATGCATGAAAGCACATTTAAAAAATAAAAAATAAATTTTTAAAATTCTTGAAAAGAAATAGGGTTTTATGAAAGTGATGTTTCAACAATAGTAAAAATGCAATTTTTTTTGGAGAGCGGTAACAATAGTATTACTCTCAAGTTATTTTAAAGAGAGATGAAATTTTTTCACTGGTCAAAAAGTTTTTCTAAGTAGACAAGATTTTTGATATTTAGTTTTCTATGTATTCAAAGAATTTTAATTTTTGTATACCAGTAAAATATTGATAAGTTACTCTTTGCTAATAGCAATAAAGGCATGGGATTAAAAATAAAAGCCGTGAAGGTGCAATTGAAATAGTTCAGTCATTAACCAGATTTGATTAGTTTATCTCCCTTATGATCATTAAACACTTAAGCTAACAGCAGAATAAGGAATGCAGCTAAATGATGTCAGGAGGAGATAGAAGATAATTGTTTTTCTTTCCTGTGCTGAAGAAAAGAGAGACTACACTCATCCTCTTCCCACAGAGAAATATTCTTGATTCCACCTGTAGTGGCTGAACAAGTGGTCAGACCAATTTGCCGATACATTTGTTTTTATCCAATAAGGCAAATACAAGAGTCATCTTATAAAAAGGGAAAATTTACTAAATGACAAAACTGTAGAAGAGTAAAAAAATGAATAGAATTTATCAATACATAAACCACTTTTGGACAATACTTTACAAGAACAAAATTTGCCATAAAAATATCTAGATTTCATTTACATGAATGATTTATAATCAATAAATCTTACCTACCAATGACAAAAACCAGAATTATAACTCATAATAGTGCAAATGTGTTAACAGTAACAAAAGATTTTATGATTAGAAACCCAAGTAAAAAGTACTTTTCAGTTTCATTTTGCTGCAGTTAGTGTCCTTTTCTTGGTTTGTTTAGACCTAGCAACAACTGAGTAAGTTTGTAAAGAGATAGGAAAAGAATATTTTGTCGTAGTAGATAGCTTCTAATTATTTTTTTTTTTAAATTTAAACCAAGTTTTTAATATTTTTTCCAAGTTTTGTTTATTTGTATATTTCATAAATTGGCCGACTAGTTGAGGGCGACCTGAAGACTCCCTTTTTAATAGCTACTACACTGAGTGTAGAGGGAGGACACTACTCCTTTCCTGGGATTGCTCCACTTTCCCTTGATCCATACCATACAATGCTAAGTGTTAAGCAAGAAGGCATCAAGTACCTTTTTGGAGTCTTTGGTATGACTACAAAATTCATAAAACTTCAGAATTAAAAGGAAAAGAAAAAAAATTTTTTTTAAAAAATAAGCCTGCAAAAATGGATAAATTTTAAAAGATTATTTCTATTATATGTGGAGCATTAAAAGAATTTTAATCTTGATTAATTTTAACAGCATGTCAATCCATCTAGGGTTATTTCATGCCAAGGTTAGAGAATCATTTATTGTATATCCATATCTATAATTTATGTGTAGTTTTCTTTTGCTTACAGTCCTATTGAATATGAATAATTTTTAAACATCTATTTAATCCATAGATGGGACCCTAACTGGTACAACCAATCCAAGTCAGAGTAAACCTGGTGGTAATGGCAATGAAGGGGTACTTTACACACTCCCGATTTCTAAGAATGGAGTGTCTCACCACCAGATGCAGTTTAGAGTCATTAAGAACACCCCGTCAGTGTATTCTAAGTTACCAACACGGCATCTAAATCTTTGATATAATTTGGGTGTACTATACCCACTTGTTTAGATAGGTATATTCTGATGCACTGTAGTAACAGTAAGTACATAGTTGAACAAACAGAAAAAAAATTCTACTTATTCATTACAATGCCATAAATCAATTGTTAGAAAAAAAAAAAAAAAAAAAAAAAGAAAATAAAAATATATCTGTCTGGCAACAAAATTCAGAAAATAAAAACAAGACCCAAGTAAATCCTATTATATATATATATATATATATATATATATATATATATATATATATATATAATATATATATATATATTATATATTTATATATATATATATATATATTTTTTATAATATATATATATATATATATATATATAATTAAAAGCCAAAGGGCACTTTTAGAGACAAGCATTAGAGAGAAGCTACTAATTGTGCAAACAAAAAAAACAAAAAAAAAAAAAAAATTAAGACAACACTTAAATACAATTTATCAGTTAAGTAGTCAAAAAAGGAAACAATTATATAAAGTGCTTTTCCAATATTTGCTTATAAAAGGGCAGCTTTATTATTAATAGGAAATTAGGCAGGCTCCCTATATATTAAGGTCAGCTTAGAAAAAATATCACCAGGACATTTCTAAGTTTGCTTCAAATTTAATAAACAATGCTAAATGATAAAAAAAACTTAAAAACAGAAAAAAATTACAAAAATAGAATATATTAAAAAGATTTTTTTTTTTTTTTTTTTTTTTTTTTTTAATATGAAAAAGTTGATCCAAGTTAAGACAAAATTAGAAGACAAAGCAGCTGGTCATTGATTTTAGAATAATTTATCCTGATCAAAATTTGAGGTATTAATACATATTTCTACTTATTTGTGCACCACAGTATGCCTATATTCTAAAAGTATGTCAACTATTACAAATTACCTTACAAATAAATCCACTAATTGGATTTGGGACCAAAAATTTTATGCTCTTAGAGGACAAATAAGGCCCAAGATCAAACTTTTGACAGAGTTTGAACATACTAGACAAATAGACAAACCTTATAGTTCAGAAGCCTAGACTACACAGATGTGTTAAACATACTTTGAAAATACTAGCAAATCCACTCCAAGTCAGGCAGAGTTATAAAAAAAAAAAAAAAGAAAAAGAAAAGAGGTTAATAATTTGTCTTTTACTATATTGTCATTTAAAAAAATGCATAAAGGATTTTATTTTTTTTTTTATTTGTAAAATCACTACTGTATACTATCTGTGCTATAAATGCAAAGGAACTTACTAGGATCATTAAATAAGTTTCCAGACTTTTCTCATATGGGCACTTTTATTGATAGTACACACATGAAACTCTAGTCCCCTTCGAGGTAATCTCCTCCAGCTGCAATGCATTTGTTGTACCGTTCCAACAACTTCTGGAAGGCCCCCATCAAAGTCCTCTTGTGTGAGTGTGTCAATGACCTTCATCACAGCCTCTTTCATCTCAATTGTCTCATAACGACAGCCTCTGAGCTTAGGGAATAACCAATAGTCACAGGGAGCAACATCTGGATTACAGGGAGGCTGAGGAATTGTGTTGATGCCCATCTTGGTCAAATAGTCTGTGACAACGATGGAGTTGTGGACTGGTGCATTGTCCTGGTGGAAATGCCACTGACCCGATTTGAAGAGTGCTGGCCTCTTCCAATGGAATCTCTTCCTGAACTCCCTTAAAACCTCAACATAGTAACCCTAACACTTTGGCCAATCAACTGTGGTGTATTGACTTCCTTACTCCTCCCACACCTCATCATCCCTCACAGACACCCTGCCTTCCTTGAATCTCTTATGCCACTCAAAAACTGATGCTTGATTCATGCAAGATGCTCCAAAAGCAGTCTGAAGCATTCCATAGGTTTCTGTGGCATTTTTTTTCCAAGTTTAAAACAGAATTTTATTGCATATCGTTCTTCTAAAGTGTCCCGACGTCCAGATTGCATTTTTGAAATTCACCAACTGTGACAATCAGGCTTTAGTAGGGTGTATTCCAATTGCTGCTGTAGCTGTTCATTTGAAGCTGAAATCATAAACATTGGTCAGTCATCTCATAAGATGTATAGCAATAACATACTGAATTTTCAAGAGTCTATGACAATTTTAAATACCAGTACAAAAAACTATCTGGAAACTTATTGAATGCACCACGTACTGTAATTTTAAATAACAACTGAACCTAGTCAAGAGAAGCTAATACTATTGGACTTTATTAGAAACTGAAAACCTCAGTTAATGTAAAATAGAATACCTATAAGGATGCAAAGAACCATAAATAAGGGCTTCGATGAAATTTAAAAAGTAATTGTGGACTCTTACTAAGTTAAAACTTAATGACAGAAGGGGGAAGAAATAGGGGCAGAATTTTGTTTATGAAAACCATGGGAAGCAGCATGGTGGATGTAAAGGCAAGTGGATAAACCCTCTGACAGTTCAACGTTATGCCTAACCTGGTTCTGGGTGTATGAATCCTACAGTTCAATGGCCATGATCAGATAGTTCGATTGGGGAACTACTGCTGCTCATCTATAAGGATGGCTTCTGTAGATGAGAATAAAAACACCCACCGAAAGATTACAATAACTCACTCAAACCACCTGTCCAAACCACATCGCTCTTCATGCAGGTAAAAAAGGGGCATGTCCTGCTGAGGTTAGAGCCCTGGTCTCAGTGTTTGAAAAATCATCTACGGAGCTCAAACTAAAACAAAATTTACTAAAATGCAAATGCATAATACAAATAGCGACATTCAATGTTAGAAACTTAAATAGAATAGGACAACCACCGAAGCGGGCTGCATCAGCGATAGATCATAAACATATGCATACAAGAACATAGATCCACTCATAGTGAAGATATTAAATATCACAATACTGGCAATGGGTGGATGCTAGCCACTGCATCTGTATGAAAAACTGTCAATGCCAGGATAGGAAGTATAGGTATGCTTATAAGACCATGAGCCCTAAAATCACTAAATAGCATACAGAAAATACAACTTAGAGTGATTGTAGCTACTTTTAATGGCAACCCCAGCGCAACAATCATCTCCTGCAACAGTCCTACCAATGTTACTGAAGAAACTGGCCTCATTGCCTTCTATAATGAGTTGTTCTTCCTTGTTCATAGCATCTCAAAACAACGTTCTTGTCCTTGGTGGAGACATGAATGCCCAAATTGATAAAAACATAAACCCCAGATTCAGCTTACACAACTCGTCCAACAGAAATGGGGAACAACTAACAGATTTCATGCTAGAAAATAGATTAACATGCCTCAATACAAAATTTCAGGAAAGGGAGGGAAAACTATGGACCTACACCTACACAAATAATACTAAAGCACAGATAGACTATGTCTTTATAAATAAGAAATGGAATAATAACACATTGAACTGTGAGGCATATTCCTCTTTCGAGGGTGTGTTCTCTGATCACCAAATTGTCATGGCAAAAATACGACTGAGCCCAAGAAGGAATACGACCTGAACAACAACCACTGTACACTATGACTGGTCCCTGCTTAATATAAGAGATAGTAGAGATAAATATTTGTTAACACTAAGAAACAAATTTGATGCACTACAGGAGAAGACAGAAACACATACTCCGAATGACAAATATGAGAATTCTGTCAATGTCCACTTAGAAATGGCAACAGAACACATACCAACTAAACAAAGAGCTAAATCTAGAGTCCCATGGGAGATGTGAAAACTGCCTCCAAATGCAATAGGATGAACCCAACCAATACAAATGCCCTGAAACTTAAAGATGAAATTAGAGACTCGGTTGAAGATAGACAATCTAGGATAGCATGGCAAACAGTAAACAAAGTAAGAAGAAAGAGCACTGCAAAAGCTGAACTGAAAGCTACCAGCCAAGAAGAATGAATACAACTATGGAAACAACATTTCGAGAATTTACTCAGAAACCCTTCAAAAGTTACACATGAACCAATCACGAGAATTATTAGCAAACAATTAGACATCAAACTAGGACAGTTTATGCAAGAAGAACTTGACTCAGTACTAAGAAAAATTAAAAATAGAAAAGTAGCAGGGCTTGATGAAATACCCCCAGAAGTATGGAAGACTAGGGAATTCAATGACATACTGCTTCAACACTGTAATGCCGTATATAACACAATAGACAGATGGACAAAGAGATGCATCCTCCCCTAAGAAGGGCAATCTCAGATTAGCCAAGAACTACAGAATTATTTACATCCATAGCGGCCAAGATATACAATGCTCTACTACACAACCGCATAGAACCCAAAATTGAAAAGATACTTAGGAAGAACCAAAATGGCTTTCAGAGAAATAGATCCTCATCACAAATTTTGTCTGTCAAATTCTTGAAGGCATACATGCAAGAAAACCTAAGGCAAGAATATTATGCGTTGACTTCACCAAGGCCTTCAACTCTATACACAGAGGAAAGATGGAGCAAATATTACTCGCCTACAGTCTACCCAGAGAAACTGTTGCAGCCATAATGGTGCTATGTAGAAACATGAAAGTAAAACTCCACTCCCCAGATGGAGAAACAGATTACTTCGACAATGTAGCAGGTGTGCTGCAAAGAGACAAGCCCCATACCTCTTTATCATCTGTCTAGACTATGTGCTTAGAATGTCTTGATAAAAAAAAAAAAAAAAAAAAAAAAAAAAAAATGGAAGACAACAGTTTCAAGGTGACAAAGGAAAGAAACAGAAGGTACCCCACACAAACAATTACGGACACGGACTACGCCGATTACATAGCGCTTCTAACAAGTACACCTGCCCAAGCTGAAACCCTGCTACATAGTCTGGAACAAACAGCTGCAAGCATAGCCCTTCATGTCAATCCACAAAAGACGGAATATATGTGCCTTAATCAAAGAGGCAACATCTCCACACTAAATGGTAGTTCTCTGAAACTAGTGGACAAGTTCACCTACCTAGGAAGCAGTGTCTCATCAACTAAGAGACATCAACATACAACTAGCAAAGGCATGGACAGCTATCGATAGGCTATTGGTCATATAGAGTCAGACCTGACCGATCAAATGAAAGTTTTTTCCAAGCAGTGGTCGTGTCGATACTGCTGTATGGATGTACTACATGGACGCTAACTAAACGTATGGAGAAAAAGCTTGACGACAACTACACAAGAATGCTGCAAGCAATATTGAACAAGTCCTGGAGGCAACACCCGACAAAGCAGCAGCTGTACAGCCACTTACCACCTATCATAAAAAATATTCAAGTTAGATGAACCAGACATGCAGGACACTGCTGGAGAAGTAGGGACAAACTCATAAGTGACATACTCCTGTGGACCCCTTCACATGGACGAGCAAAGGCAGGATGACCAGCTAGAACCTACATACAATAGCTCTGTGCCAATACAGGATGTAGCCTTGAAGACCTACCGGAAGCAATGGATGATAGAGAAGAGTGGCGGGAGAGAGTCAGGGAGATCTGTGCTCATGGCACGACACGAGACAAACCTTGTGGAAACTGAACTGGCAACCAAGGTTCAAATCCTGGATAAGGCTGTTTATGTTTCACTTTGTTCTAATGTTCTTGGTAAAGGCATGAACACATCTCTTCTCCCCACTATGGATAAAGAGGACAGATTGGGTTCTTTAGCCTTGGGTAGGCAATCAGTCTAGGAGAATGAAAACCGAGTCCAAATTAGCTTTGCTCCATTTAAAAATTGACATCACCACAACCTACTCATAGTGGAGGAGTAGGGTAAATACATACTCGACAAACCTTATTTAGGCATATATAAAACTTAGAATTTTCTACAACCAAAACATTGCCAAATATCAGGTGTGCAAGAGTTTCTAATGCTTTTTGAAACCTCATGACTGGATTAAAAGGTTAAAATTATGAAGATCTTGATTATAATTTGATGTTTCATTCTGAAACTGCTAAGATTCACATCAGAATTTCTATAACTCTTATTTCAAGGTCATAAACATTTTATTGGAGGGAAGCATTTTTCTTTGATATGTGGTCTATTTAAGGTCAAATGGAAACTTTCTCCAGTTTAAAGATTGACAAGCCACTAACCCCCATTTCTCACTTCTTTTTTTTTAATGCTTTCATACATTTTTTCCTTTTCTCTTCCTTTCTTTGTCTATCAATTACAGGTCTGGCTAACCAGGTATTTTTGGTCGTTAGCCTTCCTCAAGTGTTTGTTGAGGGCATAAGCAATTTGTGTGCAGTTTCAATAGACTTCTGAATTTTGCAGCAGCCGAAACCAAGGTTTCTCAAAGTGGTGGATAGAGGACCCCAGGGGCTGATTAAAATTTTAGCTGGGTGAATAAAAGTGTAGGGGTCCACAGGGGTGTGGTGGGGGTGAATTTACTAGCTTGTATTTATAAAAAGATCTTTATAACAGAAGTGAGGGAACAGCATCACTGGATCATGCAGACTGATTGCTAAATATTGTACACCTAGAATGAGCGATTTGTTGTGAGGACTACTAGGGGTGTGTTGATTACATAAAACCTGTTCAAGCATGGGTCATTTAAATGATAGATTGGGTTTTATGACATCAATCCTTATGGGTTATTTAAGGTTAAACCCTGTGTGCACGAGCACATGATTTTTAAATGCATATTTTTGTAGAAAACATTTTTAAATCACAAGCCAGAGCTCATTTGTTTGCACACAGTTAAAGGGATATAGATATGATCTGTAAGTGAATAGGTTGTAGATAATTTCTAAAAAAGAAAAAGAAAAAAAAAAAAAAAAAAGCTAATTTGTTTCTAAGTATTCATATTGTTTGCACAGTTAAATGTTTGCAAATATTGCTATCTAACACTAATAATTCTATTTACTATTAATCATTTGTACACATTCAAATGGTTCCAAGTATTGCTATATAATACTAACCATTCCGCATCAGTCATTTGTTTGCACAGTTATATCCTTAAACAGTTCTATTTGACCCATAGATAGGACCCTAACAGGTGTTACCACTGGGAGTGGACCTGGGAGTAATGGTAATGAAGAGGTACTACACATTCTCGAAAGCTCCAGGACAAGAGCTTTACCATTAGATGGTTTAGTGTCATAAGTGAACACTCATTGGAAAAGGATCTGCAGAGAGGCAGTTGGCATATTCTACAGTCCCAGCAAACTGGGCTTCATTTAAATGAATAAGAAAAGATCTGGATCTTTTTGGTGTTAATTATGCATATAATCATATTTTCATGAAAGACAACAAAAACAATTAGTTTTTAAATGAATTATTATATACATGTTATGAAATATCTTAATTTTATTCCTTATCCACAGTAACAGATTATTAATGAATAAAATCAAAAATCCCACTGACCAGAGACCTGAATCTTCACTTTTTAAGTCGATCTTAGTATTGAAAGATTTGTTGGTGTGGGCGTTATTATACAATTTATTATTCCATTCATAATAACTTTTCTGTATTTTGTAAAAATTTTAATCGCAAAACTGAAAGCATAAAAAAACTATTTAGAATCATAGTAGCCAGTGAGACCGAGAAAAAAAAAAAAAAAAAAAAAGCAATATTTAATTAAATCTAATAGAAATTAAATTTGGTTACAAGCGGTGCTTGATAAAGCCCTGGTTAAACCCTCAAGAATAAGTTAAGTTTTGCATTAAGGTGTCAAAGTATGTCAATATAAATGTAGTTTTATTTCTAGAATTAACTTATTCTACAAGATTGTTTTTGCAAGAAAGACTATTTAGGATTCCTTAAGTTTTATTTTACATTGGCAAAGTCCAATAGAGATCTTTCCAGCAAATCTAACATCTTCAGAGATATATTGAATCAATTCTAAGAGTTTTGCTTGCACCAGTCTCTGAAGAATCAGTTTTGCCACAACAATGAGCAAAACACTAAGCTGGTCTGTGACACTGAATATATTGAACCAATGATTACACAGCGAGTTATTGCTTTTTGTCCTAATTTCTCATCTGTATTCTTCAGAAAATACTTCCTAGCCTATGCTGTAACAACAACACTTAACCATAATGACACTTTGGATTTTTTTGTGGTCCCTAACAATAGTCTTCATCTTTTAAGTGGTCTTTAACAAATTTAAGAGTTTCATATAGATACACAACCATAAATGTGAAGATCATTTATTGAAGAGACAAGTGATGATATTAGTTAATCTTATTTGATTATAGTGTAACTGGACCGATTCCATGTTCAAATCTAACTTCCTCTGAGTAGATTATTTTCTTTAAAATGTTTGACCTGGTGATTCTACAAAGTTAACTGTATCATAATTTAAGAGACCTTTTTTCCTTTTTTAAAATTATGTAAAAAAAAAAAATTTAAAAAAAAAAAAGTCAACATTGCTTTATACTAAGTTTAATATTAATACTTCACCTTAAAATTGCTATTTTAAAACTTTTAAGTAATAAAGAAAATGTAATGCTATATTATTTTAAAATAATTCTGAAATTCTTTATATTAAATAAAGTCTGATGATTGCATAAATAAGAAACTGACAGTCAACAATTTCTGTTGACTGTATCTATACTATCCTAATATACATACATGCACTATCACCAATACTGATCACTCTTTATTTATAAATATAGCAAACAATATATACATCTCAACTTGTAACTATAGAGAGGTGTGTCCCTACTGTTAAGCAGAGTACACACCTACCTAAAATTTTCTGTTCATAACAATGACAAAGAATTTTCATCTTATTTAAATCTTTATTCTAAATTTATAAATATCTGAGTTTCCTGTGAGAAAATATGGATCATTTATTTAATATGGAACATTAATAATTTTGAATTTATTCCTTCACTTATATTACATTTCATCTGTATATTAATAACAGGATCATTTCCAGGTGCTTAATTACAAAATATAATCAAAATACAAAACCATTTACTTAAATGGGTAAAATTAAGCTGATTATTAGAACAGTAGTCATTAACAATCTTAAGCAGTCAAAAAGTTGTTGTTGACCAAATAAGTCATGGTTGAAGATTTTTGATTTTAATAAGATGACCTGTGAAAGTCATTCTTCTGAATACTCATTGTCAGAATTATTGCTAACAAATCAAAAAATAGATATACAAATCAAAAGTAAAAGCATTATAGATACAGGAAGTTTTTTTGTTTTTTTAAAAGTGTTTTATGGTTAATATTAGATATTTGTGGATTTTATAAGCACTCAAACATTAGTCAAATGGTATAAGATTTTTTATGACTGACTGGCTGGCTTTTGGTAATTTTTAACAAAGTTGAAATAGCTGTTTATAAGTGTCAAAAAGCTGTGCATTTTTAGAAGCTGAACTCATTGTAAAAAGTACATTAATATGTGTAGAAACAAACTGATACACCGAGCGCTAAATTCCACGTGATTTAAGAATCAGGTTTTTGTCCCTCCCCAGATTATGAGACTTAATCTACAAGCTATGATCTCATAATCAGATAACCTTTATTATAATATGGAAAGGTAGTCATACTTAGTTTTATAAACCAACATAACTATCATGAACATGAATATTAATGACAAGTATTATTTTTAGATAAATATAGATTTCAATTTAGAAGGAAAAAAGTTGGTGTTAGAAAGAGTAGTATATTGAAATTATATTGCAATAGGAGAAAAAAAAACAACAAAAAACTCTTAATCTGAGGAAGTTGCACTTTCACCCAGTGATATAAAAAAAAAAAAAAAAAAAAAAAAAAAAAAAAAAAAAAAAGTCACTAAGTAATTTTTCATGAAAAGGAAAAAAATCATTTCATTTGATTTTAAAACCTTGATAGCAGACTCAAATATAAATCAATGTGTGCTAACAGCACATTACTTTGACACTTTCCATCCAAATCGGCCATCCCACTTAGCAAGTTCTCTAGACGGCATCCAGTGTCTACATAGAACTGATGACCAAGCCTTTGCTAGTTGGCCAACACTGCAGGATATAATCTGCTTCTTGCACTTTTTAAAAACATGAAACCATTTTCTTTAAATACACATGCTTAAATAGAACAGACTTGACCAAGTTTACATAACACGGGAGTCTATTTCAGTGCATTTTAAAAGCAAATTTAAAACAATCACCAAAATAAAACGGGATTTTTCCAATTATATCTATAAATTCACTAAACAAAATTAGAGTGGGTATTTTTCTCCATTATTAAATCCAGAAATATTCCAATTCATGCAAAAAATTCAAGTATTTAAATAATACTAATAAAGCAGATAATGAAAGTTGGCATGAAAATAAAACCAGTTTGTTTTTTTTATGGCAAAGAGCATTAGCAGAAGTGAATAGAAAAGACAAAAATGTGACATTTGAACCAATAGATAACAGCCCAACCACTAGCTGTGCATATGTGTGCACATGCACATAAACATGTGGATACATGGATTATTTTTGTTTTATGTTCTACTTTCAAGTAAAGATCTTTATCAACAGAGGACACCATTCATAAAATTGTTAGTTTGGTAGAAAAGTGACATGGTTTAGATTGTATATAGGAGTTCCTAGAGGTTTCTCTCCTGCTGTAGTCAAACTAAACTTGAAATATTTTAAAGATAGTTGCATTAATAAATGAGCAAGCACTCCTACACTAGTAACAGTGAGGAGGTAGGAGGACAAAGAGCAAATAATATTCTAGTGATTGGTCAAAAGTTTTTAGTCACGTTTGTTTACAAATCCAAGAAAGTAATAGCAATAAAATGTTATCACACAATTCTACAATTTACACATTGAGAGTAATCACTTATAAATCAACAAGATCTTAAACTCATCGGGTTTTTTTTACACTTATTTTGAACAGTTTCCAATTAATACAACAATCAATTACAAGAAAAAAAAAAAAAGGATTAAAATAGCAGCTTAATAACATGACTAATCTCTACTAAAATAGAACAAGTTTTAGGTACTTTTTATAGTATTGTTTACATAATAAAATAAAAAAGTCACCAAATTCTTAATCACGTCAGTTTTAATTCTTTGCTTGCACTAAGATTTTGACTGGTTATATCTGATGAAATATAGAAGCTTAAAAGTGCTGAAGATAATATTCTAACATATGAAATTGAATGTATACACACATAACTTGCATAAAGTCTAGGTTGATGTTGCCACAATGACATTCAACCAAGTTGCAGGCATGATCTATTTATCAAGTAATGTTACCGGTATCCTACAGAAAGGGATGCGATAGATTTTCTTGGATTGTATGTCAATACTTTCAAAGCAATCCACAAGTTGACCAAAACCATACAAATTTAACTTCATTCCAACACAGGAAGAGTAGGTTTCAAGATAAGGATTAGATAGTATTAACTTTAAATCTCAAGAACTATGGAATTTCAGTGAAAAAATATCAGGATGATAAAAATATGACAAGTTAGAAATATCAACTGGAAGAATGAGTGAAAAATAAATATTAATAAATGTTATGCAATAAACTAGTTGCATAAACATAAAAGAAAACCGACAAATAATGTAAGCAATATTTATGTAAAAATCATAATGCATAAAATTCTGAAATTAATTCAGCTTAATTATAGGCAATACTATTTTCTATAATAGAAAGAAAGGAAAAAAAAAAAGGAGGGGGATAATACCTGAGGACCAAGTAACACTAAAACAACTTATTTCCATGAGATCTCTAAAATTAAGCATTGATAATAAGCTCGCTCAGTACTAAATTGGGTGACCATTTAATAACAGCAGTTACTGTAGGCAATCCAATACTTATGCAAAAGCTGAGTAAATGACAGCTGAAAACTAACTAAATACTAAGATAATTAAAAAATTAGGTTGTAGGAATATACCTAGAATCCTGATCATTTCTGATAGCCTTATAGGATTATTCTGAAAGCAAAAGGAATTTCCACTAGTTAAATTTTGATTGTTAAAAAAAAAAAAAAAAAAAAAAAAGAAAAAAAAGAGGGGGTGTCTCGGTAAGAAAATCTTTCAGATTCAGTAACTTGCAATTACGACGTAGCAATAAATTTTCTCCATTTGGGTTCATTCTATAGCAAAGCTATAGAGCATATAGGTAAGAACAGTTGAATTAAAGTGGATAATATAATATATATATACAAAAATGCTATATAAATTAATAGCAGATATATACATGCAATATGACCTTATATAACACCAGTATTAAAGAGTTTTTAATCAAAAGCTATATTTTATCAAAATCTAAAATATTCAGAACACAAATGATAATCAAGTGTCAGTATATCAACTCCAAAAATACCAATAACAAAATGCAGAAATCATTTAATAAACTTAGCTTAAAAGATTTAAGATATGCGGGGCACCCAATAAAAAAATGAAACTAATTATGGTCTGCTAGCTTCGGTCAACCACAGTAAGTAACTTAGATTTGGTACAAAGCCACAAGTATAGCCAACTCAAGGAAGATTAAAATCAGAACTCATTGATCTGCAAAACTAGCTTGCTAACCATTACACCAAAACTAGGTACTTAACACAAAGAGAAGGCCAGTCTTAAAAGTGTTAGAATAGACAATCATTTGATGAAGATAATTTTTAAAAATTGCTTGCATCTATTTTCTAATTTCATAAAGAAACAAGATTTAGTAATTGATAGATATAGGTATATGTATGTGGCAAAAGAAGCACAAATCAAAGTCAGCCTTTAGTTTTATATGAGCATACAGTTATAATTATTTACTTCTGCAGGTGTGTTTTATATAATATTCAAGGTTCTGCACTGTTTAGCAGTAGATTCATTATTTATGAAAAAGGTTACATTGAATCATTCAAGAAGCATTACTTACTAACATTACAACTTACAGCCTTACAATGTATAGTTGAATATATTAACACAAGAACAGCTGCTTTGCTGCTCTTGTCAAATGGAAAATACAATAATTGCACCTCAAATATTAATATCAAAGTAAATATTTTCCATACTCATATTCTTACCAGTGTGTTTTATCAGCATTAGGGTATTAGTCTGAAAGTGAATGTAATAGTGTAATGGGATTTCGAAATTATTTCAAGGCCACAGTCTAGCACTTAAGCCATTATGCCACAGAGACTGCCACCCAGAAAATGGGGATATCCTCATTGGTATTGATGGACAACCTTGGTAAGATAACTAAATCTAATATAACTAGGTATATAGTTAGATAAGCACTGATGAAGATTCATCATGAATTTTTTAAAATTTATAATTTCAGTTTGCTTATCATTGCTATTAATCCTTATGGTTCTATAGAAATGTAGAAAAGTTAAAACTATCACAAAGAGTATGAGAGTGATGCAAAGTGGAATTTGAGCAATTTTATCATTTAACACATATCTATTTAACTACATGTAAAAAGAGATTTAAAGCAACACCATAAGTGACAAAATTTACGTAATTGTTTTAGATCCCAACAGAAAACTATCAACATTTATAAAAAATTTTTTTTGATATTTAAAGTAGTCTAATTCCTCAAATGCATTAACACAGACAAATTTCAGAGCTCAAATCCAAATAGCTTAATAAGGAAAATAAAAAATAAAATGTTTTGATAGATATACATTAAATCAAAATATAAAATATACTCACAATTGGAGCAAAGCTCCATTGGCAATGAGTTTTCATTACCCTGAAAAATAAAAAATAAAAATTCAATTACATTAATTTCTTGCAAATTTGTAGCCAACCAAGAGCTAAACATTAAGAAAATCCAATATTAATCAGTGAACATATTTAGAATTTATTATTATTTTATACTTTCTGGTCAATAAATATATACTTCACTAAATCCATCTCTAAAAATTACATTTTTGCCAATATGCAGCATTACGGATAGAAGCCAAACTTAGAAGTCTAAAAGCTATACAGCTAGGAAGCCAAATAAAGTTATGAGCAGTAGATAAAAGTCACCATTATCAGTGGAATAAGAAAAATGCTTTGCTTAACTGTCATAGACTATTTTGACCTAACATACCACACAGGGCAGACTGTTCTTACTACTGCTGTGTAGGTCAAATGGCTACAAGATAAATAAAAACAGAAGATATCTAAATAATAAAAAAATAAATAAAATAAAATAGAATAAGAAAAAAAAAGGAAAATAAAAAAAGTACATTATATTAACAATAGGTATCTCAAGTTGCATGTATTCAAGAAAAACTTTGAATGCAGAGGGTAATACAGCCTAAGTTGGTCCCCTCTATAGACATAAGATAAAGTGATATCAGGTTAAAAAAAATAAAATAAAAATAAGAAAAAAGTGGGGGAAGGAAAAGGAAAAAGAAAAAAAATGCACCCAGGATGCCCAAGGTAATCTGTTAAGAACAAGTAGTTCTACCTACTGACTATTAAGTGGGTCAGAAAACACTTAATCCTAAAGAGTTTCAAACTGAATCTAAGAATATCAACACATCCAGTTTGGATAAAACATGAAACTGAATGTGTAAAGAACCTACTTCAATCCCTTGTGATAATACATTTATAATTATTGGATTTTTATTTCTTTTTATGTATGTATACATTTTCTCACAGGGTTTGAGCAATAAAACAATGAAGTGAAAACTGAGAAGTTGCAATTTAATCCAAATACTGAAAGTGAACTATCTTCAAAAAGATGGCAAATGAATCTTACGATACTGGAAAAGTATATTTTGAACTAAAAACTCCAACAAGAGCATCACAAAATTTTTTGAAACATGATCAGCAGTTCAACCTGGTGGTAATTAGGTGCTCCAGTAGCCTATATTATATCCTATAATAAACAGTTACTTTTTTGGGGTCTGACTTAGAAAAGATAAGTAGCTGTTAATATCAAAGATTAGTTATACTCAAATCCATGCAGTTTACTACAATCTTTACCTCCCATAAATACAATTTATAGAACACCTGATTTTACCATCACACTTATTCTAAAAAAAAAAAAAAAAAAAAAAAAAAAAATTCTAAAAGTATACTTTAATACATTAATAAACCAAGCTTAAGTGATAAATTTACAAATACATTAACATATCTAGCTTAATATTCAGTCACAGAATTAATTGGGAGAATTAAACCTCTTGGTTTTATTGTTTATACATTCTGTTACACCATTTTTTCCAGGGCACATACAAATTCTCTTATATATTTTTGTTACTTGGCCTTTCAAAAGAAAGAAACCAGAACAAGAGTCTTTCATTATAGGAAGGGTGAATATCCACACCTGAACAAGGTCAGAGAATGTACTAGTTGTAACATAAAAGAAAAGAAAAGAAAGACAAAAAACACACACACAATGAATTTGAACAATTCTTTTAGTGTTAATAACCCTTCATAAGATGTTAATTAGTTGTAATTTAGTTTTAATTAAAATCAATCAGTGGGGGAAAAAATTAACAACTCAAGTAAACAATCATAAAAGCTAGAAGAATCAATGTTAACATTTTAAGTAATATTTATTTTTTTTGACAGTACTATTACATTTTTCTATTGACAATTTAATAACAGCAAATTCTTACACCACAAGTCATGACTATTCATTAAACATTACAATAAACAACACTAACATAAGGCAAGTACTTGCAAAAAAAAAAAAAAAAAAAAAAAAAAAAAAAAAAGCATTTTCTTTGAATTTTTTTTTTTTTTTTTAAAGAGGCAATACAGTCTGGTGTCAAAAGGACCAAATTTACAATTTGTTCACAAATGATACCAGGTTGTGTTATGAAAAGCATGTCACACCCAGTTTGGGAAGCATTCTCTACCTTTACTACACATACATGTATACACAATTTGACAACCTACCATCCTCCTGTAATCCCAGAGCAACTTTTGCTTCTTTTCAGTAAATTGACAGCAAAACAAGTTAATACGAGAGCCTTCCAGCAAATGCCTAGAAACCAAAAGATAACAGCATTTTGTGAGGGGATTGTTAAGCATCAAAAGAAAAATTGCTGCAAACCAGTTTGGCGAGTAGATTTCCTAGCTAAAAGGATAGGATATGGGTAGAGAGGTAAACACAAAAACCAGGAAAAGAGGTGTACTGCTCAAGCAAAAACCATCAACTGCACATCAGCCTTTAAAGTAAGCAGTACAGAGAAAAGAAAAAAAAGTCAAATTTCTGAAGATGCACCCCAGATGGATCTGTGCTTCCTAGAAGTTGTGTGGGTTGGATGTAGGATCTTTTTTCAACATTCTCATGTGCATATTATATATATATATATATATATATATATAAAAAAGAGAGAATTAGAAAGGAAAAAATTCAGCTGAAGCACTGTAAAGCAAGGAAATTTGTCAAGCAAAAAAGAAAACATAAGTTCTTAAAAAAAAAACAAAAAAAAAAACACACAAACAACAAAATGCAAATATTTTGATTCTATGCTTCTGAGCAATGATTATAAGCAGCAAGGTTTAATACTGGTGATAAAAGCATACATACAAAATCAGGTTCTTCATTTCAAATGGAAGCAAATCATACGACATTTACAATTATGGGAAGTATTAAGCCATATATGTTCCTTTATCATACATAAAAACCATCATGCAACAATTTTACATAGTGACAGACTAAAATACGAACCTTGTCAATATTGAATATGACAAGACAAACTACACTTGTGGTGGGGGGATTTATTCCCCATGGCAGGAATTGAAGTGTGGTATATGTAACTTTCTTAGTCATGGATTTGTTTTTGGACAGGATGCAAAATTGAAAAGGTAACATGGTTTCAGTGATCCTAACCCTGTGTCAACATTTCACATATTACACCTAAGAATATGGTATTCCAATGTCAGTGACACTAGTCATGAGGGCTGGGTTATTTTTGGCCATGTAAACTGACCATATATTAAAACTGGCCCTGAAAAGAGCATAGACTACATCTATGCAACATTTTGAAGACCTAGTTACAAGGATAGTACAATTAATTATTCAGGCATTTGAGTTTGAATGATGAAGCAGTTTGGAATTACATTTGGAGAAAGAAGTATCAAGCTACACTATGGGGGTATCATTATGGCTAACACCAATTAATGTTGAAATTTAAAGAAATATTTTTGATTCTTAGAAATTAAGTTTATCATGGTTTTGAAATTTCCTGAGATAAGTGTTTCTGATATGATCCACCTCTATGGCCTTTTGATAATTTTTTAAATTTTATTGTAGATACTCCTGAATACTAACAACCCAGGGGTGGAAAACTGAGCCTTGAGTAACATGTAGCCTGCAAGAAGTTTTTAAAATTCAAAGTCATACCCTTATTTTCTGTTGCGGGGGGGGGGGGAGAGATTATATATATATATATATATATATGATTGAATATAATAGAAATTTTTTTTGTCTACATATTTTTTTGTTAAACCTTTCGAAATGCCATATTGATCTTATATTTGGTTGGAATTGGTTGATAGATAGGGTAGTTGAGGTTAAACCAACATATATATTATTTTCAGAGATACAGTCTCCTAGAGGACATTTAAATTGATATATACGCTATCAAGAAGATTTACAATGCACCTTTCTGATACAAGTTCCATAGCACAGCTTTTCAAAATACATTCATGCCCAACAACAGAATTACGGAAAATTCTTACTGAAAACAATACAATACTAGAACAGCAAAATAAACAAAAACTAGATTCTCGAGGCACTATATATTAGGAATATACAACAGATTCGAAAAGTAAACGCTACACAATACAACAGTACAGACACTCTTCTTTCAAAGTAGTAATGTACATACAAAAGTTACACTTTTGTAATACATCCTCCCCTGATGATGGCCCAAAGTCAGGCAGAAAGTACTTGGGGAAATAACTAATTATGGGAGATTTATCAACCAATTCCAGCTGATTATAAGATCAATATGGCAATTTGAAAGGATTAACCAAAAAATATGAAGACAAAAAAAAAAAAAATATGAAGACAAAAAAAAAAAAAAAAAAAAAAAAAAAATGTCTATTATATTCAATCAAATATGTATTATGAAGAAATACTGCCAAAATATTATATAACTGTTATTTCTATTGTTCCAATTCATATATAGTCAATAGATTAAATATCATGTGATCATATAAGTGTTTTGGACTTTAAAGAATTGAAATGCCAGAATCTAGATTCATCTGGTTACCAGGTTAAGTATTAACTTTTATATGCTATTCGGAATTTGGATTCATATCTTAATTATTAAAAGAATTAAAACAAAATTAATCAAATCACATAATTGCATAGTTTTTATAATTATTTTTTTAATTAAATAATTTTAAGGCTTTTATCTGAACACATCGACATTATATTAGAATAGAATATTAACTTTTGCTTTGATTTAATGCCAAATCCTGTTATATATATATATATATATATATATATATATATATATATATATATATATATGTGTGTGTGTGTGTGTGTGTGTGATTTGTAAGCAAATAGTTTGTAGGTAACATTTTGGACTGAGCTAGAGCTCATTCATTTACCTACTGTTAAATAGTTCAGAGTGGACCTGAGCGCAATGGAAATGAAGAGGTACTGCACATTCCCCAAAGCTCCCGATGTCGTGTTGAGACCTAGGTTTGGTAGTCCTGTACTAAGGTCTAATACCGATTTTAATATAATCAAGACTGATTTACACAAGTCTATAAGCAAGATCAAATGCACTGTAGATAAAGAAAGAAAGCAAAAATTCAGCAAACATCTATTAACACAGGGTGAAATAGAACATGTAACCTTTTAATGTAAATACATGCATATAAATGATCACAAGCAAGGCAGGTGTTTCTTAGTCTCATTCTATCAGAAGCCACTGGAAGGTAATTACTCATTACTTTTTCTCAGACTTCACCCCCAACACATATCCACTTCAAGGTCAGGGCCATTGGGGGCAGGGGGTTCAAGACCAACTTTAAAGACTAATGATTTGTCAAATATGAAATGTAAATTACAAGATGTATTGAAACCTCAGAACTAGAAATTAAGGGGATGGGTGTCTTTCTCATTGTAAGGAGCTAATCAGGAAAGTAAAAAGGTAGCTAATTTAAGGCCAGGGTTTTTCTTCAGAAGTTTGACTAGTTATTAATCCCTCTAATCCAAACAGCTCTGACAGTACTATTCTCAAGTAGGGGTGGATGCTGTATGCCAACAGAAAAAGAAAGTTGTTACACTTGTCACAACATATTGGACTACTGTCATCTGGTCAATCGCAGCCAGAGCAAATCCAAATATGCCAACTATCTTCAGCTGGGTGGTTATAATCAGAGATATCAGGATGGATAGATGATCATCAGGATCCACAGTGTCATCCTGAGCCTGTGACACCAAACCAGGAAAATCAAGAGGTTCCTCAATGGAAAATTCTAGCAGATGCTGTTCCAGAGAATGGACCGGCTAAGATCCATCTCCCAGGAAAAGATGTGTAACTTTAACCATGCTCAAAACAGTCGAGTCTTATTGGGCACCTTGATTAGGACAATTTCATCAATATAAATTCCAGAGGCAGTCCTCCTAGATTGGTTCTGGACATGCTCCTTAAAGCTGAACCTCTTCAGTAATTGACCTCTTAAAATAAACTCTAAAAGTTGTCTTCTGGAGGGAGGTTCAACTTGGTAGATAATCCACTTGTTCAACCTCAATATTAGTCTGGGAGTTCACAGTCAGGTGCAAAGAGTGACTGGGAGTTATGATCTCTAAACCACGGATATGATAAACTTCGACAAGTCAATGGTCAGTTATTGGTAGTATTTTGGCCATCAGAGAAGACAGTCACCAAGTCAAAATAAGTGTGGCTAACACAACCAATTTGTACAGGGAAGATTTTATAGTCTTAATCACAAACACTATCATACCAAGGGGAACATGATGGTTATCCAAATGTGCTCAACTATACATGCAACTAATCTCTCAAACTCACTGGATGAGAATACATGTACTATATCACATATTGCCATGAAGGATTTGGCATTGTCATGGTAAACATGAGAGAGTATGCTGTAAAATTTAGTGAATCAAATTAATGCCATAAAAAAAAAAAAAAAAAAAAAAAAAAAAAAAAAAAAAAGTGGATGGTCATGTCTTTGACCAATTCCAAGCATACTGCCTGCACCTCCAAATACATGAGCACAAGAATATACATTTTTACCCTTTCTTCACCAAGTACCTATAGATGACCTGTGAAAGCCACCTCAGTACGCAAGAAGGGTTTTATCATATTGACATGGTGCTTGAGTAAATCAGTCATTCCTGGGTAGGTGAAGCAAATAGTGTTAAATTTTCAGCACAAGAAGCTTTCAGATAAGACCTATCTAGCTTGTCTACCTTGGTGCATCCATATAGCCTAACCTTATTCAAGGTAGTGGGAACACCAAGACGTTTACATTGTGACAGTCCAGCATAGGAAAACCAGTCAACTGGTGGTCTTTAGCTATCAGGATGGGATTAACAACTTCATATTTGTATACTAAGGTCTTATCAAGCCTTCCTTTTGAAGGATTCTGTCCGTGTCTAGAAACAGATTCAATCCACCTACCCTCTGTGGTACTACTTTTCTGGAAGGTTTCTTCAAATACTCCAGTTCTTCCATATTAAGTGTATTCAAACTGCAGTAATGGAATCTATTTCTTTCTTCCTCAAAAGGAGACAATAGATTCATCTTGGCTATTGGTTAAGGAAAGTACCAAAGATAATCCTTTTATTTTCAGGATATTCTCAAGCCAAGAAATTCATTGGTCTGGAAGTCCACAATTCCAAATTGGTTTTCAGTTTAATAGTAGTAAAACCTGTTAATAAAATCAGCAAGGTTTCGCCCAATAGGCACATATTTATACTGAATAGACACTGAATTTGTGATGTCAATTTGACTTCCATTTGGGTGATGTCTTTCAGCCAGTTTTTGCTAAGAACAGGCTTGCCGTTGATTTGCCGGGTAAGTAACCAAAATAGCACAATCTGCATCTACAGCAATGTACATGTTTTGAAAGAGCATTCTTGAATATATTTTCAATAATGTTGGAAGATATTTGATGGCCAAGAAGGTTGCTATAGCTCTAGCATAGGTAAAGTTTTTGATTAAAGTGGTGCGACCAAGGCCTTGGAATAAAAACCAAAGAGGAGACACCTTCTGACGTAGCATAGACTGAATTCACATGTCCTTTTGGCAGCAGTGCAGAACAAAAATAAGTTTGTTTCTTTCTCTTCATCAAGAGGGTCTTCAAAAGCTGAGAGAAAGTTCAGATAATTCTTTGACAAGAGTTGCTTACTGAGACTGAAAGTTCTTTGGGATGACCTCATCCCAACCCAGATTAAACTTCCACAACTTGTTTATGAGATTACAAGCTTGTATGGTCACAGGTAATCACAAAGAAGGGGGGGGGAGGGTTCAAATATCTTGGATGAATTAGACAGTATGTGCCTTTTAGTTCTTATTTCAGGTTACAGATGTGGTGGTGATATCAATAACCCAGGACTTTCTCACACAGGCAAACATGTCTTACAAAAGTGCAATCTTTCTTCAATTCCTGTAATTTTCTATTGGAGTTACAGGATTGTAGCATGAATCCTCCCTTTTAGTGAATACAGAGTTGTTAAATCACTTGAAGAGTTGCTTGTCTTTATCAGGTTATATATCAGGTTGTATAGTAGCATTTCAGTGCAGTTGTCCGAAGGAAAACATCCTGCATAGTGTTTTAATATACCATCAAGAATGAATGAAAAAGAATTAAAGCCAAAAATAATTGTGGTATACCTGTAACACTTCAAACAATTATTCTTCAAAAAGAAGCAGAATTTACTCTTGTTCAAATTGCTTACTAGACAGATCAGGAATGTCCTTATGATATCTGCAAAAAGAACACACTTATTCATCCTGAAAAGAATCAAAGTCACGTCACTGAGGGAAACAGAATTACCAGTTTTTAAAGAACAGTTGAATACTGGACAAGTTTTGGTTGGCCTGGTATCTTTGTTTTTAATAAGTCTATAAAGGGACAAACAGTTCTTGTATCTCTCAAGGGGGCAATTTCAAGGTTTTAATTATTCCTGCCTTCTCTTGATCTTCAAACACATATGTATTCTTAGTAGAGGTCTTTCCACCCACCCCTAAATTCCAGACCACCCTACCCAGGACTATACTATGATTTGATAGGACCAAACTTAATTTATCTTGATGCTATGGTAATTCAACAAAGTAATGACCATCCTTGTAAACTATATTCTGCGGAACTCCTCCATTTTCTGGAGGTCATGATTGGAAACTGATCCAGCATCAGAAAGATTGAACATCCATTCAAGTCCCCTGTCTACTGCACTCTCCTCAAAAAGGTTTGCAAATGGGTTTGAATATGAAGGAGTCAGATTCACAATGCTATTAACAAGGAAATAAGCACAAGATTAACTTTTGACAATTTCATCATTGTCTGGAGCCACTGAAACTGTTAGGTCAGTTTGGTTATCATACAAAAGATGTTTTGTTTCCAATAGAAATAATGATAACAGGCATCTGCCAAGCAGTGCTATTCATGCACCTTACAATCTTCATGAGGTGCATATGCTGAATTAAGTGTACACCTATAAGACCCCACAAGTGGACACACTATCTCTACAACAGATTTCTAACTCATCTTTGAGGTTATCCTATACAATCAGCAAGTCTGGTATTTTGTGGGAGAGTTTCAACTCCATGACAATGAAAATGGGCAGTTGAAAGGAGACTCCAGGGAACAATATCACAATTGCTGTAGTTTGGTAGAGCTTGCAGTGTTTCCTCCCCACAAAGGCTACAACTTCCACTGTTACATCTTCTATCTTGGTGTCGGGTCCCACATCAGATGCTCTAACAATTCCTTTGAAAAGTAGGATCTGTCTACCCTAATCAATAAGATTAGTCAAAGAAACTGAGTAATTCCCCTTCTAATAGAAATGTTCACCATGGATAGTAAGTTTTGTGTGTCATCCATTTTTATGTTAATGCTCATATTATTTCAAAATGGGGACACATTGAAGGGAAGGGTCTCCGAGAATACTTGCAAGGATATCAGAATTCCTCAATACCTGGATAGCTTCCACTGGCTGGTAACTGCAAATTTACATAACCCAAGTTGTCTACAGTGCTTTAAACACTCATTCTAAGAGGAATGAATTTTACAATTAAGGCTAGTCTGTTCCTAGTGCAAAAATTACAATAACAGACCTTATCTATAATGTCAAGGTCTGCATAAAACCTCTCCAAGGCAGAATCCTTAGGGATATTTCTCATCCAAGTAGGATTTGTCTTAGGTTTACACAGTAGAATTTAATCCATTCTAGGAACGAGAGTTGGTCAAACTGAACAGTGCCTTTAAGATATTACTATACTGCAGAATACAACTCAAGCTTGGATATGAAGTGCTCAATTCTGAGTTCAACTTTTATTTCATCCAGGATTTTATCAAATAAGATGCAAGTCACCAAGGATCCACTTCCAGAACCTTCTACTAAAAGAATTATAACTGTAATCAGAGTCCAACTCACCAAGCTCATATTGAACTTTAAAGATATTCCTTTATTTGTTTATAGGATCTGTCAAATTTGGGAGTATACTGCACTATTTTTTTGAAAATCTCTTCTCAAATGCCCTGTCCCAGTACAGATCTATCATTGCTTATAGCAATGCTGTAGTTCTGGTCATTTTCTGATAGATGAGGAATTAAATAAAAAGCCCTACCTTTACATAAGACTTGAGCCCTTGTCAGTGCTCACTCCAGATGCGCAAAATTCATAACAGGTTAAGAAATCCTGCAGAGTAAATTTATTGGCCTTATCAAAACCATTAAAAGGTGTGGAGGTTATCTTCAGTTTGGCCAATTCAATTCCAGCTTGAATTAAGGCTGAAAAAGTTGGAGAGGGAATTGAGGTCATCAAATCTCCGAACTTGGTAAGGCATCCAATTCTGATAAGGATCTATTTACACTAGTTTTCCAAGAAAATCTGTCGGTTAGGTGGTTTTTCACCCCTTCTTGTGGGGGGGGGATCCACCAATTATGTTCATCCAAATATAAAAGTTCTTGTAATTACTGGATAATATCTCATTTGTGGGGCTCAAGCACCCCTCTCGAGGTCTAAGGACACTCAGATTCAACATTAGATCTATCATTGTACACATTATCCTTCAATCTTCAAGTGAAGATGCCTGTTTGCATTGACCCCATCTGGTGCAGTGATGTCATTTCAATACATGGAACTAATAGGTGAATTAATACAAAAAGGAAGCTTGAAATGCCAGTTACAAAATGCAATGAATACCAGAGGAAAGAAACATTACATGAAGGGGGGGGGGAAATAATCTTAGCTAAAAGGAGGGAGGTAGAAGAAAAATTACCCCAAAACCAAACAGAAACTGACAGAGGAAGAAAAAATACCTTGCCTCTTGTATCCAGATGCCAGTGCTAAAACCTAGGTTTGGTAGTGCCTGTATCAAGGTCTAATAGTGATGTGATATGATATGATCAAGGTAGATTTACAAGCGATATCAAATGTACAGTAGATAAAGTGTAAGTAAAAATTATCTATTCATAAAAGGGTGATATGGGACATGTGACCACACATTTAGCACATGAACTTTTAATGCAAATAACATGCATATAAATGAACACAAGCAAGGCAGGTGTTTCTTAGTCTTCATTCATTCTGCCAGAAGCCATCATTACTTTTTCTGTTAAGAGAAAGTGAACAAAAAGTTAGGATTTTCACTATTCTATCAAATGACCAAAAAGCACCTGCATTATTACTAGTCAGATTATTTTGATTAATCAAATCTAAGCTGCTGCAAATAAAAATGGGTAATGACTAAAGATTAGTAATCAGGACGTTAGTTAATGAGTGAAGGAAAGTGAAAATTTCTTTTTTTACTAAGTTTAGCTTGACATAAAACCAGAAGTATGGTGAACCCATTGAGAATATAATACTGGTCAGTTATTCCAGATTGCTAACAATTACACTACTTGCTTAGGCAATAAATATACTAAAATTGGAACCAAGAAATACATCTCATATGCATGAAAGTTGTCAACAAGTAAATTACTATAGACATTGCGATTTAGGAATTAACATTACTAGCACAAAAGGTACATTTATCACATTTTCTAGTCAGAAAACATTTATAAAAGCCTTCAGACAGTACAGGATGAAAGCATTTGTAGCATTTTATGATTTTTTTTTTCTCATTTAGGGTTTGTACAAATATGGAACCTAAAAAGATCAATGCCTTTACTGAAGATATTACTACAAAACTATTACTGCATCCATATCCCTTCAAAAGTGGATAAGCTGTTTATTTCTATCTTATAAATTTGAGGGAGAAATATAGAAATTCTATCAAAGCAGAAGAAAAAAAATCATTTTGGATTGATTAGATTCTAGTTTACAGGGACACAAGAGAAACAAAGCAATTTGGCCCAATTAGGCAGCTGTATTGGTTACACATAACAGCATATGAATAGTTTAAATACGTGCATTTTCAGATTAAATAAAGTAAAAATAAAGTAAAGTTGGCAACCTTAGTAGAGTGTGCTACTCCGTTCCCTGGATTGCTCCACTTTACCCTTGGTCCTTTACCTTATAGTTCTGAGTGTTAAGCAAGGTGGCATCAAGTACCATTTTTTTGAGTCTTCGGTATGACTTGACCTGGGATTGAAACCCCCGTCTCCTGGACCATTGGCAAACACTATACATTAGGCCAATAGCCCAGTCAGATTAAGTACTAGAACATAATTTTATCTTATTCAATCAAAATCATTATAAGACTATTTAACAGAAGATAAGATTCAGTAAATTATAGACCAAATGTCTCTTTTTTTTTTCTTTATAGATTTAATGACATTTCAAGTGAGGTATCTAATGAAAAATAACAGCCTCTTCATTACCTTGTATAAAATAACACCAATTCATCAACAGGTTTTATTGCTTCCTGATTATTTATGTTTACTAGTAATACACTTTCATAACAAAAAAAAAAAAAAAAAAAAAAAAAAAATTGAATTAGAGTTCTGAAACATACACCTACAGTAAAATCCTTATAAGATTACAGTCAAACATTAAATAACACAAATAGATTTTTAATTTGACATGAATTTATAAAATAACTTCTCTAGCTATTATTTAATGACAAAAATCTGCCGTCCCAGTCATTTTAGTTTAGCCAAGAAGTAGGTTATTTTATGTAGTTCACTTCAAAAAGTACTTCTGACAAAAAAAAAAAACAAACCCAAAACAAACAAACTTAAATAATTATTCAATTTCATTAGATAGAAAATACATCTATCATCTGTTAAAATTGACTACAAAACTTAGAAAATAAAGGATCACTTTGCAACAGTTAAATGTTGGTTAATAATGGTTTTATCCAGATTTTGACATACCTTTTGCACTTTTGATAATTTTTGTTTGAAATTAGAAAAATTTCATAATTTCAACAAATCTTTGTTAAATCTTTTCTGAACAACTACAGCTTGAGTAAATCTTCATAATGATCTATCATTTAACATATTTACACAAGTGAAAACCTCTTTGACAAGCTGTTGAGGTTAATTGCAAAATTTCTGAAAATAAGGTAAAATATCAATTTCCAAAACTTGCACAATAGTTGATGTTTTGAGCATCTTATGAATGTTGTAAGAACATTTTAAAACTCACTAGTAATTTTCATTTGAAAAAAATTTTTAAATTTAGCTTTGAAAATGGCTAAAATTAGGGAGTTGTGCTGAGCAACCTTGTTTAAATGAACAACACAGTACTTAAAAAATACCCTCTGTTACAGAGAAAATTCTCGTACATTTGAGAATAAAATTCTTCCAATGATTACAATGTTTGAAAAAATAAATAAATAAATAAATAAAATAGATAAAAAGTTTTTGTGGTTTTAGATTTCACAAAAAATTTAGTCCGAGAATGAATTTTTTTTTCTTTTTAAGAGAAATTAAAAAAAGTTGACAGCCCAGTTGACTGGGGCTATAGAATACACAAACTGCATCTTTGCAGAGGAGTAAGATCCCCCTACCAACAAGTGTCCTGAATATAACAAACAATCTGATGGTGAGACTTCAGTAATGCTGGAGCTTTGGGGAATGCAAACTACCTCTTCATTGCTATCACTCCTAGGTCCACTCAGGACCAGAGTGATTGCACCTGATAGGACCTCATCAATGAGTCAAATAGAACTATTAGAAATATAACTGATCCTTTAACATTGTAAACAAATGACTGATATTTAATTGAATTGTTGGTAATTCACAGCAATACTTGGAACCATTTAACTTTATTGACTTAACAATGGTTGATATGTCATAAAACCAAACCAAAAAGAGGTTGAATTCCAGAAAATAACTTATTTTCAAGAATAACTTTTTTTTTTAAAAGATTATTTAATTTTTCTTTAGCTTTTGCTACCAGAGAAAAAAAAAAAAAAATCAACTGAAAATATAGTTTCAATCAATGTATCCAAGTAAATTACAATGTAGGAAAGACAAAAAGAAGTTAATTTTTATTTACCTGAAGAAGGTCAGAGGTGAAATTTGGCCAAAACGTAGCGAAAGAAGAAACACAAAAACTACCAAGATGAGGACAAAAAGTCCGCAATAAATAAAAATTAATTCTCAGATTAGGAAGCCTCATCTCAAAATGATTCCAATTAAAGACAAGTACAAAAAAGAAGTTATTCTATTAAAATAGAAGAATCAGGTACTACAAATCACTCTCTAGCAATAATTGGTAAAGTCACTAATGTTTCTCAGACCATATTTTTTCTAAGGATAGCATTACCTTTATCCTCAAATAATGACAAGTGGCCTTCCAAAATGTCAGATATATGGCGGAAAAAAAAAAAAAAACTTGCTAATGACATGTACTAGATAGTTTGTTTGTTTTTTTTAGTAGAAACAGTAAGCAATAAAACTAGCAAGCATGAATGTAAATAGGTCTGAGATTCCAATGATTTTCTTTTTCTGTTATGAAAAAATAACTTGTTACAACTGGAAGATTTGTCTTTTGGATGTTGTTAATTTCAAGTTGATTCAAATGAATTTTGATCCTTGTATTGATCTACTCACTAAGACCTTTTATTTGATACTATACTACCTTAGTGTAGTAGCTATTGAAAAAGGAACCTTTGAGTCACCCTCGACTATGGTTGGTCAGCTATGTATATTAGAAAATAAAGTAATTCAAAAGTGATGAATCTATCATGAAGGAAAGTCAACGTTAAAACGTTTCAGTAACCCTTCATCAGGACTTTGAGATGGTGAAACGATGGATGCTTTAATAAAATACAATAACAGAGGATGAAGAAAATATATATATATATATATATATATATATATATATAAAGAAACATATAAACATTCAATCAGCATTCTTTTTCAAAAAATAAAAAACACAAACTATCATGTGATTGCCACAGGCAATGATGTTTAAATATATAGAACTTCTACGAGATACAACAGATTAAAAAGAAGCATATCAAACTTTATCTTTCTGTACATACTTATACTTCCTTCAGCCCCATGAACTAAACATATTCCAAATTTTATCCTATTAGTCTAGTGAGTAGAGTGTTCGCCAATGGTCCTGGAGACCTGGGTTCAATCCCAGGTCGCGTCATACCAAAGACTTTAAAAATGGTACTTGATACCTCTTTGCTTAACACTCAGCAATATAAGGTACGTATCAAGGGTAAAGTGGAGCAATCCAGGGAAAGGAGTAACACCCTTCCCTACACCTCGGTGTAGTAGCAATTGAAAAGTGAGCCTTTGGCTCACCCTCGACTCGGGTCGCTAACTTTTACATCTTCATGATCACTTTGTTTATACATATAATTTTACATCTATTTTTTCTCCCCCCCCCAATTTCTTTGGTATATATTTGTCTGTGATAGCTACATTATTTAAAACCTTCATTAAGCATCTCTCTCATATTTATTTAGCCACAGTATATACTTACTATTTCACTAATATATATAACAATTTACAGTCAAGATTAATGATTTATCCCTATTTAGTATGTTTTCTTCCCTTTCTTTCAATCTGTTGCATAACCTAGAAGTTCCATGCATTCAAACATTGCCTGTGCCAATCACGTGATTTTTTTTTTTTTTTGAAAAAAAAAAAAAAAAAAAAAACAAAGCTGATTGAACAGTTATATGATCCTTCTTTAGAGATATATATCTTTCTTCTTCCCTGTTATTGTATTTTATTAAAAACATCCATCATTGGTCTATAAACATGTTTCACCATCTTAAAGGTTTACTAAAACCAAAATATGGACTTTGCTTCATAATAGATTTGGCACTGTTGTATGCTTTGTTTTTCTATTTTCTCCATTCTGTCAGATTCATTTCCACTGTTTACGTGTGTGTGTGTGCCTCCCCAGAGTCGGAGAAAAAAAAAACACCCTCTACCAAGGTTTCACCTAACCAGATCATCAGGACAATTCTGACCAAAACTATGTTTTATTGATTAAAATACCACCAGAAAGAAATATATATATATATATATATATATATAGCTCAAGACTTTTTTGCACACAGTTATATCAAATATTCCTATCTAGTACAAATAATTTTTAAACAGACCTATTTGACGCATAGATGGAACCCTACAAGGTATTACCACTCCAGTCAGAGTAGACCTGGGAGTAAAGGCAATGAAAGGATATGCTAATCTCCTAAGGTTTCCAGAACTAGAGTCTCACTACCAGATGTAACTTAGTGTTATATCCAGAACACCCTTTTTTTTGGAAGGGGTGGTGGTGGCTTACCTATGCAGGGAATATTGTTAGTGCATTCTAAGCAGCAGTCATTTTATTTGCATATGATAATTGTACCCATACTCTAAATGTATGCTCAAAACAATTATATAACTGACAGACTAAACGTTCAGCAACACCAATCAAAGAGTCAATATGGTTTGTTCCAATTGACCTAATTAAATGGTTCAATGGTTCAAATAAGTAGACGCCCTGATTAACTTGTGTGTGCATGAACATAGATTTTCCTCAATACTAAAGTGGTTTCATTTATAAATGCATACAAATGTTTTAACAGGCAAGTACTTGGAATGACATAAGTGTTCATAAAAAAATTGAAATAAAAAACATGCAAATGGAGAATTTTGATTTCTCTATATTAAGTGTGTATGGAGAATTCAGAAAGAAATTCATTTTCAGTGGCTAACGAGATCAACATTCTTTTAAGTTTTCCCCAAACCCGTTTCAGAATTCACTGTGCAGCAGTTATGGATAAGTTGTTGAAATAAGGGTTTTACAAACATTTCTTTTTCCCAGAAAATCTTCAATGTGTGTTGCAGATAAGAATGTTGTATAACTATTGATCAAGAAACAGTAGTAGAAGGTAACAGAGTAGACTGCAGAAGTCAAGAAGGCTATATAGGAAGATGGCAAAGCTAAAAGATAAGAATCCACTTTGATTATACTGGTAGCAATTTAAGTTTAAAATGGCTGAATAAACATTAATATGTCTGGCTAAAAAAAAAAAAAAAAAAAAAAAAAAAATGAATCTGTTGCAATGCATAGTTTTTTTTTGGTGGGGGGATTTAAGCAAAAACAAATCCTGAATAGGAATTTTTGTCAAGATACTAATATCAAATAAATATAGAAGATTCACAGTAGAAATAATTGTATAAATGTTGGCGTTTTATGACATCAACTCTTGTGGGTTATTCAATACCAAATCTTTAAAGTTCATTTGTTTGCACACAGTAAAATGGTTTCAAGCATTCATATCTAACACTAATAATTCTATTCAAATATTCCATTTAACAAATATTTTGCCCACAGCTAAATGGTTTCAAATAACTAATAGTAATAATCCTTAGTAAGTGATTAAACAGTCCTATTTGACCAATAGATGGAACCCTAACAGGTACTACCAATTCAGGTCAGAGTGAACCTGGAATTAACGGCAATGAAGTAGGTACTCTACATTCCCCAAAGCTCAAGGATTGGAGTCTCAGCATTAGTGTCATACCCAGGATAGTTGTTGTTGTGGGGGGTTATCCCTCTGCAAAGGTGCAGTTGGCATATCCAACATAGCCAACCGAAAGAGCAGGTATATAAGTTAAGATAATGTTACTGAATTATCATATAGATAATTAAGGAGGTATGTACTGATGACTAAGAGCAAACTATAATGAACAGTTATGTTAGATTCCTAACATGAGGGAGGAGGAATCTGCTGCTGTTGTAAATAAGGAGTTAAAACATTCAAAATCTTAATATCTTAAAATTCAATAAAATTGCAGCCAGGTGTGATATGCAAATAATGTTACACATTACATTCAATATTTTTTTTAGATTCATTCATAAATAGGAAGCATTCATTAGGGGAAAAAAGTCAATGAAGTAACAGATATTGACTAAGAAAAAGTTAAAATTCTTATGAAAGAATACAGTTTATATCATACAATTTTATTTTATCAAATCTAACTTGATTGCAGAATGGTGGTCATATCCTGGAATCATTTTTTTTTCTTACTGCAAGAAACATGTCCAAAAGGAGAGGGTCAAATATATATAATAATGTTTAATCCAAGATTGGATGCAAATATGAATTGATTGAAAACATTACAAGCTTCATAAAATTAGCACTATTTATCAAGAGCAGCAGAACACCAGACAAAGTTGCAGTTTGGAGCTTAAAGATAAATGAGAAAAAACATACAGTGTATCAAGGGGTTTTTGGAATGAAGATGTTTTAAATAAGATCTAAAGTAATAAAGCCTTGCTGTATTAAGTTTACAAAGTGAAGCATACAAAAGATTTATACTCAATGAAAGCAGTTTTCATTTAACAAATTAAAATCTTGAATTCAGCCAGAAGGAAAAAAAAAGCCAATATTTGGTTGATCTCAACAGCATGTCAAACTCATGTAGGGTTATTTTATGCATAGAGGTTAGGGAATTACATTGTATATCTATTTTTTTGAGCAGTTTCTCAATTTTTTTTTCAAATACTCATAGTCCAATACAATAATCTTTAAATAGATCTATTAGGCCTGCAAATGAGACCCTAACAGGTACTACTACTCCATGTTAAAGTAGACTAGAGAGTAATGGTAATAAAGGGGTACTTCACACTCCCAAAGTCTCAACAACCAAGTCAACAGGGTTTGTAAAATACACTGACAGCATCCTTGCAGACGGGCAAGATCCCCCTCTGCAACAAACGTCCTGGTTATTACACTAAACTGTATCCAATGGAGAGGTCCCAGTCCTAAAGCTTTGGGGAATGTTCAGTACTTCTTCATTGCCATTACTCCTAGATCTACTCTGACCAGGAGTAATAGTATTTGTTTTGGTCCCATCTACAGATCAAGTAAAACTATTCAATTAGTTTCTACACTTGAAACAATTTAACTGTGTGCAAACAAATGAGCTCTAGTTTAAAAATGATGTTACCTACAAATTGTTCATTTACAACTCGTATATGCAAACAGAATCTAGTATTAAATAACCAACAAAAGCTGACATGCCATAAAAGAAAAAAATCTCTAGAACTGTACACTCACCATCAGATACAGTTTGATATGATAACCAGGATACTTTCACTTTGAGAGGAGGTCTTACCTCTTCTACAGGAGGATACAATCAGTGTATTCTAAGTTCTGCTGACAAGGTGTGCTTCTGAGGCTACTTCCATTAACAAGCAAAAGTATCCACTACAATTACAGATGAACTTCCAATTGAAGAAATGTTTGGTACCAAGCTTGACAACAGGTTTCTTTAAATGATGAAAGATTAGTGAGGACTAATACATGATAAAAAAGAAAAGGTCAGATTTATGAAATAAAGCTTAATCCCAGATTGAATGCAAACATGAATTGATGGAGAAAACATAGGCTTGATCAATAAGACTTATTAGGTAAAAACAAACATTAACTTTACCATTTTGTGATTGTATGTAAAGAACTGTTTATTACACTATATAGAAGTTTCAGTCAGCTGTGAACATATCACATGTGGATTATTATTAATGTACAAAACAGATTTGTAAGCAGCAGCATTAAGTGATTCTTAAGATTTCTAGAGTATGTAAAATAGTAAAGCAGAAAATTGATTATCATAACAGCATGTAGATTTATGAAAACAAATCACTGATAAAAACATTTGCTCCAGATAACTGACAACTATTTTAAACTACTTAATTTAAGCACAAAGATTAAAATACTGGTCTACTAGGTGCAGCAAAACCAATAAAAAAGTGGAGATTGGTTTTATTGCAAATGAAAGAAAACTTCAAAAAGTAATGATAGTAATGACAATGCTCTAGTATGTATGTCTCCAGGCAGACAGGTGATAATTGTTAAGCCTGCGTGATATTTGAAACAAGATGGCACAAGGTTAATCGATAGTTTTTTTTAAATAAAACATAAGAGAAAGAGAGAGTCAAAGCTTTAGGAATATTTTATGTACAATGAAAAGCTTTTTTTTTTTAAATACAGAGATAATTTTTTAATTTAATCATAAAAAGGGGGGGGAAGAAACAAAAAAAAAAAACATTGTTCATGATCTGGCATAAGGATTCCAAAGAGGCTTTGCACCATTGAAAGACATTTGAATGTCTTTACAAGGAGATTGTCAAAAATCAATAATAAACTTTAATAATAAACAATGTACAATTAATTTAAGCAATCTAATTAAATTTTAGATACTCGGAGAGGAAAAAATTTTTTTTTTACCGAAATAAGTACATAAAATCCTATTGATTTTAACTTAATGGAAAAGTCAATATACTCAGATAGTCATACTGACTGAAAAAAGGAAAATTGATTGTAAGTCTTTGAAAACAGAGCACATATCTGATTAACATTTAACCAAACAAAAAAAAAAAAAAAAAAATAGGTTCGCAGACATTCATACAATCTGTTATATACATTGAATCACAGCACAAACAAATCTTAATTATCAAAAGAGAAAGAGTTATGAGACTGCTTCTTAGAAATGGAACTGACATAAATTTGAAAGTCACATGATCATTGCAAGATTTGAATCTTGAATGCGGTTGTCATAGGAGCTCAACTTAACCCAAAGTTTTCTTACAATCAATTCAAATGTATTTTGGGTAGTCTTGTGATTACAGCTCCAGAAAACAGACAAAGTAGCTTCCATTTAAAATAAACCTTTAAGATGAAATGTTGTACAATATTTAAGATTACCTTCTATTTGATAACACATAAGCTAATAATGAGAGGTGAAAGTTTGCTACAAGGTAACACCTGCCTACGATCAAAATGTTACAAAATTAGACAACTTAATACTTAGAGAAATAAAGTGATCAGGACATTGGGTGGGAGATGTTATTGCCAATAGATATACCTAACAACAAAGTCATATACAAAAGAAAGAAGACTTAGTTAAAATATTATTAATAATCCCAACAAAAGAAATAGGCCAGTAGTATAAATCAGAAAGAGAAAAGGCGTTGAATAACTTTAATACACGTTGAGAGAGTGGGTACAAAAAGAATGTTGAATTTATAAAAGGGGATAAAATAGTTTTTCGTGAAAGATAACGGAGATAACTAAATTCCAAGACTGCCTCGTAATAAGCAAGTGTATTTTATTGACTAGTGATAAAACAACCATGATAGCGATTATTTTCTATGGTACAACAACCAGAAATATTGCCATCTGGGTTTTAAAGCCACCCACACAATACCGAAGATAAAAGATAGAATAAACAAATAATTTTCTTCTAAATTAAAAATATTCAGAAAAATAAAAATTAAAAACAAGGAAAATCTATCAACTATTAAGCTAGCAGTACTTTCTTTTTTAGTGTATAGAAAAAAAAAAAAGCAACAATTGTGTATTGATATATTAATTCTTAGAATATTAACGAATCGGGTTTTAAAATATTAAAATAAAAATAAGATCGTGTAGTGATTTAAGGACGTCAAAACAAAAATCCCCCCCACCTTTTCGTTGCTTATGTGCTACATGTAGCAATAGCATTAACACTATTACTTTGTTACAGCTTTACTAGTACTAACATTGTCATTTACTAACTTTAGTAGTACTAATCATCATCACCACTACCACTTCACCTATCTGACATTTTTTTTAGTAATAAAGATATACTCTCTCTCTCTCTCAGTGTCATTACACTACAGCTGCGGTCATCATTGATAGTAGTAGTGGTAACCCTGTCATGAAAAAAACCAAAAAAAAAAAAAAAAAACCAAAACAAACAAAAAACAAAACAAAACAGCAAGTAGTTTTTAGCATGTAACATAATAGCAAGGTGATGATAGTATCAGTCGTCATCATCATCACTTCAGAATTTTCATCATTTCACAAGAACTAAGGTGTTAGATTTTATATGCTGACGGAGATAGAGATGAAAGGAAGGATTGAGCTACACACGGTTACTACTGTTTGTTTCTCCCTCCCACCAGTAAACACCCCCACTCAAGATCAGATGATAAAGCTTAAAACATTTCCAAAATGACAAGTTTAACAGATCATTTAAATTAAGTAATACTTGCAACTGAAATTAAAATACATTTTTTTTTTTATGTAAAGAAAGAAGTGTGGTACCATTTTTTTCATTAAAAAGCTAACACCCATCACCTTTGACAAGGATGTGATTTTACAAGTAGACAAGTGTTATATATATATATATATATTATATAAAATAAACTGTAGATAATAAAGTGGAAGCAGTGGGTACACTAGGAATAGTTATTTAAGCGATACATTTTTTTTCGCAGACAAGTTAATTTAGGGAAAAAAAAAAAACAGAAAATATCTATGCATCCCAAAATTTACATCCCATTTTTATTGTTTTCAAAAAGACATAATTTTAGGACAACTTATTTTATATATATATATATATATATATATATATATATATATGTGTGTGTGTGTATGTGTGAGAGAGAGAGAAAGTACTAGTCATAACGGATTACTTAAAAGCAGTGATCCACCTGGTTACATAGGTAAGAAGAAAAGTCATGCAATGCAAAGAGATGAAGAATATCCTCGATAGGCAAGATATATCGGTTATTTATTTATAAGGAAGTTATAGCATACAAGAAAAGTAAGAAGTGAAGTAGAACGCGGAGTGAGATCCTTCTGTTAAGTTATGTAAAAGAAACATTTTTAAAAAATAATAATAAATGATGATAATAAGTGAAATAATCTCACCATATTCAGAGTCAAATCCCTGCGCTTGTCCTAGACGAGGATAGGGAGTATTGATAATGGTGGTCGTCGTCCTGTCTTCTAATCGAATTGTAGGTTTAAGCCACAAAATCTGCTCCAAGTTTAGCCTCGCTTCCTTCTTGCTAAATATGACAGAAGAGAGGAGAGAAGCGGCTGCTGCTGTGCCAATAGGCCAAAGACGGAGTGGCAGTAGTAGTAGGGCTTAAGAAGGGGAACCACTAATGGTGATAGTGATAGTAGATACTCAAACATAAAGTGGCAGTAGCAATAAACGGTAATGAGAAAGTAGCAGTAGCAGTAGCAGCGACAAGCCTCAACATCCGGGCACCATATATAGTATCCCAAGTTCTGCGTATAACTTCCTTTTCGGCTAGCAGAATGGCGAGTGGTGTACGTTAAATCATAATGCTTCTTTCAATATCCATTTTTATCAGCGTCAATCCTGCCGGCTTTCCGTTCGGCAATGGCACTGATCGAAGTATTTTTCTTATTGCTACACATGTTGATGATATTTTTTTGCTATTGTATTTTTTCAGACACTTTATACCTATCCGGAAAATTTCCGAGCATACAAGATCCTCATTGCTGCAAAATACAGCGGGGCAAACGTGACTGTGGCTTCTGCTCCACCGGCTTTTCAGTTTGGAGAGACCAACAAGTCCAAGGAATTTCTGGATAAATTCCCCGTAGGAAAGGTATATAGTTGATTAATATTTTTGTAGTTGATTTATTCTATGTAGGAGTTTATTTTTTGAGAAAAAAAAAACTATTTCCTGTGTAAAATATTCATGGGTTAGCAAAGCATGCATTTTAACTGGTAAATCTCATCACGAATAGACGACATACTGCCAATTATCAGTAACATTTTTATTTTAAAAAACGTGGTTTGATTAATATTCCGACCTGAATAGATCCAAGTATAGTATTTTGAGCAACAATACTATTAGGGATAAATCTACTGAGGGTGCTTAAGTATGGCTATTTTGGGGTGTAAAAACCCTTTCTAGAATATACCACTGAAAAGAAAATTAAAACCACACATGACTATTAACTTACACGTCATCTATTATGATTTCTTGTTAATAGTTTTATCTATTTAAAATAAAGTTATTAACTTAGATCGTTTGATATTTCTCGGAAATTCCATCTAATATATAATTTAGATTTCTATATTTTTTTTAATTTTATAAGTGTAAACTTGTACATTGGCGGCCCACTTAACTGCATGTGTATGTGTTCTTCAGACTAATTTGAGCCGATATAGAGTAACGTGTTTAAATTCTTCTCCCTTTCATTTATTTATTTATTTTTAGGAGTTAATTTTCTAATAATAGCTATTGCACTCTTAAAATTTCTTTAATATTTAAATTTAAAAAAAAAAAATTTCGAGTTCAAAAAAGCTTACACGCCACTAGGGTTTAAACAAAGACTTTTTTCTGTACTATAAATCAAGTTACGTTACTCCACATAATTTTCTTTAATAAAATTAGTAATAAATTAAACTCATTTTTAAGTTTATCACGTTGCTCGTAGTAAAATAATTATTTTTTAACCTGATATTTTTATATTTTTACAAATATTTAAAAATCGAAGTTAGTTTGACTTATATACACATACATACTGATATATTTTTTTATATATGTATTAGGTACCTGCTTTTGAAACTTCATCTGGACAATGCTTCTTTGAAAGTAATGCCATTGCCCATTTTGGTAAGTGATATTTTCAAAAATGTATCTAATTTAGGGTTTCTGGATTTGCCAAACAAAAATCCAGGACATCCTGTTTAAATTGTTACTACAGACTAACTTGCATTAAAAATATTACTAAAATGATCATGGGGGGGGGGTGAACAATCTTAGGACTAGATATTTTAGGCATCCTGATAGTCATTACAAAAATCATTAAAGTCTGGATATGATATCTGGGAACTCTTTGCAATCATTTTGATATGAAGATATTAAGAAATAAATCTTAAACTTTATCAATTTATTAAGCATTCTAATTAATGTAAAAAAAAAAAAATCTCTGGCAAGTTAATCAAAATAAGCTTGAAACATTTTGTATTAAAACTTCAGTAAACTGGCAAAATTAAGATGTTTCTTGTAATATCAAAAAGTAGATAAAACTGGATTGATAATTTCAATTTGTAGAGAATGTCAAAATTCTACTGGAATCTTAAGAAAAAGTGAAAGTAATTGTCAAACTTTACAGAAGCTGATAATCAGAATGACTGAGATGAGCCTAATTGTTAAAGATATTTATTTATATTTGGTACAAAGTTAAGTGGAATGGAGAAATAAATTAAGAGATTGTGTTGTCAATCTTTCAATTAGTGAAAATTTATCTTCTAAAATCTTGACCTATTGATTTGCTTCAATAAAATTTTACAACTGCCTCAGCTATCATGCAGATACCTTTTTAATATATTAAAAAATTATTTTTTAACTAAGTTCATCAAATTTGTATCAATGATTTTTTTTTTATTTGTGCTGCAGTTGATCTATTTGGTGTAATTTGTATTTTCAGTTGGGTCAGCTCAACTGCGAGGCACAACAGATGAAGATGCTGCCCATGTTCTCCAATGGATCAACTTTGCTGATAATGAGATTCTCCCTGCCTCCTGTACCTGGGTATATCCTTGCCTTGGTATTATTCAGTTCAATAAACAGGTAAATGAATAGTACATAATTCTGAATATTTTTGAGAAACCTCAAATTGAAGGCATCATCAATGGTAAGTTTGCTTTCAGATACTGTGGGTAGTCTTGGGGTTCTCATTAAATACCATTGATGAAGGTTGAAGATTTATAGTAAATTATCATTTTTTTTTTTTCAAAAAATGCTATAGTAAAAGGTTAATAAGAAATACTATGTGATGTTTCAGTTGTAATAGTAATGAAGAAATGTAAAAATAAATATTGCATTTAAATAACTATATCAGTTTTTCTATCATTCTTATGAATGAGATTAAGATTACTATAAAATTAAAACTATTGCCATTCCTATCACATGACCTTGTCAAAAATTTACAGGGGTATCTATTGATGTTCTTTTTGCTTTAAAAGCTGCTAGACACAGTCTGCCTAAAGACTTCTAGGATATTGCTATTCAGCTGCTGTTGTATAAAGTAAACTGATATAAAGCTGTGATTCTTCAGAATGTGTGCAAAGTGATTGCACATACTTGGTCATCTTCCAATGTTTGTAGGTGCAGGTTGTAACTTAGGGACTACTTGTCTATATTTGTTGCTGAATTATAAATACATTTTGGAAATCTAATTTTATAAAATTAGATTCTCTCTCATTTTTTTTCTTGACTGGTTTATTTGTACTATATAAATATGGTAACAGTATTTTTGTTTTGTAAATAAAAAGTAATAGTAACATTACTCCTTGCAAGCTATTGAAAAAAAAAATAGACCTGTAACTAAAATGATTTTAAGGCCAAAAAATAAAGTTCTGCTGGTAACTGGTATTTTTGTATATGAAACAAATTTGCTTTGTAAGTCTGACTTATACTGTTTACTCTCTAATTCAAAGCAACTGACTTTCTTTTTTTTTTTTTTCTTTTTAATTTTAAGATTTGAACTTACTTTAACCAGGGGTCTTGTGCTAAAAGAGTGATTGTCCTAGAGATATGGTGCAGTTTTACTAATTATAGTGTAAAGTTGCAATACAGTGTAATAGGCTTCTTAGAAGACTATTTATCGAAATGAATGTGCATGTAATGTTGAGACTGAACTAATTAAAATATTCAGTGTAAATGAAAATAAAGAAAACTAAATTGATCAAGTTTTACCAAAATATTGATTTGTGGAGGGGTCTACAACTACAGGATCCAGTTGCATTGCTAATAAAGTAAACATTCACTGATTTTAAAACTCATTTACAATAAAATTGACCTTTTTATTTGTTTTTAGATATAAGCTTTCAAAAGTGTTTTGTACATACCTAATTTGTATGCAAATGAGTTTACTTTTATCCTTAGGGTTTTATAATTTATGAAACCCTGTATATTTGATTGGTAAGTATTTTATGGCATAGGTTATTAAATTTATTTGTTTATATACATGATTGTTAAATGAATATTTTGATGGCAGTTTGATTTTTGAACAAGTTAGAACTCATTTGGTGCACTCTGTTAAATGCTTTCAAACATTGCTATTTAACTCTAATTCTATTTATCAAGTATTCCTAATGTAATATAAATGATTTGCACAAAGCTGTATGGTTTCAAATAACTAATAATAATCCTTAGTAAATGATTAATCAGTTCTATTTAACCTGTCGATGGTACTACCAATCCAGGTAAGAGAACTTGGGAGTAATGGCAATGAAGAGCTACTCTACATTCCTCAAAACTCCGGAACTATGGCTTTACCATCAGATACAGTTTAGTGTTATACCCTGTACACTTGTAAGAGGGATGTCTTACCCTTCTGAAAATGTGCAGTTGGTGTATTCTATAGCTCCAGCTGAAGAAGGAAATGTATATTAATCTTTCAACAAATAACTAAAATGAGGATATAAGTTTTTATTGAGGATTTAGTGATGTTGGAGACTACCTGGCCATAGGTTGGTATTTAATCAACACAAGCTTGGCAACCTGGTGTAGGAGTATGGTATTAAAGACCAAAATTTACTAATGGTCCCAGAATTACATCACTGATGATATAGCCAGGAAATCACTCAGAAGTATTTCTCAATATGAAAATCTACATATACTTTTTATGATTTACTACTTTTAATTCCAACTAATATTGTGGAAATTTACTAAGCATTTTGCTTAGATGTGGCACAAGGCCATATGAAAGAGGCATCCAATGAGACTTCCAACTAATATTGTGACTTGCCCTGTCAGTTGGGATGTAGAATATTCTGACTTCAGAGGTTTAAGAGGCAGGAAATGGCAACTTGAATTGCTTAAGAATGGAAACCTAGTGGCTAAGCAGACCATTACCCGGCAACTGCAGTGGTTATGTGACCTGCAACACACTGTTTCTTAATGAGGTAGACGGCCAGTCAGAAAGACCCAATCCAATCAATCTACTGGTTATGTAAAGCCCTAGCACTTATTACTGTCTGGACTGTATTTGTCAAATTTCTCCTGTGGCAAACATGTACCCAATTCTATCTTGTGCTAGAAAGCGGTGACTGAGGGTTGTGTAAACTAGTTATTTATATTAAATAGAATTAGTGTTAACAATACTTGGAAACATTTAACTGTATGCAAACAAATGAGCTCTAACTCATTTGAAAATAAAGTTACCTACAAAGTATTTGCTCACAAATCATGTGGAGCTATAAACATGATTTGGCATTAATACTCTACAAGGGTTGATATGCCTTTTAACCAAACAACAAACCTAATACTGATATTTTTACTGTTAGGTAAATGAAATTAAAATTGTCAGTTTTCAGTATGGAGTAGTTAACAATTGCTTTGATTCCATTCAAAATGGACTGAATTCCTCAGTTTATTACATTCTTTTTTCTAATTTGAATTTCTTTTTTTTTTTTTTTTTTTTTTTTTCCCCTCTGAAAGGAAACTGAAAAGGCCAAGGAACAGATCAAAAAAGTCTTGAAGGTTTTGAATGACTACCTGCAGACTCGCACCTATCTGGTGGGTGAACGTATCACCCAAGCAGATATTACTGTTGCTTGCAATATGCTGCAGCTGTACAAATATGTAAGTTTACAAGAAAAAATTTTTTTTATAAGATTAAAATCACTATTTAATTTCTATTTTAACTACTTGATCTGATTAATCTGATGCCAAATTTTTTTGTTTTTCCATTTTCACAAATTAATACTGATATACAGCTTGTATTATCTTAAAGAATAACACTTGTTTTTGATATTAGTTACTATCTGACTATGCTCTCTCTCTCTCTATAAATTTTTTTTTTTTTTATTACGTGTGCAGTACATTGTAACAATTCAAATTAAACTGTCCCTTGGTTCAGTGATGCCAATGAATACCATAGATATTTGATTGTTTTTCTTTTCAGGTGATTTTCACTGATCAGTTAAACGTTAATTTTTTTGATAAAACTAATTCTTTCACTTTGAATTGTTGAAGTTTCCTTTTTCTGGTAAGATTTCTTGAATTATATTGTTTGAGTACAAATAGTGAGAAACACATTGTATGTTGGTTTTAGGTACTTGATCCAGAATTCCGAAGC
Source organism: Sepioteuthis lessoniana (assembly GCA_963585895.1). Lineage (NCBI taxonomy): Eukaryota > Metazoa > Mollusca > Cephalopoda > Myopsida > Loliginidae > Sepioteuthis > Sepioteuthis lessoniana. The sequence continues at coordinate 74,795,489 of OY757918.1, forward strand.
CCCTATGTCAATGTCAATAGGTGGTTCACTACAATGATCAACCAGACGCATTTCAAATCTGTTGTTGGCAATGTACAAATGTGTGAAAAGATGGCTCAGTTTGATCGTGAGTTATCTTTTATTTTACTTTTGCTCTTGTTTTGATGCTGGATAAGATACTGATATAAATGTTTAAGAAATGTTTAGAAAAAGGCTCCTACTTGTGGATCCAAACTGATACCCAATGAATTTTTTCAAACAGTTTACACAAATTGTAGACTTTTTGCATATACTTGGCAGATCTGTGCAATTAACAGAAATGGTTGTCTTAGTGTATTTAATGTCTTATCTCATTCTTAAATATTTGCTTCTTGCCTTCTGAATTGTAGCCTTAATTACTGGCCCAAGATGATAGTTTAACTTTCTCACACACACACACACACACAATTCCCCAGACAGCACTAAAAGGACTAAAAGTTGGTAGGGTCTAGGCACCAGGCGCGATATAAAAAGGATTCAAACGGATCTATTTTTCCTTTCCATTCACCGGTATGGGAAAGCTCTAGATTTAAAATTCAACTTGGTCAAACCAGCCTTTGTCGGAAAGAGTAGGTTAATGATCCTCGCAATTCCTAGTCGGATTTTCTTCTAAGGGAGAGAACTTTTTAAGCAAATTCGCAAAGGGGAGATAATCCAAAATGATTCAAAAGTAGATTCAAATTATTTTTTCTCCTTTAAATCTGGAATAACTTCAGATTGAGTTGTCAAAGCAGATGTTTATTTAACATAAAAAGGAACTTTAATATGAATTGAATTTTATCTTGTGTACTCGGTTCTGTAAAGCATTAACTAATGAATATGTAATAATTTTGTAAATTCTTTTTATGTAAAGTTATTTCCTCTAATTTGAAGTGAAATTGAATATTATGTACTAAAGAAATGTCCTGATCAAATTGGCCAATTTGGAGTGTCAAAAAATTCACCTTTGCTAACTTATCAGATGCAGGTCTGAATTATGATTTGATTAATGAGTCTGTTTACAATTCCATGAAAATTTACTCATATGATATACAAAAACTGCAAAGTTTTGATAGTATTGACTCGTCAATTTAACAAACCCTTGTAATTCCAGTTGTCTACAGATGTTTAAAGTTGATCCAGGGAGGGGGGATACTTCAAGGAAAATGTTCATTTAGTTTTTAACTATGACAAATCAATAAATATTATTTTTGTCCACATATGAAAATGATTGTTACTTACCAGGTATCTAATGTGTGCACATATTCACACAAGCAACAATATTCTCCATTTGTACCCAGAACATTAGAAATACATGTAGAATTATAAATAAAAAAATAATTTCAGTGAAATCAGCTTTAACAAACTTCTTTGCTAGTTTATTTTTACAAAAAATTTTTTCAACTTTAAAGTTCTTTATTTAGTGATCTCAGTACCTAAAGCTCTCTTAACCATTAATTTGCCTTAGGTGCAAAGGGTATTATAATTAATTGTAATTGGTTTCTTATCTATACTTTCTAGCAAAGAAATATGCTGAGATTCATGGTCAGGGAAGGAAGGACAAGAGAGATAAGGCGCAAAAGACAGAAAAGGCAAAAACCCCACCAAAGTCCAAGGTAAAAATGCATTTCTCTCAACATTTGTTTTTTTTTCTGTTGCTGCTTGTATTTCTGCTTTTTGATTATATTTCCTCAAGTCTTGAATTGTTAGCTACTTTTTCTTTTTCTTTTTTTTTATTTCATTTATTTTATTTTTATTATATATCATTGGGCAACTTAAGTACTTACTTGGATTTAGCAAGTCTGGTATTGTGCCTTTTTTTAAGCATTGAGTGAGATATTCTGTCAAGAGTATTTCAACTAAGGAATTTAGACAATTTAAGACAAATACATTCTATATATTTGCATTATTTCAAATTCTGGTGTTTCTGGAACAGGCTAACTCCTGTTTATCATGAATACAAAAAATGCAATGTTTTCCTGTCTTGACATTTAAATTTTAATGTTTTTTTTGTTTGTTTTTTCACTGAATTGAACACAAAACTGCAGCTATAAAACTCATTCCAAATTCAGTTCCTCATTGGTACTTTGTACTGAATATCTTAATTGGTTCTGTATGCTTACAGTGGGAAATGAGTTGTCAGATTTGAAATTTTACACACACTTTAATTATAAATTTTTTTTTTTCCTCCACCCTCTTATTTTCTCTCAGCAACAAGAGGTAAAGAAAGATCCTTCAGAGGAGCCCGAACCCAAGCCTCCAAAGAAAGAAGACCCTTTCGCCAGGTTCCCAAAAGGGTCAGTTAAAACTTTTATTTACTATTTGCTTTTGTTTCTGCAGCAGTAATGATTATTTAATGGATGCTATTTATTTTGCATTGGTCTTGTATACAACCCCTCTGCACAAGCAGGATATGACAAAAGGTGAATTTTTAATGGGGGTTTCACAAGGTTGAATTCAGTTTGCCTTTTGGTCTAATCGCTATACCAAGATTAAAGAGCCCAGTCTGTTTTATTATTTAACCATAGCTGGAAGGAGAACAGTTGGATTCATACCACTCTCAAGGTTATTAGCATCATGTGAAATGCAAACAGCCTCATCTAGGAATTGAACTCTAGTTGCCTTGTCCATTTCCTGCGAAAATAATCATTACGCCATGTGCACCTTGTAGTATAGCTAGTTTTAGATTTCTGGGATAGACTTTTGGAGTTATGGTATGATTTTAAAACTAATGATAGCTAGCTGTGTATGAAGTTTCATCTTTCAATTTAAATTGTTTATTAGATTGAATTGATTTTTCTTACTCAAAGCAGCCTTTGATAGTGAATTCTTATAAAATTATAATTGACAGCAAATAAATATAGATTTTTATATTCAGTTGGATGTGGATACCACCAGTTTTTTCCCTTACAAATTGGAAAATCTTGAATAATAACTTCTCCAGGCCTATACAGCTTGCAGACGATATCTGACTAGTAAGAGTTCTTGTTGAGGCCCTTAAGAGCTTTCAACATAAAGAATCTGTCATGCTATAGAAAATAATGCAAAAAAGATTGAAATTCTAGAAAGCATGACTTAATCAACATTGTTGCACTTGACTCTTTGAAAAACAAGGCCTTTTTTAATTTGTGTGTGTGTGTGTGTGTGTGTGTGTGTGTGCACACACTGAGAGGGTATAAAGTGATATTTAACCCTGTGTTTGTTCTGATGAAGTGTTACTATCATGCAAGATACCCTTATTGCTGAAACAGTATATTTTTGGAGTCACTTAAACAGATTAATTGCTTTGCAACTGGTTGTTATACATCTCATCTAATACAATGAAATAAATTCTAAAAAAAATATAGATTTAGATTACATTTAGAAAATACCAATCATCATGTTGTGCCGCCAGCACATATATCACTGACCCTCTCTCGCCACTTCTCTCTATCGTTCATTGATTCTGGCTGGTCCTCAGGGCTAAATCCTGTATCCTCACTGAGCTGCTGTATGTATGTTCAAGCTGGCTGTCCTACTTTTGCTCGGCCATATGCGGGGGTCCATAGGAGTACTCACTTATGAGCTCGTCCCTGCTTCTCCAGCAGTGTCCTGCATGTCTGGTTTGTCTAACTTTGATAATTTTCGTAATGGGAGGTAGGTGGCCACATAGTTGGTGCTTTGTGGGGTGTTGCCTCCAGGACTCGTTCAATATTGCTCACAGCATTCTTGAAGAAAAAAATGATTCTTTCTCTTACAATATGATATAAATCAAAATTTGAACTAAAAACTATGATCATTGAAATGATAATCACTAAATTTGTTACATAAATCAATGATGTAATGCATACCAAAGGAAGGAAAGAATGTCTATATTTCACTGCAGCTGAACTAGATGATACCACACTGTGCTCAATGCTTTTACTTTATCAAGAGAGTATTTAGGAAAGAGAAATAATCAAATTACCAGCCTGAAATCATGATTCTTTTTTTTTTTTTTTTTTTTTTTTTTTTAAGTGTGTACTAAAGTTGTTTAATATCCAAGAAGGCAATTAAGCAGTAATTGATGATACTGTAAAGCTTTTATTTGCTTAAATTTTCTTGGCTTTATACTGTGTTCTAATGATCTCAATTTTTCTTTCAGAAATTTTAACATGGATGAATTTAAAAGAACTTATTCCAATAATGATACCATCAGTGTAGCCATGCCATACTTTTGGGAACACTTTGAGAAAGAAAATTATTCTATTTGGCGTGGAGATTACAAGTACAACAATGAGTTGACTCAAGTTTTCATGACCTGCAACTTGGTAGGAGGTAAGTAATTGTACTTGCTGTTCTAGAACTAATTATCTCTATTTTGCTTGCATTTTATTTTCACATAATTTGATAATTTGCTATTACCGTCTAAATTTGGTCCATTAAACCCAGAATTGATTCATTTCAAATGTACAGATTTTCACGATTCATTGTCTGTTTTAATACTTAAGTGTTTTTCTGTTTAAGACAAGATTGTTAAATTGTATTATCTCACTTGAATTTTTTTTGTATTAAAAGGAAAAGTAAATATTTAATTTACCATATATTGTAAAACTGCCCTGTCAGCTGGGGCTGTAGAATACACCAACTTTATTTCTGCAGAGAGATAAGACCCTCCCAACGAGTGTCCTGAATATGACACTAAACAATCTGATGGTGAGGTTCCAGGAATGCGGAGTACCACTTCATAGCCATCGCTCCCAGGTCCACTAGAACTAAACTGTACTTATGCTAAACTAAATTGATATGGAACTGTTTTTATATAGTAAACTGAATTGTTTAAAATAGAACTTTTTGACATAGAAACTGTATCTACTCTAAACTATAGACTAAACTGAATTGTTTGAATTAGAAATGTTTTTGACTATTAAACTGCTGTTTATTTGTATAAAAATGGATATGGTATTAAATAACCTACAAAGGTTGATATGCCATAAACCCAAACATATATGTATATTGTAAAAATGTCGCTTTTTGAAGTGGATCAATTCTGGGTCTCAAGAATCTGTTGACCTTTAAATTTCTATTTACTGTATATTTAGTGTATCCTGCAACATTCAGAGACCTAAATTTGAGCCTAATTTTAGGTGGTGTCAGAATACATGAAATATAAACTGGGCCTAGTCTTGGCCAATTACCTATACACTCAAATTTTGTATTATGTATGGTATGACCCTCTAAAATTAGGCTCAAATTTAGGTTTCAGAAAGATGGGTATATATGATACATTCTCAATATTTTAAGTTGACTTGGTCACTTAATTTTGTTCATTCTGTAATCTGCAATATAAATAGCAAATTAACTTATTTAAATTTGAGAAAATGTTAGCTTGTTTCAGATAAATATATTTAGCTCCTTGTGATAATTTTAAAATTTTTATTTAAGGAATGTTCCAACGTTTAGAAAAAATGAAGAAAAATGCTTTTGCATGTGTTCTGATTTTTGGAGAAACTAATTCAAACTCTATATCTGGCATTTGGATATGGCCCGGCCATGAATTAGCCTTTGAGGTAAGTTTTTGCTTTGTTTTTCAGGTTTCTAGCAAATATTTGAATTGATAAAATATACCATTTAGCACAGGTACCCAGGGTTTAAAGGAAAACATATCTTTTTAGAAGACTCTTATGCATGATATATATATATATATATATATATATATATATATATATATATATATATATATATATATATATATATAATGTGTTTGTGTGTGTGTGACAAATTTTTAAATTGCACTTCTAATAGAAAGTTAACTATGCTACCTTGTGAAACAAGTAAGAACTCATTAATCCAAGATGGTGGTTATTTATATTTATCAGGGGCACATAACTCCAAATGAAGGGAGATAACAGTACAAGACCAGTAAGATTATCCTACGGATACCAATTTAAATTGCTTTCTATTTGAATTAATTTTCAGCCCAAACAATACCCTCCTAACTCTAGATATGTTTTAAAGCTCATTGAGGTCAAAGGAGTTCATATGCCAAGTTTTATTGAGATTGACTCATTAACCTAGAAATTCATAGGTTACAAGCAATAATATTTTAAATTATTCACATATAGCTTTACTTAGTGTAGGAAAAATCATGACTTACCTGACTTGCATGTGGCTGCGTTTTGTATGGTTCAGTCGCTTAACAAAAAAGCTAAAATGGCGACACACTTTTGTATTTGCTTATCTCGTGTGAAATAACACGCTCTCGGTGCTCCTATGCAAATGAGACTGTCAGGTGTATAAAAAGAGCCGTGGAGGGAACAGGAATGAGTTGAAACTAGGCGTGTTGCGTAGACAGACGCATGCAACAGGATTGTCTGAGTTATTGACACTATTGAAATCAACTTTCAAACCACAAGCTTTCTCGGTGAGATACTACCTTTTGGCGATGGAGGGCAAGATGTTTGACGTCCGGCTGATTCCAGAGTTTAATGGTGCTGCGGCTAATATGCCCATTGTTAAAATTGTGGAACTTGTGTGCAAACTTTGCACTATGAAGAATGTCGAGTGCGTCCTGCCATTGAGATTGCAAGGGGGAGATTTAGCCATATACAGGCAACTTAGTGTGGAGTGGAAAGCGGATGCAGAACTGATCAAGTAGGCCCTCATAAACGCATATGCTACTGATGCATTTAATGCATATGACCAGTTCGTCACTCGACACCTTCGCCCAGATGAGACAGTGGACGTGTTTTTTTGCTGAGCTGCGATGACTGGCCCGGTTAGTTGGGGGACTGCTGCCCAAACGTTGGTTAACATGTGCATTCATTTCTGGACTATGGTTTGGTTTCCAAGGATCCTGTGCAATTGAAAGATGGAGCCAGAGGTCTCTGCTTTTAAGTCTGGGAAAAGGATGGCACTCTCCAATGGAAACACGGGAGTCAATATCCGGAAATCCCTGATGGATTAACCCGTTGGCATGTATTTTCTCTCTGCGGGAAACTTGTTGGTCACTTCCCCGTATGTGGGTGGCTCAGAGTGGCAGTTACATTTATAAAGCGCTTGGCAACTGCAGTAACAAAGGGCTGGGATGATAGAATCAAAAACGCTTCTCTCTGTCATATATTAATAGAGACTTTGACCAGAATATGAGAAGCAGATCCCGTTGAGGGAAACTGGTGTATGGATGGTAAAGAAATTACAGTCTGGGTAGATGAGAGTTCCGTAGCTACAGGAGTGGCATTGGAAATGAATGGGACGGTCATTGAGGATGCGTGTTGGCTACGTCCAACTAACGATGCTCAGCACATAAATCTAGCTGAACTCGACACGGCCCTCAAAGGAGCCAGTTTGGCCCTTCAGTGGGAGGCGACAGTGTTACACTTGGTCACTGATTCGGCATGTGTGCACCGGTGGATTTCCGACACTTTAACTGGAAAAGCACGTGTGAACACGAGGGCAGCTGGTGAGATGCTAGTCAGGCGATGGCTAGGAACCTTGCGATCGCTGATGAAAGAATATGGACTGACCATCGATGTGAAACTCGTGAAGTCTTGTCAGAACCGCACAGTCTCACCAGAGTGCCTTGCAGGTGGATGGATTTGCTCAAGGAAGGAAAAGAGCTGGTGCTTGAGAGTTGCGCAGTGGTGGGAAGACAACTAGACAAGGACCAGGTGGCTGACATCCATTATCAAAGTGGACATCCGGGTGCCAAGCAGACTTTATACTTAGCCAGGTTGGTTGACCCACAAGTGTCCAAAGAAACTGCTAACTCTCTTGTGAAAGCCTGCAAAAGCTGCTGATTGATAGATCCAGCTCCTGTTGGCTGGAAAAAAGGAAAACACTGTGGCCCCTCTAGATTTGCAATATTGTGGCTACTGCGCCGACAAGATGTGCCCACTGTTATCCGACAGTTTGAGAATGTTTTCCTCAAGCGAGGCCCACCGATAGAAATACTGACCAACAACGACACTGCATTCACTAGTAAAGACTTTGGAGAATTTGCGAGGAATTAAGACGTGCATCTGTGGTTTTGATGTGCCTACTCACTGAGTTGAAATGGAATTGTAGAAAGAAATCATAGGACCATTAAGAATTATTTTGGAGGCGGTCTATTGGCGCAATGTCACCTCAAAGGATGATGTTTCACCTTGCACTGCGCCAGCTGACACGCTGCATAGATACCATGTCTAAATAAAAGGTGTTGAAGATAACCCGCTCCCTGAACCAGAGGTGACTAGAGGGAAGTATGAAAAAGGAGACGTGGTTTGGGTTAAGAATCCATGCGGCAAGTGCACAACAAAATATAGCACTGGTCGTGTTACTGATGTGATCAGCCCGCAGTCTGTGAAAATTGATGGGGGTGCCTCGTCTGACCAGTAATACAGACGCAATTATCATTGAGTGACAAAAGCGATTCTGAGGATAGTGAATGTTTAATCTATCTGAATTCAGATCCGCTCGACAGTGATTCTGATGCCAGTAGCCTCCCAACTGATGAAATGTCTATTGAAACTCTAACCGCAGGCGAGAGTACGTATGAAGATGAAGCCTGCATGATTCCTCTTTGAAGAAGTATCCACCAAAGATGAAAACTATCCCCTTGCCCTGTTTGTGATCATGAGATCAGTGGGGAGTGTAGGGAACATGTGACTTACCTGACTAGCGTGTGGCTGTGTTTTGTATGGTTCAGTCGCTTAACAAAAAAGCTAAAATGGCAACACACAGTCGCTTTTGTATTTGCTTATCTCGTGTAAAGTAACACACTCTTGGTGCTCCTATGCAAATGAGACTGTCAGGTGTATAAAAAGAGCCATGGAGGGAATGAGTTGAAACAAGGTATGTTGCGTAGACAGACACGTGCAACAGGATTGTCAGTCAGTGATGTTATTGAAATCAACTTTCAAACCATACTTAGTATATTATTTGAATCATGTGATTGTTGTTTTCAGTAATATCAAATGTATATGTACATATACACTTAAGTTATGTGGTGAGTTTTCTAATACAAGTAATATTTGAATTATACAGTAAACAATTTTTATCAGAATTCTAAAAACCTTAAGGTTAGTCATTTTTATTTTGAAAAATTTTTTAAATATTTCTTTTTAAGTTGTGCCCTGACTGGAAGATTGATTATGAAGTATATGACTGGACCAAGCTGGACCCTGATGATGAAAAGACCAGGACAATGGTAAAAGAATACTTTTCTATGTCGGGAGACTTTGATGGCAGAAAGTTTAACCAAGGCAAAGTCTTTAAATAAGTTGCCTTTTCAATCGTCTGAACTAATGACAAAAATAAATTCATCAAGTTAACTTTTTGTCTTTGTTTTTTGTATTTAACTTTTCAAAATTTCATCCAGTTCTTCTGGTCAATTCATCACCCTTGTTTGAAAAACTTAAACTGAACTTGTGAAGAGTTGCAGCAAATTACTATGAAAATGACTCAGAACTAAAAATAGATTTCTTAAGAAACATAAGATTTTGTAATATAAATAGGAAGGGCAAAGGTATGTTTGTTTATTTTTTTTTTTATTTTTTTTTTTTAAGTCAATGTTACTTAGGTGAAACAAGTTTTTCAATATTTTGGTATGTACTAGTTAGTGGCAAATATGTGACTAAAGTAATTAAAACCATGGTTGGTAATAGATGTACTAACATATGCATAGCTTTACAAGTTTAAACTGGTCCATAATGCTGCAGAAGATAAAAACATTTGTGATGTTCATCACAGTACAGTAACCAGATGGTTCCTGAAATTTTGCTCAAGCTGTAAGAATCTGTACTATCAGGTAGGCCTAAAACTGGGTTACAGGGCTGTCTTTCAAGCCATGGAAGTAAATCTAGTGGGTTGCACATAGGCAAGCTTAACATATCAGTCCAATGTGGTTCATCACCTCTATTAGCTTGGCAAAAGCATCCAGAGCAGCTGCTGAATTATGCCTTGCATTACCAAAATATTGCAAAACTACTCACCCAAGTAAATTATAAAATCTAAACTTCTGTTCAAATTTATGTATATGAATTGAGCCATTCTAACAAAAAATCACTTGGACTTTCTTATGTGTTAAACTTCATCAGATGTAATGTCATCCTCATGGTTCCTAAATGTAGCAAATTTCATCAAATAGAGTATAGCCCAGTTGACTGATAGATTACAAAGATCGTGTCTTGCTTTGCTTATCTATCCTCCTTTTTGACTGGTGGCATTTGTTGTACAGGGCAGCCAGTCTACTGTTACTTAAAAACTTAGTTCATTCACCATATGAAGAAATGTGATACCTCCTTGATTGCATTATTTGGCTCTACTTGTTCATGCAAGTACCATTTCATGACTGTCTGGACTACGCAACCTTGGCTTGACTCCATTCAATGCAAGTCATCTTGTGTATTCAATTGTATTGCGCCATAAAGGTTCATGGAGTGATGGAAGGTACATGAACATATTGCATGTGTAAAGTATACTCAGTACATATCTAGATATAGCATTTATGTTTTTTAATGCGGGTAGATCATTTTTACGTGGACATTTTAAAGGTAGCTCGCAAGATAAAATAGTGTGACCACCCTTGGTGTATCCAAATAAAGGAAAGCCTGTACGGCTAATTTTGACTTAAATTGACTGCATTAGGTTAAAAAATTCTGTTAAAAATGAGGTAAGAGTATGCTTACTTCAAAACGGATGGGGAATATGAGCCAAGGCATGGATGTGGAAAACCCCTCAGAATAAGATCAGGGTGGAAAACATTTGCCGTGATAAAAGATGTAGTCAAGGCAAAGCGAGATAAGACCATATGGGACTGTCTCTTTGATGGCACTTTTGTCTGCAATGTGATATGTGCATGTCTGCATTAGTGATGTGAGATTCCCAGAACAGCAACTAGTCACAACAGGGAGGGCTATGAAAAGATCCATGCTGGGAATAACATTGTGTATTTGAAACCAGGTAATTCCAAAATGGAGAGGAGGATATGATTGTAGAAGTTCTGCTGGGCTTGATATGTCACAAGGTTCACTGACAGCAGAGGAACCCATGCAAATGTAGAATGGTATCTAAAACTAAAAACAACCTCCATAGCAATGGGAAGATAAAATAGTTAAGATTCAAGATTATCTATATTGATAAGAGTGAGATCAAGAACAAAATGAAAATGCATTATCAAAATAACCTCTCATTGAAGTTTGTAGTATATGATTAATCTCAGGCAGTGTAATGGTTAGCAAGCTAGACTAGCAAAGCTTCACAAGTGAGTTCAAGCCTCATTAGGCTACTCCATTTATACAGGAAAAAGCTTAATAAATTACTAAATTTATATATGGTGGGAAGATAGAAAACACTGACACTATAAGCTTTTCTCTAAGCATGTCTGAATATAGGTGCAAGCAGATCTGTATGGAGATGTATGAGCATAAGTAGAGTGTATGTGTGATGGTGGTTATATAAAAAAAAATCAAAAAACAGCTTTTTTTCTTTTAGTCCATAAAATCTTTGCTGCTTGTACAATCAGAGGATAGTAGACATTTTTATTAAGGTACTGTAGTTTTAGGATGTCCAAGCTGCAGAGAGCAGTTTTCTTTTCCAGAAACCAGAACCTCGCATGTTTACGAGATCAATCAGGAGTGAAACAGGTTTGAGCAGCACGAGCTTGCCAGAATCCAAAATTAAAATTGTCAGCTGATTGAAAACTGCCTAGTGTCCAAGTTTATATTGTAAAGTGTCACCTCCACCACACTCATAATAGAATAAACCAGAAGCATGAATAATGAAATAAGTATTCTAGAATTTTTTCTCCCCTCTTTGTGGAGCTGAACCTTGGTTTATACAGTTTGGACAAAAAAAACAAACCCTGGGATTGAATCATTCAGTAGGTGACATACCGGCCACAAACGGTAATGCTATAAGTGTGTATAGTGATGTGATTAGTTCAGCTGCTGTTTCCTGAATTATTTCTCACACTTGGTAAGTTGAATGAAACTAAGGAATCGGGTTCTGTTCTTATTCTATATATGCTTGTCAGATAACAGAAATTGGCAATCACTCTCAACTGTAAAACATTGAAGGAAGACCCAGAGTTCAAGTATGGGGGTGCTACCTTCATCTGTCTAAACAAAGCCTGCTCTATTTTCTTCCAGTTCTGGTTACAGAAGTCTCTGGTTCCATTCAGAGATATCTCTCCGTATAAAGTACCACATTTATCAATTTGGTTGATTCTGCTCTACAATAGTGAGTCCTGGCTGATACATCTCATTGACCTACAGTCTCAAGGTCTTCTGGTGGTTTGGTCATATCCTGTGGTGCCCCAGATCAGAAATGACCAACAAGGTAATTTCACTAACCCCTGGAGAAAACACCAAGGTGATCAGCTAAGGATCAATCTATCCACTGAAATATAACTTGACGTCTGTCAAGGAAACCATGAATGGTTGGACATTGCAAGAGCTGATGCTGCCAATTATCAAGCATGGAACATAGCAATCCAAGATGTAAATTCAACTTCAGAGCCAACTTAACTCCATATTGGGTGAATGCTGTCCCTAACATGTAAAAGAAAAGCATCAATTCTTCCTAGCAAATCTTTCCACTGAACAAGTCGCTATTTCTGATGCAGGGAACTAGATAAGCTTTATCAGTCTCCTTTTCTTCTCAGTCAATTGTGGATTATGATCAAATTTTAATGCTGACAAAAAAAAAAAAAAAAGAAGGCTATTTTACTATTAACTATAAATTAAAAAAAAAAAAGTACACATGACTGTCAAATATGTGGGTGTGCTGGATACAACTAAACTGGATCTGATGATGAGGCTCCAGTTCTCTAGCTCTGGGGAGTGGAGTATCTCTTTTTTACCATTACTCCTAGGACCTGGAGTAGTAGTAGTATTTGTTAGGGTCCCATCAGTAGGTCAAATTGATGTTTGAAAATTATTCGTACGAGATAGGAATATTTGTAACTGCAAATAAATAATTATTATCAAAGTTATTGGTGTTAGGTAGGAATTTCAAGCATGGACAGATTCGAAATCTGATTTCTCTGAAAATAGGAATTCTTCCAAGCTGTAGCCATGTCACTACTCTTGTATGGTTGCACCACATTCTTATCTAGTACATATAATTTTCAAACAGACCTATTTGACCAATAGCTGAAACCCTAATATGTACTACCACTGAGTTAGCGGGACCCAGAAGTAATGGCAACAAACCAATACTCTAAATCCCTCAGAGCTACAGAACTGGAGCCTCACCATAAGATCCAGTTTAGTATCAAATCAGGACATCTACATATTTGATAGTTATGTGTGCTTGTTTTTTGGTTATTTGTAGCCAATAGTATAAAAATTTGATAACCTACATTTGAATGAGTAAAAAGGAGGTTGGTAGAGCTTATCTGGTTCAGAATTTTTCTTTGATATGACAAACATAGAATAAGAAGAGTACCTACTTCCATAATATCATTTACAGCCTTATTTGTGACGATATCAGCACTCCTCAGTAAAGTATAGTATTAGACAAAAAACTGGACCATTTTATTATCACTACAAATTTTGATGAACCATCAATGGTTTAGACACACATAGGAAGTGATCATTTTCCTTGATTATTGTTGTTAAAGTTCCCTTAGTTGTAGCAAAAAGTCAATTTTCTATTTAAAAAAAGCAATAGTTTTTTCATTGTATGGTTTGTTTGTGGATGTGTGTGAATTTTAGGAGCTCAAATACAAGGTCATTACGGTTTTAGATGAGGCCTCGGCAAGATATTTGTTATGTAGTGGCAGTAGCTCTGGTGGGCATAATTGGCAGCGATAAGACAAAAGTTCAATCACTACTGGGGCAGGCCTGGGTGCTATAGAAAACAATGAGCACTCATTTGGTACCTACAGGTAGTCACATTAGTCTTTGAGAGAGTTAACAAGTTAGTCAGTAGGAGTTCCAAACAGTTGAAAAGAAAGTCCTTAAGTGAAACTGCCTAACCCTAATGAGGGTGGGTGATGATTTATAAATAAATAACTATTTTCCGCTATCTAATGAGAAAAATTATACCATGTAACATCTGAGATAAATATGAATAATCCATGTGAAAAATGTTTGTTCTCCCCTGCTATCTCAAGAATCCTCTCCCTTGTTAATACATTGCAGCATTATCTTTCTTCCATTTGGTCTCAGCAGCTGTTTTCAAAGAGTGAAATGGTGGTTTGCAGTCAATGTTGTCTTGGCAGTGGTCAATTTCACAGGAGGTGGGGGCCTTGTTAAGTGTTGTTTTTTCTTTGTAGCTCTTTTATGGCATTCCTTTACCAGGGACAGTTCTCCAAAATGTGTAATCTTTGAGAGGCAGCAGTCTTTGATTCTGGTAACAAAACCTGCCCAGCATAGCTATATTTTGAGCAACATTGTTTCAATACTAATCATGGTGGTATTTTGGAGGACTTCGATGTTTGTGATGTAATCATTTCAGTGGATGGTGCGGAGGCAATGTTGAAGTATTTGAGAATAAACAAAGGTCTTTGTTTAAGGAGGTGAAGTTTGTTAATTTGCCTCCCAAACCAAAGATAATTCCCCACCCTACTTGTTTGGTTTTTTTCCCAACATTAATTTATGTAACAATATAATGATAGAAAAGAGTAAAATTTTTATTAAATTTTATTCAAGTATTTGTAGAAAAAAATAATAAAACAATTTAAAAAAAAAAAAAAAAAGGGAATTTTTGATGAATTTTCCTTTAAAATTCTCATCCCTGTTCATTATCTAATTATGAGACAAATGATAAGGGCTGAAAATATATAGTTCAAATCGATTAGACCTTAAAACAGGAAAAATGGATTTTGACATTAAAATTTTATATACAACTGACACATATACAAATGTTAGGGTTTTTTCCTCTCAGACATACAAAAAAATACTGAAAAATAACTGCAAACAGATTTTAGGATGATATAATTCAAAACAGTTTACATACAACAGAATAAAAATGCTGGGGGTGGGGGTGCAAGCTTTTTTCATTTTTTTTAATCATTAAAACTTAGTGCATATATACAGGATGTTTAAAAAGATTGATATCATTTGAGATATTCAGGTGTTTCAGAAAAATTGATATCGTTTCATAATCTAACAACTCAAACAAATCTTGTTCATATGATCTCAAATTATAACAGCATATATAGAAACAATTCAAAATTCTGTGTTTAATGTTTAAATGCCTTTTCTTTTCCTGTGAATGGCAGTTCTATACCTAAAATGAATAAAACATTAAATATATAATTTTGAGTGGTTTCTACACATGCTGTTAAAATTTGAGATCATTTGAACAAAAATTGGTCAATTATTAGATTACAAAATGATATCAATTTTTCTTAAACACCCTATATATACAGTTAATTATCAGATGTAGTGTAGTTCATATTTGCATTCTTGCCATAAATATCTATGGACCTTATTTTTTTTGGACTGGCAGATACTTTTCCTGTAGCTCACCCAAACAGGTTTGAATGGGTTATGTAAGCTTTACTAACACATAAGAAAAGGATGGATGGTAATTTTATAATCTTTGGTTGAATGATCTATAAGATAATAACTAATTAAAACTTTTTTGTTGTTTTTTTTTTTAATCAATGAAATTGTTTTCTTTCATTTTTTTTTATCCACTCTTTTACACAAGTCAGGTAGGCTATTTTGATTTGAACCACTTTATAACCTGCACCTGCTAATAATCTTAAAGCAATAGAGATGAAATGGTAAAATGAATAATGGAAAGAAAATTTTGAAAATGTAACAGTTTCTATGTATAAATATTTGTACATAGGGTATGAGCTATTATTGCAATTCAGGGATTTGTTACAACTAACATTCTCATCTTTGTTGTTTTTGGGGTTTCAAATTGTAATATTTTGATTGTCTATAGTTTTGATAAGGTCCATTAATCCTTTTGCAGGTATAGTGACATTTTTGTTGCCAACAATATACAGGGACAGCAACATTTTTCTTTGTTTTTTACAGTAGCTCAATGTAAGGCATTTTCCTATTGATTGCTCATTGATCAATACAATGTTAGAAACATTGCTAGGAGTCTCCACTGTGGTGTAGGATTGTGTTATGTTTGTTTTGCAAAAGATCATGGTTAAAAGTGAGGGCTTTATTATTTTCATGCTATTGTACTATGACACACAATAGCTGATCAAATTATGCTTGGTTTGGGTTGGGTTTTTTTTGCATGATTGACTTGTTTGAACATACCCTCTACTTTGCAAATTTTCTGAAAATAATTTGCCCACTCTGCAAGGATTAAAAAAATAATCTGCCTGCAAAAGAGTTAACATTCAAAAAATCAAACTCCTTGTTTTTGTTGTTCACATGATGTTACAACTGGTACATTCTCTGGCCCTCTTCAGGTGTAATATGCAGTATTATAAAAAAGATTCTTATTCTGGTCTCTCTCACTCTCTCTCTTTAGTAGTGAGAAGCAAAAATTTCACATTTTTCCTTTGAACTATCAAAAAAATAATGATGCATATTACGCTTATAGGTAGCAGGGAAATGATGAAATATCAGGTGAACTGTCAGCATAGTTCTTTGAATATTTTGATATGTTCACACAACTTCATCTACACAGCAACATATTGGAAGCATAGAAATAAATGTGCGTGTAAAAAATCTTTATATACGTTGATTATACACATAAAAGAATATCACCCACCCCATCAGCCTTGTTCTTAGACTACAACAAAACTCGGGCCTTCCCAAAGATCTATAAAACATGGGTGAGTAATGGGTCTTACTCTGCCACACTGACCCATGGATCAGGGGTTTGAATTCAGAGTTTTCCTTCTAGACTAGTCGCCCTACGAAGGCTAGGGAGCTCAATCTTCTAAGATTTACCCATAGCTGGTGGAGATAAGAGATGAGTTCATGCCTTTCTCAAGGGCATAAACGGAAAACAGTTACACCTGGAATTTTGATGCAGTTTACTTATCCCATTCTCAACAATAATAATTACTGATAAAATGAACAATAAATATATATTGTTCTTGATGCTTCCTTTTGAGATGTTAACAAGTGAATGATTAGTCTGGAGAACCAGAAAAAAACACAAACCAAAACTTTGTGATGAAAACCAGCATGATAAAGATAAGGATATTTTTTTGCAATAATCCAAGAGTCGTTCCATATCTGAAATGAATTGAATACTAAAAAGAAAAGGCAAGCCTTTAGTAGACTGAATATTTTTCAACTGGAGAAAGCTTGGTCAATGAAATATGGATCAGAAAATTTACAAGTAACAATGTAGAATATTGTTGGAAAAATTGTAAGAACCAAAAGAGATGCATGGAATTCTGGTTTGGTAAGTTGGGTGATAGCAATGATTCCATATGCATGCAAAATCCAATGGCCAACAATGATGACTAGATTTTTTAATTTTGTAAAATTCTCCTGGAATAATCCTCGTATTGTCTGTGGAAAAAAGGAAAAGAAAAATCCTTTAGTCAATCAGCAGGGAATTATGAGAAAAAATCATTTTAGGCAATTATATATATATATATATATATGGGGGGGTATTACATTTATCTTATATTTTATGTATATGAAGAAGTTTTATTCAGTTATGTTAGCTTTACAATCAAAAAATATGTAAAATTTACACGGATTAAATGTGAAAATAAATCACCCTCCCCAACACATGGAGAAAAAAAAGGACAGAGATACTTTCATCTGATTGTTAAAAATTTGTATGTGTTAGGGGTAAATAACCTTCAGTATTGTTTGTTCTTATTCATTTGCATTAATTTCTTTTTTAAAACTTGCAAATGATTGTTGTGCCAATATTACAAGGAGAGTTAGTGTTTTCTCTTGGTGTTCCCTTCAACAGATCTTCCCCAAGGTATGTATTAAACCAACTCTTCTGCTACAAGCAGGATACAACACAAGGTCAATTTTTAAGCCGAATACAACAGGTTTGAATTCAGAATTTTCCTTCTTTTTAACTAGTTGCCGAACAAAGGTTAAAGAAATCAGTCTGCCCTACTATTTACCTATAGCTGGAGGAAGAATAGTTGGATGCATACCTTTCCTTAGGGTATTAGTGCTAAGTGAAATGCAAACAGCATCATCCAGGAATCGAATTTGGGTCACTGGGTTCATTTCCTATGGCAATAAAAGTTATGCCTTGAGTACCTCCATGATCTGTAAGTTATGAGGAATAATGATCCTGACTGTTTTGCAAATTACACCTTGAGGATGCATTGTTTGAGATGTCGTTATAGCTCATTGTTGCTCTCCAGCATGTTAGCCATTACATGAAGAAGACTCCCTACAGGTAGTGTATATGTATGTATGAAAGTAGATGTGTGTGCGTGTATAGTAGTATCAAAAGTATAGCTAAATAAGGTAGGGATGTTTGCAGATTTTAATAGATTATAAAATAGAAAGAAAAGGATTTCTTGATGGGGATAAAAGAGTTTTTTACTATCCATAAAAAACACGTCTTCAGCACTAGTATAGTTGAAAGTTAGTAGAGAAGAGTATCATGGGGAGGGGCACCATAACCACACACACACACACACACTAAAATGACCTCGCCTTGGTTGATCAAGTCCCAGCCTGAATACAACATCAGTGTTTCTTCAGCACTTTCTTCATCACAACTGGCTAACTTTTAAATGGCTTTGGGATTTGTCTTTTATATGGGTGGCCTGAATGTTATTATATAAGAGGTGCACTTATTTTTGGACACATACATATTCATATTTTTGGTTACAGTGATTCACTAGAGTACAGTGTATAGAGTGTATAGGTAATAAATAATATCTAATAATATCTGTTTTGATTGTATAATGTTCAACTGGGAATAATCAAATCCTGGCATCTTTGGTTTAGAATTCAATGTTTGTTAAAAAAAAATTAAAGGTGTACTTATTTATGGATAGTACTATATGTAAATCTTTAAAATCTATTTCCCATCAAAATTTTAAATCAATAAAACTCCTTGGCAAATGAGTAGAAGTTTGAGAGGCATTGCAACTTACCTAATGAAGGACAGAAACAGTGCAAAAAAAAACATGATCAACTGCTGAAGAGATTTCATATTAAAAACAAGATCTCTGTGGTCATTGTTTTCAGACTTATAAACTTGTGGAATAGAAATAGAATTTAATGTAATTTGAATCTCAAGAGTGTTTAGATTTTTGTTGGCTGTTTGAGATATTTCTGGAAGCCTCAAAACACAACCCAAATAATCCCTCCTTGTACTATCATCAAAGCAATGGGATCCAGACAAAAAAAATCCCTTACAAAATCTTATGATAGTATTAGCTACAAAACATTCAGTGACTAAAAAATCCAGTCATATATATCAACCAATCTTTCTTTTTTAATTTCAAATGATGTCATTTGATTTTTTGAATTTTACAAAACTAAGAATAAATTTAACAATTTCATACAAAATTATAATAATAAATATTTTAATACCATTTAATTTATTAGGATACTTAAAATGCTATGTCATCTCATGGCAATAAATAGGAATCATAACTTTTTCAATTAAAACTCCTTTAAAAAATCAAATTAAATTATGTCATTTGGTTCACTGATGGCAATAAAAATGACAGGGTTCTTTTAGGTAGAAAAATGTTTGTAACTAACACTGGCTTGAATTTTGTAAGGAATTTTGAGTATGTACAAACCCTAAAAATCAGTACCTCTTTTCTGTTATAGGAAAACACTGATGAAAAATTAATACACATTTTAATGGTGATGAAGCTGAGAAAGCTAAAAGAACTTAGAGACAAAAAAGGAGCACACATGTTTTAAAATTTAAACAAAAAATAGAATTGAATGTTAAATTGTTTATCAATCATAAAAGTTTTTTAAAGTCAAATTTAAGATTCCAAAATGAAACAATTGAAATTAGTTGATAACTTACTTGGTTCCGACAAAAAGCCAAATGTGTGGCATGCGTGGCCAGAGACAACACTATCAATATATAAGGATAGGCATAATCTGGAGAAAAATAAAAAGAAAAAAATTAACAAAATGTCACCTTTCAATTTTGTTCAGTTCTTAAGTAGATTAAAGTTAACATACATTAATACTATTTTATTTAGCTTGAATACACAAAGGGGTGCTGAAAAATTCTCAGTACAACCAAGAGGATGAGATTTTTTTTAGGATTTAAGAACTTTGAGAAACAATGTGCCAGGAATTTGCAGGATGTACATTTCATGGTTCTAGGTGATTCCCCTCTTGATTAGAACTTTTCTGCACCACCTTAAATAAAAAGTAAGATAGAAAACAGCCAAATTCAATTAAACATTTCAAAAAAGAAACTGATATTATAACATAATGTTTCACAGATGTTCATTATTTGCCTATTTTGCGATTGAAAGTGCAGTTTTTAAACATTTATCTAACTCTAACAACCAACATTTTAGAATTTACAAGCATGTGAATATTTGCTAGAGGTTAAAGATGCCCTATTCATAAATTTGAATGCTGGCAAATGACAAATATGACTTTAAAAAAAGAAAAACAATTTCTATATCCTTTTATCTGCAGGGTTTGTGGATATCAAATACAACCCTGCAACCAGGCATGAAGACTGAAAACCATACAATGATAGTTCCACTGAAAACAGTAACACAAAACTTCTTTGTTACTATTTTCTTTTATAGTTGTGACACTATAAGCTCTTCTGTCTCTGGGTACACATATTTAGGTGCAATAATGCATATGCAATTAGGTGCAATCATTTCTACATAAGGATGCATACATACTGATATAGCATATATGCATGTGGGGGTGAGCATGAGTAGCATATATGGTATATCAACCTCTGTGGGTTCTTTTAATACCAAAGCCATGTTTGTATCTGGGGGAATAAGGGGGCTCATATCTTTTTGAAGGGTATTAGTCCAAAAGTGAATTTAATAGCATGACTGGAGTTAAAACTCACTACAATGTTGCTCTCCAGCATGTTAGCCATTACATGAAGAAGACTCCCTACAGGTAGTGTATATGTATGTATGAAAGTGGATGTGTGTGCGTGTATAGTAGTATCAAAAGTATAGCTAAATAAGGTAGGGATGTTTGCAGATTTTAATAGATTATAAAATAGAAAGAAAAGGATTTCTTGATGGGGATGAAAGAGTTTTTTTACTATCCATAAGAAACACAAGTCTTCAGCACTAGTATAGTTGAAAGTCAGTAGAGAAGAGTATCATTTTTTTTTAAAGTATTTTTGTTTTGTAAGATCTATGAGGGAAAAAAATTTTCTTTTCCAGAAGCCCAGACTGCATATATTCAAGGAAGTAATTAAGAGATAAACAGATGAGTAACAACCTGACCAAAAATGGCCGCTTTAACCATTGAGTCTGAAGCCCTCCCTGCCCATTCAGCATGTCATGATACAGACAGGTCTCATATGATATGTATCATAATACACTACTCATGATATGGTATATATCACAATATTTATAATAGAAAATGCACAAACTAATTCTGTTAATATATCTTTATCATAGTAAAAACATATAAATAGAAATACATAAAAAGAAATGAATTCTGAATGAAAATATGAAAAAAACACTATGTCCATGACTTTTTGTGATGATTAGATATTTCTATAAAACGATTTAAAATGGTTTTTAACTGTAAGAACACATCGCAAATTTTATTCTCAGAACATTGAAACTTTCCCACTGGAATATTATGGGTTCTTTTGAAAACCACACTATTTGCACATTTGTTCCCCCCACTACCACAAGAACCTTTAACATTTATTTCAAAAGTTAAATTGATAATGATTAATTAAAAATTGTTTATCTTTTAATTTGTAACTCATTTGAACTTTTTTTTAATAAGATTAAAAAAAGGAAATAATACACTAAAAAACTGAATTATGTTAAAATTAAGAAAGGAAGAGTGAGTGTCAATTCTTTTTTTCCATTACCCTGTTGTACTTCAAAACAATTCCAAATAACATATTTATATTGGGTTCTGTGTAGTCTTCCTAAAATTATAGGTTTTGAATTTGCTTCTGCCATATTTTTCTTTCACTTGAAATCAAGTTATGTATCTAGCTACTCCTGATTGAACAAGAAGTCACTACTGAATCAAACTGGCAAAATGAGAAAAAACAAAGCAAAAAAAAAGTTTTCATAAAAATTTCTTTTTAAGTAAACAGAAATAAAGAATTAAAAATTTTAAAATGGTAACAATAATTTAAAACAGATGATAAAGAAAAAATAAACAGAGTGCATATTGCATTTTAAAACTCAATTGATGAGAAAAATATTTTTCATGTAAAGTGGGTATTTTTACTTCAAGTTTTTTTACTTTTATTTCACAGATAAAGAATATTTGATTTTTTTTATTTGCCAAATAGGCAGTGTATAGTGATATTTTTTCATGTATTGTGTAAGTATTACCAGCCCAAAAAATCACAGTGCATTGGTGCATCATTGAATAGTTACACTTCTACTGCCCACTATAGTTGGTCACAAGAAGAATATAGTCAGCTTTTTAGATACAGAATGGGATAGGAAACTGATTAAGTCTTTGTCTGCCACCCATATTGCCATAGTGAGGAATCAGTTCCCAAATCTATATTGTGCAGTGTCACATGCCACCTCCTGACCAGGATAAACCAAAAGAGAAACTTTCATCAATAACGATGGTCACACATGTGTATTCTAAAAATTTTTTTTTTTTTTTCTTCATAGAGCTGTCCTATAGCTTACATATATCCTGTTTATATATATATATATTAGATAAGTATGATTTGTAAAGGAATAGTTTGTAGGTAACATTTTTCAACAAGCCAGAGCACATTTATTTGCACAGTTAGATGGTTTCAAATATTGCTATTTAACACTAATAATTCAATTTAATATTAATAATAATCCCCAGTAAGAGATTGAATGGTTCTATTTGACCCATAGATGGGACCCTAGTATGTACTACCACTCAGGGTCAGAGTAGACATAAGAGTAATGATAATGAAGGGGTACTCCACATTCTCCAAACTCCATGACTAGAACCTGACTATCAAATGAAATTTAATGTCATACCCTGGATACGAAATAGTTTCAAGAATTACTAACACTACTAATTCTATTCAACATTCATTCATACACAGTTAAATAACTTTAAATATAGTAAGAGATTAAATAGTTCTATTTGACCCATAGATGGAACTCTAACAAATTGGTAGGTAAGAGGTTATTATTAATTATCTTATTCAGAGTAGTGTAAAGCATATCTGATAATGATGTATTCAGATTAAAATTCTGATGAAGTTCAACTTCACATTTCCAGTCAAGAAGTTCCAATTTCAAGGTAAATGTAGCAATATCATGTTTGTACTCAGAAGTGAGTAAATTCCTATAAATGTAAAACCTGTAATAGTCATTTAATATGAATGTCTACAATGTAAAATGTGGAAATTATTTCAGATATCTGTAATAGAGTTAAAGTGATTAGCAACAAATTACTGAGGCACTTGTGGCATAACAGTTATTATCATAGGAAGTGGACCTGGCAACCCACATTCAAATACTGAGCAAGGCTGTTTGCGGGGGTGTCCTCGTGGTGTAATGGTTAAAGCGATGGACTGCGGAATCGTAGTGTGCGAGTTCGTTCTCCAGTCGTGCTATTATGTTCACTTTCGGGCAAATACCCTTGAGAAAGGTATAAACCCCCTTATCCTCCCAGCTATGGGTTAAATAGAACTGTTCTTCTAGGAGAATGGCTGTGGCATTAAATAACCTAAAAAGAGTTGATATACCATTAAACAAAGAAACCAAACCAAGGCTGTTTGCATTTCACATAGCACTAATACCCTTGTGAAAGGTATGAATCCAGCTAGGGGTAAATAGTTTGGCAGACTGGGTTCTTTAACCTTGGTATGGCAACCAGTCTAGTTAAAGGAAAACTCTAAATTCAAACCAAACCTAGAGAGGGATGACCTCTACTAGGCTATTCCTGTTCAAGACAAGCTACAGGAGTAGCACCCCCATAGCTAAACCAAGTTAGAAGACCAGTAATGATGATGACTGAGGTACTCGGTGTTGCCCAGGAAAGAAGAGAGACAATGTTTTTGAAATAATGATATATTTCAGAGAGATTCTATGGATACAAAATATAAACATGATATCAATACACAACAAAAGAAAGTTTTAAACAAAGAAAAATTCTGGTGAGTTTCTGAGTGCCTCTTTTGTACATAGTAGTTCTTGTTCTTCTATTTTTTGGGTAATATATGGTTGACTCAATGAAAAAATATGGATCTGACCTAGTTTATTTCCAAATTAAAAAATAAACAAACAATTTTGTTATTCAGCTGAAAGTTTCTATAACACTCCATCTGACAAGAAATGACATATTTTGCCATCTGATGACTTTGAGTGACCGCAAAGATTAATCTTGTCTAGTCCACAGTAAAGACAATATTTATGCAAAAAATCAGATCCCTAGACCTTTCCATTTGGCAGAGTTCCTTGGACAGACACAAAATTTGGCATAGTCATCTCATCAAGGCATACCAACTACAGATTTCTTTGAATCTCTCACCATGAGTCCTGATTGGCCATCACTCCTGGCAAATCCTTTAGACAGTATTTAGTGTCTGCATTGATGAATGTAAGTTTTTGTTGGTCAGCCAACATTAGTGTATCCATGTGTAGGAGTCCATAGGAGAACATTTATGAGTTTATCGTTGCTTCTCCAGCAGTGCCCAGCATGTCTTGCTCATCTAACTGAGATGGTTTGAAAGATAGAAGGTAAGTGGCCGTACAACTACTGTTTTGTAGAGTGGTGCTTCCAGTATTAGTTCAAAATAGCATACAGCATCCTCATGTAGTTTCCATCTAACTTTTTCTCCATGTATTTCATTAAAATTCAAATGGTGCAACTATACAATAGTTCCAACATGTTTTAATCAAGATGATGCCACCTGTTCATTAGCATAGTAGACTAAATTAATAAACTCTTTTCAAATTAGTTTCAAACATGAAGATGGGTTTGGTTTGGTTTCTTGGTTTAATGGCATATCAACCTTTGTGAGTCATTTAATGCCAAAGCCATCCTGGTAGAAGAACAGTAGTAATACTATTTAACCAATGCTGGAGGGATAAAGGGGTTCATATCTTTCCAAAAGTGAACTTAATAGCATGATTGAAGTTTAAACTTGCTTACTTGGAAGCCATAGTCCAGCACTTTAGTCATTACACCACAGGGACTCCTCAAACATGTAGAAATAGTGATATTTGTGATTAAGAATTTATTTGTTTTTGAATACAACTTGAATCCTTTAAAGAAGAATAATGCAGACTTATGAGAGAAAGAACTATTAACATTATTCCATCTTTTCTTTTTCACATTTAATCATGACAGACATGAGGTAAACACAATGTCAAAGTAACTAATATTAAATTAGGAAAACTAGCTAAAAACCTGCCCTACAGGTAGGATTTTAAATGATGTAAACTGATCCTAATTTTATACATCTGGTATTTTACTGCAGTAATAAACATACGTATAAAACTGAACTAGGTTTTTGTTGGTGAAGACTTAAGTTAATACAGAATCAATCTTTATTTGATAATCCAACATGAACTCAAATATCTACATTTTTGAGAAATCTTAAGTTTTTAATGAATTTTTAATTTGAAATATGGACAGTAAAAAGTTATCAAGAGGCTAACATTTTTATAGTTCCCTAGTAGTCTCATTGGGTGCCCCATTCATTCGGCCTTGTGCCACATCGAAGCAAAGAGCTTCGTAAATAACTATAGCTCCCTAGTAGCCACTGGTTGATTTTAATGGCACATCAACCTGTTCAGGTTTATTTTATGCTTAGAAGTTAGAGAATCACATTCATTCTATGTTTATATTTACATTTTTTTCGTAGTTGTTTCTTAAGACTTTTTTTGCAAACAGTTCTAACAAATTCAAATAATCTTTAAACAGATTTGACTCATAGATATGACGCTAACATGTACTACCACTACAGGTCAGAGTGGATCTGGGAGTAATGGTAATGAAGGGCTACTCCACATTACCCAAAGCTCCAGGACTGAAGCCTCATCATCAGATGCAGTTTAATATCATACTTAGGACCCCCCCTCCTTTTGGAGGGAGTCTTACCTCTCTGCAAGGGATACAGTGTGTAAATTCTAAGACTTACCAACAGAATTGCCTGGTACCCAGAGTTCAAACTAAACATAATTACATGACTGTTTTTTTTTAAGTTTTGATTTTCCAGTAAAAAGCAACAGAAAAAAAGCCATAACTTTAGTTTCTGGCGGAGAAATTTTCAACTAAATGTCTACTTTATACAGTTAAACAAAAAGATAAAGATTTGGTTTAACAAAGCTGACAGACACAAAGTAAAATCCAATTTAGCATTGTACTTACTCTGTAAATCAAACCATTTGCCAAAAAAGTTTTTTTTTAAGTTTTGGAATTTTTAAAAGCTAATGTGTTGAAAACTTGTTCTAAGGTTTCCAAAATAAATTAGGGAAAATTTGGTAAGCATAACTCTAGCTATATTTGAGTTATATAAATAGACAGCAAAAACATTTGGTGAATTATAATAAAATAAGTATAACACTCTAACCATTATGCCAATGGGCATAATGGTTAGAGTGTTATACTTATTTTATTATAATGTTTGCCACTGTCCCAGGAAACTGGGGTTCAATCCCACGTTGAGTCATACTAAAGACTCAAAAAAGGATACTTGATACCTCCTTGCCTAACATTCAGAATTATAAGATATGAAACGATGGTAAGTGGAGCAAGTGGGAAAGGAGTAGCGCCATCCCCTCCACCTCGTGTAGTAGCAATTGAAAAGGAGTCTTTGGTTTGTCCTGGACTATGGTCAGCCAACTTACTACTTATAATAAAATATTGATAGATATGGCAAATATAGAGTTTCATCAAATATTTTAGTCAGTACTTACATAACAATCCTCCAAAGACAGCCTGCAAGCATATCAACAAAGGAAAGAAATACAATGCAGCATAAATGGAAGCTGTTCCTTTTCGAGACACGCATTTATAGGATACCAGTGGCCTGATAAGGACCATCAACACCAGAGCAAATGCATAGTAAATGATCACCATTGTGTACCTGTGAAAATATAACGAAACAAAAACAATTTCATTCATACACCATTGCAGATAGATATAATGATAAAGATTGAGATTTTTACTAATCTTATTCAGTTATTTATAGAAAAAAAATTATTCTTAATTTCATTATCGATCACAAGTTAACTTGTTCAGAAAACCCTACATATTTCTCTTGAGTTGCATTTAATGAGAAACAATCTAATCAACCAAAAGATCTACAGGACAGTTCCACTTGGGATTCACCATTTTCCCAGTATTTATTTCTCACCTTTTTACAGCAGCAAAATGTTTTATAGACATTGATAAAATTTTCATACAGTTTGTTGAAAAATCTGTGGCAAAGAGGTCTATTGTACCTATCTTCACTGAAATGACTTGAAAAATGGTTGGTTGGTTGTGTTTTATGGCTTATCAACTCTTGTGGGTTATCTAATTCCAAATCATGTTTATATATATATATATATATATATATATATATATGATGTGTAAGGGAATACTTTGTAGATAACTTTATTTCTAAATGAGTTAAAGCTTGTTTGTTCATGTATAGTTAAATGGTTTCAAGTATTGTTACCTAACACTAATAATTTTATCTAATTAATCATTTGTTTTCACACAATTAAATAGTTTCAAATATTGCTATCTAAAATTAGTAATTCTATTTATCAAGTATTCCTATGTAATATAAATAATTACCACACAGCTGTATAGTTTCAAATAACCAATAATAATAATAATCCTTAGTAAAGGATTGAACAGTTCTATTTGACTCATTGATTGCATCCTAACAGGTACTACTAATCTGGGTCAAAGTGGACCTGAGAGTAATGGTAATGAAGGAGTACTCTACATTCCCCAAACCTTCAGAAGCAGAGCCTCACCATCAGATGCTCTTTAGTGTTATACCCTGGACATTTGGAGGAAGGATGTATAACTCCTCTACAGAAGTGCAATTAGTATATTCTATGGCCCAAGGTAACAGGGTGGGACTTGATACTTTGCGTATTGATTTGATAATACTCAGAACTCAAAATGTTACAGACTGCTTGCATCATATGACTATCAAAAATCATAAATTTCTATGATAGGATAAGGGTTAAAAATCTGTGATGCATTTTGATATCCCAAAGAATGTGATTGGTTTGGTTTGGTTTTATTGCATATCAACCATTGTTGGTTATTTGACGCCAAATCCTGTTTTTACATGCATACTAAATATATGATTTGTGAACACATTTTGTAGACACGCACAGTTAAATAATCAAACAGTTCTATTTCAAACAATTCAATTTATCATAAGTCATTTGTTTGCACTCAGTTTAAAGGTCAAACAGTTCTATTTGACCCATAGATAGGACCCTATCAGGTACTACCACTCCAGACCTAAGTGGACCTGAGAGTGATGATAATGAAGGGGTACTCCACATTCCCTAAAGCTCCCAGATTGGAGCCTCACCATCAAATGGTTTAATATCATATCCAGGGCACTCATGGGGTGGGGGTGGGGATCTTACCTCTTTACAGAGACACAGTCAGTGTATTCTACAACCTCAGCTGACTGGGCTGCCAGGGATGTGAGAAAATCTCTAAGTATTTTACAGGTTATAAAAAATAATGATACAATAGTATACTTACAGGGGATAGACAATTTCTTGTGTACAGTGCAAAGTGTCGACATAATTGGTTGAAGGGTTGTACCAGAGGGTATACCAATCAGACAGGCGCTTTACAGGACAGGAACGGATAGTAAGTTTGCCTCGGGGATCAAACATTAACAAAGTCAATACTGCTGCAAGCACACACTCAACAAATGCTGATATGTGCAACAGGATTACATATTTAGAAAACCTGGAAGAAAAAGTTGGTGGTTGAAAAAGAATATAGAAAAGATGGCTGACATTCTCACATAGAATTTATTCTACTTGGATAATTTTAAAGAGACATGAAAACTTTCATTATAGGTAGAGCCTGTCAGGTCAACTAATAAACAGAAGCCAAACAATTGGACAATCCTCTTTTTCCTTCACAACATAAATACCTAAAGAGATTTTTACTAGGACAAGTCAAAAGTTTTGCAATATTTTGATACATGTTAGTTACATCACATGACTGAAGCAGTTCAAACAGTAGGAGGGTCAGCTATAGTTGATCCCATTGTGGTAGTGGGTGCGCTAACACATTGTTTCACTACGTATGTGATTTGAAAGTCACACAGATAAACATGACATAACTTAATTCAAGAACTTATGCTTTATGAGTTCAAAGTGAGCCATAATGACATTGAAGCAACCAAAATCCTTTGTTGTGAGAAAGGTGAAAGTGTGGTTCAAGAAATTTTGATGGCTTGCAGTTGGTTCAAGAAATTTTGCTTGGCTTGCAAAAACCTTAACAATCAGGCAAGGTCAGGTAAGCCTAAAATTGTGGATTCTAAGACAGTACTCCAAGCTATAGGTTTGGTTTCTTTGTTTAATGGCAAATCAATTTTCATGGGTGATTAAATGCCAAAGCCATCACTGTAGAAGAATAGCAGTGGTACTATTTAACCCATAATTGTGAGGGGAATAAGAGAGCTCAATACCTATTAGTCTGAAAGTGAACATAATAGCACAACTGAAGTTCAAACTTGTTTTCTTTAATGTAGCAGTCCAGCACATTAAACTCAGTTTATTTGTCGCTGCCTCCCACCAGACACGACTTGACACATGGTCAAAAGCCCGAAGGCTGATTAAAGTGGGGATAAAGGGGAGGGGAAGGTCGGGAACAAGCCGAGACTTGAACCCTGCTGGTCTATGCTGCTCATCGGCTCACTTGGTGCAATGTGAGCCTGATGAGGCAAGCAGTTTCATGAACCCAAATGTGGGTCCGGGCACGTATGCCGGGTTATGGCTTGAACTAGACACCAAGGTCTAGTGCCATACATAGGTTTCGAGAAAGTCCGAGGGGATCTCTCCCAGCACATTAACCTCAGCATCACAGACTCCATGTCATGCCATAAAGCAAATTTAGAAAGTAACAAGCAAGCTTGGCATCTCACAGTCCAGTGTGGTTTTTCACCCTCACAAACTTAACAAAAACATCTGAAGCTGTCAAATTGTGGATCACATTACCAAAATACTGCAAAACATTTTACTCACTCTAGTATTAAAAAATAAGAATTAATTAAAAAAAGAAATTCTATTTAACTTAGTTCTTTAGATATAATAAAGTAGGGTTATTCAATATTATCTGTAGATATTCAGTGTCATTTAAATATAATCTTATAAAATGTACAAGACAAATTAACATTCCGGATAAATACATATTTTATGAATACTAAAATAATTCTTATATGCACAAAGTTTGGACACTACAATCTAGTTGCAAATCTCAGAATCCAATAGATGACAAATTTATGAAATATTTGCATTTTATCAATCTTTAAATACAGAGTAAATGAAATTTATCACAAATATATTTGCACATATATTAACTAATGAAGTTATCTGGTAGTGTCTAAATTATAATGGGTTTTATGGCTGGACAAGAAAATTAAATCTTGTTAACAAGAAGCCTGAATTATTCTATATGTATAAAATAAAGTTCCTCGAAGAATTAAAAAATTGCAGAAAAGACTTTAATAATTTAATGTTATAGTACCAACTATCATAAGGTAATGAGATGAAAGTAAAATATAGCTATCATCTCGAGAATCTAGTTCAGGTTTTATACAATAGCCTTCACTTGAATTTTCTATAGAAATAATTTTGTCCAAACATCTGTACATTAATTTCTGCTAAAATGTTATAGATTATATATATATATATAGTCTGTGCATTATGATATAGAAAATTACATATTAAAAAAATAACTGGTTGAATAAATTTAAAAAAAAAAAAAAAAAAAAAAAAGGAAAAGTTGTTGCCATGTTAAAAACTAAAGAGAAAAGAGATGGATTCATGCCTTTTCCAAGGGCATTAGCATGAAACAAAACACATCTGGCCTGAATTTTTTTACTCAGGTAAACAATTCCATTTTCTATGGTGATAACTATTATGGTAATCATGTCTCCAAAATTTTCTGGGAAATATTTTTGTATCAAGTTTTCTTCTAAGTTGGGTATTAACTAAATTTGTTTTACAGACATTGAATTAATTTCATTAGAAATTATATTAAATACACATAATAGCAGAAGTGATTGTAAAATGAAAAGGGAGCAGCAAAGAGTGTTAATTTCTTGATAGTGTTGAAAGATGAGGTTTATGTACTTACTTTGATCGCCGATTTTTATATTCCACAAAGAACCAGTGTAATAATAATGGTAAGAGGGCCATGAAACCCAAATATAGGCAATCATAGAAAGGAGGCACTTCATCACATTTTTCACAAATGGAGAGATCATTGGGTTGGAAACCTCGAGGGCAAGCCTGAAAAGACAACAAAAATTAAAATTTGTACAATAACATTATTTCTTTAAAATAAATACACACAACCTCATGTTATACTTTTTTTTAAAACTATCTTTGATAGTGTTTTAAGGGTAGGGGTGACTCTGTGGAAATGTCTGGGATGAGCTTGGAACCCGAGCAGCATCATAATGTATAGGTAGAACAATCAGCTGAAACTCTTCCTAAGCAGTTTGAATAAAGAATTCATGGTTACTCGTACAAGAAAATTCCTGCAATATAGAGGTGTGTTTTGGACAGGTATCAAGGTTACAACAGGATAGAGATGGGGGATAGCAGAGACCATGAATGTTGCTGAGATATGACTAAGTTGCATGTAGTGTCTTAAATAAGGGCTAGGAAACAAAAGAACATTGCATTAAAAGACAAAGGGGAAGACCAGAAAGTCTTTAATAAAAAATGAAATGTGAACTGCAATCAAAGAGGAAAAAGCCAGCAAGATGGTTGAATGAAGTAGCAGGGAACCTGAGCACGGGAGTATGTATTTACCCAACCACTCTACCATGAGTAGAATGTGATACAAGGTCAATTTTTTTAGTACAGCTGATTTAAATTTAGAGTTTCACATCTCCTGGTTGCCATACCAAGGCTAAAGAACACAGTCTGACTCATAGCTGAGAGGGAGAAAAGATGGATTGATGCCTTTCCCAAGGGCATTAATGGGAAAATGAAACGCAGACAGCTTCATCCAGGATTTGAACTAGAGTTGCTGTGTCCATATGATAATAACTGTTACACCACACACCTCCAAAGGGACTAAAGGGTGGAGCCTAAGTTCTCAAAAGCCAAGTTCTTCATCAAGACTGTTAATCTAATTTATTTTGCTTGGGAAGGCAGAGTCACTAGCTTGTCTTCTCTGCCTGAATAGAGGAATCTGAAATCAGATCCTCAGCTAATATCCAAAAGCCCTAAATGAGGAGATTATTGCTTTGGTTATTTGGTTAAATGGCATATCAACCCTTGAGGGTTATCTAATGCCAAATCACACACACACACACACACACACACACATATATATATATATATATATATATATAATTTGTAAGCAAATAGTTTGCAGGAAACTTTATTTTCAAATGAGTTAGAGCTCATTTGCTTGCACACAGTCAAGTATTGCTATCTAATACTAATAATTTATATAATATTAATCATTTGTTTGCACACAGTTAAAATGGTTTCAAGTATTGGTAACCCTAATAATTCTATTTAATATTAATCATTTATTTGCATACAGTTAAATGGTTTCAAGTATTGCTATCTCAGCACAATTGAGCTCAGCCACTACCTTCAAGCAGCTTTAAGACAAAATAGGGTTGGGTACAAGAGCAATCATATAAGTGCTAAGGCTTGAAATGATCAGCCAATTGCTTAAAGCAAGCCTCTCCAACCACTTGTTTAGCCCAATAAGAGCCAAAATGCAGTGTTGCAGGTCACATGACCACTTCAGTTGCCAAGTCATGGACTGCTCAGCCACCAGAATTCCATTCTAAAGTATTACAGATCATCAGCCATGGCCAATAAGTGGTCACATTGAGGTTTTTTTTAACCCACTGCAGCGGTACAGTCAGTGTATTCTACAGCCTCAATTGATAAGTGAGGAGGGTTACCTGGAATCATGACCAAGTATTGAAGACTATAGCAGTATGATTAGCCACTGCAACCAGCTCCACATAGTGAATGTCCTGCATATGATATTAAACTGCATCCAGTGATGAGGTTCCAGTTTTGGAGCTCTGAGAGTGGAGTCACTCCTTTACTGCTATAACTCCCAGGTTCACTCTGACTCAGAGTGGTAGTACCAGTTAAGGTCAAATAGATTTGCTTGAAAATTATTGGTATTGGATAAGAATATATGAAACCATATAACATTAGGAAAACAAATGATTATTATTAAATAGAATTATATTAATGTTAGGAATACTTGAAAACAATTCTATTCAAATTATTAATATTAAGAACAGTTACTTGAACTTATAATTATTTACTAAGGATTATTATTATTAGTGGCTTGGTTTCAAGCAACAAATGATAACTTTTAGTAAGCAATTATAGCCAACTTGGTGAGCCTACTATTATATATATATATATATATATATATATATATATATATATATTGTTTAGACAAATTAGACCATGGAACTTTCCTTTTTATGATCTTATATTTTTTCTCTAGTTTTTTCTGTATCAGGGTCCAGTTGACGGAGAAGTTGCCCAAGGTTCTTCTCTCAAGCATTTTTGATCATATCGCTTGTTTTCAGGGGGATTATTTTTTTGTAGGTATTGTTTTTGTTTAGTTTGGGAGCAAAATTTATTTTGTTGGAAGGGTTTATTATTGGTGGGGGTAACTTGGTTCTGGTTTCTTTGTTTAATGACATATCAACCTTGGTAGGTTATTTAATGCTAAAGCAATCCTTGTAGAAGACCAATAGTGGTAGTACTTAACACTTGGCTGGGAGAATAAGGGGGTTCATACTTTTCCCAAGAGTATTAATCCAAAAGTGAACATAATAGCATGACTGGAAGTCAAACTCATTACAATTACACAGTCCAGCACTTTAACCATTATGGCACAGGGATTCTCCCAGGGGTGTATTTGGTTAGTGCAACAGTAGTTGATGATTAGTATGTTAGTGCTGGTATTTGATACTATTTTACTTATGTTTGGTTGTTTATTTTTAATACTGATGACTTCAAGGATGTGTAGATGTTTTTTACCATTATTTTTATGTAGGATTTTGGTATTATTGGTGAGGATTTTTTATTTTGACAGATGTGAATTTGTCAATGTTATTACTATGTGTTGAAGTCATGAGCTGTTCTATGGCATTAGTATCAGAAGGGTGGTATGTAATGCAGCAGAAGTTGGTTGTAGTATGACCAATATAGCTACTAAGAGTTCTTGATTATATATATATATATATATATATATATATATATATATATATAGGGAGAGAGAAAGAGAGAGACAGGCAGACACACACACAGATATGTATAATGTATTTTCACATCATTTTTTTCAAAATTGCCCATTTCTATATAAAAGATACTTTGGATGATATAACAGAAATAGAAATTTATGATACATTAAAATTGATAAAAATCCATAACTATTCAATGGTGAATGTGGAATGCTTTGGTCAAATATTTGCCACTAAAGTTGCATTGTTATGGTAACATGTGGCATGCTTGCTGGTACTCAAAGTGAGCAAGAGTCATGTTACTTTAACAAAGAAAATTTTTTAAAATAGAAAAATAATCACAGAAATTCAAATACATAAATATAAATGATACTAATATATAAATATGTTTATTTTCGAAAAAAAAAAATAAATAATAATATTCTCATTAAAATTCCAATATAGCCATTAATTTTTTTATGAGTAAAAGTAATAAATAACTTTCACCAAATGAAAAAATTATCTTCCTTAATTTTTAAAAATGAAATTCAAGAGAGAATATCTTCATTTGTTTAGTGTTGCAACACATGACCTGTCTGTACAATGTTGACTAAATGAAGAAGGAAGGATCAGAAGAAAATGAATTAATTTGATTTCTAAAGCTTTAAAATAAATTCTAAACAAAGTCAAAAAAGTTTTTATTATAAGTTTTTAGAAAATATATTTTCCCCACCCATAGGTAAATATTTTTAAAAGGTAGTTATAGGGAGTTTTGAGTACAGGTGACAAATCAATTGAAGATTTCAGATGAGAAAAAGCTAAGTAACTATAATCTTGAGAGTAAGAAAGTAAGACACAATCCAAAAAAACTCACTCCACAGTCACTGAGTTTGCCATTTATATTTGTCTTTCCACAATATAAACCAGGACAGAGAGGCATCTTGAGAGCTGAAAATAGAAAAGACAAGCATAAGAAATAGATGAAAATGTTACAAAATAAAATACATCATACATAACCAATCAATATTTGTAAATGTATTATCAATCAAAAAAGACGAGAATAAAGCAAAAACATACAAGTAAATGTTGTAAAAGTAATATATATGTACCTTTAATCCTTCAGATTTGACATGTTAAGTGGGAGAGAAATAGACTATGCTAAATGAAATATACCCCCCTCACCATATCTGTGCTCATATGCTTTTATTACATGAGTCAGTAGGTGAACTGGTTTACAAAATTAATTTTTAGAATATCAGCTCTCCTTGTGATGACCTTGCTGTTACACCTGTCCCAGATATTCACTCTCCACCAAGATTTCTTGCTTCCACTTGAAATACAATTGCAGTACTGGAATTGAAACTAACAATTGCATTATTTTTTTAATTCCATAAAATGTAACTAGACTTAAAAAGTAAATGAACATACATGAAATTTCTATGATCATATATTCTGATTCAGTTAAAGATGGAATGAAGTGATAGTCTATAAATATCAACACTCATTAATAAATCTTTAAGATTCTCTATTGCATAAATTCTAAAAAGTATTTTTCATATATTTTTAATGTTAACCCACTTTTCACATGAATGATCATTTACAGTACCTTCTCCATAAAACTGTGGAAATCTTTTTATTCTTTTTTATTTGAGTCACGCTTTTAGCTTTCTTAAAATTAAAAAAAGAATAAGCCAAAAAGGTTGTTTATTATCTTAAATGATAATAAATAAAAAATATGTCAATTCAATAATTTTTTTAAATGCATGTTGATATGATAGCTGTCACAGTGCAATCAAAAGCAATCTTTCTTTTTAACAGAAATTAATCAAAATTAAATACTTCTAATGTTATCAAATGATAAGAATTGAATTTTTTTGCCAAGCTAATAAATACAAAGGATTTTTGCTAGAGAAAAAGAAATGTAAAAAATTTTTTAAATCTGAGCTAAAATTCAGTCAAATTACTGAAGCTTTAAGTCTGAATGTAAAAAGGATTGTAACAGAAAGAATCAAAGCATGAAGAAATCCTCATAGATTTGAAAAGTAAATTTTAGCAGTTAGAACAAAGATGAACAAAAAATTTTTAAATCACAAATTGAAGCAAAAGCTGATTGCTTAGATGCAAAACCAAGAATTACATGTTTAAAAAAACCCTGATAAATATATTCACTAACCATTAAAATATTAAAAAATAAAAAAGAAGCCGAAGATGAAAACTGAAAAATGAAACAACTTAGAAAAAGTATTGTGTAAAAGAATTTGAATAATTCTGAAGTTAAATATGTCAAAGAAGCAGTAAAAGAATTCAACTGATTATTGGGAAGTATTGGAAAATAATTCTAAAATGTTAATAAAAAATAAATTAAAAAAACAAAACAAAACAAGAGGATGCTTAACTATTTTGATATACTCAGACTAATGTCTTCATCTTTGTTGTTATTATAGTCAAAATGTTTCAGCCATTATATCCTTAAGGTTTCTTCAGGTATCCGTCATAGTTAGTAATCTTCTATGAGACAATGTCTTAGTGGATATAGGTTTAGGTTTCTTTGTTTAATGGCATATAAACTTTTGTTGGTTATTTAATACCAAAGCCATCCTTCTAGAACAGCAGTGATGCTATTTAACTGATAGCTAGGAGGATAAGGGGGTTCATACCTTTCTCAAGAGTTTTTTTCTGAAAGTGAACATAATAACATGACTGGAGTCAAACTCACTTAACTACAATTCCACAGGTCACCGCTTTAACCATTACATTATGAGGACACCCCCCAAGTGGATATAGGTGTTGGTTTAAGTGTATCTAATTACTTAGTGGTGATGAGTCCAACCTGTGGGTCAAGCAGTACATCAAGTCATATACTTTGGTTCTATAGAAGAGACAAGCAACATCACGAAGATAATTTGACTAGGAAGAATTAATTGATACAAGATATCTT
The DNA here is from genome assembly GCA_963585895.1 of Sepioteuthis lessoniana. Taxonomy (NCBI): domain Eukaryota; kingdom Metazoa; phylum Mollusca; class Cephalopoda; order Myopsida; family Loliginidae; genus Sepioteuthis; species Sepioteuthis lessoniana. The sequence goes on from OY757918.1 coordinate 74,832,834, forward strand.
TTAAGCAGGAACAACAGAATGAGAAAAATCTACCAACATAGATTGAATAAAAGGTCCAGTTTAAAATTCCCACAAGGTTACAATAAACATTTGAAGCAGGCCAGGGGATAAAACAGCTGAAACATTATGACTATAACAAAGATGAGGATACTAGTTCAACTAAATCAATGAATAATAACATTATGTAACAATTTTTTAATTTTTTCTTGTTCCTGGGCAAAAATGGAAAAAAATATTTATCTCTTCAAATTTTGTTTTTGACACCTAGGTAATCAAATTTTCAAATTTACTCATTTCCAAAATATTCCAAGTAAATTCAGTGCTGAGTAACCGATAGAGAAATTCACATCCACTTTGTAACATTTTTATTCATTTTTGTATAACTTTAATATGAATACATGTAAATTTGGATTCATATGTTGTTTTAGGTTGGTTTATTTGATACCAAAGATATCACAGTAGAAGAACAGCAATGATACTATTCAACCCATATCTAGGCGGATAAGGAGGTTCATACCTTTCCCAAAGATATCAGTCCAAAAGTGAACGTAATAGCACAACTGGAATTCAAACTCATTTACTTCAAGGTCTCAATCGAGCACTTTAGCCATTACGCCACTCCTGTATGTTGTTTTAATCAGACCTTATGTTTGCTTTGGTTTCTTAGTTTAATGATATATCAACCTTTTTAGATTATTTAATGCAAAAGCCATGTTTGGAGAAGGACAGTAGTGACACTATTTAATACATAACTGGAGGGGAGGGATAAAGGAGTTTATACTTTTCCAAATAGTATTAATCCAAAAGTGAATGTACAAGTACAACTGGAGTTTGAACTCACTACAGTCCAACATGTTAGTGACTACACCACTGAGAGTTCTAGTATTTACATAAATAAAAATGTGAATATAGATTAATTTTTTGAATTTCGTAATCCAGAAGGGAAAAGCAAAGTTTGACAGGAATGGCTATTTTCTCTAAGTAAATATGGATATAAATAATTTTACAACATAAGCAATTAAGAAATAACATAATATCCAGGAACAAAATTTGTGTCACATAGTGTAATGATAACTCATCACAGAAATTCAGACAAAAATGAAAAGGATGCTTAGTCATTCCATTTTGAATTAAAAGCCAAGTAGAATGATTTTCATTAGAAAGGTAGAGAAAAAAAAAGATGTTGCTTTCAAGAAAAAAGTGGTTATATCCAAACAGAAAGATTTGTCTCATACAAAGAACTGATGAACAGCTAAAACAAGTCAACATTCCCAAAACTTACCTGAGTCCATATTCTGGGAGTTTGTTATTTTTAATGTAAAAGAAAAGAAAAAAATTAGGTTTTCAAAATAAACATGCTACTTTTCACAATACCAAAATAATACCAACCATTTAATTAATGTTAACTTTTTAACCAGCTCATTGGCCTAGTTGGTAGAGTGTTCGCCAATGATCCGGGAGACCGGGGTTCAATCCCAGGTCAGGTCATACCAAAGACTTTAAAAATGGTACTTGATACCTACTTGCTTAATACTCAGCATTACAAGGTATGTATCAAGAGTAAATCCAGGGAAAGGAGTAGTGCCCTCCCCTACATCTCAGTGTAGTAGCTACTGAAAAGGGAGCCTTCGGGTCTCCCTCGACTATAGTTGCTAACTTTACTTACTTATATAGGAATATCATTTTAAAATTATTTTTTAACCTTAATTCACTTAAAGGCCACCGTTAGTTGCATAATATTCTATTGGTTTATTGATTTTAATGGGCATGTCAACACATTTACTGTTAAGTTATGCCTAGAGGTTAGGGAATTGCATTCATCATACATTTATATTTACATTTTTTGAGTACTTGTTTAAGAGTTTTTTTTGTACACAGTCCTATCAAATAGAATTAGTTTTTAAACAGATCTATTTGACCCATAGATGAAAACTTAACAGGTACTACTACTCCAGTTCAGCAGAGTGGACCTGGGAGTAATGGCAATGAAAGGGTACTTCACACTCCCAAGATCTGAAAAACTGGAGCTTTATCATCAGATGCAGTTTAGTCTCATATCCAGGACATTCCACTTTTTTTTGAGGTAGGTACATCTTATCCCTTTGCAAGGATTATAATCAGTGTAATTTAAGCCTCATCAATAAGATGTACATTCTATTGACAGAATTTATATAATAATTCATTGAAAATAACAAACAAGGAGAAATACTACATAATTAGCATTTAAATCTTTCTTGAGAAATTATAATCCCCAAGATATTATTAAGTTAGAAACTGGGTTGAAAATTGTTCTTATAACATTTCACTACTATTGCATCAACAAAAATCATATAACAATATATCATTTTTGCTGTGTTTTGATAATGTACATACAACAATCAAATTATAATATATATCAGGTGTAATAAACTACCAGACATTTTTAATTGAATTTCTTGAAATTTTTGAGAACAGAAAAAATATTTACTTAGAATGAAGGTATTAAAAACTAATGAGTATATCTTTTAATTATACATCAATTATGAAAATTAAAAATGCAAATCTTAAATTGATTGTATTAGTTTATAATCAAATATTTTCC
>OY757918.1:74835614-74905614 GCA_963585895.1 Sepioteuthis lessoniana
ATTCAAATTATTAATATTAAGAACAGTTACTTGAACTTATAATTATTTACTAAGGATTATTATTATTAGTGGCTTGGTTTCAAGCAACAAATGATAACTTTTAGTAAGCAATTATAGCCAACTTGGTGAGCCTACTATTATATATATATATATATATATATATATATATATATATATATTGTTTAGACAAATTAGACCATGGAACTTTCCTTTTTATGATCTTATATTTTTTCTCTAGTTTTTTCTGTATCAGGGTCCAGTTGACGGAGAAGTTGCCCAAGGTTCTTCTCTCAAGCATTTTTGATCATATCGCTTGTTTTCAGGGGGATTATTTTTTTGTAGGTATTGTTTTTGTTTAGTTTGGGAGCAAAATTTATTTTGTTGGAAGGGTTTATTATTGGTGGGGGTAACTTGGTTCTGGTTTCTTTGTTTAATGACATATCAACCTTGGTAGGTTATTTAATGCTAAAGCAATCCTTGTAGAAGACCAATAGTGGTAGTACTTAACACTTGGCTGGGAGAATAAGGGGGTTCATACTTTTCCCAAGAGTATTAATCCAAAAGTGAACATAATAGCATGACTGGAAGTCAAACTCATTACAATTACACAGTCCAGCACTTTAACCATTATGGCACAGGGATTCTCCCAGGGGTGTATTTGGTTAGTGCAACAGTAGTTGATGATTAGTATGTTAGTGCTGGTATTTGATACTATTTTACTTATGTTTGGTTGTTTATTTTTAATACTGATGACTTCAAGGATGTGTAGATGTTTTTTACCATTATTTTTATGTAGGATTTTGGTATTATTGGTGAGGATTTTTTATTTTGACAGATGTGAATTTGTCAATGTTATTACTATGTGTTGAAGTCATGAGCTGTTCTATGGCATTAGTATCAGAAGGGTGGTATGTAATGCAGCAGAAGTTGGTTGTAGTATGACCAATATAGCTACTAAGAGTTCTTGATTATATATATATATATATATATATATATATATATATATATATATAGGGAGAGAGAAAGAGAGAGACAGGCAGACACACACACAGATATGTATAATGTATTTTCACATCATTTTTTTCAAAATTGCCCATTTCTATATAAAAGATACTTTGGATGATATAACAGAAATAGAAATTTATGATACATTAAAATTGATAAAAATCCATAACTATTCAATGGTGAATGTGGAATGCTTTGGTCAAATATTTGCCACTAAAGTTGCATTGTTATGGTAACATGTGGCATGCTTGCTGGTACTCAAAGTGAGCAAGAGTCATGTTACTTTAACAAAGAAAATTTTTTAAAATAGAAAAATAATCACAGAAATTCAAATACATAAATATAAATGATACTAATATATAAATATGTTTATTTTCGAAAAAAAAAAATAAATAATAATATTCTCATTAAAATTCCAATATAGCCATTAATTTTTTTATGAGTAAAAGTAATAAATAACTTTCACCAAATGAAAAAATTATCTTCCTTAATTTTTAAAAATGAAATTCAAGAGAGAATATCTTCATTTGTTTAGTGTTGCAACACATGACCTGTCTGTACAATGTTGACTAAATGAAGAAGGAAGGATCAGAAGAAAATGAATTAATTTGATTTCTAAAGCTTTAAAATAAATTCTAAACAAAGTCAAAAAAGTTTTTATTATAAGTTTTTAGAAAATATATTTTCCCCACCCATAGGTAAATATTTTTAAAAGGTAGTTATAGGGAGTTTTGAGTACAGGTGACAAATCAATTGAAGATTTCAGATGAGAAAAAGCTAAGTAACTATAATCTTGAGAGTAAGAAAGTAAGACACAATCCAAAAAAACTCACTCCACAGTCACTGAGTTTGCCATTTATATTTGTCTTTCCACAATATAAACCAGGACAGAGAGGCATCTTGAGAGCTGAAAATAGAAAAGACAAGCATAAGAAATAGATGAAAATGTTACAAAATAAAATACATCATACATAACCAATCAATATTTGTAAATGTATTATCAATCAAAAAAGACGAGAATAAAGCAAAAACATACAAGTAAATGTTGTAAAAGTAATATATATGTACCTTTAATCCTTCAGATTTGACATGTTAAGTGGGAGAGAAATAGACTATGCTAAATGAAATATACCCCCCTCACCATATCTGTGCTCATATGCTTTTATTACATGAGTCAGTAGGTGAACTGGTTTACAAAATTAATTTTTAGAATATCAGCTCTCCTTGTGATGACCTTGCTGTTACACCTGTCCCAGATATTCACTCTCCACCAAGATTTCTTGCTTCCACTTGAAATACAATTGCAGTACTGGAATTGAAACTAACAATTGCATTATTTTTTTAATTCCATAAAATGTAACTAGACTTAAAAAGTAAATGAACATACATGAAATTTCTATGATCATATATTCTGATTCAGTTAAAGATGGAATGAAGTGATAGTCTATAAATATCAACACTCATTAATAAATCTTTAAGATTCTCTATTGCATAAATTCTAAAAAGTATTTTTCATATATTTTTAATGTTAACCCACTTTTCACATGAATGATCATTTACAGTACCTTCTCCATAAAACTGTGGAAATCTTTTTATTCTTTTTTATTTGAGTCACGCTTTTAGCTTTCTTAAAATTAAAAAAAGAATAAGCCAAAAAGGTTGTTTATTATCTTAAATGATAATAAATAAAAAATATGTCAATTCAATAATTTTTTTAAATGCATGTTGATATGATAGCTGTCACAGTGCAATCAAAAGCAATCTTTCTTTTTAACAGAAATTAATCAAAATTAAATACTTCTAATGTTATCAAATGATAAGAATTGAATTTTTTTGCCAAGCTAATAAATACAAAGGATTTTTGCTAGAGAAAAAGAAATGTAAAAAATTTTTTAAATCTGAGCTAAAATTCAGTCAAATTACTGAAGCTTTAAGTCTGAATGTAAAAAGGATTGTAACAGAAAGAATCAAAGCATGAAGAAATCCTCATAGATTTGAAAAGTAAATTTTAGCAGTTAGAACAAAGATGAACAAAAAATTTTTAAATCACAAATTGAAGCAAAAGCTGATTGCTTAGATGCAAAACCAAGAATTACATGTTTAAAAAAACCCTGATAAATATATTCACTAACCATTAAAATATTAAAAAATAAAAAAGAAGCCGAAGATGAAAACTGAAAAATGAAACAACTTAGAAAAAGTATTGTGTAAAAGAATTTGAATAATTCTGAAGTTAAATATGTCAAAGAAGCAGTAAAAGAATTCAACTGATTATTGGGAAGTATTGGAAAATAATTCTAAAATGTTAATAAAAAATAAATTAAAAAAACAAAACAAAACAAGAGGATGCTTAACTATTTTGATATACTCAGACTAATGTCTTCATCTTTGTTGTTATTATAGTCAAAATGTTTCAGCCATTATATCCTTAAGGTTTCTTCAGGTATCCGTCATAGTTAGTAATCTTCTATGAGACAATGTCTTAGTGGATATAGGTTTAGGTTTCTTTGTTTAATGGCATATAAACTTTTGTTGGTTATTTAATACCAAAGCCATCCTTCTAGAACAGCAGTGATGCTATTTAACTGATAGCTAGGAGGATAAGGGGGTTCATACCTTTCTCAAGAGTTTTTTTCTGAAAGTGAACATAATAACATGACTGGAGTCAAACTCACTTAACTACAATTCCACAGGTCACCGCTTTAACCATTACATTATGAGGACACCCCCCAAGTGGATATAGGTGTTGGTTTAAGTGTATCTAATTACTTAGTGGTGATGAGTCCAACCTGTGGGTCAAGCAGTACATCAAGTCATATACTTTGGTTCTATAGAAGAGACAAGCAACATCACGAAGATAATTTGACTAGGAAGAATTAATTGATACAAGATATCTTTTAAGCAGGAACAACAGAATGAGAAAAATCTACCAACATAGATTGAATAAAAGGTCCAGTTTAAAATTCCCACAAGGTTACAATAAACATTTGAAGCAGGCCAGGGGATAAAACAGCTGAAACATTATGACTATAACAAAGATGAGGATACTAGTTCAACTAAATCAATGAATAATAACATTATGTAACAATTTTTTAATTTTTTCTTGTTCCTGGGCAAAAATGGAAAAAAATATTTATCTCTTCAAATTTTGTTTTTGACACCTAGGTAATCAAATTTTCAAATTTACTCATTTCCAAAATATTCCAAGTAAATTCAGTGCTGAGTAACCGATAGAGAAATTCACATCCACTTTGTAACATTTTTATTCATTTTTGTATAACTTTAATATGAATACATGTAAATTTGGATTCATATGTTGTTTTAGGTTGGTTTATTTGATACCAAAGATATCACAGTAGAAGAACAGCAATGATACTATTCAACCCATATCTAGGCGGATAAGGAGGTTCATACCTTTCCCAAAGATATCAGTCCAAAAGTGAACGTAATAGCACAACTGGAATTCAAACTCATTTACTTCAAGGTCTCAATCGAGCACTTTAGCCATTACGCCACTCCTGTATGTTGTTTTAATCAGACCTTATGTTTGCTTTGGTTTCTTAGTTTAATGATATATCAACCTTTTTAGATTATTTAATGCAAAAGCCATGTTTGGAGAAGGACAGTAGTGACACTATTTAATACATAACTGGAGGGGAGGGATAAAGGAGTTTATACTTTTCCAAATAGTATTAATCCAAAAGTGAATGTACAAGTACAACTGGAGTTTGAACTCACTACAGTCCAACATGTTAGTGACTACACCACTGAGAGTTCTAGTATTTACATAAATAAAAATGTGAATATAGATTAATTTTTTGAATTTCGTAATCCAGAAGGGAAAAGCAAAGTTTGACAGGAATGGCTATTTTCTCTAAGTAAATATGGATATAAATAATTTTACAACATAAGCAATTAAGAAATAACATAATATCCAGGAACAAAATTTGTGTCACATAGTGTAATGATAACTCATCACAGAAATTCAGACAAAAATGAAAAGGATGCTTAGTCATTCCATTTTGAATTAAAAGCCAAGTAGAATGATTTTCATTAGAAAGGTAGAGAAAAAAAAAGATGTTGCTTTCAAGAAAAAAGTGGTTATATCCAAACAGAAAGATTTGTCTCATACAAAGAACTGATGAACAGCTAAAACAAGTCAACATTCCCAAAACTTACCTGAGTCCATATTCTGGGAGTTTGTTATTTTTAATGTAAAAGAAAAGAAAAAAATTAGGTTTTCAAAATAAACATGCTACTTTTCACAATACCAAAATAATACCAACCATTTAATTAATGTTAACTTTTTAACCAGCTCATTGGCCTAGTTGGTAGAGTGTTCGCCAATGATCCGGGAGACCGGGGTTCAATCCCAGGTCAGGTCATACCAAAGACTTTAAAAATGGTACTTGATACCTACTTGCTTAATACTCAGCATTACAAGGTATGTATCAAGAGTAAATCCAGGGAAAGGAGTAGTGCCCTCCCCTACATCTCAGTGTAGTAGCTACTGAAAAGGGAGCCTTCGGGTCTCCCTCGACTATAGTTGCTAACTTTACTTACTTATATAGGAATATCATTTTAAAATTATTTTTTAACCTTAATTCACTTAAAGGCCACCGTTAGTTGCATAATATTCTATTGGTTTATTGATTTTAATGGGCATGTCAACACATTTACTGTTAAGTTATGCCTAGAGGTTAGGGAATTGCATTCATCATACATTTATATTTACATTTTTTGAGTACTTGTTTAAGAGTTTTTTTTGTACACAGTCCTATCAAATAGAATTAGTTTTTAAACAGATCTATTTGACCCATAGATGAAAACTTAACAGGTACTACTACTCCAGTTCAGCAGAGTGGACCTGGGAGTAATGGCAATGAAAGGGTACTTCACACTCCCAAGATCTGAAAAACTGGAGCTTTATCATCAGATGCAGTTTAGTCTCATATCCAGGACATTCCACTTTTTTTTGAGGTAGGTACATCTTATCCCTTTGCAAGGATTATAATCAGTGTAATTTAAGCCTCATCAATAAGATGTACATTCTATTGACAGAATTTATATAATAATTCATTGAAAATAACAAACAAGGAGAAATACTACATAATTAGCATTTAAATCTTTCTTGAGAAATTATAATCCCCAAGATATTATTAAGTTAGAAACTGGGTTGAAAATTGTTCTTATAACATTTCACTACTATTGCATCAACAAAAATCATATAACAATATATCATTTTTGCTGTGTTTTGATAATGTACATACAACAATCAAATTATAATATATATCAGGTGTAATAAACTACCAGACATTTTTAATTGAATTTCTTGAAATTTTTGAGAACAGAAAAAATATTTACTTAGAATGAAGGTATTAAAAACTAATGAGTATATCTTTTAATTATACATCAATTATGAAAATTAAAAATGCAAATCTTAAATTGATTGTATTAGTTTATAATCAAATATTTTCCCGGATAGAATGAGACCTTTACTACTTTGTAAAATTGGTTTCAGTTTCTTTGTTTAATGTTATATCAACTTTTGTGGGTTATTTAATACCAAAGCTATCCTTGTAAAAGAACAGTAGTGGTACTATTTAACCCATAACTGGGTACTTTGTAAAATATTTTTCAAAGGAGTAAAATATAAACAAAAATAGAATAGACATAAGTCTTTAATAATAATAGTATTTTGAAAGAGGAGTTCAAATTAATTAAAAAATGTTTGACTACAGAAATCTTTTTATCTAATCTAATTTTTACAGAAAGTCAAATATATTTTTAGTGTGTGTATGTGGAAGTGCATTCCCTGTTATTAAATAGTATGTAATAAAATAATGTTCAGTCCAAAATATAACTTGGTTTTCATTAAAAAGCTGTACATATTTTGTAGGCATTTTTTTTACAGGTCTGTTTTAACCTCTTATTGATCAAGTATAAATATTTTCACGCAATAGTGAAAAATCTGCAGCAAAGAAGTTTCCTATGAAACTTCCCTTATATCATTCATAAGTAAGTTTTTGTTGTTGTTATTAATGCAGGGTATGGTTTTCAAGCTACACACCTAGTTGTCGGGGTGCATTTGACATTTCACTCATCCATCTGGTAGGTAAAGGTGTGAACTACACTGGACAGTGAGAATTATAGTTTAAATGATAAAGGGTAAAATACTGCAAGTAAAAAAAGGGAGACTGATGAAAAGGTTTACAGTTGTAATTATCAATCTGGGTACCTCCAAGAGTTTATGTCTGCCACTCGTTTTATGTTTAGGTTGCTTTAGTATTTGGCCACCAGATCTAAAGGACATGCCTTTTTTCTTTTTTTTAACAGACAAATATAAATAATTTTATGAAAAGATGTGTCAACACTTAAAATAAGAGAGCAGATAAGAACTATTTTAAATAACACAACACAGATTCCAAGATGTTTTTTAATTAATCATCAGTAATATGATGTGATATATAATTTCAAAGGCTTGAGATAGGAGAAATGTCATGATTGTAAAATATGGAAAAAACCTAATACTGTTCATCAAGACTTGGCCACTAAGTTTTTAATACCAAAAAACAAGAATGCATACAGTGGTTGAAACCGATGAAAACTACACTTCAAACAGAAACTTGATTTTTTAAAGTTCAAATAAGCCAATTTTGTATATCATTCAAAATTAATAAATTATCTTGTAATTGTAAAGTGAACATTCTTAATGAAAGTTATAGGCTTTAAAATGTAGTCAATCATTTTTATGTTTCTTTGTGTTTAATGTATTTGTTAAAACTAACTATCTCTCACTATTCATTTTACTTTTGGTCTTAATAACTGATGATTAATATTTCATTTAATATTCATTAGTAGCATAAAAAAAACAAACACATATAGTTATTATTAATCGGGGAAAAAGCCTGGTTAACAAAAGGAAAGAACGTTTATTAAGACTGATTTAATCAAAAGAGTAATACAACCAAAAGACATCTTTTTTAATGCTTACTTTTGAAGTAACAGAACTTTTATTGATTGACTATGATATCGAAAAATAACATACATCTCATTTTTCGGTCAACACCTTTTTTGACTGTGAATAATGAGCTTTAAAACAAGATGAAAAACTCAATCACAGACGACAAATAAAGAAAAAAGAGATTAAAAACAGGATTATCAAATGGTGTAATGGTTATCGTCAAAGGAAATGGACACAGTGACATGAGTTCAAATCCTGGACGAGACTGATTGCATTTCACATAGCACTAATACCCTTGGGAAAGGTATGAATCCAATTATTCTCCCTCCAGCTATGGGTAAATAGTAGAGCAGACTGGGTTCTTCAGCCTTGGTGAGGCAACTAGTCTAGGAGAAGGAAAACTCTGAATTCAAACCTGTTAAACTCCGCTTAAAAATTGACCTTGTGTCATATCCTGCCCGAGCAGAGGGGTTTGGGTAAATAGGATCAAATAATATATATTTTTTCTATATGGTGTTGGTTGAAAAAAGTAAAATTTATGATGGAGAAAGAGTTACCACAAAAATACAGTGACCCTTATTTTTTCTTAAAATAAAAAATCTATTACATATCTATTATAGAATTTTATATATATTGGTGTAATGGTTAACATAATAGGAAATGGATATGGTGACGCAAGTTCAAATCCAAGACGAGGCTGTTTGCATTTCACATAGAGACAATATCCTTGGGAAAGGTAGGAATTTAACTATGATTTAAATTATAGGACAGACTGGGCTCTTTAACCTTGGTATGGCAACCAGTCTAGAAGAAGGAAAACTGAATTCTAACCGGTTACAAATTAATTTTGTGTCACATCCTGTTCATGCTGAGGGACTGGGTAATACATATATATGTGTGTGAGAGAGAAAAAAAACTAAGCAAATCGTTCTCAAAACGTTTCTTCATAAATCAGATAATATTGGTCAGAATATTTGAGTCGAATAAACCTAAAATAAATGAATGTTTACAAACCCCCTTCATGCATTTTTACAAAAAGAAAATACTTTGCATCATCAGATGAGATAGATTTGGATTTTTTGGTAAAAATCTATAAGACAGTCATGAGAAGGTGAGTAAACATTCATCTATTTCAGCTTATACATATATATTCACTAACGACACAGAACATAACCATGACAATCACTTGGTTTCGTTGGCCACCAATCGTAAGAGAAAAATAAAGTAGTAATTCTTTTTATTGAATTAAAAGAAAAACCTAGATGATTTGAATTTAAAAAATGTGATAGGGATCAAATTTGAGACACAAATGACAGTATACAGTCCCGTCCGTAAAAAAATTCAAAACATTTTCGCTACGAATTTTGTTTGTTTCGCATTCAGAAGAACTTAATCTATTCAAGAATTTGTCAAATTTTAGATTAATTATATTTTATTGAATCAGACGAGAATTTTATCTACTACATAAATACAATGGCAAAATGGTCTCTTGACTTTTGATCATTTCTCTGATACATATACACGAGTTATCTTTCCTTTGTTTTGATTTTAATTCGAATTGATGTTGACACTAACCTTCGTTGTACATTTATTTATCAATAATAAGTGAAAGTTACCAAATAATTCCGTAAAAATTCAAAACGAAAATTGGAGTATATGTTTTAGTAGTCAGATTTCAATAATATTCTTTAAAGGGTTTTAAAATCCCTAAAAGAACAATTAATTTCAAATTTGATAAATTTACTCGAGGAAGTTCTGAATAAAAAAGTAAATTTAAAAAAAATATTTTTACTCGTCAGTTGTGCCAAATTCCTCCTAATCGCCAAGTGAAGAAATATTTTCTGTCAATGTCACCGATTAAATCATGTCACCCCTTTTTTAAAAATAACTTCCCTGCTAAAAGCGTCAGTTCTAAGAAATTGTGCTTTTTATTTTTTACAACTCAATGAATATTGATACTTGTTCAGAAAATTTGTTTTAGGAAATATATGTGATAATAGGGGAAGATCACATTGTATTGAGTTGAAGATGTAGTTTTTAAATGTAAATGTTCAGTAAAGAAAAATCTAAGATAATGACTGAAACTTATTTATATTTGGTTGGTGAATGTAAGTCTTACATATTTCTATATAGTTTTTTGTATATAATTACAAACATCTCTGCAGCGGATATTCTGGATAAACACCTAAATACGCAGAATTTTATCAAAGGTACATTTAGAATGCAAAAAATAATGAAATTATTAATTATTATAAATTATTGATTGCAACTAACTTTAAGTAAAATTAAACCGATTTCACCAGTTCTGTTTGTTCACGTTACTGGAACATAACACCGATTCTGGGCAAAGACAATATGAAAAAGGTTATATTAAATGTTAGACCCAGGTAGTCCAGACATGATAAAATAGAAGTATATTACAATTAACTTTAAAAACGAAACTACCTTAATAAACACTGGTGCAACAACGGAACAGTTGAAATTAACACAAAATATAATAACCCGCTCTCTTCGAACTAAAAAAACCGGAAAACCCATTCACACAAATTTTTAAAAACACAATAAGCTTGTATGTTTCACAATTACGATGAACTTACAGGTTAAATAATTCGTTTAAAAAGAGTGCCCCAATCCTAGTTGTTATGACGAACTTTAAGGTAGGCCCATGCTGCTACCATTGAAATGGCGTCCAATTATAGTTGACTACAGATTTGTCTATAATATTATTGTTAAAACAGTGCTTCAGCCGAATAAAGGTTTATTTTTATTTCGAAATTTAATATAATAATAATATAGAAAAGATTCATAAATGAGAATAATGCAAGGAATAATTGAAAAATTATGAATTATTAATAAAATAATTGGTCAGAAAATCCTTAGCGTGAATAGAGTCATTTTGTGATGAAAAATACAATTTTGATGCTTAGCATAAATAAAGTAATTATAATTATATGCAGTACATCTAAACTTTTTCTATATTACTGAATAGAAAATAATTTTCTTTTTTGTATGCAAACAGACAGCAATGCATTAAACATGTAAAATAATGTCTACATACCTCTGGAATTTGAACCTTATTCTAAGGTGAAATATAATTTGTGTTAGCATTGCTTATATATATATATATATATATATATATATATATATATATATATATGTATGTATGTATGTATGTATGTATGTATGTATGTTTGTGTGTGTGTGTGTGTGTATAAGCAATATAAACAATGCTAACAATTCAATAAATAAAATCATCCACTGAATAACTTGTGTTTTTCATACTGTCAGTTAATATATATATATATATATATATATATATATATACACACACACACATGAGGCTCAGCCAAAAAGTTCATAGGCTGATAAAGATACTTTCATGGTTGGTTGGTTGGGTTTTATGACATTTTAATGAAGGGATGTTGTTATTGTCATTATTTTTAGTGTGGAAATATAGTAACGTGCGTGTGTGTGTGTTTGGTTAGTTGTTCCCTTGCTAAATGTTGTTGGAAAATAAAGGAGGATGAAGAAGTAAGAAGATGCCGTGAGGTTTTATATGAAGGTTTTTAATGGCAGCATGGAATAAAGGGTTTATGTTTATGCTGCAAGTCTCATAGGAAGGAAAGAAGTAAGGAAACGAAATGAAGTTATGATTGAGTTGAGAAAGCATTTTAGCAGCTAAATGCCTGAATGAAAAGTGCATCGTTAGGTTATGGCATTGTTGAATGTGTGAGTGGGATATGTTTGCCATAGAGTAGCAAAAGCTGTGTTTGCTGTTTGTGGACAGAAATGATTGTAGTCACCGTGAGTTTGTTTCAGGGAGAAGCATGAATGTCTCCAGAAAATATTGCCCAAAGGTGAAGTAGCGAGGTGTTGGAGCGGAATTTTGCATCACAGTCGACATAGCCAATTTTGGGGGTGATGTAAAGTTGTTCCTGTGTGTGGCGTATTGAATTCATCTAATTCATATTCAACTGGGTTCCCTTGGTCTAAGAGAATAGACGCAAGGGGTCCATAAATTAGATGGCTTTCCTCATTGTGTCGATGCTGCTGCTGCTATTGAAGAGCAGACAGTAAGACGTCTGTCCTGAACGAAGAAGTTCTGAGAAAAAAAGAGTGTTTGGCGGCTTCCCCAATTTCTGCTGCCCGGAAAGATGATCCGGGTTGAATAGGATAAGTCATCCTGATTGGGTGAAATTATGTGTCGACCCTAACAGTCGATTTAAATTACACGCCAAACAAAAATACGAAACTCTTTCTGCTACAGCATATCAACCTTTGTAGGTTAATTAATGCCAAATCCATTTTTATACAAATAATCAGTTCTATTTAAACAATTCAGTTTAGCATGAGTACACAGTTTAATTGTCAAAAACATTTCTATTTCAAGCTATTCAGTTTAGTCAAACAGTTCTAATTCAAACAATATTAGTTTAGTATAAGTATAGGTTTTGTTTACACACAGTTAAATGTCAAAACAGTTCTATTTCAAGTAATTCAGTTTAGCATAAGTACACATTTTAGCTCTATTTGACCCATGGATAGGACCTTATTAGGTGTTACCACTTTGCATTCCCCAAAGCTCCAGGATTACGGGAACCTTACCATTAGATTGTTTAGTGTCATATCCAGGACACTCATTATAGAGGGGGGGGCTTACCTCTCAGCAGACGTGCTGTCAGTGTATTTTACAGCCCCGACCAACTGGGCAATACTTTCATGGAATGTGACCAAATAAGGTTTACTTTCTTAAACATTAGTTACATAATTATGCACTGATGAACTTGGACTAGTGTCCCCATCTTGGTTGTTATTTGAAAAACAACAGCCAGCATTGTAAAAAATATTTTTTGAAGATGGACTCATTCACTGAGAGAAGAGCAATGTTTTGCTATTCTTGTTACAGAGTAGCAGATTGTAAAGTATTTTTTAGTTCACTCACCTGGAGGGTGGCAGAAAGGGACAGAGCTGTTCTTATTGGCATTGGATTGGGCAAAACAGTGGATTTGCTGCTGCTATTGTGGTGGGAGAAGAGTCAATGGTTCTTTTTTGGAAGTGGGAGAAGGAAGAAAAATTTCATTTTCTTTTCTCGATAACACCTCATTGGGTGAAGATTGTCTCAGGCAAAAAGTTTATTTTAAATGGTCAAGCAGAAAAACAGGTAGCTTCTGAGAGATGCAGGCCCGGAGATTTTTGAGTTGAAACTCACTTTTATGGTCAAACTGAGAGATGAGTAATTCTCTGAAATAAGTGGTCTAGAAGTCACCAATTTGTTTATTAGCTATCTTGTGGAAAAACAAACTGGAATAATTCAGGTTAAAAGGACCGGCAGATCCCAAACAGAAAGAAAGAAGAAACTAAAGAAAAGCAGAAGAGGTTACCAACTAAACTACAAACTCTCCCCACAGACAACAAGAAAGGAAAGAAAGAAAAGAGTAAACTCTCACCACAGACAACAATGAAAGAAAAGAAAAGAAAAGAAATAAAAGAGTAAAGAAATGAAAGAAAAAAGAATAACTTTTCACCAACTAAACTACAAACTCTCCCCAAAAGAAAAAGGAAAGAAAGAAAAAAAGTTAAGAAAAAAGGGAGCTGGTTTCAGACACTTACAGAGAAGTAAGATACATGTAATTTTAGATACTTTTATTCATGTGACCCTAATGAATGTAAGAGATATGTAATTTTTGCTAATGCTTTTAATGTTGCTTTAGTTTTATGTTTTGTTAATGGGTTAATTTCTTCATAAGGACTGATATGCAACCCACTAGCTGTAGTCTTTTTTGGTCCACTTTATTGAATAAAGCATTTGTAACTTGTGTTATAAGTGTTTTGTTTGTTGTTAGCTCCGACTTATTTCTTTTCAGCATTGGGACCTTTACATCCAGTGGTTTTTTATTTTGTTGATTTGTTTTAAAGTCGGTTTTTGGTAATGACCCCAAAAAATTCAACCGCATCAAGTGTCTGTCAAAGTCAGAAACCTTCTGGAAATTTCAAGCCAAACCCGGCATTTGATTAACTGGGATAGATTGTTTTAACATTTCTTGGAATGCTTGGTGGTAAGGAAAATATTTAGTTGAGTCCCCACTCACCTAAGATCAATTAGTATATCTTGTGCAGTTTCCATTTAGCTTTTTCTCAATACGTTTTGTCAACATCCATGTAGTGCATCTGTACAGTAGTATTGAAGCAACGGCTGCTTCGAAGAAATCCCATTTTATTCTATCAGATAGATCAGACTCCCAGATTATCAATAGCCTATCAGTAGCAGTCCACACTTTTCTATATATATCTAGGTATATATTGATATTTCTTTCAGTAGATTAGACTTTGCTGCTGTGGTATGTGAACTTACAGGAACTCCACCAGAATGCTACAAGCTATATTTAACAAATCCTGGAAGCAATACCCCACAAAGCAACGGCTGTACAGCCACTTACTTCCCATCACTAAAACCATCTAGATAAGATGAACAAAACATGCAGGACACTGCTGGAAAAGCAAGGATGACCAACAAGAACTTACCAACAACAGTTCTGAGCGCACACATGATCCTATTTACCCGACCCCTCCGCTCGGGCAGGATATGACACAAGGTCAATTTTTTAAGCGGAGTTTAGCAGGTTTGAATTCAAAGTTTTCCTTCTCCTAGACTAGTTGCCTACCAAGGCTGAAGAACCTAGTCTGCCCTACTATTTACCCATAGCTGGAGGGAGAATAATTGGATTCATACCTTTCCCAAGGGTATGAGCGCACACATGATGTAGTCTGGAAGACCTGCCAGGAGTGATTGATGATAGGGACAAATGGAGTGTGAGAGTCAGGGAAATTTGAACAAGCAGCACAACTTGATGATGATGATGATGATGATGAAGATATCCATGATATACTAACACTGAATACAACAGAAGGAAATACAAGATAAACACATTCACACATACAAGAACATTTAACCTTTTATATACATAATATATATACAAGTAGTATTAAATGAAAGAATTCATAAACTTGTCGCATGGTAGAATTATGCACATTTCTTGGTAGGGTCAGAGATAACGTTTCTTCTTTTCAAAGAACAATATGCATATATTTTTATCTGCTAGGACACATTCATATATTCTTTCTTTCAATATCACTTGTATGTATATTATGTATATATTATTGTTTCTGTATGTATAAAGTAGCTTATCTTCTCTTTCCTTCCATTTATTCAAATGGATTTACTAATGCTAACATTGGTCTTTGGTGAGTAGGGATTTAATTAAATATCTTCCTGAGCATTAAGCATACCAATATTGTCATTTATTAAACTTAACTTAGAAATATGGGAGCATTAATAGTTAATTAATAAGAACCCCAAAAGTGACAAATCTGTTGAGGACAAGTTTATACTATTTTTAGCTGAGCATAAAATTTCTGCAAAAAATATAAGTAAATTTAAATTTCATTATTAATCTTTTCTAAACAATCCAAAAAAAAAAAAAAACAATCAGCAAATAGACAAAACAACTCTTCTGGATATATTAAATTCAAGTTTGCACCAAAATTGCAAGTAAATGGATTGTTTTTAGATCAGACACATCTCATCCAACTATTACTGAAGTTATCAATGTAAAAATCAATGTAAATGATCAGATACAATATACTTTAACAAGAATAACAAATTTGTTTTTTTTTTAAATGCATGAAAAAGATAGAATACAAAAATAAACATGTATGTAGTGTAGGGATATAATGAATAATTATCGCCCTTAGAAAATGGGCAATTCAGTTAGTTAATTTGTGGGATGTCACGTTACAGTCCAAGAAACCCATTCTCGACCTCTTTTGCCTTGGTTCTTTGAACGGAAGAGACATATCTAGGACCCTACCAGAACGTGATAAAGCCATATGGCTATTCTAACTTTCTTCATCAAGTAAACTTTTTTCTATTTTTGTATTCCTTTTACATACTTCTTGTTCATGCAACAATATGTATATATTTCTTGCTGTTAGTTGCCATTTGTGTCTTCTTTCTTCTAAATACTATAGGTTTGTATATTATGCATATGAAATGTTTGATCTTCTTGCATGTAAAAATGTTTTTCTTTTTGTTGTTTTCAGTGTTAGTATATCATGGATATACTCATGCTTACATTGATTCTTGGTGAGTGGGGACTCAACTAAATATCTTCCAAGCATACCAATAATAGAATTATGTGTACAGAATAGAAATAAAAATAATGTCCCACAACTTTTAAAAACATCTTTGATCATGACCATGCAGTTTTTTTTATAGCATATCTGCAATATGAAAAATGCATTTTGAAGAATCCGTCTGTTTAGCTCTTAGAAGTTATGATGTTATTTATGATACCTGCTTTGAACTTTGTCACAGCATTAAATTAGTTTAGAACGATAGGAACTACACAATTCCAAATTGACAACTCAAAAAGTCAATTACAAATAAGAATTCCTTATGAAATAAAGAAAATTTAAAAATTTCAAAGTTGACAACAAATTTTGAATCAGGTGCCTTCCCGTAGGGATAAAATAAATAATCATTTCTGTGAGAGAATTGGCATGTCTGTTTGGGGCCTCAAAATGTATCCCATGACAGTCACAGAAACTATTTTTTGATCTCTTTTTGCTTCAATTCTTTTGAAGAGTAGAGATGTTGTTTCTGACCCTACTACATGGCAATGCTGACCACACTCGTCAAGTAAGCCTTTTCCCATTTTGTCACCCTTTTCATATACTGCTTGTTTATGGAACAATATGTGTATAATTCTTACATGGGACACATTTATGTATTCTTTCTTTTAATGATACTTGTATGTATGTTATGTATATAAAAGATTAAATGTTCCTGTTGTGCAAATAAGTTTATCTTGTATTTCCTTCTGTCATATTCAGTGTTAGTATATCATGGATAATGCTAATCTTGGCTCTTAGTGAGTGAGGAATCAACTAATATCTTTCCACTACAACTATTAAGTTTAGGTACACAAAACAAAATAAAAATGAATTGCTATTAGTTGATTTTTAGATATTCATATCTCTGCTGGTAATATGCATAGACATAGTAGAGAACAGGTTACATGTCAATTAAATTGATTAAAGAGCCAACCACTCTTCATCAGTTGTTTCTTCCTTTCAGAACTTAGTTGAGATGCTTACCTGACATGAATACAAAGAAAATCAAATCAAAAGTTCAGCAATGCCAAGTTGTGAGCAAGATATCAATGTAGATTGGAGATTCAAAGCTGAATGCTGACAAATCTTTCTCTCGACCCATTCAAGACACACAAACAGTTTAAAAGCCTATATAAGTGGTAATTACAATTAGATTCAGTTGCCACAGATATATGCACATACATTTTTTACATCTGATAAACACAATTATATTATGAGAAAATTTTACTTCCTTCAGACATGAAAATCTACCAAATAGTGTTTTAAAGAGACTATGATTTCATGTAAATTGCTTGTTTTTCTTTGTTGAAGCTTGTTCAAAGTTTTATTGATGCATATATATTAAGAAATGAGTTTATTTTTATTTTTTATTCCAATTGTGCATTTTTTAAATTGAAATGTATAGGGAATCCTGATTTCTAGAAACCTCAATGACAGTCTCCATATATATTACTATAACAGAAAAAATGATATTTCATGACAAGATTTTTATTAGCACCATAACTTTAAAATACACAGTCTTAGAGAATTAAGCAATCCAATTTATAACTTAAAAATAAAAATAACAAAGGGGTTAGATTTCACATTTCTTGGAAAATAACTATTAAATGCTAACTAGAGTGTACTACTCCTTATTCATCAATTCTTCCATTAATTTACTTGCAATTAATTATAATGTAAATTCTATGAATGGAATATGACCTAATGTTAAACTTAATGTCTACAGAAGGTGGCCATTTGATTTGTTAATATATAAACATCTATAAATTTATGAAAAAATTTTTTTAATTACGTCTTGATATCAATTCCAACAGCATACCTATCCATATTTACCAACCCCTCTGCCCGGGCAGGATATGACACAAGGTCAATTTTTAAGCGGAGTTTAACAGGTTTGAATTCAGAGTTTTCCTTCTCCTAGACTAGTTGCCTCACCAAGGCTAAAGAACCCAGTATGTCTTACTATTTACCCATAGCTGGAGGGAGAATTATTGGATTCATACCTTTCCCAAGGGTATTAGTGCTATGTGAAACGCAACTAGCTTGGTCCGGGATATGAACTTGTATCACTGTATCATTTCCTACGATGATAACCATTACACCACAGGCACCTCCAAACAGCATACCTATCAAGTTTGATTAAAATCCATCAAAGTATTCTTAAGCTATATAATGGAAAAGTGTAGATAAACATATGACTAGTAAATAAAATTAAAAAAAAAAACAGAAACAACTTAAACAAATCCAAAATTTACTTTTATTCTGCACTTAAATACCTCACAAAGTGTGAGAGTTTGCAAGCTAGGATAACAGACCATTCTTGATTCTCACAGGATACTCCATACTTCTGGCCTTGCACCAAACTAAGCTAAACTTTATAAATGATTACCATGTTCTTAATGGTATGAAAAACAAAACTTAACCTTTTTTCAGGTTAGTAAGAAATGCAGTCAGGAGTGAAAACAATTAGGTATTTATTGAAAAAGCATTCCTACAAGTCTTTCAGATTTTCTTAGCTTTTCTTTCTGGTTTTATTCTTAACATTCCATCATAAAAGAATTTGTTTTTTTTTTAGTGAACACATCTCTCTCTCTTTTCTTTCCAAAATAAGTAAGCAAATAAATAAAACAAAAATGACTGCTAAATTTCTCATTTGTAAGAATTTTTTATTCACTGAGAGTTTTTAAATGAAATTCTGAATATTACATATTTCAGCATTTCTTAGCCATATTGCATATAGGGTTGTAAGATAGTCATCATTAAAAATATAAGATCGAGTGACTTTTATTAGAGTTTAAGATACTTATTCATATCTAAATAATATTTTTTTTGCCAAGTAATCTGGGGCTGTAGAATACACCGACTGCACCTCTGCAGGAGTAAAACTTCCCCGAGTATCCTAGATATGACACTAAACAACCTGATGGTGAGGTTCCAGTAATGCTGGAGCTTTGGGGAATGCAGAGCACCCCTTCATTGCCATCACTCCCAGGTCCACTCTGGCCCAGAGTAGTAGCATCTGATAGGGCCCTATCTATGGGTTAAATAGAACTAAACTGCATACTTATGCTAAACTGAATTGTTTGAAATAGAACTGATTATTCGTATAAAATGGATTTGGCATTAAATAACCTACCAAGGTTGATATGCCATAAACCCCAAACTCCCAACCAACTGAATGATGTTTTATTTGTCTTTATCATTTATTTACAACTGCCTTGTTTACACTCCGCATGACAGGAAAACAGCAACAGGTTCATATGAAAATTTCAGATACACTCAAAATCCTGAAAAATTAATAAATATTTTCAATAAATACCTAATTTTTTAAAACTTTCAAGTTTGGAATAGAGTAGCATTAAAATAAATTTAAGTCTGTTTTTTAGACCAAGATTAGGTTGAAATTAAGTGAATTCTCTCTTAGTTTGACACTGAGCTAAGACTGTTAAATAATAAATTGGCATAACCTATTATTTGACATTAAGAGTAGGTTTGTTTAAAACAGTGCAGAAAAAACTTGAGTTATATAGTTTAAGGTATGAGAAATAATTTAGAGGTCATTTAAGACACTGGCTATGACTGGATTAAAAAGTCACATGACCGTAGAAAGTTTTGAAGTTAGAAGTCAGTGAGAAGTGCCTGACTTGAGGGGTTATAAAGTTCTATTTCTGTTCTAATGGCTCCCCGTAGTAAAAATAGGCAATATAAAATGGTTGTTGTTGAAGTGAATGAAATATGGGCACATAAAAATATGTCCGAGTGGTTTGTCATTCCAACACAGAAGAACTGAAAGCAGTTGCAGTCACAGCAACAAACAAGAACAAAGATGGCGAGAAGATACAGAACAGAGTGATGTAAAAAGACATACGCAGTGCATACGATAAGTTTCCAGCTTTTTTCCTGTGGGCATTCAAAATTGTCATAGACTCTTGAAAGTTCAGTATGTTATTGCTATACATCTTATGAGATGACTGACCAATTTTTATGATTTAAGGTTCAAATGAACAGCTACAACAGGAATCGGAATACACCCTACTAAAGCCTGATTGTCACAGCTGGTGAATTTTAAAAATGCAATCTGACACTTTAGAAGAACGATATGCAATAAAATTCTGTTTTAAAGTTGGAAAAAATGCCACAGAAATGTATGGAACGCTTCAGACAGCTTTTCGACCATCTTGCATGAATTGAGCATCAGTTTTTGAGTGGCATAAGAGATTCAAGGAAGGCACGGAGTCTGTGAAGGATGATGAGAGCAGTGGGAGGAGTAAGGAAGTCAGAACACCAGAGTTGATTAGCCAAAAGGTTAGGGTTAGGGTTACTATGTTGAGGTTTTAAGGGAGTTCAGGAAGAGATTCGGTCAGAAGAGGCCAGCACTCTTGAAATTGGGTCAGTGGCATTTCCACCAGGACAATGCACCAGTCCACAACTCCGTTGTCACAGACTATTTGACCAAGATGGGCATCAAGACAGTTCCTCACCCTCCCTATTGTACAGACGTTGCTCCCTGTGACTTTTGGTTATTCCCTAAGCTCAGAGGCTGTCGTTATGAGACAATTGAGGAGATGAAAGAGGCTGTGATGAAGGTCATTGACATGCTCACACAAGAGGACTTCGATGGGGCCTTCCAGAAGTTGTTGGAACGGTACAACAAGTGCATTGTGGCTGGAGGAGATTGCTTCGAAGGGGACTAGAGTTTCATGAGTGTACTATCAATAAAAGTGCCCATATGAAAAAAGTCTGGAAACTTATCGTATGTACCTTATAATGGAAGATCAAAGTAAGGTGATGGGCACTGGGTGATCAATGTAAAACCAAGATAGAAATAAGAAGCAGAAATATAAATGTAACATATTCCCAAAAGGACTGCACAACATGACAGAGAGGATCTAAAGGAATAAAGAAAGGAGAGACATCTGCTTTGATACATATTGGATTACAATGAAAGGTACTTTTGTAGACTTTACTTCACTCTCTCTCTCTCTCTAGTAAAATCATTGCACTATATTTCCATCGTAAAATCAACCACTCCCTTCAGCTTCTACAAATTCTTCCATTGACACTATGCACTGATCATTGTAACAAGATGGTTATTTTTTATATACCTCTTCATGGTTAAAGCCATATAATCATATATAAGATAAATCACATGGTCTGATAATGTGCTTTGTTTCCATTATGCAATTGGTAAAATTGATGTGATATTGATGTGGATTACAAAGACTTTCTTAACTTAAGCCTCACTGGTAAATATATTGCACTACATTTTGGTGTTCATTCTGTAGGAAATGAACTTGGTGACCTGAATTCAAACCCTGGAGGAGGCTGTTTGCATTTCAATTGTGCATACAGCTATTCACCCTCCAGCTATGGATAAATTGTGGGATAAACTGAGCTCTTAAGAAGAAAGAAAATTCTGAATTTAAACCTGTTAAATTCATCTGAAATATTGACCTTGTGTTGCATCCTGCATCTGAAGAGGGGTTGGATAAATACAAGCATTTAAGTATTTAACTTTATTTTCACAACTAGAATCTTGGAGTAGTGATCATTTCATTATTTTGTAAAGATGAAAAATAAATAACATTAAAAGATACAACCGCAGTCCAATCATTGTTATATTTGTTTATAAATTTCATACACTAAATATAACAGTTATTATGAGACAGGTTGTTATTTTTTCCCTTCATTCTTTAACTTTTTTTCTTCTTTTAAAAAAGTACCCTGGAAGCCATTTTAAACAAGCTGGCATACCACATTTTTTTTTATTGTAATATCGCCCTTGAAAGACAACCCTCTATGATTAACTTTGGTTGAAAGGCTCAAAAGTAGATAAATATTTAATTAAATTAAACAATTAAAACAGTCAAAGATCAAGGTCAGTTTTGAGCCAGACTATCTTTCATGTGTAAATGATTTCAACCAATTTTAGATTTTAGATTTTTAAAAAAATTGGTTATTTTAAAAGATATATTATATTTTGTTAATCTAGAATGATTTTGCATTCCAAGCTTACCAACAATATATTCCAAACCACCCTTTCTGGATCTATCCCAAACCTGGGTGACTTGAAATTCATTGTACCAATCACAAGACTCCTAATTCAGACCAGCAGAAATAGATTCTTTTTCTGACAAATAAGAAACTGTATGACTGAGATCAATAGAAAGCATATGAAAACTTGGCTTTCAAAATTATGATTGCAAAGAGAAATGCAGGAAAAAAAGATTCCAGCTCTTACTGTTGATAATCCTGGGTACCCAACCTTATATAGAATAATGATGGAAATGGCTATCGTATTCATTCACTGTTTTTTTAACTCTTTTGTTAAAGCTTACTTGTCAATATCATATAGCTAAACTAATTTCCATCATAAATGACCTGATTTTTTATGAATAAAATAACCTCAAGAAAAAACTGGGTCAGGTAACAGCAAATTTTGTATCTGCTTATTCGTGTTGACAAAGTTAACCAGAACCATATATTCTGTATATACTCATGTAATGAATGACTTTTTGAGACCGATTTTTCTACTCAAAAACAAGGAGTCATTAATTACACAATATATGTTTATGAAACAGAAGCTTACTTTGTTTCTAAGCCTAACCTTGATATAACTTCAATCTAAAGTGTTCCTGCATAACCTATACCTAAACAAAGGCTGCTATTTAAGATAATAAAGTTAACATTATTAAAAATTAACACTGCTATTGTGTATCAGTGTTGGGGTTTTAGTATTTTTAGAATACCCAAATAAATACAGTAGGCTGCATCAAGGTCTAGACTACATTGTTTTTTTCCTGTATATTGTATTGATTTTGATTGTATTATATGTTATTTTGAAAGTATAAATAATATGTATATCATCATCATCATGTCGCGCCATCAGCATGGATATCCCTGAATCTCTCTCACCACCCCTCCCTATCGTCCATTGCTTCCGGCAGGTCCTCAGGGCTGCATCCCATATCTACACAGAGCTGTTGTATAGAGGTTTGAGCTGGTTGCTCTGCCTTTGCTCGGCTATGTGAAGGGGTCCACAAGAGTACATCACTTATGAGCTTGTCTCTACCTCTCCAGCAGTGTCCCGCATGTCTGGTTCATCTAAATTTGATAGCTTTTGTGATGGGTCTAATTGCTTACTTATAATTCTTGTGATTAGTTCATGTGTAACTTTCGGGTTTCCGAGTAAATTCTTGAAATGCTGTTTCCACAGGTGTATTCATTCTTGTTGGTCAGTAGCTGTCAGTTTAGGTTCAGCAGTGCTCTTCCTTCTGCTCACTTCATTTATCGTTTGCCATGCTATCCTGGCTTGCCTATCTTCAACCGAGTCTTTAATCTTATCGATCTGATTTTGTATGAAGTCTGTCTGTTCTTTTAGGTATATGTTGGCTAATTCATTTTGTGCTTTTTTAAGTTTCAGAGCATTTGTGTTAGTTGGGTTCTTTCTATTGCATTTGGAGGCAGTTTTCACATCTGCACGCTTTTATCTAACTGCTAATGTCTCCTATGAGATTCTAGATTTAGTTCTTTGTTTAGTTGGTATGTATTCCGGTGCCACTTCTAAGTGGGCATTGACAAAATTCTCAATTTGTCATTCGGAGTATGTGTTTCTGTCTTCTCCTGTTGTGCATCGAATTTGTTTTTTAATGCTATCACATATTTATCTCTAATATCTCTGTTATTAAGTAGGGCCCAGTTATAGTGTATGGTGGTCATTGTTCAGGTGGCATTCTTTCGTAGGCTCAATTGTATTTTTGCCGTGACAATTCGGTGATCAGAGGAGACACCCTCGAATGAGGAGTAAGCCTTGCAATTAACTGCGCTATTATTCCATTTCTTGTTTATAAAGATGTAGTCTATCTGTGCTTTAGTATTGTTTGTGTATGTGTAGGCCCATAGTTTTCCCTCCCTTTTTTAAAAGTTTGTATTGAGGCATGTTAATCTATTTTCTATCGTGAAATCTATTAAAATTCATCTAATATATATATATATATATATATGCACGCATAAATACACACACATATATATATTAATAATTGAGAAGAATTTGTATGTTTATCCTTAATAGATGACAAAATAGTTTGATGTAGAGCTACAAAACTGATTGCAGAGAAAGGTTTTAGCACAAAAACTGCAGTCCCTCATGGAGAAAGAGGAGCTCTGATCAAAAGTATAACTCTAACTATAAGCAATAATCAGTGGGAAGCCATATTGTTGCAAAAAGTAACCTATACATAATTTAAATTTCCAAATCCCCCCCAAATTAATAAATCAATTTATTTAAAAGATAATTATTCACTTTTGATTGAACATTATTAATTAGGTATATAGATAGTTCTTCAAGTGGGAGGTCTAAAATAATTACAAAGCATTAATACCCTTGAGTAGTGTAATTCTTTGCAAGGTAGACTGGTTGACTATTATTAGTGGTTTTGAGTCTAACTGGGTACTCCTGATAGGGCCCTATCTATGGGTTAAATAGAACTAACTGTATACTTATGCTAAACTGAATTGTTTGAATTAGAACTGTTTGACTAAACTGAATAGCTTGAAATGGAAATGTTTTGACAATCAAACTGTACTTACATTTAAACTGCATGCTTATGATAAACGGAATTATTTGAAAGGGAACTGTTTTTGACATTGAAACTGTACTTACACTAAACTGAATTTTTGAATATAAAACTGTTTTGACATCTGTGTGTAAACAAAACCTGTACTTATACTAAACTAAATTAGCTGAATTAGAACTGTTTGAATAAACTGAATAGCTTGAAATAGAAATGTTTTTGACAATTAAACTGTGTACTCATACTAAACTGAATTGTTTGAAATAGAACTATTTGCATAAAAATGGATTTGGCATTAAATGTCCTACAAAGGTTGATATGCCATAAAACCCAAACAACCAACCAACCGTACTAATAATATTACACTTATATTACGAGTGTAGATGTAACAAAATGACATTTTAAGAAAAAGGTCAAAGGAAAAAAGGTCATGAAGAAAAAGGTCACAACTTTGGTTTTTGACTAGGAAATTTTTAGTTTGATACCTACTTTATATGGTTACACAAAAAGATAAAGTTTTGGTTTAGCTAATCTAACTGCTATAAAGTGTTGTATAGCCATGACCAACTATACACATATACATGCAGAAACATAACAGCGACACAATAAGGACAAGTGGACACAGTTCTTTAGAAAAATATACCTCTCACTTTATTCGAAAGGGTTCGAAAGGGTTACGAAAGGTTTTACTGTGTGAGAGGTGAGTTGGAGACTGAACAGAACTGCAACATACTGATCCCCCAACTCTTCTGGCTATAACAGCATTTCTTTCCCGTTCTCCTGGGCTGCTCAACCGGGGGCCTGGGGGCCCAGCCTCTGCTGGAACATGGTTCTCATTCCAGCATCTTCTCTCCAACTGATCTGAACTTCCTGTCACTCGGGTTATATAATAATTTGACACCCACCTACTTTTTGTGAGCGTCACATTTGCACTCAGTTCAACCCGTCAACAGTCAA
Organism: Sepioteuthis lessoniana; assembly: GCA_963585895.1. Classification (NCBI taxonomy): domain Eukaryota; kingdom Metazoa; phylum Mollusca; class Cephalopoda; order Myopsida; family Loliginidae; genus Sepioteuthis; species Sepioteuthis lessoniana. The sequence goes on from OY757918.1 coordinate 74,861,286, forward strand.
GGTTATCCCCTGATATCTTCAACCAGATGCACCTGTTATTTACACAAGTGCATTTCTTATTTTGACAGCTCGGCCGGGGGCTAATATGTAACAAAAGTATATTTCCTGTTTAGAATTATACTTACATTATAAATGAAACCCATTACTAAAAACCTAATGATTTTTGAATTTTCTAAAGCTAATAGGTGAAATGCATATTCCAAGGTTCCTTCAATAATCATGAAAAAATTTGATAGCCATAGCTCAAGCCATCTGGGCATTATGTGATGAGAGACAGATGGAAAAAAAGATATTTCAGGAATTATTGTGAATTAATGAAAACAAAAACTATTAGAAAGGACTTGAGAAAATTTTATTATTTGATTATTGCAAAATGCTCACAAAATATAAATAAATGAAAAAAATATCAAGGAAAATGTATTTCTAGACAAGAATTGTTATCCTTGCTTTAAATGTTGAAAAAAGATATTTTCTGAAATTAGACAGATTTGCATATCAAAATCAAACCTTTTGCAGGCAGGGGAACATTTTTGTTGTTTTAGTGATTACTCAATATATGGTATTTTCCTATTGGCTGCTTATTTACCAATTCAGTATTAATGTATAGAAATATCGCTAGGAGGTTCCACCACATGCATTGCTGTGGGATTGTTGCAGAATTCCTATGATTTGCATATAATATAGCCAATTGCTAATCAATTTATCATATTTTAGTTGAATTTTATATAGGAATAATTGACTTGTTTGAACACACCCTCTATTTTAAAAAATTTCTGAAAATAATTTGCTCACACTACAAGGATTAAAAAAATCATCTGTCTGCAAAAGGGTTAATCTTTTTAAAATTCAAGCCATATTTCTAAAAGAAAATAAGCTTAAAATCACTTTCACTCTTTAATCATTTTACATTTGGTTGTATGATTGTAGCATGTTGCCAGGAGTGTTATCTAAGGTTAATTTTTTGTAATGTTTGTGACGAACCAAGGAAGATCAAGATTATTTATTTTGTAGGAGATATTTGTTGAAAATGAATAAGGTTGAGAATGTTAGATTTTCTCTCAGGAATGGATTTCAAGACATTTGTAACTTATTATTTATTAAGCTGAAAATTAAACAAGAAAAAGCATACAGAAAAGCAAAGATGTACATAGAGATATGTTTAAAACATGATTACTTATTAAAGTGACCTTTAGTTATTTTTCATTGTGTCAAGCTTCATAACGATTGGCATTCCTTATTACATTACCCTGACAAATAAATACTGAGGGTGTAAAGAAACATTGTAATTGTGCCAAAAGGTGAACATCTACAGAAGGGATTAAAACACCTCTAGCCCTTATGGCATGCAGAATTGGAAAAGTGTTGAATTTGAGCCTTTTACCGGCATGTATTGCTATGGTAACTGACTGTATCAGAAGGGTCATCATGCAGGCCAGTGATATAATCCCATATATAAACAAGTATATAATAATCTCATAAAATATAATATTAATTCTTAATAAATACCATGCTTATAAAATATGTAATTTTGAAGATTACGCCATGAAGACAATTCCTTACTGAAACACAAATTTAACTATATAACTTTAATTCTTTATTTTTTCCTGCATCCAGTTGTTTTTATGGCTTAATTAGTAAAGCAGCTGGCCTGAATAAGCAGGTTTCTCTAGGAAAATGCATATAGGTTTATATCTCAACAGATTGATTTTTTTGCTTTAATGAGATATCAACGTTCATGAGTTACTTAATGCCAAAGCCATCCTTGTAGAAGAACAGTAGTGGTACTACTTAACCAATTGCGGGTGAGATAAGGGTATTCATACCTTTCCTAAGGGTATTAGTCCAAAAGTGAACATAATAGCATCACTGGAGTTTGAACTTGCTTACTATGATGTCGTAGTCCAGAACATTAGCGATTATGCCATTGGAAGTCCCCCAAATCTCACTAGAGGCAAATTATTTGTTTTTGGCCCATCTAATTATCTGTCAATCTAATTTTTGAAAACATGCATGCATGAGTACACACACATACACGCATATCTGCACGTGTGTGTGTGTGTGTGTGTGTGTGTGTGTGTGTGTGTGTGTGTTTCATAAAATATAACAAATAAACATTGTTTATCCAGTTTCTATAAAATTTTTACTGCTACCAAGTAAGATGCTACAAAAGTGGATTATGGCTCTATAAAGACAAATAAAATTTTTTTCAAGTTTTTAAAATACTTTTTTGCCATCGTGGGTCATTATCAAGAACTCAAGATGACAGTATTGTGTTTGAAATCTACAAAATTGTGCTGATATTTCTTGGATTTCACACATAATACAACAAATACAATATCATAAAAAGTAAAAGTAAAGTTGGCAACCATAGTCGAGGGTGACCCGAAGGCTCTCCTTTCAATAGCTACTACACTAAGGTGTAGGAGAGGGTGCTACTCTGTTCCCTGGATTGCTCCACTTTACCCTTAATCCCTACCTTATAATGCTGAGTGTTAAGCAAGGCAGCATCAAGTACCATTTTTTTAATCTTTAGTATGACTCAACCTGGGATTAACCTCGGTCTCCTGGACCATTGGTAAACACTAACCGTTTTGGTTATAATAACCTTCTTCAGGACTTTAAATTCATGAAAAGTCTTGTTAAAATAGCAATGAATGTTTGATGAAATAGTTTTTCATGAATTTAAAGTCCCAAAGAAGGTTATTATAACCAAAACATTCAATGTTGATTGTCAGATTTAATTTACTTATTTACTTCTATAAAACAACAATATACATAATACAACAAACATAATGCAACAAAAACTTACATATGTTAGAATAACTTATCCCCAACATCCACTATTTAATTATAATTTATTGCTAACAATATTTTTACATCAAGTAAAGCAGTTATATTTTCAAATCCTTTAATTCATGATTTAATAATTTTAAGCAGAATTTTTAACATTTTTCATGCTCACATTTTAAAGTTCATAAGGATTGGCAATCCCAATTATATTGCCAGGATAACCATGCTGACAGTTTTAGCATTCTCCAGTACTTTTAAAATTTTGATTTTTTTCAAATCATTATCTGATGAAATCCATAGAAAGCAGGAGGATATGAATAAATGAATACATCACCAAACTTTGGTTTTCTTGTCATATTTTTCTTCCATATATATATATATACATATATTGCAGCAGAAAATTCAACAGCTTGCAAAGGTCACGAATCCACAAGGTGTACTAGTGCAAACAACGTAATTCTCCTACCGGGGAATGTAAATCGAATGATGGGCTAATGAATCAGGATTACCCCCACAGTATTCACGAGCCCATTGCTGAGTGTCAGCGCCCTGGAGACATTCCTAGCAAGCCAAAAATTTAGTGGACCAAGGGTAATCAGATAGCTACTTGGACAAACTTAGACCAGGAGCTTTCTTTTTACTCACCACCCATCTTAAAGGCCCCATTGATCAATAAATAACATCTTTCAGCAGAATTATATATGACGTTTGTTTCGAGTGCTTTTGTGCAGTAACGCATAAAAAAAGATAAAACTGAAGGAAAACGAACTGAACAGATGACCAATATAGAAGGGATTTCAACATGAATGAAATGCACGTGGAACCACTATTCCCGTGTGGTTATGCAACATCAAGAAACAGTTGCTATGACATCAACGTCCATGAGTAAACACGTTTTTAAATCACAAACTGCACTAAAATGAAGATGAACGAACATCCAATGTAATGTCTGCTTTTTGTTGATCTGGCATATATATAGACATATATTTCTTTTAAATACCCTGTCCGGTGACAAAAGCTGCTTGGTTGCGCCAGGAGTTACCGAAACTGTGTTATCACCCTGGTTGGTGGCTGATGAGGGCAGGGTATCACACATGCTTTCACATGTTGTATGATCAAAAAAAAAAAAATTATACATATATATATAGAGAGAGAGAGATATAGAGCGTATGCAGGTTTAACCTAAATGTTGGTCTAACCTATTGGACATATATATATATATATAACCAGGCCATTGGCCTAATGAGTTGAGTTTTCTCCAATGGTCTTGGAGACCAGGAGTCATACCCAGATCGAGTCATACCCAAGACTCAAAAAATGGTACTTGATGCCGCCTTGCTTACTACTCAGCATTATAAGGTAAGGATCAAGGGTAAAGTGGAGCAATCCAGGGAATGGAATAGCACCCTCCACTAAACCTCAGTGTGGTAGCTATTGAAAAGGGACCCTTCAGGTCACACTCAAATAAAATCGCCAACTTTATATATATATGTATATTTTGGCAACATTTCTTCATTTATACATATTTGATTGAAAATTATAGACATTTTTTGTCTATATATTTTTTGTTAATCCTTTTGAGTTGCAGTATCAGTCTTATGATATTCGGCAGGAGTTGGTTGATAAACCTTCCATAATTAGTTATTTCCCAAGTACTTTCTGCCTAACTTTGGGCCATCATCAGGGGAGGATGTATTACAAAAGTGATGCAATTTTTGTATGTACATCACTACTTTATAAGAATGAATGTTTATACAGGTGTATTATGTAGTGTTTACTTTTCAAATTTGTTTCTATAAATTGCCTCACTGGATGTAGAAAATCTAATGTACTTGCCTATGAAACAATTGATATTATCATAAATAATATCTTTAACAACCCATCTTTCCTTCCTCTTAAAATCAACTCTAATATACTTTGAAAAATACTCCTAACAACTCTACTGAAGTTCTATTTCATGACCATCTTGATAATATTTATGTTCAAACAGATGGGGTATCTATGAGGTCTGTCCTGGCCCCAATCTTCATTAATTGCTACATGTCCAACCTCGAAAATTAAATATCTAATAGAATTAGAAAGCCTCCAATATACCTAAGATATGTTGATGATATACTTATTCTTGCTAATGATATTAATGAAATCAACACACTACAAGACACCTTTAAAAATATTCAGTTCTTAACTTTACTCATGAACTAAACAAAAACAACAAAATTTCCTTTTTAGATGTTCCCATTGATACTAACAATAATAATGATTGTAACTTCACTACCTCTACTTACAAAAACCCTCTAATAATAACTCCTGTACCCTCAACTTTAAAAGTGAATGCTCCTTCCAATATAAAAAAGTAATTATTGATAACCTAATATCCCATGCCAAACTAATCTTCTCTTCCAAAGCAATATTTTATAAAGAAATAAAAAACATAAAATAAACTCTCATCAATAATGGGTTCCCAAACTATATTAAAAATGTTAACCAACAAAACAAACACTGTAACACTCCACCCCATAAAAAAGCAACCAAATGCACTACAATTATAAATTAGATGAAAATATATTAAAAACATTGATTCAAAGAAACATACACCCCACTGATCCTAATAAAAAATAAAACTTTTCATATACTATAATAAATTTAAAACCTCCAACTTAGTCATTAATAATAATTCCTCTCCCTTGATTGGAGTTTTGCAAAAAACTAACATTATATATCAATTTAAATGTCCTTTAGGAAATTGTATTTCTGAAAACAACTATATACACGTCAGTCTAACCTCAACTACACTATTGAGAAGACTTACTATGCACTTTTCTGATATCACTTCCTTAGCACAACATCTAAAAATATATTCATACCTGACAACTGAATTTCAGAAAATTCTTACTGAAAACACAACAGTATTAGAACAACAAAACAACAAACAAAAACTACAGATTCTCGAGGCACTACATATTAGAAATATACAACCCAAACTTAGTAGAATTAATTTTGAATCCAATGCTAATGTATTTAAATGTCTTTAGCTACTGACACTATTTATAGAAACAAATTTGAAAAGTAAATATTACACAATACACCAGTATAAACGCTCATTTTTACAAAGTAGTAATGTACATACAAAAGTTACATCCTTTTGTAATACATCCTCCTCTGATGATGGCCCAAAGTTGGGCAGAAAGTACTTGAGAAATAACTGATTATGGAAGGTTTATCAACCAATTCCTGCCGAAAATCAAAAGATCGATTCAGCAACTTGAAAGGATTTACAAAAAATATGTAAACAAAAAATGTCTGTGATGTTCAATCAAATATATATATATGTATAAGTTCTTTCTTTGTCTGAAGATGCAGATCTAACATTTTTTTAAAAATAATGGGTCTGCTGAAATAAATATTATTACAAAAAATATGAGTCATTTTAAAAGGTTTTTCTTTTATATGGTATATATTTATATATATATATATGTGTGTGTGTGTGTGTGTGTGCATACACATTTTATATATGTAGATATGTAGATTAATTGTAGTTATTATTATTATTATTATTGTAAAAACCACTGTAAAGCAGTATTTCCCTGCATGCAATATATTAGAGAAGGAAATATTAGTGGAGCCATGAAAGTGACAAATAAAAATGAGATTGCTAGTGTTGGCACTCAACATTCAGAGGCAAGCTAAAGATAAATAAAATGATCAATAGAAGTTTTCTGTGAATATCAAGGAGGTCATAGTCCCCTAATATTTGAAAACTGGTAACCTAACAGAATAAGTATTAATCAAACGTAAAAAAAAAAAAAAAGAAGTATTAATAGCTAAGGAATGTTAGGAGGTGTTTGACTTTTTTTATGAAATCACCAGCAAATTTGGTATGTTGCTATCTGGTATAATAAAGGAATTTTTATTTGTCATCTGGGTTGTTGTGAGTGCCTTGACCTGAAAAGGTAAAAGTAAAAATTTAATCAAAAAGTTGAATATTTATAAATCTTTGCTATAAAGATGTATCTGGCAGTGAATTATAAAATTGGTTTGTGTTGTGGAATAACTGGAACCCCCCCACACACACGCACACTCTCAAGAGTGACTCGTCAAAAGCCTATTTAAAGAATGTCTGAAAAACAAATACGAATGAGATTATTTACATTAGTTGGCATACCAAACTGTGTACCTTATTCTCTCCAGAATAAAATACCTCTTATTTTACATGTGTGTCGACCTTACTTATTTTATTGCATAACAGTTTGGTTTCTTTGTTTAATCGCATATCTACTTTTGTGGGTTATTAAATGTGAAAGCCATCCTTGTAGACAAACTCTAATGGTTCAATTTAACCCATAGCTTGGGGGATAAGGGATTTCATACCTTTCCTAAGAGTATTAATCTGAAAGTGAACTTAATAGCAGGAATGGAACTTAAACTTACTATGATATTGTAGTCTGACATGTTAGCCACAGCACCACAGTGACTCCTTCTTATAAAATTGACAAAGGAAATAAAACATTGTAATGCAGAAAAACGTGGTGAAAAAGGTTAAAAGAAAAAAGAAAAATCATAATTTTAAATTCTTAGATTGCCCACCATAGAATACAGGTATTGGAGTGATTGCTTTCTGGTGATCAGTGATCACCTCATAGTAAGAATGGGATGGGGACACCAAGTCTTCTGAAAAATTGTAGAACTATTATTAGTTTCAGAGGTCAGTTTCTGTACAACTATTCTTTTACTGCAAGGCTACATTTGCAAATATTCATTTCAATATTAATTCCTAAATTTATTCTCAATTAAAGGTAATAAACTATGAGTTGTGATTAAAATGTATTAAAACTGAAGTTTATGATGTTTTAAATTTTAAAGTTTAAAAAATAAAGGAAGATGTTGTAAAGGTCCCTAACACAAGTGTTTCATCAAATCTGAAAATAAAAAAAGACCCATATGTGTCGTAATTTTCAAAAATAACTTTTCCCTATTTTACTACTAAAAGTTAGTCAGTCTGAATAATACCAGCCATCCCCTTCCTATTCAGTAAAAGACCAGTTGTCAAAAAGTAATGCCTTTTTCTTTTGTACAGGAATAATTACTAACACAGGAACATGCATCATACATCAAAATGAAGCTGGTCTTGTGTAGATCATATCCCTACTTCTCAACATAGTCGACTTTTCTTTTAATAGCAATGTTCTACCTTTGAATGAGAGCATGTATCCCTGCCTTGTAAAATTCTGTTGACTGTTCTTTGAGTCACTTCATCACTGCAGTTATCACTTCCTTGTCACTGGCATAATGTTTGCCTCTTAAACCCTTTTTTATGGGGCCGAAGAGATGATAGTCTGAAGATGCTAAATCTTGCCAATCAATAATATCCTCCTTCTGCATGACAATGCTTGACCAATCACAGGCATCAGGACAAGGGAGACAATCACCTCATTCGGGTGGACAACTTAACTGCATCCTCCATACTCACCAGTTGTCAAAAAAGACAGATATTAGATACTCCAGGTTGAACTAAAAATATCAATCCTGAATTCCACCATGATAACCAAATTTTATCTTCAAAGGAATTCAGAACTGACGCACAAGTAAGCAATTGAAAAAAAATATATTGAAAACATTTATGTATATGGTACACATATAAAAATTAATACTCACACAAAAACATATTTAGGAAATTGTAGCTTATTAAAGATAATGCATAAAAAGAAAATGTCTGTTCAACACAACTTTGTGTTATTTGTTTTGCTCATTGCTTGTATCATAATTCATTTCAATATTAACCTTTTAACACAGTACTTGGAAGATTCCTCTGTTACAATATTAAGCTACATTTTTCTATAAACTGGCAAATTTCACATTATCTCATAATAATGTACACAACCAAGCAACTTACATAATTAAGTGATGTTTAGACATGTAAACTGCTATTTAGATGTCTGGACTTTATCTCAAGTACAAATTTGAAATAATTATAAAGCCTATCTGGATACATTTTTAACAGCCGTTTTTAGAGAAATATAGGATTGTGCTTGTAAAACACTCTCCATACCCAGAAATAGGTCTATAAAGCTTTTTTTTTTCCTAAACTGAAAATTCATCTCAAGCGTAAAAATCTTAGAATGTGATAGACATGAGAAGAAATACAATGTTACAATTTCACACAATATTGAAAGAGGACTTTGAGAGATACTTCAACCAATGAAAAACTCATAGGAACAAGTATAGTGAATGCCATTATTCATCTCTAAGTTTTAAGAATAATACAGATTTATTTATTTTCATTGTTGGAAAAAACTGCTTTATAGAACATGGCCAGAATATGAATTACTTCCATTTGGTCTCCATGAAAGTGTACTTTTAAAGAAAAATAACTGAGCAGTGAAACGTTCTTTCTTGAATTCTTCCAAAAGTATTAGAAACCTGAGAAATAGTCTTTGGCACTCCAACTAATCTTACTCTTGTTTCACCAAGCATAAAAAAATCCTAAGACTCACTCATTCATATAAAAATTTCAAGCAACAAACATCCTGAAAAGGAATATTCATTGTTATTACCATAACTTGAGCTCATTTCAAAAAGTATTGTTTCTTTCTTTTCATACATTAGTTTTCTAAAGATATATGGAAAGTAGTCAGTCAGTTAGCTCAACTTAGTTTGGCGCAAGGTCACAAGTATGGGCGCTCTGAAAAATCAAGTGTAGCTTAAATTTAGTACCTGGCTGCAAGACTAACTTGCTGGCCTACAAGAAGGTGTCCAATAATAATTCATGAAGCTTAGTTCATTTTGCACAAGACTAGAAGTATGGAGCACTTTGTAAGAATAATAGCTATTAGTAATGCTCTGTTTGCCTAACTCACTAACTATTACACCATGCAAAGTACCCAATTATTAAGCTTAATTTTAGTTTTTGCATCAAGTCAAAAGGAGGTATTTATACACTCCCTCTGCCATAGGCAGGATGCGACTCAAGGTCAGTTTTAAGTGAAGTACAGCTGGTTTGAATTCAGAGTTTTCTTTCTCCTAAATTGGTTGCATGGCGAAAGAATCCAATCTGCTCTACTATTTACCCTTAGCTAGGGGAAGAACTGATGGATCTATATTTTTCTAAAGGCCATTAGTATGAAGTGAAACCCGAATAGTCTCATCTAGAATTTGAACTCAGATCATCAATTCCATTTCTTACAGTGATTACCATTATAAAGCCATAAGTATAGGGTATCCAAAGAGGATAAAACTCATTATTCAGTAATAATGATCAACTGGGCAAGTTCTTCATTGTCCCATCATGGGATATCTGTAGATATTTATTAACCTTAGCTTAGTTTGGCACAATAAAAGAGGTGGACTATGCAATTGAGAAATTGGGCAGTGACCAAGAGCCCAAGATACTAAGAGATACACGTAGTAAAAGTTTTATGTTTGAAGTGGCCTCAAATGAATATCTTAACACTATGAATTCCTAATATTCTTTTAATATAGTCTACTTGGTATGTTTGCAATCCTATTCCTTAGCACTGGAAAAAAATAAATTTATTACTATTTTTTAAAAGTGGAGTATTAGAAACAAATGACTGATTAAAATATTACGTATCTATGTAAAATGAATGGTAGAGTGGGATGGATTTAGGGGACCAATAAGCTATTTTTACCCAGGAGTACAGGTTCCTATCAGTTCATCTATGCAAAAGACAAACATTGTCAATGGTCTACTAGCCCAGCTTGTTACCTATTATACCACACAAGACACTCAGATCTTTTAAAATGTAAATGGATTCCTTGCCTTGTTTATTGGCAGCATCAAAGATAATTGGGTGTTTGTTTTTCAGGCTATCCATTGATTGGTCATTGCAGTAGGGAGATGAACAGAAACACCACTCAACATCCCTGTCCCACATTGTCTGGTTTTTGCACCCGACATAAAAGTAGTCAATTGTGCTATCTTTCCAGCCATCAGCACATCCACGATAGATCACTGCAAATAAAAGTAAAGAAAGATTGCATTGGTTTGGTTTAAGAACATTTACAATCCTTATATAAATTTCTCCATTTTAACTAGAAATAGAGTAGATATAATTATGTATCTGTAAACAATGTATGCGAACTGAATTTAAATTTACAATCAAGGGCTTCTGTTACCAAATTTTGGGAGGAAGAGCACAAAAATAATGTGAGATAGAGAGTTATCAAAACTGATGCTTTAAATATTTTGATTTTAAAATCTAAAATTTAAATGGAGATATGAACAGCTGAGCAACTTATATTAAAAATTTATAATGTCAAGGAAAAATCTAGACAAGTCAGTATCAATTTTTAGTTCTTTTTGTTCAAGGTGATTTCTTCAGCATGATGGTTTTGTGTAGATTAGGAAGAGAGATTTAAGATTTTTTGAGGATGAGTTCCATCTGAAAGCCAAAAGGTTTTATTGATTTTTCTTTTTTTGCAAAACTCTGCTAGTACCTTGGTTTGGAGATGCAATCATAAATTTGGTTGGATACGTAGGGTTAAAGTTTTGTGTACAGCAAGTTTTTCACTTCTGAGTTTTAGGGGTACTTCATGAGCCTCTGCATGCAAGCTTTCTACTGGAGAAGTCTTAAACCTACCTTAGTCCAGTTGTGGATAGACCTTTGACTTGTACAATTTTTGTTGGATTTGCCAGTAGGCTCCCCATTCTGTGTGGACCACCACTCATAAAAGCTGTAGCGTTTTGTTACATTTTGATTCCAGGTGTTTCAAGTGAGGGATAAAAGACAGTAGTCTCTCAAATATAACTTTAAAGAATTTATATTCAGCAACAATGTGTATTTTAGTTCCTTTCAGTTTAATATTCTGATTGTTATGCATTTTCCTAAGTGAATAGAAGTGCATACACTGGGTTTTTGATTTGGCGAATCTGAAACCGTTGTTCGTTGCCCATCTATTGATTTTGCCCATGTTAATTTAGATTTGACATTCTAATGTGGATGAATTTGGATCTGTAGCATATCATGAGATTGTCAACATATAGGGTACTGTTTATTCTAGAGTAAAGACACTTAAAGATGCTGTTAATTTTTAAACTATTGAGGGTTATCACAGGGATACTTCCTTGTGAGATCCCTTCCTTTTAGTGGCAGATCAGTGAAGGAAGATCCAACACAAAACTTGAAATTCTAAGTGAAAATTGCTTAGGAAGCCAGGTTGTCTTCTTCTTAGGCCAAGAATGTGGAAATCCCTCATAATGCCATACTTCTATAAGCTTTGCCAGATTGAAAAAGATTGCTGACAAGTGCTCTTTTTTTTTTTTATAAAAGCTAGTCGTATGAAGGTTTCTCAATGAACCAGATGGTCTATAGTTCCTCAGGAAATTTGTTGCTCATTCATATATTGTTATAAATCTTCAGAAGATACATCATTGATTTTTTGGATAGTTGTTTTAAGAACTCATAATGTATTTTGTCTGGACCAACAGCTGTACTGTGGGATTTTTTTATAAATTCCATCAGTTCTGGTAAAGTGAACATCTTGTTATATGCTTCCGAGCTATTGGATTTGAATTTTAGTTTGACTTTTTTGTTTGATGTTTATGAATTGTTGGTTATTTTGGCTACATGAGTTGTTTTTTTTTAAAAAGGTTTCAGCTTATAGTTTTACAATATCTTTTTTGACCGTTATTTTGGTATATCTTGTGGAGAGATGTTTTAGGGGAGTTGATTGTTGTTTCCTGGAGATTTTGCAGATCATGCCCCAGATTGTTTTTGATTTAGTAGAGGGATTGAATTTTGTTCAGAGTTTATCTTGGCTTCCTTGATTATTCTGTGTACTTTTGCTCTGTGCTGTTTGTATGAGATCAGATTGGAGGTTGTAAGAACAACTTTAAATTTGTGCAGGGCAGCTCATCGTAAGTAGGTAGCCTTCCTTCATTCTTCATCAAACCATGGTCTGTTTAACTTATATGGAGCCAAGTTCTTTGGGATGCATTTCTTGACTATTTTAGTCAGTTTGTTTGTAAAATCTTCTACAGGGTTTTTGGCATTATGTTTTTTATCAGGTGTTACAGACATAGTATTCAGAAATTTTCACAGTTTCCTTTGTTTAGCCTCCACTAGGGAATATTTTTTCTACAGCATGCAGCTTGTTCCATTATAATTGGGAAATGATCACTGCCCTCAAGTCCTTGCATACTCCCCAGGTGTAGTTCAAGAAGATTTGAGGATCACAGAGAGTTAGATCAATTGCTGAGTAGGTGTCTGAAGATGGATCAAAATGGTTTAAGGATTTCTTATTAAAGAGGCATAGGTTGATATTGTTGATGATCCTTTCAAGTATTCTGCTCCCTGTTTTTTTTTATTACCCCATATAATATTGTGACTGTTTGAATTTCCTAGTATCATAAAAGGCTTGAGAAGTTTCTTGTATTAAGTTGTTGAAGTCATTTTCATTAATAGAATCTTGGGAGGAATCTACAGGGAGCAAATATTTATAGTTCTCCGTATGGTTGCTTTGGCAGTTATTGCTTTTAGATTGGTGTTCAGGTTAATTTTGCTTTGAGGTATACCATTCCTAATTAAGACTGATACACACCTAAGGCCCTGAGGCTGGTATTATGTATGCAATTGAAGCTTTCAAAGTTTTCAATTCTTATCTTGTCATTTTTTTTGACAAAAGATTCTTGCTGGCAGATTATAACTGGATTTATTTCTGTAAATAATAAAAGCAAATCATTGGATTTTGCTTTCATGCAGAATCATGCTCAATTCAAAAAATATGCTAGGTTCTAGGTCTTAAATTATAACAACCAATACTCAAAAAGTTACCAAATTTATCCGAATGTTAGTCGCTATAAAGTACAACTCTTCCCAAATCAAGTAAACTTTATCTCTGCCCAGCTCAAGAAATTATCTTGCAGTAACTGTCAGGGTAAGTGAAGGGAGGAGAAATGTATAAAAAAATTAAGGAGATAAAATAAGTGGGGTGGGAAAATCAACTTTTGTTACCTGAAAGAGAATTGTATCTATATTTCTAAAAAACAAAAACAACCAGTTCCCACTAAGTAATTTATTTCAAGGGAAATAAACTTTACAAAATCTGGGTTTGCATATTTTTCCCTATGCTTGTCAAAAACATTGAATAAGGTAACAAACATACATTCAAGTAATTATGATTTTATAACCAAAAAAAAAGAAGGGTATAAAGAAATATAACAACTAACTTGCTCAAAGCAATGCCGTCAACTACCTACTGTCAGTTTAACTTTTGTTAATGATAAAATAACTTTCTTTGGTATTTTATGTCAAAGTTCATTTTGAAGCCAATTTTGGGTTTTATTCTTCTCAGTGTCTCCTTCTTATGTAGAATCAACCTGGACAATTGTGTTCTTCAAGTTTCTTGTGTAGACTTGTTGAAAATGAAGTTTACTATTTCTTTAAGTGAGCTTTGAGTAGACCACCGCTTTGTCCTTATAGACGAATATCTTTAGTTTCAACTCAAATTTTCTTCTGTTGAGCCAACGGAGGCTTTTACCACATCTTCTGGCCTGAGCCAACAGCTTCCTTTGTTGGCAAAAATCCAATAATACTGCCTCTAGACCTTTGACATAACTTTCTTTTGAAGGGGACAGCATACCAAAACCACAAATAGCCTTCAGTAGGCTTATTGTTGCAATAAGTAACAATAAAAACCCTGTAAGAAAAAGAGGCTTCACCTATGACTAATGGGTCAATTTTGCTGAAGCGACCTTACTTACGAAAAAACTGCCAAAAGTCGAAGGCAAATTAGCAAGAGCTTGCAAAGCAAAAGGAGCAAACCAGACAGAGGCTTTTGCTTATGCAGAAAAAAAAAATAAAAGAAGAGGGAGAAGAACCCTTGTGGGTCTCACTTAAATAACAGTAAGGGTGGGGGTAAACGGCACAACTTCAAAACAGCCAATCAGATTTAAGTTGACATTAACTGCCAAATTTACAAATTTCAACACTTTAAGTTTGTGACAATTCAGTTCCATATTATCATGTTTTGAAATTTGTAAATTCAACAGTTAATAACTACTCAAATGCCATTGGCTTATAGATCCAGTCCTAAAACCTCACATGTAGCCACCTATGACCAGCAAGTAACCTCATTGGGGGTTTATATGGTTAAACAAAACAATAAAGATTTGGTTTAGCTAACTTGATGAACGAAAATTAAATTTCCAGTTTAACCTTTCATTTACATTGTAAATCAAATCTCCTGCTAAAAATTCATTAGAATCTTTAAAAATGGATATGCAAAAAATATGCTCTGGAATCTCAGAAGTAATCCCAGAAAACTTAATGACTATCGCTCTTGCTGCCCCTTTGTTTTCTTATCGTGTGATATTCTTGTATGGTAATACAGGAAGGAGAAAAGAGAGAGAGTGGAAAAGGGGCAACCTGGATATCACCCCCCCCCTGCTTGGTAGCAGGGGTGAAAGAAATGATAAGAAAACAACAGAATCAACAATAAAGTGGCATTTATGTACAGAATATACTAGAGGATACCTCTTTCCTTCTATTAGTTCAGAGGGATTACAAAGAAGTTAAGTAATTAAATGTCTTTTCTATGGTATTGAGTTCTTGGCAAGCTCACGGATGACTTATTTGGATTATTCTTTGGTGTGTATGTGAGGTAAGTTGCTTTGTTCCCAAAAGGATATTTTCTAAGTGTTATCTATGCCTGGTGGTTGGGGCAAGTAAAGAAGCTACTGTCTGTTCAAGTTGCAATAAAGAAAACTGGCCCTTTTCGGAATACAGAGTGTTATTTATATACTTTTGATAGGATCAAGAAAGCATTCACAGCTTCAATCTGTATTGCTTTCTGATTGGCCAAAAAAAAAAGCTTAATTTTTTTGTTGCTTGATTAATTACCACTGTATCCATCAGTCAGTCAGTGACCTTGAATGAGCCACAGGCCTTTCTCTTTTTTGACTAAGATGAAGAGTTTATGAATCATAACAAGATTTGACCAATTGTACAACAATGTTAAATAGAAAAAAGTTATTTGGTCAATTATTTTTTCCAGGCTCTCCTATCCCATACAACATATATAGCCTACTAGATATTCTCACAATGGTATTTCATTATATTGTGAAAAAATAATTGATGTGAAGTGCCAAACTGCTTATTTAGATGATTTTATTTTTAGTGATAAAGGCTTGTGTAGGACAAGCCACACTTTTTTGATGAATGGAAAACAGAAGAATAGAACACTAGAGTGCTACAGATTGCTAAGGTTTTGAATTCAGAGTTCTTCATTCTCATAGACTGATTGCTTTACCAAGGCTAAAAGGCGTAGTCAGCCCTTTATTTATCTATAGATAGAGGAAAAACATGGAATCATACCTTTCCCATAGACATTAGTGGGGAGTGAAATGCAAACAGCCTCCCTCATCTAGGATCTGAAATCAGCTCATGAATTCCATTTCTAAAGATAATAATTATTATGTAATGCCTGGTGAATTATTATAAGATGATAAAAAACATACCTCCTTTGTCCTTTCGAATGAAACATTTCTGAGTGATTGGACAAGTCATTTGGCCAACATAATAGGTCACTGGTGTGTTTACTGTTTCTCCACACAAAGGATTATCACTGTAACAGTCCCAGCAGAAGAAATCTGTTGTTATATATAAAATAGAATGCAGTTAGTCTATAACTTATGGTACAAGCAGTTCTAAAATATTTCTTATATGCAATACTAATGAATACATCAACAAAATAAAGTAACTGTACCATTAGAAAAAAATCACAGCATTTCATTCTTCATCATCATCATGTTACACCACCAGCGTGGAACTCCCTGACCCTCTCCCGCCACCCTTCTCTATCATCAATAGCTTCTGGTAGGTCTTCAAGGCTACATCCTGTATCAGCACAGAGTTGTATGTAGATTCTAGCTGGTCGTTCTGCCTTTGCTCATCCACGTGAAGAGGTCCACAGGAGTATGTCACTGATGAGTTCATCCCTACTTCTCCAATAGTGACCCACAAGTTTGGTTCGTTTAACTTGGATAGCTTTCGTGATGGGTGGTAGGTGGCCATACAGCTGATTCTTTGTGCTGTGCTGCCTCCAGGACTTGTTCAATATTGCTTGCAGCATTCTTGTATAGTTGCCATCAAATTTTTTCTCTATACATTTAGTTAGCATCCATGTAGTGCATCCATACAGCAGTATCAACACGACCGCTGCTTGGAAAAAACTGTTTCATTTTATTGGTCAAGTCAGACTTCCATATGACCGATAGCCTATCGATAGCTGTCCATACCTTTGCTAGTCTCGTCTTGATGTCAATCTCGGTTGATGAGACACTGCTTCCTTGTTAGGTGAACTTGTCTACTAGTTTCAGAGAACTGCTGCTTAGTGTGGAGATGTCACCTCTTTGATTAAAGCTCATGTATTCCGTCTTGTGAGCATTGACATGGAGGCCTATGCCACTAGCAACTAGTTCCAGGCTATGTAGCAGGGTTTTGGCCAGGGTGGGTGTATTTGCCAGAAGCGCTATGTCATCAGTGTAGTCTGTGTTCGTGATTGCTTGTGCAGGGTATCTTCTGCTTCTTTCCTTTGTCAGTTTGAAACCATTGTCTTTCATTTTATCAATTTATTCTTAGTATATTCTATCTAGGAGATAAAACTACAGGGTTAATACTTTTCAAATATTGATCACTTTAAAATAAAGTTTTAAGTCACTCTAAGCAAGACTAGTTGGCCACTATAGAGACTGCTGATGGAAGGGTTACAAAACAATAAATGAAATGTGAGGATACTAACAAAAGATCACAAAGTATTATAAAGCATCACAATGGGGAAAAAAATCAGAAAGTCAAACTAAGACAAAGTGTGTATTTATCTAACCACTCTTCCATGTGCAGAATGTGAAACAAGGCCAATTTTTAAGTAAAGTATAGCTAGTTTGAATTCAGAGTTTTCCTTTGAGGCAGCTTGCTTAAGCAAGGCTAAAGAACCCAGTCTGCTCCATTATTTGCCCATAGCTGAGGGGAGAACAGATGAACTCATGCTTTTCCCAAAAGCATTAGCGCAAAGTGAAAAGCAAACAACTTTGTCTAGGATTTGGACTCACAGTAAAGATGTTCTAAGAAAGTAGCAGTTGGAATACAGAACATGTATCCAGTAGGGAGAAGATTCAGAAAGAACTTAGTGTTATGAGACTAAATAGAGTGGTCTCCCTTGTCATGAGTCATTTTTGGTCACATGACAAGGCAAACTTGGGAATCCATCTCTTTTATGAACAGGACTTCAAAACCAGTAGATGAAGTTGTCTGCTCCCCAGCAGTGCTGCACATGGTGCCTCCCATTTTTTTCAGACCAAAAGTAGTAAATGGTTTCCACCTTTTGTTGTATTGACTTGTCTTCAAGTTTGTTAAATGCATTGTGACTCTTCTATAGATTGGGATGGGAACTTATTTTCCTCTTTCTATGTTGTTGAATTAAACGTTATATAGTATTAATTCACTTATTCCTAATGAATATTGTGTTAAGGGAGACTCACTTTTGGATAACCTAATTTATTATAAGAAACAGTGTGTTATCTACAAGTTAGCACCTTGTTAATTCTTATAGTATTAACAGCAACAGTGGTGGTGGCAGCAATGATGATGATGATTATGGCATTATTCATAGTTTTAAACAAACCACCTATTTTTGTCTTCATCCATAAATTACTTCATATTATACAAATTACTGAAATTTCAAAGTTTTAATGAATTTTCTTGAAAATGGACAATATATACTGGCCTGTAGCAGAAAGAAAGAATTTCAAATCATTATTTAGTGTGGGAATTGTTTTGGTCGTTCGAATTTATATATTTCGTCCAATGAGAATGACTGATGCCATTCTGCCTGGGTCACCTCCCTGGGCAACAAAAAAGGCTGTGCATCATTCCCTCGATCTCTTTTCTTCCTCGCTTGCTAGCAGCAGGACAGACTAGCCTTAACAAGGAGAGCACCTTCTCTCTCTTTTACCCGGGCCTATTCCAGCAGCAGACAGATGGACATCTCAACACGAAAGAGCACATTCAACATTGTTCCTCTGCTTCCTTTAGGAGATCATTCCTTATTAATTATTTCTTCCTCCTAAACCAACTGGACCTCAAAACTTCTGGCTGAATACTAAATTCCTGCACAACTATTTACAACTGTTTTCTTCTCCCTGTGACTTACAGTACAAGGGTTCTTTTTGTCTCAAGCTGTTATTAAAACTTCTAAATTGAAAACTATCAATATCTTCGTCAACACATTTGTTCTTCATTTTAAAATAACAAGAGGCAACAGAACTCAACAACCTCAACTGCCATTTTTGTATAAATGGTAATATTATCTGCCCTTTTGCTATAGGCCCATTGACCTAGTGGGTAGAGTATTCACCAATGGCCAAGGAAACCGGGGTCCATTCCCAGGTCAAGTTATACCAAAGACTCAAAAAATGTTACTTGATATCTCCTCGCTTAACTCTCATCATTATAAGATACATAACAAGGGTAAAGTGGAGCAATCTAAGGAAAGTAGTAGCATCCCCCCCTTGGTGTAGTAGCTATTGAAAAGGGAATTTTCAGGTTGACCTTGACTACTGTCACCAACTTTGATTCTTTTTTATATGTTAAATATCATATAACATCAGAATTTGGGCATATCAAACACATATATTCACTACTTTCCCTTAACCTACGTCTAAGGTAATGACCTGTCATAAGATTATGATAAACACTAAACAGAAAGTAAAAGAAGAAGATAATAATAATTGCAATAATAATAATTGCAGTAGCAGCCAGTAATGGTAATGTCAACATAATGTCAAACAATAAAACAAAAAAATCTAGAAAACAAAAATGGAAAAAACAACATAGATGCTTCAAGTAACAGACTGGGGAGATCACTTACAAGATGACTTGGATATGGCTAACAAGAGGAAACCTCAAGAGAGAAACTGAATCTCTTGAAATAGCAGCAGAAAATAACATCATAAGGATCAATTATATCAAGCAAAAATGAATAATATGCAACAGAATAGCAAGTGTAGGTTATGTGGGGACAGAGATGAGACAGTTAACCACATAAGTGAATCCAGCCAACCAGTGCAAAAGGAATACATGACGAGGCCTGATTGGGTAGAAAAGGTAATCCACAAGGAATTGTGCAAGAGATTGAAATTTGACCATTCTGAAAAATGGTATATACACAAACCAGAATCTGTCCTAGAAAATGAAATATATAAAATTCTCTATGACTTTGAGATACAAATAGATCACCAAATCCTTGCCAGAAGATCAAATCTTGTATCAATTTACGAGAAAAAAACTTTGTCATCGAGTGGATTTTGCTATTCCAGCAGACTGTAATATACTACGGCTGAGTCTTGACAAACAATGAGAAACATATATATATATAAATATAATCATATATTTTTATTTGTCAACGGTGGCATGGAGCTTGTGTGGAGCAGAAGAGCAATCGAGGAAAGAGTTTGTGTATACAGAAGAGACATCAGAAATTGGAACAGCCAGCAGGAATTGACTTCAGCCAAAATTCTAGATATTATATAGTCTTAAATCTACAATGCAACCCACACGCAATATTTGTTTTCAATAGGTCATTGCTTACATCCACACAATGCTTGTTTTTCATTGGCCATGGTTTACACCCACACAATGCTTATCCTCCATTAGTCACAGCTTACACCCATGCTTTCCTTGTTACCAGTAATCATTTTGTTGATTTTATCTACGGCTGGATATATCTGTCAACAATATCCGCCAGATTCATCGCAGGTCAAAGTGATACTCAGTTCTTGACAAAGAACTGAAAAAGCTGTGGAACATGAAGGTGTCAGTGATACCAATTGTAGTTGGTACACTTGGAATGGTTGCCAAGGGCTTGGAAAAGAGATTGAAGGAATTGGAAATCTGAGATAGAATTGAGACTACACAGAACACAGCATTGTAGAGATCAGTTAGAATATTTAGAAGAGTCCTGGAAACCTGAGAAGACTTGCTGGCGTTCAGACCCAGTGGAAGACCAAAACTTAAAATCGGTGTGAAAAACTTGCAAGGAGTGAAATAATAATAATATATCCCAGCCAGAAGATCAGACCTATGGTTAATTAACAAGAAAAAAAGAACTTCTCACAGCAGACCACAGAGTGAAAAGAAAGCAAAAACATGGACAAATACTTGGATCTTGACAGCAGAAAAAACTGTGGAACGTAAGATAGACAGTGATACTAATTGTAGTTGATGCACTTGGAATGGTCCCCAAGTGCTTGAAAAGAAATATAGATCAGAGGAAGAATCAAGATTATCCAAACCATAGCACTGTTAAGATCAGCTAGAATACTTTGTAGAGTTCTGGAGGTCTGAGGAAACTTGTCGTCACTCAAAATTCAGTGAAAAACCAACCGTTAAAACTAGTGAGAAAAACTCATTAAGAGTAAAATAATAATGATATTATACACAATTTTACCGGCCCATTGGCATAATGGTTAGAGTGTTCGCCAATGGTTCAGGAGACTGGAGTTCAATCCCAGGTTGAGTCATTCCAAAGACCCAAAAAATGGTATGTGGTGCCTCCTTGTTTAACACTCAGCATTATAAGGTATAGATCAAGGGTAAGTGGAGCCATCTTTGTGTAGTTGTTATTAAAAAGAGGGCCTTTTAGTCGGTTGACTTTGCAATCTTCTAATGACAGCCAAATTTTCAACTACCCCTAAATATCAGTATCTGTCAATTAAACTCAGTTGATTTCTAGTATCTTTTCAGCTGTTTAACTGTTAGATTGAATTCAAATGCTACAGTACATGACAATAATAGATCTCACCAATCTATTATTTCACAACAGTGTTACTGAATATGACCCACAGGATATTCCATGGTGGGTATTGCTCATCATGGAAAAGTAAACACACCAAGATCTTTCTTCTGGTAACTGGAGAAATATTGTTGTTAAAACGTCACTGGAGAAAAACACCAGTTTATTTTTAGCTTGGAAATTTTCTGCTTGATGTCTACTTTATATAGTTAAACAAAAAGATAAAGATTTTGTTTGGCTAACTTGATGAACTCAAATTCTAAGACATTTAAATATAAAACAAAAGTTCAGATATTCAAAAGGAATTATCTATATATAAATTTCTGTATGTCTATATGTTTGTATGTTGGTTTGAAATGTAATTTACATCATCAATTGTAAGGGTGCCTCATGTAAGGTAGGGAATATCAGGCTATTGATAATGACTTTGATTCTCACTGGACACTCTATACTTGAGGCCTTCTGTTAAACTAAGCTATTTTAGTACAGGACTGCATCATCTGTTGCATATATTTACAATATTAGCAGGAGTTGCTGAAAAGTTTTTGACAAAACCAAGAAAGGGAATGACCTTTCTTTTTCTAATTTCATTGGATTTTGAGGGGAAGAAATAATGTATGAAATCTATTGAACTGTTAGATGAATACAGAGAATAATATGTATGTTTCATGGGTCTAGGTCATTACCTTCTTAGTCAGACTGGGAATTTTTTTAGCACTTCTTATATATCTATGTCTATATATATATGTGTGTTTGTAGAATAATGCATGGGTTTCATAGATCTAGGTCATTCCCTTCTGAGGCTGAGAATTTTTTAGGATCCTTTATACATATATATATATATATATACATATATATATATAGAGAGAGAGAGAGTTGAACAGGCTTTGATACATAGATGAATAAATATAAGCAGACTGATATATATATAAAGACAGAGAGACAGGGAGAAAGAGACAGAGAGGCTGATAGATATACAACTGACAGACAGATAAATAGATAGATATTCTTTATTTTTGCTAGTTTAGAGAAAAAAATTATTTTACTTTTAAAATCTTTAATTGAAAGACATTTAAAAAAAACTTTCAACCTAATACCTGTTAAGA
Organism: Sepioteuthis lessoniana; assembly: GCA_963585895.1. NCBI lineage: Eukaryota > Metazoa > Mollusca > Cephalopoda > Myopsida > Loliginidae > Sepioteuthis > Sepioteuthis lessoniana. The sequence goes on from OY757918.1 coordinate 74,883,989, forward strand.
TTATTTAAGAGGAAAATTCTAAACTTTTCTTTAACATATAGTATAGTGGCCTTCCAAAAATAATGACCTGTTTTAAGATTAGTATGAATATCTATTCAATGGTAGGATCTAAAATATGAATATAGCAATTTTTATAAATGTTTTATGAAAGAGTTTGTAATGATATTGGATAGTGGTTGTATGTAATTCACATATGAAGAAATGCAGTAGATATATAATTATGCTGCTCAGAGAAAGGAGATCTATTAAAAGGATGTTGAGCTACAGACTTGAAGCAAAATAATTTACTTAGTAACATTGTATCAATATGGCATCATATATAAGATCCACAGGAACTTTGTAACCTTAAGATGAATCAGACTTTGCAAAAAACTTGGATAATATGGAGTTTTGGGTATCTTTTTATCCTTATGCCAGAGCAAAGAAATTTTAGTACAGCAAAGAATATTGAGGTGAAAATAACACAATTTTATTTTTGTGAAGAAATTATGAAAATTTCCTTGACTTATCCAAGAAAATTGGAAGAACTAATGTTCAATTAAATCAAAGAATATTAGACCTAAAAAGATATTGGTCATGGTTGAACAAACTAAATTGGGACATAAAATCTCTTCATTTCTGGACGGTGTAGTAATACTGAACAGAGGTTGTATGTAATTTGCATATGAAAGAAGAGGATGAATATATAGTTATTGGCCTAATGTGTAGAGTGTTCGCCAATGGTCCAGGAGACTGGGGTTCAACCTCAAGTTGAGTCATACCAAAGACTCATAAAATGGTCCTTCATGCCGCCTTGTTTAGCACTCAGCACTATAAGGGGAGGATCAAGGGTAAAGTGGAGCAATCCTGGGAATGGAGTAGCACCCTCCCCTACACTTCTGTGTAGTAGCTATTGAAAAGGGAGCCTTTGGGTCACTCTCAACTAAGGTTGCCAACTTACTAGGAGAAAGAAATTATACAAAAAGTAGAAGAAATCAGTGGTGTAATGGTTAGCAAGCTAGACAAGCAAACCTTCATGAGTGAGTCCAAGTCTCATTGGGTGATCAATTTATACAATCTTGTGCTGCACCTAAACAAAAAGCTTACTAAATTACTATACAAAAAGAGGGAGAGCACTTTGTTGGTGTAATAGTTAGCAAGCTTGATTTGCAAACTTTCATGAGACTGAGTCATTGGGTGCCCCATACATATGCCCTTGTATAACATCTAAGCAAAAAGCTTAATAAATTACTCTACAAAAAAACGAGTGGGCACCTCAGGAGGTGTAACAGTTAGCAAGCTAAACTAGCAAACCTTCACGATTGAGTTTAAGTCTCATTGTGTGCTACTTTCATTTGGTCTTGTTCCACATCTAAGCAAAAAGTTTAGTAAATTACTACAAAAAGAAGTAGGACATCTTGGGTGGTGTAGTGGTTAGCAAGCTAGGCTAGTAGATCATTGTTAGTGAACTTGATTCTCAGTGGGTGCCCCATACTTCTGGCTTTGTGTGATAACTAAGCTAAGCTTGATAAATATCTACACAAAAAGAGGACATTGAACAACAAACTTGAATCTATAATTTACTTGGTAACATCATAACAAAGACAATGGTACCTGTTGTGTTAATATTCAGAATTTTTCCTCCTCAGAAGAATTTTTTTTCTCTTACCTTTTTCAGAATTATTATTTTGCTCAAAATAAACTTTTCCATTTTCTTCATCTTTTAGGTTTTGTTGCATATCCACCTGATCTATGTCTTCTGGTCTATCCTTTTGGATAGCAACTGGACCTGTAGGAACAGCAGGAACATCCCACCAATGAGAAGGTTTGTTTACTTTATCATTTTTCTGCCACTTTTGAGACGTTTCCTGAAGATTTTCCTAAATTATAAACAAGGAAATGATACAAGTGAAAAGTAAGAAAAATAAACCTACATAGAAAATTTGCATCTAACTAGATAAATGTGATTCTGAAGGTCTTTGAATATTTTCTTTTCATATTCATAAATATGAAATAATCTCAAGGTCTTTTTTTTAATGCCATTAGCTGCCAAAACATCCCTGAATATCTTAGTTTTTGCTATAGACACCAGAAGAGGGCTGCCTTAATGTATTAGTAACACAAGTTGCTGCCTAGAGTGCCAAGAGCTAGGAGGCACCTGTTATAAAACTGAGATTGTAGTTAGTACAGTGGATCAATTTGAAAGTGTTCACTGAATTTGATTATCAAATCAGAATATATATTTATGTCATGTAACATTACACACACACACACACACACACACACACACACACACACACACATATATATATATATATATATATATATATATATATATATATATATATATATATATCCTTTGTTGTTGTTGTTCAGTGTTTATAATGTAAATGTATAGGGGGATCCCCTGTGGTATAATGGCTAAAGTGCTGGACTGCTGCCTCATAGTAAACAAGTTCAAATTCCAGTTCAACCATTACTTTCAGTTTCAGACTAATATGCATAGGAAAGGTATGAACACTCTTATCCCACCAGCTATGGGTTGAATAGTGTCATTGCAGTTCTTTAACAAGGATGGCTTTGGCTTTAAATAACACATAAAGGTTGATATGCCATTAAACAAAGAAAACAAACCAAACAAAATACATGTAAAAATAATAACTTTGTTATTAATGCAAATTAACATTCTTCTTGCTATGATAATGAATATGGTATCAAGACTGAAGCTATATTCACCAAAAAAAAAATTGATCATTGAATGAAATGTTAATTTTCTTCATAATAGTCCCCTTGAAATTCAAGGCACTAATTTCAGCAACTTTTCTATTGGTTGGAACATCTCTTAAAGTTCCCTTTTGATATGTTGTGGAACTGCACAGTTGTATTTCTTGATGTTTTATGTTTTAATGTCCTGAGTATAATCCTGAGTTTTGCCAAAAATATTTTGTTCAAAAGTACCAAGATTGGTTTCATCTTTAAAAAAAAATTTAAAAAAGATTGGTAATGACTTCCTTGATAATGTCCGGACATCTAGACAGTGGTCTAGACATCATCACTTTATTATATAAATTGCTCAACTCTGTAAATGACTTTAGTTGAATTTAGAAATTTAATCCCTAGAACTCTGAGCTTCCCTGATTGTAAACCTATCAACTTGGATTTCTGACTTAAAAAATCGCTGAAAATGTAAAATGCTTTAATGCTAATTAAATACTTTACTGGCTGTTGAATTACAGGTTATAACATTCTATAAATAATTTATAATATGTTAAAAAAATAAAATTACATATCATCCTCATCAACTTGCACTGCCAGCATAGCTTTTCCTGACTCTCTCTCTCCATCCATTCCTCTCCTCCATTGCTCCTGGCAGGTCTTCCAAACTACATCCAGTGTCCTCATAGAGCTGATGTTGATTAGTTCTTGTCAATCGGCCAATACATACTCATCCATGTGTAGGGGTCCATAGAAAAATGTCACTTATGATTTCATTCTTGCTTCTCCAGCGGTCCCCAGCATGTCTTGTTCATCTTGGATGATTTTTTAGATAAGAGGTAAGTGGCTTTACAGCTGTTGTTTCATGGGGTGTTACCTTCAGGATTTGTTCTTTGAACAAAATTACAAATTATACAAAATAAAAAATTGTAACTTTTTATTGGCAAAGGTAAAGTGGGGATTCCTGGCAGAAATTCAGACTGCTGGATTTACTTCTAGTCAGTGGCAAAAATACCAGCCACTTGAGTTCAAAGGTTTGAAATTTTTAAAATTTAAAATTTCAGTTTCAATACCTTTTTGATAATATCTTAGAGCTTCTTTTTACTTTCTTCTGATGATTCTTATTTATTTCCATTTTTTTGTTTATTTTGTGATTTGAAAGGATTTTAGACAACTGATGATCCTGCTATCTCAATTTGCCAACATAACTGATGCCCATTTTTGAACTCTTAAACAAGCAAAAGTGAGGATACATAAATAATCCCATCCTTTATGATAAGATCTATGATATTAATACAATATTTAATAGATAGTAATTACCAATTGACACAAAGGGCTTTATAACATCAAAAAACAATCACCTTGGGTCCAAGTACATCTTTAGAAGTAATCACTTGTTCTTTGGTATCTTGGTGAGGGCTCTTATGGTGTGGGGGATTTTTCTGTTTTTTGTCATCTTCTTCCAGCCAATATGGCTCTTCAGTGGACCAATGAACATGCCACCACCACCAGGGCAAAATTGTTGCTTGAGTTGAAGGATGAGCAAATTTTTCCATTACTTTGTTCTTCTCTACATCACTTGAATCATCTTCTTCAGTAGCTGCATCTATAAAATAAATAATATCCTTATATAAAAACCCAACCTAGTTGGCTGGGGCTATAGAATACACTGACTGCATCTCTGCAGAGGGGTAAGACCCACACAAGTGTCCTGGATATGTCATTAAACAATCTGATAGTGAGGCTTCAGCCCTGGAGCTTTGGGGAATGTAGAGAACCCCTTCATTGCCATTGCTCCCAGGCCCACTTTGACCCAAAGTGGTAACACTTGGTAGGATCTTATCTATAAGTCAAATAGAATTGTTTGACATTTAAATTGAGTGCAAGCAAATGGTTTACATTAAATTGAATTGTTTTTAAAAAAGAACTGTTTGACCATTTAACTGTGTATAAACAAAAGACTGATGTTTAATTAAATTGTTGGTGATACGTTGCAATACTTGGAACAATTTAACTGTGTGGTAACGAATGAGTAATGTTGAATAGAATTATAATGTTGATTAGTAATACTTGAGATTCTTTAAATGTGTGCCTAAATTGAATTGTTAGTGTTACATAGCGATGCTTGAAATCATTTAATTGTGTGAAAATAAAACTATTTATGTTAGATTGCAATATTTGATACCATTTAAGTGAATGCAAACAAATTATTAATGCTAAATAGAACTATTCATGTTAGAATACTTGGAATCATTTAACTGTGTGCAAATACTAGTAATAATTGAGTGCATACAAATTATCACTGACTCATTTAAAAATAAGATTACCAACAAACAATTGACTTACAAATCATATGTATTACCATTTAACTATATGCAAACAAATGAGCTCTGGCTCGTTTCAAAATGTTATCTACAAACTATATATCTACAAAGTATATATTATATGTATAAAGAGAATTTGGCATTAAATAATCTTCAATGGTTGATATGCAATAAAACCTAAAGAAACCAAACTATATATAAACCCTGGTATTGGGAAGTCTCCATGGTGTAGTGGCATAAGTGCTAGACTGCAACATTGTAGTAACTGAGATCAAATTTCAGTCATAATGTTACATTCGTTTTCAGATTAATACCTTTAGAAAAGGTATAAACCCTCTTATCTCTCCAGCTATGGGTTAAATAGTACCATTACTACAAGGACAACTTTAGCATTAAATAACCCATGAACGTTGATATGCAATTAAAAAAAGAAACCAAACTCAATGTAATTTCACAAGATCAAGAAAAAGGTCTTACCATGAAAGAAATATTGTAATTGAATATATTAAGAGGAACCAGATCTTACCTTAAAAGACACTATTTTGTCTAACATTCCAAGAAATCAATTCCCCCCTCCTCAAAACATCCACATAATCGAATGACAATTTAGTAAATAAATTTACTCTTCTCTGAAGAAGTGCATAAAATATTACTTATATTAATGCTTCTCAGAATTTCTTACTTATACAAATAAGACATAGTCCTTAATTTGGTTTTAGCAAAAGTGTGTGTGTGTGTTGTGCGGGGTGGGGGGTTATATCAAGAAATAATCATGAATTTCATTATGAGCTCTAATGAACAAATAAATTTGTGATTTTACATAATAAAAATTAAAGAAAGATTTTGAAGCAAAAAGCATTTATATAAGTTGAATATAAAATGAATACATTTGTTTTGTAATTTTTAAATTTTGTTTTGGAGTTGTTCAGTTAAATTTTGTAGAAGGACAATGTTGAATTGAAAAAGAAATTGGATGATTAAAAAATGTTCATTGAAAATGCAAATTTGTCTGGAAATTCCTGTATTCTCTTAGAAAATGTTAATGTATTGCTTTGATGGGCCATTTTTTCTGGTTTGTGGACACACACACACACACACACACACACACACACACACACACACACACACACACACACACACATGTACAATTTTGATTGAAATTTAATGCTAAAAGCATTTTTCATAAGTGAAATAGTGTGCTCTATGCACAAAAATGCAGAGCAATATAACAATATTTTTAGCGGTAAAATAGAACAAAAATAGGATAAAAAATCATGACTGAGTTTCACTCAGGTGAGTCAGTTTTTTTCATATCAATTCTATTTCATTGTATTTTGAATGCTGTATATATATATATTTTACTGGCCATTGGCATAATGGTTAGAGTGTTCACCAATGGTCTGGGAGACCAGGATTCACTCCCAGATTGAATCATACCAAAGACTCAAAACATGTTACTTCATGCCTCCTTGCTTAGCACTCACAAATCAAGAGTAAGTGGAGCAATCCAAAGAAAGGAGTAGCGCCCTCCCCAATATCTTGGTGTAGAAACTATAGGAAAGGGAGCCTTTATGTTGGTCTCAAATATGGTCACCCAACTTATATATATATATATATATATATATATATATATATGAAGGTTGCCTGAAAAGTTAATGGGCTGACCAATATGCTCCCATAGAATGTGAACAACTGAGGTTTATTTTTCAACATAGTCCTTCTTGCGATCCATATACGTTTTCCCTCAGTATTGCTGTGTTTGGTAAAAAAAAAGCCATCAACATCAGGTATGATATTAGCCAATGAATTTGTAGGGAATAAATAATTTAAAAAAATATATATATAGGATTTACACTCCTGTATTTTGAAATGGTCATGATGCCATTTGTTCCCAAACAAAGATGCCTGACGTCAGTAAACTAATCAGTCTCGGGAACCTATTGGTCAGGAAAGTCATGTGATTAGTGCTCACAACTACGTCCGCAACTTTGATTTTGTCCTGCGGATTTGGAGCCGATTGCATGACAAAGATAGCCTATATATACTCTCGTCTTCCAAGAACTCACTCTCTTACACTGTGATTTACAGAGACAGCACATTCTCCCTCTCTTACATTTTGACTTCCAGCAATCAACCCTATGAAAATGTATACATTCTGCAACCTTTTTCTTTCCTCTTCTGCCTTTTTGGTTAGACTTGCTCCAGCCTCGAACATAACCACAGAAATCTTGTCAAACCCCGAAAGAGGCAAACAACCAACATGGAAGAAGACACATGCCTTCTAGCACACGTTGCTATATTTCTATATATCAATACCTTACATGAAATACTTAGTCCACATACATTTTATAGTCAACAGGATACTTTCAATATTTAGTCTTTTTCCATAATATCCGTGTTAGTACACGCATACACACACGCACACACAGAGGAATATTCAACAGACTATATTAAAATATTTATAATGTTTCTTTTTTTATGTATTTCTTGATATATAAATCTAATTTTGTTTGTACTTCTTTGTTTTGAATGTTCTTTTCTCCGCATCGTTTCACATCTTTACTTCATTTTGCCTTTTCAAATATAAACCAACATGAATTGTGGGGGACCAAAAATATTCACCAAACAACTGTACCCCTACAAACACTTCACCCACCCTCATATGTATCTATATGCATTTAAGATATAAAGAGATAAATTTATCAAACTTGCAAGTAGATCTAACTAAAAAGTAATAAGAAATTCTATAGTTATGTTATCACAAGACATCATTAACTGTTTGTATATCAGTTTTCTAAACACACATGCACATACACTCACAGCATATTCCAACTCAGATATGTACACCCTGAACAATTTTTCTAATAAAACATTTTCTTCTCACCCAAAGATAGCAAAATTTTATCATCTTTAGTAGAATGTTACACAACCAAAAATTATTAACCATTATTCATTACCAAACTCTACAACATTGAAGCTCTGTAACCAAAAACAAAATGGGCATAAATACACTGGGTGACTGAAAAGTAACTCCGACATAAATGGGAGTTACTTTTTTATTTTATATATATATATATATATATATATCAGTGACAACTCTAGCCTATTTTTGCTACTCGTGCACCCCCCCTCTGTCAACTTCAGTTCCCAACCCGTGGTCCGTGGACCCAAAGTAAGTCATCATAGTTGCTATTGCGTGATTCTCCATTATATAGCACAGATTGACTAACGTACCTTGCATGGTGGTTTTCTGTAAACAATCAAGATACTATATAATTTGTAGTCTTGTTAATACAGTAGATAAGATAATTTTTTTTCCTTTCAAAAGTATAGAAGAAAAGAGAAGATGTTCATTACTATGACGAGAAAAATATGTTTATTAGAATAAAGAAATTGATGACAAAGATTATTTGTTGAAAATGTATTCAAATAAACAAATTTTAGTTACAGAATGTAATATATGCAACATTCATTAAAGAAATAGAGATCTGTAAGTGAAAAAATGAATTAAAACATGCCGTTTAACCAACATTTACCATAGCGATGATGATGACGTCGGCGACAGCTATAATCTGCTATCCCCCCTCTCTCTTTCTCTCTTTCTCTCTCTCTCTCTCGGTCCCTCTCCCTCTTCCCAAGACAGCTGTCAGCAGTCACATTGTGCTAATTTTTTTGAGCACGGTATTTTGAGTTGCTTTTGCTATTGGCTACAGCCAAAAGTGGATTTCTCTAACATTACTGTTATTATAAGGGTCTAGTGTCTGGCACGGATTATGCGTGTTCAACATTATAGCCGATTTTATGGGATGTTCAATGGATCTGACGGTGGCCGGACAAAGACCATCTGTTCAAAACAGCATCGTTGTATTATTCCCAGATATATTTATAAACTTTTGGCTACTTAGTTATCGAAACTTGAATAGATACGTAATTTAATTGAGATCAGACTAAGTATGTTTGCTTGAAATTAATGGATGATTTTTAATCCATTTTGAATAACATTGACTGAGTTATTGGTCGTGCCGGGCACGAGTAGCACTAGTCCCATCTCCGCCCCTGATATATATATAATCATCATGTTACCCTGCTAGCATGGATTTCCCTGACTCTCTCTCACCATTCAACTCTGTCATCCATCATTTCTGGCAGGTATTCTAGACTACATTTTGTGTCTTTACAGAGCTGTCATAAATAAGTTCTTGTTGGTCAACCAACACTTGCACATCTATGTGAAGGGGTCCATAGGAGAACATTACTTATGAGTTCATCCTTACTTTTTCAGCAGTGTTCTGCATACCTTGTTAATCTTATTTGGATGGTTTTAGAAATGGGAGATAGCTGGCCATACCACTAGTGTTTTGTGGGATGTTGCTCCCACGATTTCTTCAAATATATACTTATATATATTGGGTTTCAATCCCAGCTTGAAGCATCTTGCATGTCTAGCCATGCTGAAGAGTTGTGGTACAATGAAACAGTCTGTCTGTGGATGACAATATATATGCTCCCCCAGTGGGTTGACCACTTGATTGAAGAATTGCCAGCTGCCACATACATGTAAATGCAAAGCTCTTCTCATGAATTGAGCACTCCGGTAGCTGATAGTGTCTTTCACTTATGACAATGAGAATGACAATAGTTCTGGGATAAGATATCTGGGTGACTTTAAATCAGTTAGGTTTTGATCACAGCTTGAAGCATCTCGTGTGTCTAGTCACACTGAAGAGTTGTGATACAATGAAACAGTTTGTCTGTGAATGACAATACAGATAGATAGATAGATATACTAGATGATTGAAAAAGTAACTCCTATATTATATATATATATATATAGAGAGAGAGAGAGAGAGAGATGTATATACCAGGTGATTGAAAAAGTAACTCCTATATTATATATATATATATATACCAGACATTGGCATAATGGTTAGAGTGTTCGCTAATGGCTGGGGAGACCTGGGTTCAATCCCAGGTCGCGTCATACCAAAGACTTTAAAAATGGTACTTGATGCCTCTTTGCTTAACACTCAGCATTATAAGGTATGGATCAAGGGTAAAGTGGAAAAATCCTGGGAAAGGAGTAGCGCCCTCCCCTACACCTTGGTGTAGTAGCTATCGAAAAGTGAGCCTTTGGGTCACCCTCGACTAAGGTCGCACATATATATATATATAGAGAGAGAGAGATGTATATACAGGGTGATTGAAAAAGTAATTCCTATATAATCAGAAGTTACTTTTCAATCATCTTGTATATAATCAGCATACCAGTTTTTGAATGCTATTTGTTCATATATTTGGTTAGACTTTTAATGCTGTATCAAAAGAGAAGTTTCAGAGGTGCTTTGACTAATAGAAAACTTGGTGGAATAAGTGTGTTGAATGCCAACAGGATTATTTTGAAGATGATAACACTTTCAATAATGTTCATATCAATCTTGATAAATAGAATTTCGGTTTCAATACTTTTTGGACACACCTCATTCCTTGCTATGGAGTAAGGATGATTACGTTAGTCTCACAGATCAATACAATGGTTCTCAGTGAGTTGCCTACACCTGTGGGCTTTTGCTGTTAGCTAATTTTCGTAAACATCACAATTATTTTGACTATCATAACTTTTATGTTCAAAATGATACCAAAAAGCATTTCTAGCTGGGGGACCAGAGTTGTAATCCCCATATGCCAACACCTCATTGGGAATAAATAGTCAAGGGAACATCTGATACTAGTTATCAGCAGCATGGGTCAAGAGATCTGATATAATAGGACACTATACTTACTGAAAAAAGGAAAATGATAAAATATTGTTTGAGTCATAAATTTAATGGTAGACACTAAAATTATAGATCAATAAACAAGTCTGGGGTGAATCATTTGTCGGTGCAGGCAATTTCTGTTTCCTCCAGTGACTCCTCTTATCCTGATATATACTAAAGGTGCAATAACACAGATACACAGAACAAACTGTTCCTTTTTGTATTCACAGCTTAGACTGGTTTCAAGTATATTGTCTGTAGTTACCAAATATTTCATTGTGATTGTATTTCTATATCTCTTCCTCTCTCTCTCTCTCTATATATATATATATATAAGAGATGAACAAAAGTGATAAAACAAATAGGAACATTACCTTATGTTATGTAGTTTATTTTTTTTATGGTTCTCAACTAATTTGAACCTTAGGTCATTGTCAGGAGAAAAAGGTTTGTGGAAAAGAAAGGAGGCATATTTTTGAAAGTTTTTTTTTAATTTTAAAACATTTTTTAAAATAATTATTTTAAAGGAGTTAATTGCGCATTTGAAAAGCAATGTAAAATGTACTGTTAGTATAGCATATCCATTAGTCTGAAAAAGATCAGACAACATTCTTCTGACTAATGGATATGCCAAACCAACAGTACATTTTACACACACACACACACACACACACACACACACACACACACACACACACACACACACACACACACACACACACACACACACACATATATATGCAGGATACCATAGACACAGTGTCAATAAAAAAAACCAATCATTTAAAAAGTGCTTGATTGATCAGAAGTGCCCAAATGCTAGCCAGCAGACCAATATGCAATACAACCATTCCTGGGCCCAAACATAAACGTATGAGAGTACCAGGTCTGAATAGTTGGAAGTATTCAGCAAGGTTATTGGATCTTGCTGCTGTTATGAGGCATTCTTTTGTTGCAAAAGCACATCACCCATCTTCAAATTGATAAATATGCCATTATGCATAAATATGAACAATGTGACTTTTTTCTGACCCATTAACATTAAAATTTAACAATTCAAAGCAATAAAAGGGAAAAAGAGATCAGCTTGCAGAAAATAATCATGAAAACTGTTATCTCCACTGATAGTTATAATAATGAACAAAACCTCTGAAAGCTTTAAATTAGGGATCAGGGAAGAGAGATAAATAAGTACCCAAAATTAAAATTGTCATATGTAAATTTGTCTTTTTCAGATTTATTAAAAATAAAATCTTCCCAGAAAAAATCATTATCAACATTAAAATAGGTTTCATTTAGTTTGGTTTCTTTGTTTAATGGTATATCAACCTTCATGGTTTACTCAATGCTGAAGCTATCCCTGTTGAAGAATAGTAATAGTACTATCTAATACATAACTGGGGGCATAAAGGGGTTCATGCCTTTCTCAAGCGTATTAGTCCAAAAGTGAACATAATAGCATAAGTGGAGCTTAAACTTACTTACTATGATGTCATAGTCCTGCATATTGGCCACTTTGCCATGGGGACTCCCCCGACTCCATTGGAATAGGAAGAGAAATGAGAATATAAGCAATAAATAATGATATTTGTATTCTAATAGTATCATCATTTCACAAGTATTTTTTCCTTATCCATCATGGCATTTTTTCTGCTTTCAATCCGAATAGCAGGATAAAATGTTTAAATACAAAACATTATTTAGCACCGTTCCTACACTTATCTTCAAAGTGAATTTCAAAATTGACTTAGCAAAATAGTTAAATTTTGAAATGAAGTAATACAAAAATATTGAGGAATTTTTAAAATATTTCTCCTTGGTCAACGGTTTTTAATTTCTTTTTAAAAAGTTCCTTGATATTGCATTGATATTGCAATTCAGTTAAGCAAGTGAGTCAAAAGTTTTGCAATATTTTGGTTGTATGAGGTACAATTCAGCCGCTCAAGAAGCTTTTACTGAGACTGTGAAGGTGACGAACCACACTGGACAGTGAGATGCCAAGCTCACCTGATAACTCTCTGAATGTTACTCACCAGATTTGCCCTTATTGTCCAGAGCACGACCTCAGAATCCATGGTTTTAGGCTTACCAGACTTTACCTGATTCTCACAGTTCTTGTAACCCAAGTAGAATTTCTTGAACAATCTGGTTACAGTACTGTGATCAAATGTGTCTTCACCCTTTACACAACAAATGTTTTTGGTGGCTTTCAAGGTGTTATGGCCCAGTTTAAATTCATTAAGCATAAGTTCTTAAAGTAGACTATATTGCATGCTCATCTATATGGCCTTCAAATTGCACACAGAATGAAGCAATGAATAATGTGTCAGTGCACCAACTACCACCATACTACCAACAATGGTGGGTATCTTCCAATGGTTGGAACTGCTTCACCTATACTCATTGTAAACTATCATGTACTAAAATATTGTAAAACTTTTAATTCACCTTAGCATCTAATAGTCATCATACACTGAATTTCTTGCCCAGTCAGCTGGGGCTGTAGAATACACTGACTGCACCACTACAGAGGGGTAAGAACTCCCCAATGAGTGTCCTGGATACGACACTAAACAATCTGATGTTGAGGTTCCAGTGATACTGGAGCTTTGGGGAATGCGGAGCACCCCTTCATTGCCATTGCTCCCAGGTCCACACAGGCCCGGCATGAGAGCACCTGATAGGGCCCTATCTATGGGTTAAATAGAACTAACTACATGCTTATGCTAAACTGAATTGTTTGACTAAACTGAATAGTTTGAAATAGAAATGTTTTTGACAATCAAACCATACTTACATTTAAACTGCGTGCTTATTCTAAACTGAATTATTTGAAATGTAACTTTTTTTTGACATTGAAACTGTATTTACACTAAACTGATTTGTTTAATATAGAACTGTTTTGACATCTAACTGTGTGCAAACAACATCTGTACTTATACTAAACTGAATTAGCTGAATTAGAACTGCTTGACTAAACTGAATAGCTTGAAATAGAAATGTTTTTCACAATTAAACTGTACTTACATTCAAACCATGTACTTATCCTAAACTGAATTGTTTGAAATAAAACTGACTATTTTCATAAAAATGGATTTGGCATTAAATAACCTACAAAGGTTGATATGCCATAAAAACCCAACCAACCAACCAACTTCAAAATGAATTTTAAGACTGACCAAGCAAAATAATTCAATTTTGAAGTTAATCAATATCTTTTAAAGATTTCTCTTATGTCAATGGTTTTTAATAAATTTTTAAAAACATCTGTTGATGTTCCATAATTATTGCACTTCAGTTATTTTTCAAATGATTATAACAAATTTTATAAACAGTAAGTAAGTAGATATGTATCTTAATCGGCATCTTCAGCACCCCTTAAGAAAATTAATCAGAGGATTTAAAAGGTATAATAGAAATTTGGGTTCACTTACCCAAACTCTTTGTATCCTGATGATGTAAATCAGGTTCTTGGCCTTGATAAAGAAATAAATAACAAATATTTTATGATACATTTTGGCAATTTTATTTTTTGTATAAAGGTTTAAGAAAAATATATTATTTCTTTCCCTAAATATTTAAAGTACCATATGTAACAGCTTATAAAATGTACTTTTTTCCCAAAATGTACTTATAATTATTTACTAAGCTTAGTTTAGTCTGACACAAGGTCAGAGTTTAAGAGCACCCAGTAAAGACTGAACCCTTTATAGAACCCCCTCATGCAGCACTGCTAGCTAGCATCCAAAGCTGCTTTCAACTTTGTAGATTATTTGCAGATAAAGCTCCACTCAACAGTCCTGACCATGTAAATGTACAGCACAGTGACTCCATAGGCATCTTACCAACTGCAGAAAGTGCAACATAGAAACTCCTCCTGAATCCCATTACAGCTCCCTGACACTGACTCACACAAAATATACTAAGCTCTCACTTCCAGTCTTTTCCCATGTAAACACATGCAGTATAAGAGACCCTTATGTGGTTATATCTATGGTCATGCATGCCACTTATCAAACCTTATGGTTCTATCTGTGACCAGTCCAACAAAGAATACACCCTCCCCACAATACAATGTTACCAAATGAACTGCTATGAACCTTCTTTTCCCCATTACCCTATTTACCAACCCCCTCCGCTCAGGCAGGATATGACACAAGGTCAATTTTTAAGCGGAGTTTAACAGGTTTGAATTCAGAGTTTTCCTTCTCCTAGACTAGTCGCCTCACCAAGGCTGAAGAACCTAGTCTGTCTTACTATTTACCCATAGCTGGAGGGAGAATATTTTGATTCATACCTTTCCCAAGGGTATTAGTGCTATGGGAAATGTAATCAGGCTCGTCCAGGATTTGAACTCGTGTCGCCGTGTCCACATCCTGCAAACATGAGCACATGTAAGTCTGAACACCAAACTTTCCTTCCTTCTGTAACTGTCTTTTGTACACCCTTATCTACCAACCAAACAAAACCTTTTGTTAAACAAACTTTTTGACTATTGAATTGCTCGTTTTATAGAATCATAAAAATACCTTGTTTGTTAACCCTTGTTTGTTTGCCATTCCTTTTTTCTGTCACTCTGCCAAATGGCAAGGGATACAGTATTGTCTTTCTCAGGATGGCCTTCTCTTCTCTTCTTTTCTTTCTTTTTCTCCTCCCTTGTATTGCCATACATGAATATCACATAGTCAAATTTAATTATAATAGCTGTTATTTCTGTATATATAACACTCTTAGTTTTGTTATTTACTAAGCTTAGCTTAGTTGTGGCACAAGCAGGAAGAATGGGACACCCAGTAAGAATTGAACTCACTAACAATGATCGGCTAATTCAGCTTGTGAACCATTACAGCACCTTAGGTGCCCAGTCTTAGTTTAATTATTTACTAAGCTTAGCTTTGCTGTGGCGAAATTCTAGAAGCATAGAACGCTGAGTGAGAATCAAAATCACTAATCTACTGATCAAGCTTACAAACTATTAGACCATGTGAAGTGCCCTGAGAGACCAGGTTTCAATCCCAGGTTGAGTTTACCAAAGACTCAAAAAATGGTACTTGATGCTGCCTTGCTTAGCACTCAGCATTATAAGGTTAGGATCAAGGATAAAGTGGAGAAATCCAGGGAAAGGAGTACCGCCCTCCCCTACACCTCTTACTTTACTTTTACTCACAGAAAGCAATGACGTTAGCTCTGACTGGCCAACCACCATTGCCAAAAGTGCCATGTAAATTAGCTACCAGGCAAGCTGCCTGGACAAACTCCAAACAGGCATACAATCAACATGAAATATATATATGAACCATAATAGCTTTTGGAGGTGCCCGTGGTGTAATTGTTATTGTCGTAGGAAATGAACACGGCGACACGAGTTCAAATCCTGAACGAGACTGATTGCATTTCACATAGCACTAATACCCTTGGGAAAGGTATGAATCCAATTATTCTCCCTCCAGCTATGGGTAAATAGTAGGGCAGACTAGGTTCTTCAGCCTTGGTTAGGCAACTAGTCTAGGAGAAGGAAAACTCTGAATTCAAACCTGTTAAACTCCGCTTAAAAATTGACCTTGTGTCATATCCTGCCCGAGCGGAGGGGTTGGGTAAATAGGATAATAGCTTACAATTTATGTAAAAATAGAAATGAATAAAAGATAACCATGTAGTTGTTTGATGTCATCAATTGATTTTCCATTGCAATAATCAGTATCACAGAAGCACCATTCTTGTGGTTTCATCCACAATGGCACCTGTTCCTGACATCCAAGGTAATCTGATGCAACAGAACTAAACATCCACCAATCAGCACAGCCACGGGAAATCACTGCAAATAAACCAACAGGAAATTCATTTAAACAGTCTTAATATACAATGTGTTAAAAAAAAACAGAAGACAAACTGAAACTGTAATTAGCAAGACAGAAATAAACAATGAATTAACCAAGAAAAATTTGGTTTGAAAATATTTTTACAGTATTGAATTTTGTACTGGGGTCAACTTATTTTTGGACTGCTATTGGCCTAATGAGTAAAGTGTTCACCAATGGTCTGAGAGACTAGGTTTCAATCCCAGGTTGAGTTTACCAAAGACTCAAAAAATGGTACTTGATGCTGCCTTGCTTAGCACTCAGCATTATAAAGTTAGGATCAAGGATAAAGTGGAGAAATCCAGGGAAAGGAGTACCGCCCTCCCCTACACCTTGGTCTAGTAGCTATTGAAAAGGGAGCCTTTGGTTCACCCTCAACTAAGGTCGCCAACTTTACTTACTTACTTACATGTTCAAATTTTTTGGAGGTGCTCATAGCATTATGGTTATCCTTGTAGGAAATGGATGCTGTGACATGAGTTCAAATCTTGAACAAGGTTGTTTATGTTTCACTTCATACTAATGCCTTTGGGAAAGGTATGAATCTATCTGTTCTCTCCTCAGTTATAGGTAAATAAAGCAGACAAGGCTCTCCAGCCTTTGTTAGGCAACCAGTGGAGAAGAAGGAAAATCCTGACTTCTAACCAACTGTACTCCACAAAAAAATTGATCTTGTGTCACATCTGACTTGTAGCAAAGGGTTTGGGTAAATACATACATGTTCTAATTTTTGGTTGCAAAGTCCTAATGGTTTAGAGTTTAGTAATAAATAATACCTAATAATATTGATTGTTCCGAGTGATTAAAAAAAATGTTCACACTTTTATGTGAGTACCTTAAAGATATAATTTCACCAGTTCATAATCCTGTAAATAGATTCTTGGAATCTTCCATAGGTCATTTAAAAAAAAAATTTAACACTTCTATAGGAGTACCTTTATTAGTAAAACAGAACCAATATTATGGAGACCACTCAAGGAAGATTTCAAGAATGGTGTTGACATGTATGATGAACATGACTATTTAAAATAGTATCACAAAGGTACTTCCATAGAAGTGTTAATTTTTTTTTAACAACTCTGTGTCATATTCCCCTTGAAATAATAAACTGGTACTTTTGGTTTAGAAGAAAATTAACATTTTATAAAAAATTGGTAGGTATATACTTGTCTATATACTGTATGTATATTTTTTACACTTTTCTCCTAGGCACTGCAAGTATTAATAATGATCTTATCTACTGGGGATCTATCCACCAGACTATATCTCAATTACATTAAAAAGATTAAAGTGACTTATTACTAATATCATTTATGAATGACATTCTAATTTTTTTTCTGTTTTCATATAACAACAGTTCCACTACAAGTATACAAGACTTCCTTCACCATACCCACAACATCCCACTGATCACTGCTACAATCTCCATTCTTTCAGAATGACTACTTAGCAGAATTACAGCTATGCTGAAATGCAATAGCTCTTCTAATGAACTGAGCACTCCAGGTAGCCGATAATGTATATGTAAAAAGATATACATAAAAATTCCTTCACTCATGCCGAGAATGGCGATGGCTCTGAGTTAAGATATATGACTGACGTAAAATCAGCTGGGTTTTGATCTCAGCTTGAAGCATCTTACAGGTCTAGCCACACTGAAGAGTTGTGATACAATGAAACAGTCTCTCTGTG
Organism: Sepioteuthis lessoniana; assembly: GCA_963585895.1. Lineage (NCBI taxonomy): Eukaryota > Metazoa > Mollusca > Cephalopoda > Myopsida > Loliginidae > Sepioteuthis > Sepioteuthis lessoniana. The sequence goes on from OY757918.1 coordinate 74,902,313, forward strand.
GATGACAATATATATATATACATCATAATATCAAAAAGGTACTCACATAGTATTTTAAAGAGTGATTGATCTGATCAAGATTGAATGCCCTTGGGAAAGATATAAATCCTTCTTTTCTTCTGCCCATGGTGATAAAGTTGGATATATATTAAGATCACTTTCAATTTATAAAAATACATTTTTATGAGATTGAACCTATTTAATAAAAAAATTGTTCTTCATTCTTTATTGGGTTTTACAAGGTACAAAAAGAGTTCCAATTGTGCCCCTGTTGCAAACAAACTAAACAGATTTTGGATTGGTTGGTGCTAGGGAGGATATTTAATCTAGTCCCCACTTACCAATGTTTCTAATATTAGCTTTAGTATATCCAATGATACACTAATACTGAATAAATGGAAAGAAAGACAAGCTCATTTACACATATTGGAATATTCAATACATACTTAATATAAATACAAGAAGTATTGACAAGAATGCACAAACATGTCCAAACAGAAATTATGTGCAAATATTGTTCTATAAACAAGCAGTATATGAAAGGGATACAAAAATGCCAGTACTGTGTAGGCTTTACATTTCAATGACAAGGCAAGAGACAACATAAATCAACAAGAGAGGAGACAAAGTTTTGACTGTTTAACAAACAGAGATAAAAAGGCACTGTTCAGAGAACAGAGACGAAAAGAGAACATCTTCATCATTCAAAGAATGAAGATGAAAAAGACTGAGGTGAATTCTGGGAATCTCATGTGATTACAAGGCATCCAAAGGATATACCTTTTTCAAATCCAAGAAATATCATTATTTATTGTCTCCCTATTCACAGGACAGTCATGCATGTATCAGAGGAAGTAAGCTATAATTTTCTCAAGTCAGCATGCCACATGGTGTGAACAGCCAGACTTGTGTTACATGCATTTTTGTGACCATATTCTTGTGCTCATTTTTTACCTCAAACTTGAACAGAGAGCAAACATCAAACATTATTATTTTACACAAACATCGAATTCTATATCAAACTCAGGCTTACAGTAATAAGGCAATGATCTTGGAAAAAATCAAGTCAAGTTGGAAAATATTCTTACTCTACAAAATTTTACACTGGATGTTACATGTTTATATTTTTAGTTACAGTGTTCTAATTTGTGTTAGCCCAGTTGACTGGGGCAGTTGAATACACCTACTGCATATCTGCTGAGAAGTAAGACCCCTGCCAACAAGTATCCTGGATATGACATTAAACCATCTGATAGTGAGGCTCCAGTAATGCTGGAGCTTTGGAGAATGTTGCGTACCCATTCATTGCCATTGCTCCCAGGTCCACTCTGGCTTGGAGTGATAGCACCTGATAGGGCTCAATCTATGGGTCTAATAGAACTGTTTGACATTTAAATTGAATGCAAAAAATGACTTATGCTAAATTGAATTGTTTGAAATAGAACTGTTTGATCATTTAATTGTGTGTAAACAAATGACTGATGTTTAATTGAATTGTTATTAACTTAGCATTATTTAACTTTGTTGACTTATGTTTACAAATCTTATATATCTAATATATATGAATAAACCAGAATTGGCATTAAATAACCTACAATAGTTGATATGCCATAAAACCAAACTAAATGAAAACAATCTAATTTGTGAAGAGTTTAGTTAGTGTTTTGAGTGGTAGTCATGTTTCAAAAGTGGTAGAACATTAATGTAGAATGAGGAGATGTCAGGGTGACCCTCAATGAGTACTATCCTTAAGAATATTCAAGAAATTAGAGTAGAAGTGGGGAGCCTTCAGCATTCCACAATGCAGCATTCCACAACTTTGTTTTAGACCAATTAAAATAATACATCTCCACTTTAGAATCTGATAGCCCAATGTTTTCTTGTAAAAAGCAATTTTAAAAAGTTATTAAAAGTTTAGTGAAGTTTTTTTCATTTCTTTTAAGTCTTATATAATTAAATTCAAACTGTGTTCTTAACTAAAACTTAAAATTTTGGTTATAAACATACTGCAGAGACACATAAAATAATTGTCTCTCTTAGATAATTTACATGTCCATCAGGGACTTATGAGGTGTCACATGACAGTCTTAGAAACCCTTATTGACCTATTTTGTGATAAAATAAAGAAACCAAACCAAACAAACCTCTTTTTGTATCTATTCTTTGAACAATAGAGAAGTTGTCTCTGACTCTGATAAGGAACAACAAAATCATGTGGCAATATTACAAACACTCATCAAGTTAGCTTTTACCCATTTTTGTACCCCTTCTACATACTACTTGTTTACGAAACAATATGAATATATTTTTGTCAGCTAGAACAAATTTGCAGAATCTTTCTTTTAATACTACTGTGATGTAAAAGTAAAGTTGGCAACTGTAGTCAAGGGCAACTTGAAGGCTCCCTTTTCAATAGCTACTACAGTGAGATGTTGAAGGGGCACTACTCCTTTCCCTGGATTGCTCCACTTTACCCTAGATACATACCTTATAATACTGAATGTTAAGCAAGGAGGTATCAAGTACCGTTTTTTGAGTCTTTGGTATGACTCAACTTGGGATTGAATCCCGGTCTCTTGGGCCATTGGTGAACACTCTACCCATTTGGCCATTGATATATATTGTATACGTTAAATGTTAAATAAAGAGTCCCATTTACAGGTCAAATAGATCTGTCTGATAATCTTTAGTATTGGATAGGAATACCATAAATTATTTGTTTTAAGAATAGTTACTTTAAGCTATAATTGTTTATTAAAGATTATTATTAGTTTCTTGAAACCCTATAACTGTGTGCAAAGAAATGACTATTATTAAATAGAAATAATTACTAGAAACCATATAATCATTAGTATTAGATTGGAATACTTGAAATCGTACAAATTTGCATAAACAAATTAGTATTAGATAGAAATACTTGACAAATGTGTGCAAAACACTCTTAAGAAACAACTACACAAAAAAATGTAAATATAGCTGTATCAAGATGTACAATGTACAATAGCCTCTGGATAGGTTGACATGCCATTAAAATCAATCAACCAATCAATGGCTTGCTTGAAGATCCTATGTAAGGGTTGTCATTTCAGCCAGTGATTTTCCAAAGACTTTTGAGCCATTTTTATTTCAGGGTTTATCTTTTAATAAAAACATTCAATGAAAATAATATCCAATATTTGCACTGAGTAATGACATTTAGTGAGAGGGATGAGCTAGCTTTGTTTACCATAAATTATTAATTCTTGGTGATATTTGTGATATGTGCAATTCACTTTGCACAAGTCGAGATAAACATGTTGCTG
>OY757918.1:74910614-75421394 GCA_963585895.1 Sepioteuthis lessoniana
ATAATGCTGAGTGTTAAGCAAGGTGGTATCAAGTACCATTTTTAAAGTCTTTGGTATGACTCGACCTGGGATTGAACCCAGGTCTCCCGGGCCATTGGCGAACACTCTAACCGCTGGGCCATATATATATATATAAATCTTTTTTTTTCAGAATTTTTTTGTATAAATGAAAACTCTACATCATTTGGAATTGGTTTATGGCAAAAATTATTTTAATTAGGCAAAAATATTTGTTCTGACGCTATTCATAATGGTAGCAAATCTTGGCTTGAACAGAGGTCTGTCATTAGATATTTGGTGGCTGAGAAAAGCAAATAATGTAAAATTTATAGAAGAATGTGCAATGTGTATGGAGGAGTACATTTTAAAAAAACTTTTTACAAATAGGCTAAATATGGGTTTGTTACTATGAGTTTGAGTTGAAAAGGCAGTCAATGGAGTAGAAGTTTACTGACTCTCCTGTAATGAAAAGTTTTTGGTGCAGCGGTCATTTAAGAAGATTGTGCTGACTGAGTTCTGGGACATGAAAGGACCCATCACTATTGACTGTTGAAAAATGTGCAACTGTAAATAGTGCTTCCTATAGCCAACTCCTTAGGCAAATTACATCTTATTTATTGAATGACCCTTATATATATATATATATATATATATATATATATATATATATATATATATATATATATATATATATATGAAAGTTTTGCATAAAAAGAGTGCTTGATGCTGTTATAGCTGAGCAGGAATAAAACTAATAAATAGTCAAATTATAGACACTATAAGCCTGTTCCTTTAAGTTTCACATGCTTTACACAATCTTCAATATATATATATTTAGAGAGAGAGAGAGAGAGAGAGAGAGAGAGAGAGATTTATACAAACATAAAGATAATTTTAATAATATAGAGATGAAAGGACAATCATTTAAAAATCAAAATATTAAGATTTGTTTTTACATTTAGTTTATGAAATTTAGATGCAAATATGATAACTATTATAACTTTTTAAACTGGAAAAATAACTTTAGATAGTAAAAAAAAGTTTGTATGTAAAAAAATCTGTGCAACTCACAGGGTTTAAATTTCAATATCTTTATGTGGATTATATAGACATATTGAAATTAAAAAGGAATAAAGTACAATTGTAAAAAGTATTTTATGTTAAAGGAAATAAGAGCAAATAAAATACAATTGTAAAAGGTCCCTTTTGCTAAACAAAAAAAGTAAATGAAATACAATTGTAATATTTAGAAAAATGGTTTTAAGGTATTTAAGGCATGTTATCCAAGGTGACCAGACTTGTTTATTCACCTGAGTGAACAATGTATCACCACCCAGCCTCTTTTATCCAGTTGATCATACATTCAGGTGTGTTGGTGAATGTGGGACTACTATGATTTTCATTATTTTATCTCAAGCTTATTATCAGCTCTATCATCAGAAGCAGCCAACCACTATTGAGTCCAGGACTCTGGACTGCCTATAAAGCTGTCGGGTGAAAGATGGTAGGAGATACAGTGTATGAACATGTACATGTGTACTAATTGGCTGCTTCACATTATTACACATGTTGGTTGTCATTCATTGCAATTTGAGGATTGGAGATTTTAGTAGTAGTCAATCTATTTTCAAGCCCAGTTGGCTGGAGCTGCTGAATACACTGACAGGATCTCTGCAGAAGGGTAAGATCCTCCACCCAATAAGTGTCCTAGATATGACATTAAACAGTTTGATGGTGAGGCTCCAGTCCTGGAGCTTTGGAAAATACAGAGTACCTCTTCATTGCCATTACTCTCAGGCACTTGATAGGGTCCTATTTATGGGTCAAAAAGAACTGTTTGACATTTAAAATGAATGCAAACAAATCACCAATGTTAAATTGAATTATTAGAAATAGAACTGTTTGATTATTTAACTATGTGTAAACAAATGACTTATGTTTAATTGAATTGTTAGTGATACATAGAAATACTTGGAACTATTTAACTTTGTTGACCTGTGCTAAATTGAATTATTAGCAATAGAACTGGTTGATCATTTAACTGTGAGTAAACAAATGACTGATGTTTAATTGAATTTTTAACACTACATAGCAATATTTGGAACTACTTAATTGTAGGCAAACAAATGAGTAATGTTGAATGGAATTATTAGCGCTACATAGCAATACTTGAAACAACTTCACAGTCTGCAAACAAATGATTAATATTGAATAGAGTTATAAGTGTTAAATAACAATAATTGAAACCATTTGACTGTGTAGAAACAATAGCAAAACTTGTGTGTAAACAAATTTGTTCTAACTCATTAAAAAATGAAATTACCAACAAACTAATCTCTTAACTATCGTGTATATAATATTTGAATGTGTGCAAACAAATGACGGATGTTAAATTGCAACTGTTACATAGCGATACTTGAAACAATTTAACAGTGTGCAAACAACTGATTAAGAGTAAATAGAATTATTTATATTAGATTGCAATACTTGAAACCATTTAACTGTGTGCAAAAAATGTCAGGCTTGTTTAAAATTGTTATCAACAAAATGTGTTTATAAATCAAATATATTTGATATATATGTATAAACAGGATTTGGCATTAGATAACCTACAATGGTTAATATACCATAAAACCAAACCAAACCAAACCAAACCAATATATTCATATTATGGGTTTAAAGGTAATCCTGAGATGACCTATTCTTTACAGTATAATAGATAAGGTCAAAACAATGTTTGATGCTTGTCATAAAGAAACATTGAATATGAGGTCAAGACTTGGATTTGGTAACATATTTAAGTACATTTGCTTGACTATAGTATCTGATACATGATCACTTTAATGAAGAATCACTGGTAGTGTAATAATTATCTTCATAGGAAATGGACACAGTGATATGAGTTCAAATCCAGGACAAGTTTGTTTGAACTTCACATAGCACTAATGATCTTAAGAAATGTATGAATCAAACTATTCTCAGCCGATCTATGAATAGATATTTATGGGCAGACTTAGCTCTTTCACCTTGGTTAGCTGGGGCTGTAGAATACACCAACTACATCTCTGCAGAGGGGTAAGACTCCCCCAATGAGTGTCCTAGATATGACACTAAACAATCTGATTGTGAGGCTCCAATAATATTGGAGCTTTGGGGAATGTGGAGTACCCTTTCATAACAATCACTCCCAGCTCTATAATGGCCAAGAGTGGTAGCAACTGATAGGGCTCAATCTATGGGTCAAATAGAACTGTTTGACATTTAAACTGAGTGCAAACAAATCACATAGTAAATTGAATTGTTAGAAATAGAATTGTTTGTTCATTTAACTGTGTGTAAACAAATGACTGATGTTTAAGAGAATTGTCAGTGATACATAGCAATACTAATTTAACTTTGTTGGCTTATGTTTACAAATCATATATATCTAATATATATTTGTATAAACCGGATTTGGTATTAGATAACATACAATGGTTTAAATGCCATAAAACCAAACCAAACCAAACCAATTCAACCTTGGAATGGCAACTAGTCTGAGAAAAGGAAAACTTCATATTCAAACCAAACCTGGAGAGAGATAGGCTTTGCTTGGCTATACACTAAATGGGTAGCACATTTATGAGCAAATCAGATTACAGGATATGTCTTTCTTTTTCACACTTGTATGCATGGGCAAGGTAAAAAATAACCTGATCTATAAAACCAGTACACAAGGTCCAGCCAGGAAAAAATTCTTGGATCATCTGTAATTATTCAATAATCTTTGTGGTCAGTTAAAGTTTTTATAGCCCAGTTGACTGGAGCTGTAGAATATGCCAACTGCATCTCTATAGAGAGGTAAGACCCCCACCACAAACAAGTGTCCTGGATATAACTGCATCAGCTGGTGAGGCACCAGCCCTAGAGTTTTGGGAATATGGAGTATCTTTTCATTGCCATTATTCTTGGTTTCACTATGACCCGGAGTAGTAGTATCCGTTAGGGTTTCAACTATGGATCAAATAGAACTCTGTAATCATTTACTATACTGGAAACCATTTAAATGTGTGCAAACAAATGATTAATATTTGATTGAATTATTAATATTTGATTGCAATACTTGAAAACATCTAACTGTGTGCAAACAAATGAGCCCCAGCTCATTTAAAAAAATAATGCAACCAATAAAACTATTCACTTGAAAAGGATAATACATGTATAAATAGGACCTATACTGACCAGTTTCAAATATTGATTCTTAAAATAAAAAATGAATCCAAATAGTAGAAAATAGATTTGTCAATTTTTAAAACATTTTTATGAAGTTAATATTGCTCTGTAAAATCTTTTAACAAGAAATATTTTTTAATTCAACAAATTCAATTCATGGATTTATTGGCTCAAACATTTTAGTTTCTTATTGTTACAATCACTTCTAACTAAGCAATAATAATACAAGGGTCAACTGAAAAGTTCATTCACTGACCAAGATACTCTCATTAAAAGTTATCAAATGAGGTTTACTTTTCAACATTGTCTAACTTGCAATACACATTTTTCTATTGGTGTTGCAGTGCTTGGATCCTATTGGTCAAAAGAGTCATCAACAGGAGATATGATATCATCATGTAAACTTTTCAGCTCACTTTCCTATGTAAATATTTTACACCTCCAGATTGAAGAACTACCAATAAACCAAATTGGGGAGGTGCCCGTGGTGTAATGGTTATCGTCGCAGGATATGGACACGGCGATACGAGTTCAAATCCTGGACGAGACTGATTACATTTCACGTAGCACTAATACCCTTGGGAAAGGTATGAATCCAATTATTCTCCCTCCAGCTATGGGTAAATAGTAGGACAGACTAGGTTCTTCAGCCTTGGTGAGGCAACTAGTCTAGGAGAAGGAAAACTCTGAATTCAAACCTGCAAAACTCCGCTTAAAAAATTGACCTTGTGTCATATCCTGCCCAAGCAGGGGTTGAGTAAATAGGACCAATAAACCAAATTAATAATGCTTAATTAAACATTAATTATTTTAGTAAGATAAATTCTTCAACTTTTTTCTGTGGAAGCTTTCAAATTTAAATTTTGAATGATTAGTAACATCTTGCAGCTGCATGGCTTCCCACTGATTATTGTTTATTATTGTTATTTATTATTATTCCATAAGGAACAAAAAACATTTAAAATTAAATTGCCCAGTCTGTTGGGGCTGTAGAATACACCGACTGCACATCTGCAGAGGGGTAACCCCTACAACGAGTGTCCTGGATATGACACTAAACAATCTGATGGTAAGGTTCCAGTGATGGCCAATGATCCGGGGGACCAGAGTTCAATCTCTGGTCGAGTCATACCAAAGACTTAAAAATGGTACTTGATGCTGCCTTGCTTAACACAGCATTATAAGGTAAGGATCCAGGGATAGAAGTTGCACCCTCCCCTACACCTCAGTGTAGTGGCTAATGAAAAGGGAGCCTTCAGGTTGCCTTCGACTACGGTCACCAACTTTATTTACTTTACTGTTGCAAATTTTCAAAACAATGGAAAAATCAGAGTTACTTGTGTTGATAAAGCATTGCTTTCTGACGGGAAAAAATACTGTTCAAGCAAAGGAATGGCTTAATAAGTGTTATTCAGACTTTGCTCCATCAGAAACAATGGTTAAGAGGTGATAAGCTAACTTTAAACGCTGTCATACAGACACAAATGATGCTGAACTCTCAGATCACTCAAATTCGGCAGTTGTTCCAGAAAACACCTAAAAACTCCACAAACTCGTTTTGGCCAATCATAAATTGAAGTTGCGTGAGATAGCAGAGGAGTTGAAGATATCAGAAGGCAGTGTATTCACCATTTTGCATGAACATTTGTCAGTGAGAAAGCTGTGTTCAAAGTGGGTGTGGTGTTTGCTCACAGTCGATCAAAAACAACAATGTGTCAACAATTCAGAGTGTTATTTGCAACTGTTTTAACACAACAAAAAGAAGTTTTTGTGTAAATATGTGACAATGGATGAAACATGGATCCACCACTTCATTCCAGAGTCAAATCGGCAGTCAGTTGAGTGGAAAGCAGTTGGTGAAAGCTGTCCAAAGTGACCAAAGATGCAAACATCAGCAGGCAAAGTTTTGGCCTCTGTATTTTGGGATGCACAAGCTATTTTGTTCATTGATTACCTTGAGAAAGGAAAAAGCATCAATAGCTAATACTATATAGCATTATTGGTGTGTTGAAGGAAGAAATTGTAAAAAAACAGCTACAAATGAAGAAGAAAAAAGTGCTCTTTCACCAAGACAATGCACCATGTCATTAGTCAATCGCAATGATGGCAAAACTACATGAATTGCACTTCGAATTGCTTCTGCACCCCCCATTCTCCAGATCTGGCTCCTAGTGACTACAGACTGTTTGTAGACCTTAAAAGAATGCTCCAGGGAAAGAGATTTGGCTCCAAAGAAGAAGTGATATCGGAAACTGAGGCGTATTTTGAGACCAAAGACAAATCGTTCAACAAAAAAGACATCAAATTTTTAGAGAAGCGTTGGAATCAGTGTATTACCCTGGAAAGAGACTAAAGTGGAATTTTGTCTAAAAGTTGTTTTATTAGTTAGGCCCAGGACTTATTGAGTGATGTTATTTGTCACTGCCTCCCACCAGACAGGACTTGACACAAGGTCAAAAGCCCGAAGGCTGATTAAAGTGGGGATACAGGGAAGGGGAAGGTCGGGAACGAGCCGAGACTCGAACCCTGCTAGTCATTGACCCACTAAGTGCAATGTGGATCTAATGAGTCAAGCCATATTACAGACCTAAATCTAGGTCTGGGCATGTATGCCAGAATATAGCTTGAACTAGACCGTGAGGTCTAGTGCGATACAAGGCGTGCATACGGATCTGAAAAGCAGCTCGCCCACCCGAAGGTTGCCCAGCCAAAGCTGGGGGCCTATTTGGCCCCGAGTCTGCTCTTGGTTTCGATCACCCATCCGGCACGAATGCCAGATGGCCCAGCCAAAAGTCCGAGAAGCGATGGACTTATTGAGTGATGTATTATTATTTTTTTAATTATATTTTTGACCAGTTCCCATGACAAGCCCAGTCTCTCCAACAATTTATTAATAGCTGGAGAGAGAATAGTTGGATTCATACCTTTTCCAAGGGTATTTTTACTATGTAAAATGTAAACAGCCTTCTCCAGGTTTTGAACTCTGATCCATTTCCTACAATGGCAACCATGACACCAGTGCTTGGATTTTATTGATCAAAAAATTCATCAACAGCTGACATCTGCAGTACAGGTCAACCCCCAAACATATAGAAGGCTACTGTAACATTCTGGTTAGTGTTTACAGTCAGTACATCAGCTGTTGGAAATGGTGTGTGATATAGCATTAATATAATACTTGTAAGTAAGTTGGCAATCGTAGTTAAGGGCAACCCGAAGGCTCCCTTTTCAATTGAAGGGAAGGGTGCAACTCCTTTCTCTGGATTGATCCACTTTACCCTTGATCCATACCTTATAATGCTGAGTGTTTAGCAAGGAGGCATCAAGTACCATTTTTTGAGTCTTTGGTATGACTCAACTTGGGATTGAACCCCAGTCTCCTGAGCTATTGGCGAATACTTTACCAATTAGACCAATGAATACTTAATTTGCATGAGAGTTTCATTATTTTATATTAATCTCTGTAGTCATTTGTTAAATATGTTCATCAAACACAAGTTTCAGTTAGAAAGGTTTGTGGCGGTCTGCTGGAGTTAAGGTGTTAGGCCACTCTGTCACAAACCCTTAAGTTTGTAGGGATTTTTTCAGGCTATATATATATATATATATATATATATATATATATATATATATATATATATTAAAAAATCACAAAACTTCTTCCCACTACTCCAAGTTTGATGTGTCTGATTTTCAGGTTATGAAATGAATAAAAAGGCAATCATTTTTCCCACTTAAATATCCTTTACTCTCCTCTTGAGGGTTAAAAAAATGTTTGTCACTTGATTTGAATTAGTCAAGTGGGAAATGAAAAAGAAGATATATGCTATCATGTATATATATATATATATATATATATATATATATATATATATGCTATTTCAGCTGTTCAACTCACTTAGAACATCATTTCTCAGTTTTCTTTAACCTCTCTAAAACATGAAATAATTTTTTTAAATGTGACTCCTTTCTTGCTCAGGCTGAGAACTTTTCACCATCCCTGAATAATATAATCAGAGAATAAAGCTGAAATATAAAACTGATGAGAGGAAAAAGAATAAAAACTAAAGCTTAAATTTCTGTCCTTCTTGAGGATTAAGATTATGTATTGTACTTTATCCAAATCCAACATAAATGCATCAAAAAGGGAATCCTTGTGACATAGTGGTTTGCATGCTGGAATGTAACATCATAGTAAGTGGTTGCAAACTCAATTTGTGCTATTATACTCACTTTCGGACACAAGAGTGTTCATGCCTTTTCCAAAGGAATGAACCCCCTTATCCTCAAACTATGGGTTAAATAGTATTGCTGCTGTTCTTCTACAATGATGGTTTTGGCTTTAGATAACCTACAAAGGTTGATATGCCATTAAGCAAAGAAACCAAAACTGATAAACACATTAAAATATTTGTTGAAAAAGCCAAACTCAAAACTCATAACCAAAGCCCAGTTGGCTGGGGCTGTGTAATACACCAACTGCATCTCTGCAGAGGGATAAGATCCCTCAACAAGAGCCCTGGTTATCACACAAAACCATCGGATGGTGAGGCTCCAGTCCTAGAGGTTTGGGAAATGTGGAGTACCCCTCCATTGCCATTGCTCCCAGGTCCACTCTGACCTGGAGTGGAAGCACCTGATAGGGTCCTATCAATGGGTAAAATAGAACTGTTTGACATTTAAACTGTGTGCAAACAAATCACTTATGCTAAATTGAATTATTTAGAAATAGAAGTTTCATCATCTAAGTATGCGTAAACAAATGACTGATGTTAAATTGTGACTTATATAGCAATACCTGAAACCTGCAAGAAAAAAAAAATGAGCTCAAGCTCATTAAAAATGTCATCAACGAAATGTGTTAACAAAACATATATATTTAGTATATATATAAAAAGAAGATTTGGCATTAAATAACCTACAATTGTTGATATGTCATAAAACCCAACCAACTAAACTGTAACACAATTTCATGCTTACTCACTGTTTTTGTTAAACTTTTGCTTCTGTGTTATTATGAACAAATATTGGTTAAAAATTAAAAGGGTGCCTTGGGTGGTATAATTGTTAGCAAGCTAGACCAGCAAACCTTAATGCACCATTCATACAGCCTCATGCCACCTCAAAGCAAATAGGTTAAACAATATACAGTGAAAATATTACATGAAAATTCTATGTTCTGTTGGCAGGGCTTCAAATAAACTGGCTGTATCCTTAGCTGAGGGCTAAGACTCCCTCCCCCAAAAGAAGTGTGTCCTGGTTATGAAACTAAACTGATGAGGCTCTGTTTCTGGAGATCTGTGAAGTGTTGAGTATTCTTTTGTTGCCATTACTCCCAGATTCACTCTGACTTGACAAGGTTGTACCTTTTAGTTATCCATTCATGAGTCAAATAGATATATTTAAAAACCATACATATTTTGGGGGAAATACTATACAAAAAATGCAAATATGAACATACAATGAACTAAATTCCATAACCTCTAGGTATAAAATAACCCTAGACCAGATGACATACCATTAAAATCAATCAGTCAATCAATCAATCAAAATTCAGCTAATATCTATGACATGTAAGCAATGTGAATGTCTGCATGCCAGTCTAAGTAAAGTCTAGTAAATAACAACCACAAAGTTTAATTAAAAAGTATCCAGACTGAAGCTTCAATTTAAAATCCAAATGAAGAATGTGCACAGCTAAGCAAATTATATGATAAAGTGATGATGTTTAGATGTCTAAAAAGTAGTCTAGATGTCTAGACTTCATCTATAGAGGTCAATGCTAATTTGAAAAAAAATTAGAACGCCAGTCTTAGTAGTTTTTAAATTAAATGATTTTGGTGAAACACAAGATTGTGCAATTGCAGCACCCTCCAAATTCACCAGACCTAGTATTTAGTGAAACACAAGATTGTGCAATTGCAGCACCCTCCAAATTCACCAGACTTAGTATTTAGTGAAACACAATTGTGCAAGTGCAATATCCTCCATATTCACCAAACACAGTTCTGCAAAATTTTTTCTAGTTTCCTAAACTGAATATTTATCTAAAAAAAAAAAGAGGTTTAAGGATGTGGAGGACATTAAAAGAAATATGATTTAGCTTCAGGCCAAAATAAAAGAAGAGTTTCAGATATACTTTGACCAATGAAAAACTCCCTGGAAAAAGCGGGTTGAATGATAAAGTGATTATTCTAAAGAAAATTAAAGTTTCATTCATTCATCATATTTCTTTTAGTAAATACAGTTTCAATCCATACCTTTTGAACAGAATTTGTATGTGTCAGGGCATGAACCTATTGATAAACTTTTGTTTGATTTGAGCCAACTTTTTAATGTTATTTGATACTTAAAAGTTACTGTATTAGAGTTAATATGCCATAAAATCATATTCATAATTATATTATGAGCTGTGGTAATCCACTTAAAAGGAAATTCTTTGGCATGACATGGCTATTATATAGTTGATGGTGTACTCTAGAATGATAATAAAAATATTGAATATATGATTCAAGTCTTTACTTGAAAAACCTCCTTGAATTTTTGAGACCATTATAAAACAATCACTCAGCCATAAAACTAAGTTCATAAACTTGCAGACAAATGAATAACAAAAGAAATGAAAAATTTAATAAAAAATGTTTAAGCCTCAGTGAGATGATATTTTTTGATAATGAATTTGGAAGCTGTTTTCTTCTTTAAAAAATGTCAAAAGTTTCCACAAAATTCTTAGAGAGTTTCTTTTTCATTCTTAGAAACAGCAGGTAACATAAACAACTTAAGGCCTGTGTACCAAATTAATCAAAGCTTAGTAAATAAGAAAAGCTGCTTTTTTAAAATGTTTTTCTCATCCCTTGATATTTTCTTAAAAAAATAACGATAGACATTATAGAGAAAAATAAAAATGAACCAACCTTGAGAAAAATTAATAAGTTGTAATAAAGATGATATGAATATAATCCAAATAAGTCTTTGTACTGTAGACATTATGTATTTGAGTTTCCTTTGGTTCTTCTTCCCTTTGAGAAAGATTTCTCCTTCAGCCAAAACGCTGGAGATCCTTATATACCCACCCTGTGTATTACCAACAGGTTTTAAGCCTGTGTACACAGTACCCCATTCCTCCTTTCCATGGTACCCCTCTTCATCACCTATCAGCTGTCTCTGCCCAGCACATTCACCATACTTGACCTTGATGTTGCCTTGACAACAACATGATAATCCAAAACAAATAAAACTGGTCAAGGGCCAGTGTCAACAGAAGCTTAAGAAATCTGAGGATTCCAAAGAGATTTTTTGGTTGTTGTGGGTAGGATGTAGGGGGTCAATTCTTATGTCTTTGGCAAGATAGAGTCAGGTATTGGCTAATTTGCAGAACTGTTCGCCCAAATAAAGAAATGATTTTTTCTGAAAGAGATATGTATATTATTTGCATTGCAAACGTTTATTTACAGCACAAAGTTTCTATTAGCTTTCTTTAACCCTTTTATATACCAAGTGCATAGGTGTTAGATGCACCCCTGTAACCATGTGTATAGGCTGAAAATCATATTTAGCCTCCTTTGTATGCTCAAATATTAGAAATAACATGTCACTTCAAATTATGGTATTTTTAGTCTAGTTTGGTTTGTGGCATATCAACCCTTGTGGGTTATTTAATGCCAAATCCTCAGTATACATATATATTAAATGGGAGATTTGGTTTGGGTGGGTTTTGTGGCATATCAACCATTGTAGGTTATTTAATGTCAAATCCTCTTTATACATGTATATTAAATATATGATTTGTAAACACATTTTGTTGATAACATTTTTAAATGGTTTCAAATATTTCTATCTAACATAAATAATTCTATTTACAACAGACAGTGAAGTGATTGCAAGTATTGCTATTTAACACTAATAATTCTATTTAACATTACCCATTCATTGGCACACAGTTAAATGGTTTCAAGTATTGCTATGTATCACTAACAATTCAATTAAACATGTCATTTGTTTACACACAGTTAAGTGGTCAAAAAGTTCTATTTCAAATAATTCAATTTAGTATAAGTGATTTATTTACACTCAGTTAAAATGTCAAGCAGTTCTGTTTGACCCATAGATAGGACCTTGTCCAATACTGCCACTCCAGATCAGAGCAGACCTGGGAGCAATGGCAATGAAGGGCTACTCCACATTCCCCAAAGCTCCAGGGCCGGAGCCTCACCAGATGATGCAGTTTAGAGTCATATCCAGGGCACTTGTTTGTGGGAGGTCTTGACCTTCAGTAGTGATGCACTCAGTGTATTCTACTAACCCAGCTGGTGTAGTGGCTAATGCACAGGACTGTGACATCATAGTAAATGAGTTCAAACTCCAGTCACACTACTAGGTTCACTTTCAGATTAATACCTTTGGGAAAATTATGAACCCCCTTATCCCCAGCTATGTGTTAGATAATGCCACTATTATTATTCTAGAAGGATGGCTTTGGCATTGAATAACCCATCAAGGTTGATGTACCATTAAAAAAACAAAGAAAGAAAGAAAAAACTTGAAAACATTTAGTGAGAGGCTAAAAAGTAGATATGACTGAATATATTCACTCTTTGTTAACCCTTTCCATGCATCAAATACTCTAATCTGAGAGAGTCTCCATAGGGAGGGAAGAGCCATCTGCCTCCAAAAAGAGTGGATTACTGACAATGAGTATAATACAGACACTCTTTTACACAGAGATAGACTGTAAGACATAGAAGATGAGAGACTGATCCAACCAAAAAAACAATCTGAGTCTGATCCCCTAGTATAATTTAAAACTTCTCCAGGCTGAAATCTGTCCAGTCAGCGGGGCTTAGAATACGCTGACTGTATTCCCTGCCAAAGTGTAAGACCCTCTCCAAAAGGAGTATCTTGCTTATGAAACTAAACTGCATCTGGTGGTGAGGCTTCAGTTCTGGAGCTCGGAGGAGTGAGGGGTACCCCTTCATGGTCATTACTCCCAGGTCCATTCTAACTCATAGTATTAGTAGCTGTTGTGGTCCCAAATACATCTGATTGCAAACTTTTTATATTAGGAATACTTAATATCATATAACTATGTTCAAAAAACTTAAGAAACTACACAAAAAGTGTAAACATAAGTGTACAATGGATGCAATTCTCAAACACCCAGGCATAAAATAACCCCACACATGTTAGCATACGATGAAAATGAAAAAATGAAGCAATGAATCAATGAATAAATCAACCAACTAGACTGAAAGTTTTGTTTAATCATGCCAAAAATAGGAGTGTCTTAGGTTTATGGACATACAGACAGATAGACAGACTGAAGGCATGTTTGGTGTAATGGTTATTGTCATAGGAAATGGAATCAACAACCCAAGTTCAAATCTTGGATGTGGCTATTCGTGTCTCCCTTTGTGCTAATGTCTAGTCAAGTAGACTGGTTTCTTTAGCATTAGTTATGCAACTCGTCAAAAAGAAAGAAAATTCTAAATCCAAATCAGCTTTACTCCACTTAAAAATTGACTTTGTGTCACATCCTACCCATTATACTGTAATGATTGCCAAGCTAGTCTCATTGATCAATTACTATGGAATAGTGAGTTCAATCCTCATTGGATGTCTGATACTTTTGGTTTTGTACTAATCTAAGTTATACTTACATTTTATTGGATGCTCCACACTTCTGGCCTTGTGCCACAACCTAGCTGATCTAAGTAGATTAATTACACATCAAATTCAGAAGTATAGGGAACCAAGTGAGAATGAAGCTCATAAGTAATAGTCTGCTTGTCTAGCTCATTAACCATTACAGCATGGGAAGCACTCCTTATGAAATATGACATCAGTTGGTCTTATGAAACCATAGCTCTACATCCAGATCTTGGCACAAGTCAGGGCAATGTTGTATGGAAGGCCAAGAAGAAGAAATGGATTCATGCCTTTTTCAAGGGCCTTAAAAGAAAGTAAAACACAAATAGCCTCATCATAACATAGGCAATGCCAGGTAACCTTACTAATTACAAGGTTGGGCAGAAAAGTTAATTAGGAAAAATGTTCAGATGATGACATCATTATCTACTGTTAATGATTTTTTGACCAATGTGATCCAAGCACTGCAACACCAATGGAAGAAGTGTGTGGTCCACAAAAGCAACTATGTTGAAAAATAAACCTCATTTAGTCAAATTCCATGAGTGTATGAGGAAGTTCCCATGACTAATGTGCTGAACTGCAACATTTGTAGTAAGTGGGTTCAAACTCCAGTTGCACTATTACATTCACTTTCTATCTAATACCCTTGGGAAATGTATGAACTCCCAGTCTTCTCCCCTTTGTGTTAAATAATACCACTATTGTTCTTTTACCAGGATGGCTTTGGCATTGAATAACCCACAAAGGTTGATGTGCCATTAAATAAAGACACCAAACCAGATTAAACCTTGAGAGTATCTTGGTCAGCCTATGAACTTTTCAGCTGACCTTCATAACTTGATTATCTTATGAGCATGTTCTTGATGCCATTCCAAATATTTTTACATTGAATATTTTTTTTAAATATCCTTTTTATACTCCATGTTCTTCAAACAAATTACATCCCCACGATATTTATTACCTCACATCTATGTCAGGGATATTTTTATCCCCTTACAAATGTCTGATCCACTCAGAGAAACGACACTGACAAAAATACTGCTCTTACTTATTTACTTTCATCTTCTCTAGACAAAAATAATAATGTCTGCTACTCTCCTGTTGACAAACGTGCTAGAAAAGTGTCCAGCCACTACTATCAGAGGGGCACCTATAGTCACCAGCAGCATTATTTAGACTGTTACTTATGACTCCTGTCACGGATACTGGTTATTTTTTAGTCTTCATAAAAATAAATTTTATTAAAGAAAATTTTTTAAATTTTTGTATTGAATGCTACCAATAATCAAGTTCTGAAATAGATTACAGGGTGTTTTACAACTGCTGAAACAAAGCAGTGGCCCCCTCAAATCTTTCCTGCCAACTTTATTCTCTTTCTCTTTTCAGATTATTGCTGAAAAATAATTAACATTTTGAAATATTTTACCAAATATAGCAAAATCATGCCTTGGATGATGAAGCAGAAAATTTTTTTCTGTAAAAACATATTACAAAACTTAGTCTTCAAACAAGATATGGAAGGAAGTCGAATTTCAACATATTTTCAAATATGGAGGAGACAGATTTTCAAGTTGGTTTAGAACTTTGAAGCTCATGGCACTTAAGAAGATCTGGGCCTTCAATAACGATCCAAACACCCTAGAATGTCACCAGAGTTCAAGAGTCAGTCAACTAGAG
The DNA here is from genome assembly GCA_963585895.1 of Sepioteuthis lessoniana. Taxonomy (NCBI): domain Eukaryota; kingdom Metazoa; phylum Mollusca; class Cephalopoda; order Myopsida; family Loliginidae; genus Sepioteuthis; species Sepioteuthis lessoniana. The sequence goes on from OY757918.1 coordinate 74,926,152, forward strand.
TCCATTCAGATCTTAGTTTCATATGTTTTCACACAAAATATCTTCTACTCTATCATCCAAGGTATGATTTTGCTATATTTGGTTAAATATATAAAGATGTTTACTATTTCCCAGCAATAACCTGAAAAGATAAAGAGAATAAATTCGGCAGGGAAAGTCTAATAGGCTGTTGCTTTGTTTCAACAATTGTAAAATACCCAGCACACGCTAAATTTTCAATATTTTTCTTGTGTTTTTTTTTAAACATGAAAAAAGTCTCTAAATTGAAATCAATATACAAGTATATAGCAACATTTACCCCTTTAGCATCAGTAATAAGGAATCAGTTTAATGTCCTTATAACCAGCTTCAAGTCTTGACCTTTTACCTGACAATAACAGGTACTTCCTTTAGTTTAAAGAGGATTCCCCCGTGGCAAAATGGTTAAGGTGCTGGACTGTGACATCATAATAATTGTGTTTGAATTCCAGTTGCACAAGTCCATTTACTTTTCAACTAATATCCTTGGGAAATATATGAACCCCTTTATTCCCCTCAGCTATGGGCTAAATAGTGTCACTATTGATCTTCTACAATAATGGCTTTGGCATTAATTAATTGATAAAGGTTGTTATGCCATTAAATAAAGAAGCCAAACCAAACCAAACCATTCAACTAGTTTATACATATAAATACTACCAAAAGTTTGAGGAGCACTTAGTATAATGGTTATGATCATAGGAAATGGAATCGGCGAGACAAGTTCAAATCCAGGATGGCATTTCATTTGGTGCTAATACCCTTGAAAAAGCATGAATCCATATGTACTCCCTATGTACTAATCTATGGGTAAATAGTAGGGCAAACTGGGTGGTTTAATTTTAATAAGGTGACCAGTCTTGGAGAAGGAAAACTGAATTACAACCTGTACTCTGCTGAACAAATTAGCACATCCTGCTTGTTGCAGAAAGGTTGCATAAATACACACATACAAAAAGAACTACATACTGCTATGCATCATTTAAATGTGCCAAAAAAAGGTTACAACATATTTTGCCCTTGAGCAATAGCAGATACCTCAGTTTGTCTTCAATCTTTTCCGCAAGCAATCATCTGTGGGATTTGGTATAGAACTTGGGGTCTGCAGTGGATGAAGAGAGCATGAAAAAAAGACAAACAGAGGTACAAACTGTACTATTTTCTTTATAAATAAACATTATATTTTTTATTATTCATAAGTAAGCATTGTATTCATAAACAAGTTACCATATTATGACAATTAACCAGAAAATTTCTTTCTCAGGGTTATTTTTGTAAAAAAATTACTTTTTTAACTAAGATTTTAAAAAACTTTTCTTAATACATTATAAGGAGCATATTCACTGCTTAAAATTTGACCTTGCATCACACCTTGCTTATGTGGAGGGATTGGATAAATAGATATATTCTTCTCTCTAAAGCTGGATCTCATGAGAAATGTGAACAGGATGCATTATTTTTAAGGCAATGTGTTTCCACTTACACCATTTGCAGTAAAGCCTGCAAATCTTTGTCCAGTTGAAAAGATACATGGCTATACACAAAAATTTTCTCTCACTAATGAATCAAGTAACATCTCTAGTCATCATTCTGCTTGTCTGTCATATCTGCCTCAAAGTGGGCAAAACTGCTGCTGGACTGAAAAATCATCTGAAAGGACACAGTCAAAGAGAAAGCCTCAATCCAGATGATGCTGGAGAATTAAGAAATGGCAATCATCTGTGAAGATAGACTAATCATTATATATATATATATATATATATATATGTCACATTGTGTTTTATAGGTAGATACCTTTGTGTTTTATTGGCTGGGTTGGTGTGCAATAGCCATTGACCAGCAGGTATAGCACTGGACCTTGTCCAGTTTAAGCTATAATCAGGCATCTGTGCCTGGACCCATGTTCAAGTCCATGTTCAGCTAGGCTCATCAGGCTCATATTGCATTAAGTGAGCCGATGACCAGCAAAGTCCAGCCGGTTTCAAGCCTCAGCTTGTGCTCGAACATCCCCTTCCCTAATCCCTACTTTAAGCCAACCTTCAGGTCATTGACCTTGTGTCAAGTCCAGTCTGATGGGAGGCAGAGACAAATAAAACCTTTGTGTTGTATTATTGATTTTTGCATTGCTTGCAATCAGAGATATTTTCTTTGATTGATTTTGGATACATATTGATTATGGTATTTAAACAAATGAACATAAAATCTTCTAGTACTGCACAGTAATTGAAAAATGTTGGAATATTTAAGAATTGAATTCCCCGTCTTAAATCAAAGTAGACTAACTGGTTATTATTTATTATTTTCCTTCTTATAGAATGTTTTATTAAGAACAATATCAAAGTTTAAACTTTTTGTAAAATCAAATGGTAGGGAGCATATAGTTATATGCATGGAGAACTTTGATAAGAGCAAAGAAAAGAAAAACTTTCTTTTGAAAGCAACAATGAAGATATACAGATTATAAAGCCATCAATAGAAAAGTTACATGAAACTTATCACACAATCTCTTGCAACCATCTGTTCCCCAAAAGTATTTATATATTGAGTGTTTCTTCAAGATCAATAAACACTAGTGGATATGGTTTAACAATGAGATGGAAAATAGTCAGGCAATAATATTTTTTCACAAGGTAATCTTTTGTTTTTGCCATGGATTTCTATTTCTTTATACAGGGTCTGGCAGAATGACCTGGATTTAAAATTGTCACTACACAGCACTAGTAGTGGTGAGCAGATGGGAGGTTATTTTTTAACAGCAGCAGTAGTCGCCATGTGATTTCAGTTGCCTTTATGGCTTGGAATGGTGAACATTATGCATTTGTGATTGCAACTTATTTAAGAAATGGTGACTATCAACTCACTACATGGTGACATCTCAAAGCTGGCTTGCTCATCTTGAGTGATTACTTACTCTGTGGGATACCTGACAGCTGAAGTTTTTAATCATAGGCTGCAGGAAAGTGACAAACTAAAACATCTTATTAGTCTGCTTTACAATAACATATCCAATTCTAAACAATTTGGGATCTTCCAGTATATTACAAAGGAGACTTAGACAATGATAGGCCATCCTCATTTTAAAAATTCTCTCTTCCTAAAACAAAACAAAACAAAACAAAATAAAATTGTAGCAATGAAGGTGCTGCCACCAAATTTATTTAAGAAATGGTGAATATCATCTTACTACATGGTAACATCTGGCTTGTTCACCCCTTATGATTACTTCCTATGGGAACACCCAAAGGCTGAAGTTTTTAAACATAGGCTGCAGAAAACTGTCAAACTAAAAGATTATATTTGTTTGTGGATACCTGAAGGCTCAAATCTTTAAGCATATGATTAACTGAAAGATTTTATTTGTCATGAAATTGCAGCAATACAAAAGGCAATGATTTAGCAAGTGCTTCTGAACTTCTGGAGTGTATAGCTTGTGAGGGTAAACATTTAGATGATATAATCTTTAAAACAAAGTGATGATAATAACAAAACAAAATGGCAAATATTTTAGAGTAAAATTAAATTTTGAATAGCATCTATATTGTCTTTTTAATTTACATTCCAAACCCATGAGATAATTCTCCCAGTCCCTATAAAATATAAGAGAACAAAATGGCAAATTTTGTTCTTTCTCATTGTAAAATTGAATTTTGAATAGGATCTATATTGCCTTTTTAATTTACATTCCAAACCCATGTGATAATTCTGCCAGACCCTGTATAATATAAGAGTATTAAATGGCAAATATTGTTCTTTCTTATAATGAAATTAAATTTTGAATTGGGTCAAAGTAACTTTTTTTTTATTTATGTTCCAAATCTATTTTGCCAGACCTTGTATAAGTCTTTTTTATGAATCATTGACACCCCCAAATCTAAACAGTTTGGATATTCATGAAGACTTCAAAGATATTGATATACCATCCTCACTTCCCAAAATAATCTTTAAAACAAAGTGATGGCAAATATTGCTCTTTTTTTGTGGTAAAATCAAATTTTGAAAAGAATCTATGTTACCTTTTTTATTTACATTTGAAACCTGAGAGATAATTCTGCCAGATCCTGTATAAGTCTGTTTTACAAATCATGAACATCTTCATCTCTAAACAACTTAGATCTTCATGTAAGCTACAAAGGAGTGTTAGATACTGATATGCCATCCTCATTTTAAAATTCCTCTCTTCCTAAAACAAAAAATGTATAGCACTGAGGGTGTTAATGCTATCAGATGATTTATCCTCCTCTCTATTAGAGATACATAAGTTAAAAAGGTAATGTTTCTGGGAAAGTCACCCACTCAGACATTTAGAAGCATGTAACTTTAGACAAAGTTAAAAGTACCTTGAGAATGTCTGTATTGCAAATACAGCTTCTAATCCCTGTTTATGAATTATTTATTGAGTTACAAGTGACTTACCCCAATAAGAAAAAAATAAGAAATAAATAAATGTTTAGCAGATCTGAAATTCTCTCTCTTAGTTAAGAGAAACTTTAAACAGAAAAAGATTTTGGCTATTTTTTGCAAAATGCAAAGTGAAATTTGTACAGTCAGATCCTATATAGATACATCAATTCATTCAAGTTTTCAATAAAAATCTTATGCTGTTACCAAGTGAGTTATTCATTTTTAACTTATTTTGTATAGTAATTTTTGTATAGTAATTTTTGTATAGTAATTTACTAAGTTTTTTGCAAAGATGTGACACAAGACCATATGAAAGGGGCACTTGTTGAGAATTGCACTCACTTGTGATGGTTTGCTAATCTAGTTTGCTAACCATTACACCACCCAAGGTCCCTAAGTAATCTACTAAGCTTTTTGCAAGGATGTGAAACAAGGCTGAATGAAAGGGGCACCCAATGAAACTCGAATTCGTTTGTGCTAGCCAAGTTGGTTGACCATTACACCATGCCCGGCACCCTCTATTTTTTGTAAATCCTCCTTTTTCCTAATAGCATGACTATATATATTTCCCATTCCTTAATATGAAAATTACATATAAGAGCTCTCTTTGTGTCATTTTTTTTCAATTAATCCCATCTATTATAATCATGAAGTATAGACAGCTCATTTTGAGAGCCTGTAAATGCACTTGTTCTCAAATGGGTTGCAAGGCCTAATGAGAGTGTTTCCTTCTTTTGACACCAACAGTTCAACTCTCAGTGAAAATGGAGTTGCAGAATATTTCATTTCATTTTCATATCTTATTATTTGTTTATTTTCACATTTTATTATTTGTTTTATTTTTTATTTTTTATTTAAACTTTATTTGTTTATTCATCTCCATGCATATAACTGCTGTTCAATATCACTACAAAAAATATGACCCAACTTTTGGCCATTGGTATTCAGTTATAACAGAATAAAATTTTATTGATCTAAATGCTTTACTCGGACTTTTTAATCTTATTCATTTTCTCTTTCTCTTGATTGTAAGGGTTTTGTCCTTTTATCTGTTTCTCTTAAAGCAGAAAATAGAACTGCAGTAAACACTCATTTTAATGGTACTCATTTTAACAACACAACTTAATGATACACACATTCTAATTGCACATTTAAAGAAAATTCTTTGTATTGTTGGAGGTTAGTTGTCTTCATGTATTGAAACAACACAACATGAAGATTAGATGGGTGATCACTTAGGAACAGATGGTACTCTAAGCTACCTGAGGTGTGTGTATCTGACTAAGCAAAGCTTGGTATATGACAACACCTTTAATGAGATGATCACCAAAGTTAAGCCTTGATGAACCTGTTCAGTACTTAGATGAGAGACCACTTAAGAATAGATGGTACACTAAATAGTCTGAGTCCTGTGTACCAAAGTAAACAAAGCTTAGTAAATAACAACTCTAATAAGATGATCGCCTAAGTTAAGCATCAATGTATAGAAAACCAACAGTTACCCATGAAGCAAATCTCTCTTCTTGACATCACTGATGTTGTCCAATAGAGAAGTAAAAGTCTATACAACTTGGCACCAGTATTATTACCAGTTACAAAAATAAGGTTGAAGATAACATGGAACTGCCTTAGAGGCTCCAGTGGAAGGTTTTGAATTTAGAGAGGTCCTTTTCTTAGACTGGTCACTCACAAGAGCTTGAGAACCAAGACTGCCTTGCTATTTTACCATAAGAAGAGAAAGGATATATTTATGCCTTTCTCAAGGGCATTAGTGTGAAGTGAAATCTAAACTTGTCCAGGATTTGAACTTGTCTCATCAAGTTCATTTTCTACAATAATAACTATTACAACACCCACACCTTTAGTGATGGGTTTATTTTTTTAGTTCAGATATTTTAAGAATTGAAGAGTTGTTATGTTATTTGTGTTGCTGGCTGCTTATATCTATTGTATGTAGACACTCACTGTCCAATGTAGTAGCAAGTTAAATTTGAAACTGGTTACTGAACAAGATTGTTAGTAGTTTTTACTGCATGAAAAATGTTGGTGAATTCAGTTTAACAAATATATCTTCTGCCATTTAGAACAGGTAAGCAATTCATACTTAGTTACAATATAAATGTTTGAAGTGCAAGTGTTTTAATGGAATTCAAAAACATTATATCGTGTCAACACTTGTTCAGGATATTTAATGCAGAATTCAGTCTTTTTTGCAAGCACTTATATGGTTTCAAGTAACTAATGATAATTGTTTGTAAACAATTATAACTTCACATATTTATTATAAATATCTATTTAAAAATGATTTGCTCCCAGTTATATGGTTTTATGCATTTCTCCAAACCCTATGCTATGAACTGGATGTGATATAAGGTCCCATTTTAAGCAGAGTACAGCTGGATTAAATTCAGAGTTTTCCTTCTCCTAGACTGGTGGCCCTACCAAGACTAAAGAACCCAGTCTGGCTTACTATTTACCAAGAGCTGGATATTAAGTAGTTGTATTCATCCCTTTTCCAAGGGCATTAGTGTGAAGTGAAATGCAACTTGTATTGACTCTTACCTTTCTATTGGACAACATCAGTGATATGGAGAAGAGAGATTTGCAGCATAAGTTTCCTATATGTCAATGCCTAACTTAGATGATCATCTTAAATGAGTTGTTATTTACTAAGCTTTATTTAGTCTGGCATACAGGCCTCAGACTACTGATAGTACCTGCTGTTCCTAAGAGGTTACTCATCTAAGCACAGAACAGGTTCATCAAGCCTTAACTTAGGTGATCATCTTATTAGAGTTGTTGTGATATACTAGGCATTGCTTCATTTGATACACAAACAGTCCAAGATTTAAACTTGGATTGCCAATTCCATTGCCTAAGATGATACATGTTATGCTAATCATTCCTATCGAATGTTTTCAATTTTCAAAAACCTTTTTGATCCATTGTATTATTTTACAATTTGAGTCTGGTGCCTGAGACCACTCAGCCATCCTGACAATGTACTAATGCTGTTTAAAATCATTTAAAACATTGTTTCAAATAGAACTATTTGACCCTTGGTTTGAACTCTTACAGATACTACCACTCTGGGTCAGAGTGAACCTAGGAGTAATGGCTTTGAAGGTGAGACTCAAGAATTAGAACCTCACCAGTTTACTATCATGTACAAAGATACCAGGATTTTATTTCTAATGGAACATAATATAAACAACAGAGATACCATTAAGTATTACTAATTATCAAAGTCTACTATATTAAAACAGTTGCTGGGGAACTAAACATAATTGTCTTCCTTTTTGGGAGTTATGGGCGGAGATTCCGATAATCACAAGACGGTTGGTCGTGGGACATTTCGAGAAGTGAGTTCAACCACTTTTTGGTTGCAGACACTAGTCAGAAAGGACCTCTGTCTTTTGCCTCTGTTTTTTGAGCAGCATGTGTGTGCAAATTATCCTGTGCGAACCTTTTCCCTACACCAGAAGAAATGTAAGTTTTTAACTACTGCTATCAGCACTACTTGTTCTATAGAACAGCTTTCGTACCTTTATATTGTTTGGGACATTTTGTCATGTTCTGTATTTATGTGTACTATATATGTGTTTAAAATGTATGTTGCTGTAGTCTAAATGAACTTTGTTTTTTCTTACTGAAATATTCTGTGTTAGAGTACCCTTTAGATAGCCTAATGCATTATAGGAAAAAGTTGGTGGTAGTCTTCATGAATACCACACACACTATAAATTCTTATACTATGTAAACAAAAATAGTATTGCAATGCTTCTTTAACAAAAATGTTACTAAATGAATAAATGTATTTATCCAACCACACCCTCATGTACAGGATGTGACACAAGGTCAATTTTTAACCAGAGTTTAACAGGTTTAAATCTAGTTTTCCTTCTCCTGGATCAGTTGCCATACCAAATTTAAGGAGAACAGTCTGCTTTACAATTTATCCATGGCAGGAAGGAGACAAATTTGGTCGAATATTTTTCACAAGAGCATTAGCGCTATGTGAAATACAAAGTCTTGTCCAGGATTTAAATTTGGGTCGCCATGTCTTTTTCCTACGACTATAACTGTTACACCACTACACAAATATATATAAGGGTGTAATTATTTTTGGACTGCAACATATTCAAAGTTTTAGTAAAAGAGGATTGGTAATAAATAATATCTAATAACATCAGTTTTGATTATATGTTTCACTAGAAAAAATAACATCCAGATATATTTAGTTAAGAAGACAATTAAATTTTCATAAAACAAAATGTGATTTGTGTACTTATTTATAGATGATACAGTATTCACCCAATCCTTCCACCATGACCAGGATATAACACAAGGTCAATTTTTGAGCCAAGTAAAACTGGTTTGGATTCAGGGTTTTCCTTTTAGACTGGTTGTAAGTAAAAAAACATTGATGGGTGAAGAACTGAGAAATTCATCCCTTTCCAAAGGGTATTAGCATGAAGTAAAAAACAAACACTGATGGGTGAAGAACTGACAAATTCATCCCTTTCCAAATGGAATTAGCATGAAGTAAAAAACAAACACTGATCGGTGAAGAAATGAGAAATTCATCCCTTTCCAAAGGGTATTAGCATGAAGTAAAAAACAAATACTTTCATCTAGGATTTGAACACAGGTTGCCAATTCTATTTCCAATGACAATAACTATTACAGAAGCATACCTCTAAGATGGATGAAACTGTATTTAAAAGAACATTTGTAAGTCCATCACATCATTTATTTTATTATACTCTTATAATGTTCGTGGCCTGATCTGAGAGAGATATCAGGATTATTAAAAGATGAATGAAGATGCCATGGTGAGTATCTATGAGAGACATCAGCCTATCTTTACTCTGATATGTGTCTATGTTTAAAGATCCAGTGTGGTTCCAGTAAAAGGGCTAGAAACTGCATTCATAAATAGCAAATTCTGATTAGTTAGAAAAAAGCATTTTGGTAGTTTTTTTTTACTTTTGGTTGTCAGTGATACTTACCAGGATCCTGGCAGTTGAGTAAAAGTGAATTTTTTATTTATCTTTGTGTCTGTTAAAGAGTAAATATGACTACTACAATATTTTAAATGGAACTTTTATGCATTTTGATTGAAGCAGACATAAGTTTTCTGCAATAAAATGTTTAATAGACCAGATATGTTGCAGCTGTTGTGCCCAATGTATGCAGAATTGTCAATTAACTGTCCTTATTCAGACCTACCATACCAGAAGGCATAATAATTGTGGCTATAAATAGAAAGAACTGAACAAATCTGTCTCCTTACTAGTCAGCATGAAGTGATACTAAGAAGTCTTTGGTTTGCCACTCTGAGACCCAATAGGATTCTAGTGTAAACTTTGTCACATTAAATGCCATCTTTAAATCAAGTTGCTTCCATTTTGTGCAATATGGGACTGTAGTATTTGGTTATAGTTTTCAACCTTGTCAAATATTAGTAGAGATAACTTAACTCTTTTCCAGGTGTAGGGTTACAGTAAATACTCATCTTGCTAAGATATTTTTTATTTCCAATAAGGTACTCTGTAGTGGGTCATGTGACAGTTCCAGAAACCCATTTTCAAACTCTTTTTGCCTCTGGTTTTTGAACTCTAGAAATTATCTCTGACCCCTACCAAGGAATAGTATAGCCATATAGCTATCTTTCACCTACTCTTATCAAATAAGACTTTTGCTATTTTGTACCCTTCTACATACTGCTTGTTAATGGAACACAATGTGTATAGTTCTCATTGTTATCACATATTTGTGTATTCTTTCTTTATAATATCACTGGTATTTATGTGAAATATTAAATGTTCTTGGTATGTACAAACAAGTTTATTTTAGCTTTAATTTCATTGTGTTCAGTGTTAGTATATCAACGTCATTGGAGAGTGAAGACTTGTCTAAAATATCTTCCCTGCCACCAAGCATACCATGGTAAGATGAGCAGTGGCCTAGTGAAGTATTTCTGAAATGGATTCCACAAAACCCAGGGTCTCCATGAAAAAATAATGGGGACACATGAAATAAGTTGTTTTTAAGAAAAGATTAATAAAATATATATATATGAGTAAAAGTTGGAAAGCGTAGTTGCGGACAACCCAAAGGCTCCCTTTTCAGAAGGTTCTACATTGAGATGTAGGGGAGGGTGTTACTCCTTTCTCTGAAAAGGTGGTATCAAGTACCATTTTTTGAGTCTTTGGTATGACTCGACCTGGGATTGAACCTTGGTCTCCCAGGCCATTAGCAAACACTCTACCCACCAAACCAATGGACCAAGAATTGTCACAATTTTCAAAATTATATTTTTTGCAAAATTGAATGAATCTTGTTTATGGGAAAAAAAGAAAAAGTTTCAACCCCAAAATAAAATCAAGTATTAATTTGCTTTAAAAATATTTTTATAGAAGTTTCAAATTTATAACAGAAAAGAATAAAGCTGCTTTTTATTTTCACATTTCATTTTTTTATATGAATAAAGTTTTGTTTCTTCAAATTTATTTTTGAATAATTTTTGCCTCATTTAATGTTGATGAGGGAAGGTAATAAAAAGTGGAGATGCCCAAGGAGGAATAACAAACAAATAATAATAATAATAATAATAATGATGATGATGATGATAATAATGTCTATTAAAATTTGGGTGGTCGACAAAAAATGCTTGTATGACTTCCATGATTTGTAAAAAATCATGTAAGAATTCAATGACAAAATAGCTTTGCAATATATGTTAAAAACAGCTCATTTTCAGCTCTATACTGATGTTATGAACACCAGCACATTATTAGCTAACAATTAACATCTTTTAAAAGCTATCTAACATTGTCATCACATAACATAATCAAGTGGTCATGACCAAGAACTTTTACCAGTAAGTGTCAGAACAATATTACACTTATTTCTACATTTCTGTAGCACAATAGGTGCAATGGTTATCATCATATAAAATGGACTTTGCAACCTGGGTTCAAATCTTGGACAAGGCTGTTTGCATTTCACATTGTGAAAATACCCTTAGGAAAGGTATGCATCCAACAAGTCTCCCTATGGGAAAATAGTTGGGCAGACCAGGCTCCATAACCTTGGTATGGCAACTGATTCAAGAGAAGGAAAAATTCTGAATTCAACTGACCAGGCAGCTGGAGCTGTAGAATACACTGACTGCATCTCTGCAGGGGAGTAAGATGCCAGGAAAGGCAGTTATCTTTATAAATAAGAGTTTGTTATGAAGGTAGTATGAATGTTGTAGAGAGTTTGGTTTCTTTGTTTAATGGCATATCAACCTTTGTGGGTTATTTAATCCCAATACAATCCTTGCAAGAGAACAGTAGTGATACTATTAAACCCAAAGCTGGGAAGATAAAGGGGTTTATACCTTTCTCAAAGGTATTAGTCTAAAAGTAAACATAATAACCCAATTGGAGGTTGAACTCATTTACTATGAGACTGCAGTCCAGCACTTTAGTCATTACACCACAAGGTAATAGGGAATTATACATACCAAGTTCATAAAATGTTGGTCAATATTGTGGTAGAGTTTTTAAGTGCCATGATAAAAAGATTAATGCTGAAATGAATTGGGAATAAAATAAGCAAACAAAAAAACAAACAACAGGAGTTTGAATTGAAATAGACATTGTGCTTTCATATATTATTTTTGGTAATGAGCGCCAGCTAACAAAAAATATGTTGAGAGAATATTAATCTTCGTGTGTGTAAAGTGTATATAAACATTTTAGTATTCTTTTTAAAATGCTTACTTGCTTGTCAGTCTTGAAATTCCTTCCAGGATCGAACTTATTTACAATCAAGGGCTGATAATTTTGCTTTGTTTGTCTTCTGAGACATGCTATGCTGCTACTGTTTAGTGCTGGGGATTTGGGACTATTTATACACACAAGCTTTTTGGTGGTAAAATAGGAAAAAGTTCTTTCTGGAAACCACGACACACATGGGTCTTTTTTTAAATTTTAGATTTGGTTACACACATGAGTTTTCTTTTGTTTTTTTCAATATTTGGTGAAACATGTGGGTTAGAGTGTTATATGTTTTATGATACATGGTATAACTCATATGTTACTTTGGGTTTCCAAGGGTAAAGAGTTTAGCCTTTGATTTTGGACCCTATACATAAAGCTCCATCTTGCTAAGTTAAAACTAAATTAATTTTAGTTTTGCACTCTGGGTGTTCAAGTGCTAATTTAACTTATCACTCCATATACCCAGTTGGCTGGACCTGTAGAATACACCAATCACTTCTCTAAAGAGGAGTAAGACCCCCCACCCACCCAATGAGAGTCCGAGATATGACACTAAACAATCTGATGGTGAGGTTCAGGCAATGCTGGAGCTTTGGGGAGTGTGGAGTACCCCTTCATTGCCATCACTTCCAGGTCCATTCTGGCCCAGAGTGGTAGCACCATATAGGGTCCCATTTATGGATCAAATAGAACTAAACTATTTTGTTTGTGCTAAATTGAATTGTTTGAAATGGGACTGTTTTGATATTTAAACTGTGTACTCATGCTAAACTGAATTGTTTGAGATACAACTGTTTATATGTATAAAAATGGATTTGGCATTAATAACCAATAATGGTTGATATGCTATAAATTAAACCAAACTAAAATTATCACTCCAAATGAACTTTTCAAATTCTTTTATTTAAATACTTTTCTTGCTGAAGATTTTTGCTCATTATTCTGTTACTGTCTACAAGAAAAATCTGATGCAAAGTAGGACCCTATTGTGCTTCACCAGGCCATTGGTCAAATGAGTCGAGTGTTCGCCAATGGTCTGGGAGACCGGGGTTCAATCCCAGGTTGAGTCATACCAAAGACTCAAAAAATATTACTTGATGCTGCCTTGCTTAATACTCAGCACTATAAGGTGAGGATTAAGGGTAAAGTGGTGCAATCCAGGGAATGGAGTAGCACCCTCCCCTATACCTCAGTGTTGTAGCGATTGAAAAGGGATCCTTTGGGTCACCCTTGACTAAGGTCGCCAACTTATATATATACATATATATATATATATTCTACATACATATTTGGATATGGTTATGCTCTTAACATAAGGGAATTGGCAACTAGAGTTTGGATCCTGGATGAGGCTGTTTGCATTTCATTAATGTCCTTGTTAAAGACATGAATTCATCTGTTCTCCTCCTTACCATAAATAAATAATAGGGCAGACTAGGTTGTGTTGGTTCGTTTAGACAGCCTAGGAGAAGGAAAATGAATTAAAACAAACTTTAATCTGCTTAAAAATTGACCTTGTGTCACATCCGGCTCATAGCAGAGGGGTTGAGTAAATGCATACATCTTTATCTATATTGTCATAAATAACTCTAATGATTTATGTTGTTTTTTACCAACATCAAAATGAATAAAGCCCTATAATCAAAATAACTAATAACATCTGCATAATCAGAAATCCCTTAATTGAAATTCTGTATTTGGTAATAATGTCTTTAACTGTTCCTTAGGTGATTTTATTATTCCGTTTCTTATTTTTGAATAAAGCATTGCTAATTATGACTCACCAATTTTGACTAATACTTTTTTTTTATCTTAATGTTTATTGCTTTTTATCATAACTCACTTGAGTCATCATTTTAATGACAGTGATGAACATTGGAATATTAGAAACAATGATAAAGGATAAGCTCATGTCCTTTTTTGCTTTGTGGAAACCTGGTTCTCCATATAAGCTGCTCTACCTTCTAAGCTATGAAAACAAATGGTATGCAAAAGTTCAAATAACACCTGTAAAATCAATCTCATCTATGAATTGTCAGTGCCATGTTTGTTACAGTTTTTACACAATAGTAGTATTAAGTACATATTTTATTTATTATATTAGTAACCTTACATTGGTAACTAAAACAACTTCAACTGCAATGTTGCCACTCAAACCAACTCATTTTCCCCATATTTTGAAAATCTAGGTTTGCACCAACCTCTAACACATTTTTTAAGAAGCTGTTATATGATCATCTTATCAAGTAAGGGTATGATGAACATTACTGGGTCATCTTCTGTGTCATTGTCTGGTAGTTTAACAACAATTAAGTCAAAATGCTTCCAAACAATTTCAACACCACACTAATATACAAGTGTATTTGAATATAGCTTAAACATGTCAACTGCTTTATATTTTAACTGTATGTGTGGTCAATTCAAAATCATCAATAGTCTCCTTTTTGTTAAAAAATACTACCATTCATAGAACAATATGACATTGAAAAATAAACATGCTATTTGAAACACTGGAATAGAAATATTTATTATAATTACATAGAAAGTCACCTGCTCTGGTGTCATAGTGAGTTATTGTTACTGAATTTAATCCTCTTTGAGTGATCATCTATTGCAATCCTGTGCCAGTCTAAGCTTAATAAATGTAGGGATACAATAAATAATTAGATAATTTGGATGTCGGATATTGGGCCCTATAGGTAGATCAGATGATGGTTCCAGAAGCTCATTCTTGACCTCTTTTTGTTATGTGGAAGCCTCGTTCTTTATACAAGCTGTTTTAGCTTCTAATCTATAAAAGTAAATGGTATGCAGAAATTCAAATAACGTCCAGTTTTCTCATCTATGATCGAGGATGCTAAACATTACCTAATTATCTTCTGTGTCATTGTCAGGTAGTTTGACAACAATTTAGTTAAATTACCCCCTCGACAATTTTAACATTACACCAATGTATGAGTGTATTCAAATATAGCTATTTCTTAAACATTTTAAAAAAATGTCAATTTTTTTAATACCTGACTGTTGTTATAAAATGTCAGTTCATCCTTGACATAAACCAAATAAATCAATAGAAGAAGATAGTTTATGATTTTGGACTGATTTCATTTGAATTTAAAATATGAATAATCAACTTGACATCTGTTGCAGCACAGATACATAAATATATGTCTATGCAATGTCCAATGAGAAGATAGTCAATAATTTTGAAAAGACATTATATTATGTCTGCTGCTTACATTTTACTGTTTTTAATTCAAAATTATCAATTGTCTTCTTTTCATAAAAAAAATGCTACCGTTCACAGAACAATGTGACATTGAAAAGTGAACACACTATTTAAGATACTGGAGTAGTGATATTTACTATGATTACATGGAAAGGCACCTGCAATTGTGTCATTGTGAGTTATTGTTACTAAATTTAATCTTCAATGTGTGCCCATCTATTGCAACCCAGTGACAGTGTAAGCTTAGTAAATGTAGGGATACAATAAATAATTAGATAATTTGCATATTTGGTCCCATAGGTAGATCACATGACAGTTCCAGAAGCCCATTCTTGATCCCTTTTTGCCTCCAGTTTTTGAATAGTAGATATATCGTCTCTTACCTTTGCAAGGGAACTGTAAAATCACATGGCTATATTGGGTTAGTAAATGGTAATTCCTGTGTGTGGAGTGAGTGAGGGAGAGGGTCTCGGTGATTAGATATACTAAACATGTGATGAGCCCAGAAGTCTTGGCGCAAAAATCCAAAATCCAGTCAGACAGATTCCACCAAATGTTCCATGAGGCAGGGCATTAAAAGCTCTCAGAAAGACAGCTCTAAGATGCCAGATATCTTTTTCAGCCTGCTGGTAAGTCCCTTAAACTCAATTTTATATGCAGGGAGGACTGCATATTGTCATTAATTGTTTCACGTGTCGATTAATAAATTGTTAGAATTAAACGAAATGATAATTCATTTATTTGTTGCTGTTAGCCTCAGAATAAATGCTATACTAACACAATAGCTATAATACTTGCTCTTATTGAGCAAGCCTTTTTCGATTTTGTACTCCTTCCTCATACTGCTTGTTCATAGAAAAATATGTGTATAGTTATAGCTGCTACAGCATGTTTGTGTTTTCTTTCTTTTTAATGCCACTTTTAAGTATATTTTGCATATAAAATATTAAATGTTCTTGGTATGTACAAATAATTTTGTCTTGTCTTTCCTTTCATTGTGTTCCAAGTTAGTATATCATGAATATACTAATGCTAATATTGATCCTTTGAGAGTGGAGACTCAACTAAAATGTCTTATCCACTACAAAGCATCCATTATAAATATCTACTATAGTTACATGAGAATGTTATTCTCTCAATAAATCATTTTTGTCACTGTATCTTAATTGCATAGAGGCAGACTTATAATCCTGATTTATCAGTGTTTTTTTTAATGAAATTTGTATGTTGACAGAAAAATTTGATGAAGTAAACATTTACATCTTAAAGAAAAAAGTTTCATTCATTGGTTTATCTATTATTCAATGTTACAGGTACCTTTTCATTTTGTGATGGTTAGCAAGTCGGTCTCACAGATAATTACAACTGACTTTGATTCTCACTGGGTGTCTTGTACTTGTATTAGGCATTTCCTCATGGTGTAATCATAACATATCTAGTAAATCAATTTCTATTAAGTAGTGTATTTTATCCTCACTAGATGCCTCACATTTCTAGCCTAGAGCCAAATCTAAACTATGCCTAGTTTTGAGCCCCTCAAATGGTACAATGGTTCATGAACTAGGTTAGTAGGCCATAACTAGCTATTTTGATTCCCCTAGGTGCTCCATACTTCAAGCTTTGTATACTTACCTGGTGTTAAAACCAGGTGGGTGAGAAATATCATCAGGTTAGCTCCAAAGGGTATTCCCCACTGGCAGCATCTGTTCACTTGCTTTAAGTGGGTATGGGTAGGGTTTTTTATCCAGTGTCTGTGAAACCCCTGAAGGGGAATGCTGATGGAAAAATGCAATTTTTAAAACTGCACAATGGGAGACTTGCTTCCTGCATAACACCCCTCATCAAACTGTCCATGTGTCACATTTTGGCTTCATGGGGAGTCAAAGAACTACTTCCAGCTTTGTGTTGCAACAAAGCTAAGCTTAGTAAATACCTATCTGTACATGTACAATGATTTTGCCACTGTATCTTATTTGCATATGTATATGTGTATATAAATATATATAAATGGACACATCGACATGAGCTCAAATCCTGGATGAGACTGTTTGCATTTCACATAGTGCTAATACCTTTGGCTAAAGATATGAATCCAATTCTTCTGTCTCCACCTGTGGGTAAATAGTAGGACAGACTGAGCTCTTCAACCTTGGTATGGGAACTGATCTAAGAGAAGGAAAACTCTTGAATTTAAATCTATTAAACTCTGCTTAAAATTGATCTAAACAAATTGTTTTACCAATTGTTTGCTGTTTTATTTCCTGTCGTCTGAGGCATCCCCATTGGGTGAATGCCAACGGGACCAAAGGTATTTTTGGATTTTGCTGGACACACGTGGGCTGCTGCCCTGCATCTGGACCCACTTTAGAAAAGGCTTTGTGCTGTACTTGTCCGGTGGTGGGATGGAGAACAAATAAAGCTTAAAATTGATCTTGTGTTGCATCCTGCTTGTGCAGAGGGGGAAATAAATTTATTATCTTAATGTGACCGATTGTTGTTTTTTTTAAATATATATATATATATATATATATATATATATATATACATTTTTTTTATTTTATTTTTTTTTTTAAACAACAATTGGTCTCATTAAGATAATAAATTCATTTCCATCCTGTTAAAAAGCATTGATATAAATCAATGCTCTAAAAAATTAACAGATCAAACAAGAAAATAGATTAAAATAACTCTTTCACATTTACAACCAGACTTTTAAAAAAAAGTTATTTCTCCTATATAAAAGTAACCCTTCCAATACAAGTAGCAATAAGTATCAACTTATTTTGGCATGTAAAGAAACATCCAGTTTCATCATACTTCAAAATTTAACAGGAAAAATTTACTGCTACAAAAATACATGTCTAAACAATCAAACATTTATATATATAAAAAAAAGATCATTATTCAGACATATCTTATTTTAGTACATCAAATTTTAATCATTAAACTGAAATAAAATAATCTAAAACTAATGTTATTCACAGTAAAACCCCCCGATCCCAAAAAATTACAATAAAAGAGCAAAAATTACTAATATTAATTCAAAATTTAATTCATTATCAATTAAAAAATCATAGTTATTTATCATTTATTTATTTATTTATTTATTCAGTTATTTTTCAAAACAGTCTAAATTTATTTCTATGCCTACATCTAGCAATAAAATCACATCTCTGATTTAATAGGTTAACAGGATCAATGTACAACATAATTTGTATTTTTTCTTCCAGACATAAATTACATCTTCCATAAAAACAGTTGTAGATCTTTTCAAAATTTTCCATTGAATCTTTGGAGTTAAACCTCAAATTGTTGTTTTTTTTTTTTAAAAATAATTTGCTCTGTGAATTTTATTTGTATTGAGCTCTTGACCAGGATTACTTAAATTTAATATTCTATTTTTTAATATTTTGATTGTCCTGCTAGGAATTGTTCCCAACTCCTGATTAACTGGATTAAATACTGTCGTATATATATATATATATATATATATATCTGTTTTCTGATAAGTTTGCAGTATGGTATGATAACATTTGCAAGTCTCTACTGGAGCCTATGAAAATAGAAGAAAACATATAGTTTAATTGAATAAAAATCATATTAATTCACTGCTTTATTCAGGCATACAAATTTACATGGAGATCTTACGAACATGTTTGAATGAAACTTGTGGTCAAATTAGGCTGAAAAAACCAGCTCCTGCTAGATCACTAAGATTAAGCAGTGATGACCTGGTTCAGTATTTAGATGAGTGACTAATTAGTAACAGCAGTTACTGCTAGTAATCTAAGTTGGGTTAACCAGACTAAACAAAGCTTAGTCAACAAAAACATGTGTTTGAATGAGTCTAAGTTTGTTTTTTATGGGAAATTGTATACTTTTAATGTTTTGTAAAATCATACCAAAAATTTTTTTTTCCAACAAAATATAAACTATTTCCATTTTATGTATAAATCTAAACTAGTTTAAACGGATTTTAAAACCTGGATGAGGCTCTTTGCATTTTACTTTGTGCTAATGCCCTTGGAAAAAGCATAAATCCATCCATTATTCCCCACCAATTAATTGTAAATTGTAGTGTGCAGACTGGGTTTTTTAGCCATGATTGGGTAACCAGTCTAGGAGAAGGAAAACTCTGAATTCAAACAAGTTTTACTCCAATAAAAAATTAACCATGAGTGTGCATTCTAACTGTGGCAGAGGAGTAGAGTAAATATATACTTGACTCATTGTATGAAATGGTATCAATAATCAAGTTCAAATTCTGGATGAGGCTGTTTGAGTCTCACTTCTCACTAATGTCCTCATAAAAGCTATAAATCCATTTCTTATTTCCCCTGCTATGGATAAATAGTAAGGTAGACTAGGTTCTTTAGCCTTGGTTGGGCAACAAGTCTAGGAGAAGGAAAAATTCAAACTAGCTTTATTCTGCTCAACAAATTGACCTTTCTCACTTCCTGCTTGTAAGGGAGGAGTAAATGCATACTTTAAATTGATTGATAAGTGCCTTGAGTGGTGTAATGGTTAATGAGCTAATCTAGCAGACAACTGCTAGTGACTTTGATTTTCCCTGAGTGACCCATACTCCTTGCTTTGCTCAACAACTAAACTCAATTTAGTTGACAACTACAGAATGTTTTGCAATTGTTAAAAAAAAGCAGCAACCTCTCATATCTTTCCTGCAGACTTTATGCTCTTTCATTTTTTAGATAATTGTTGCAAAATAGTTAATATTTTGATATATTTAACCAAATATAATGAAATCATGTCTTGGATGATGGAGCAGAAGATCTTTTATGTGAAAACATTACAAAACTAACTCTTTCAAGATTGTTCAAGCAAAACACAGAAGGAAGTCCAATTTCAACACATTTTCAAACAAGAGTCAGGCTTTCTGGTAGGTCAAGAACTATAAAGCTCATAGCACTTGTGAAGATCATATGGCAATGAGTTCATCACCATATGGGTCTTCAACAACAATCCGAATATTCAAGAATGTCACCAGGGTTCAAGAGTCATTTGACCAAAGTCCGTCCAGATCTTTGCAACAGAGAAGCCAAGAACTTAGAATCTCTGTATCTTCTGTTTGGCGCATTTTTGTTTGAGACAAAATAGTTGTAGATCTTAAAATAGTATCATTTTACCTTTCAATGAATGAAATTTTCTTTGTTTCTTTGTTTAATGGCATATCAACCTTTGTAGGTTATTTAATGCCAAAGTTATTCTCCTTAAAGTGCAGTAGTGATACTATTTAACCCATAGCTGGGAGTACATACCTTTCCCAAGAGTATTTGTCCGAAAGTAAATGTAATAGTGCGACTGGAGTTCGAACTCATTTACTATGATTCTGCAGTCGAGCTCTTTAACCATTACACCATGAGGCACTATGTGAAATTTTCATTACTCTATCATTTGTGATCTTTAATTTTTACTCAATCATTTTGTTTAAAAAATTGTGAACCACCATGTACTTTAAATTGGTTAAAGTTTTATTAATGCTAGTCAGAAGCTGTTACATTCCTTCAAGCAAACATTTAAGTTTACATTTTATAGACTAAAAGGTAACAATAGGGATTAACTATGGGAAACAAGATTATGTGATATAATTATATCCAAATGTAAAACTCTCTTAGTTTATAAAAAATCATCACCTCTATCCCATAATAATTATTATATTTGGTTCATAAAAAAATTATATGCCAATGTAGCATTATGAGACAGAGATAGTAATAAATGTTATACTGTAGAAGACTTATTTAATACATGGTTGACTGCTGAAATAGGCCATTGATATTGTAGTAATCATATTTATTGATATGGAATGAATAGATACTTGTTGAGTCAGCAGTTTGTTACCAAGACAACATCTTTTTATATTCAAGTGGGTCTGTGTTTAAATTTCATTACTGGTCGGAGGAATAGGGTTGAAGTATTTCATATCACTTGTTTAACTTATGTAGGCTCCTTGTTGAATACAGGGCCCACAGTCACACTCCTTCAGTGAAGGTGCTGCAGTTTCAGTAAATTTTTCTGGGTTGATTTGCTACCCACCTCTAGCCTTTAATTTACATTTTTTTTTCTTCTGCAAGACCGATTTGTCCCCAAACAAAGCTAGAGAAGCCAGTCTATCCAACTGTTTACACATAGCTGAATAGAAGAAATGGATTCATAGCTTTCCTGGGGGTATTAGGGCAAAGTAAAACAGGAATAGCTTTGTGCAGAACATGAACACAGTTCATAAAGTTTATTTCCTTATGATGGTAATCCTTGTGCCCCCACTTTGTAAGTTATAATGTTTGGTAAAAGGTTTATGCCTATTATGTTAGAAATCTGAAGCCAACAAGAACTAGATATGTGTTTATACGAGGATCATTAAATAAGTTTCTAGACTTTTTTCATATGGCACTTTTATTGATAGTACACACATGAAATTCTAGTCCACTTCGAAGCAATCTCCTCCAGCTGCAATGCACTTGTTGTACAGTTCCAACAACTTCTGGAAGGCCCCATGGAAGTCCTCTTGTGTGAGCATGTCAATGTCCTTAATCACAGCCTCTTTCATCTCCTCAATTATCTCATAATGACAGCCACTGAGCTTAGGGAATAACCAAAAGTCACAAGGAGCAAGGTCTGGACTATAGGGATGGTGAAGAGCTGTCTTGATGCCCATCTTGCTCAAATAGTCTGTGACAAGGATGGAGTTGTGGACTGGTGTATTGTCCTGGTGGGAATGCCACTGACCCGATTTGAAGAGTGCTGGCCTCTTCCCTAGGAATCTCTTCCTGAACTCCCTTAAAACCTCAACATAGTAACCCTAACCCTAACCTTTCGGCTAATCAACTCTGGTGTATTGACTTCCTTACTCCTCCCACTGCTCTCATCATCCCTTACAGACTCCGTGCCTTCCTTGAATCTCTTATGCCACTCAAAAACTGATGCTCAATTCATGCAAGATGGTCAAAAAGCTGTCTGAAGCATTCCATACATTTCTGTGGCATTTTTTCCAACTTTAAAACAGAATTTTATTGCATATCGTTCTTCTAAAGAGTCAGATTGCATTTTTGAAATTGACCAGCTCTGATAATCAGGCTTTAGTAGGGTGTATTCGAATTGCTGCTGTAGCTGTTCCTTTGAACCTGAAATCTTAAAAATTGGTCAGTCATCTCATAAGAAGTATAGCAATAACATACTGAATTTTTAAGTGTCTATGATAATTTTAAATGCTTGTACAAAAAAAAGTCTGGAAACTTATTGAAGGCACCATGTAACTTCTATGCATATTAGCTGGATCCAAATAGATTTATTGATTTTAATAAGATGCCAACCTATCTAGGGTTATTTTATGCCTAAAGGTTAGGGAATTGTGTTCATTGTACATTTATAGCTACATTTTTGTGTGATTTGTTCTTAAGAGTTTTTGCACACA
Organism: Sepioteuthis lessoniana; assembly: GCA_963585895.1. NCBI lineage: Eukaryota > Metazoa > Mollusca > Cephalopoda > Myopsida > Loliginidae > Sepioteuthis > Sepioteuthis lessoniana. The sequence continues at coordinate 74,949,001 of OY757918.1, forward strand.
GATACATGATATCTAGTATTTCTAACTAATACTTATAATTATGGATTCAAGTAATTATTTTTATTTATTAATAGTCATTCCTGTACACACAGTTATATGGTTTCAAGTAACAAATAATAATCTTCAGTAAACAATTATAGCTTCAAGTAACAATTCTTAATGCAAAAAAATGACAGCTATATAGCATCAAGCATTCCTATCAAATAGGAATAATTTCTAAACAGTTCTATTTGACCTATAGATGGGATCCCAGCAAATACTACAACTTCAAGTCAGCGTGGATCTGGCAGTAATGATAATTCAAGGGCTATTCCACACTCCCAAGAACTGGAGCCTCACCATCAGTTGCAGTTTAGTGTCATACCAAAGATCCCTTTTTTTGTTTGGGAGGGGGTCTTACATTTCTGCAGGGGGTACGATCAGCATATTCTTAGTCCCAGCGACAGAGCATGGATCCAAATGAAGTGTCTTCATTAGCCAGATTTTGACAACTCAGATAATATTTAATCAGAAAGCTTAAAAGTAAAGTCTGAAAAAGGGGAATCTGTACAATTCACTTTCTTGAGGTTTTAAGTAATCTGATAGAAGGGCACTACACATTAAGACATCAGAGCTTTCATGTTTTTGAAAATCAGACCCAGGTAACAGCTGAAGTTGATCATTTCTATCAGGCTGGAATGAAGGTTATGTCTGATCTTTTAAATGAATGCTTTAGACAATATTTATTAAAGTATTTCCTCTTGTTATCAAACAATGATCTTTTTCTCTCAGATTATAAGAATATTGTTTGTAATCTGTGGTATTCACCTCTGTATTTGTTCCAACTAAAGAACACATTAGACATATTTAACAATATGAGTAAAACATGCCCTCAGAGAATTTGTGACAGTGTGTCACTTGTTATGAATCATTGCTTACACAACACTGTAAGGTAGTATTTTAGACAGACTTGTTACTGATGATAAGAAGTGGATCCTCTATCAAAATGTTAGACATGGTCATCTGTGGATCAGTTAAGGAAACAGACCTGCTCAGCAGCCATGAGGTGGACCTTATTCAAAGAAAATTATGTTGAAAATTCAAAGAATTGTCCATTATAATTTCAATAATCAAATAATTACCTCTGATCTCAACTGCAATCAATTTCATCATTTGAAAACAGCTTTGGACAAACATGCATATCCTTGGTTAACAGAAAGGAAGTCATCCTCCATCATGATTATACCTGTATTTGCACAACTCAATTGACTAAAAGTCTCTTAGAGGAACTTCATAGGGAATACTGATTCATCCTCCATATTCTCCAAACCTTGCTCCTTCTAATTATCACTTGTTCATGCATTTTCTTAAGGTATAAGTCCAAAAGTAAATGTAATAGCATCACTGGAGTTTAAAATTGCTTAATATAATTTTGCAGTCCAGCATGTTAGCTACAATACCAAAATGATGTCTCAAGTGTATTGAACTGCAAGATGAATATTTATAAATAACATGTGCATTTCTCAACACTTGGTCATTCTCTTTTTGATCTAGCTGAGCACTCCTACATATAACTGATATATCTGTAATTATTCCATATATTATTCAGATTTTTATCTTCAACTTTGTTATTTACATTTTCATTTATGTTGTCTATGTAGTCTGGTTGCATACTGTATCCTGTTTTTAGAATTCACCATAAATTCTTAAAAAACAAATCCAATATATACTTTATGAAGTTAGAAGAATGTCTTAGCTAAAATGTTGTGCTAATAATAACAAAATAATAGTCCAAATAATCTATAGAATATTGGAAATAATTAATCAGAAAATAACTAATGTATATAATACTGGCAGAAGTGCCAGTCTAAGATGGGTAAGAGGCTAAGTCTAGATCACAACCAATTATTTTATAATCACATTTTTTGCGAAATTGCGACAGTAATTGTCATAATGAAATATGAATTTACATAACAGAAAATAAATTTACCAAATACATTCTTATATGATCTTACTGTTATATTTCCATTTATGACAATGCCAGGAAGGAGATAAAGAGAGAGGAGAAGAAGAAAAGCTGACTTGATGAGCACAACATTGTACCACTTGCCATCTGGGGGTGTGCTACAAAGAGAGGTAATATACATTGATAAAGAAGTGTGTATTTATAAGCAAAATATATGAAACAATTTCTTTATATAAATATCTGTTTCAGCAGAACTTAAAGAATGTATTTTCTATTATGGTCCATACATTAAGTTGTCATTTGTGGCTGTAAGGTGTTGTCACATGGTCCTATAGGGAGACAATTATTTATGGTTTCCCTTGGATTTGGGGCTGGTGTCCTTCAGATCCCTCGTAGTCAAATGTCAATCCATAAACCATTTCATCCTCTTTTGTTTCTGTTCTTTGAACAACAAATACATTCTCTATATGTCTCTGTTCTTTGAATAGTTAAGATGTGTCTTTTTATCCCTTTCTGTTGAATAGTAGAGACTTTGTCTCACCACCCAGCAACGGAGATTGTCTCCCACCTTGTTATTGAAATGTAAAAAATATGTGGGGCCTTCAATAAGTTTTGAGACTTTTTTGTACAGGCATTTAAAATTGTCATAGACTCTTGAAAATTCAGTATGTTATTGCTATACTTCTTATGAGATGACAGATCAAATTTTTTTATGATTTCAGGTTCAAAGGAACAGCTACTGCAGCAATTGGAAGACACCCTACGAAATCCTGATTGTCACAGCCGGTCAATTTCAAAAATGCAATCTGGATGTGAGGACACTTTAGAAGAACGATATGCAATAAAATTCTGTTTTAAACTTGGAAAAAATGCCACAGAAACATATGGAATGCTTCAGACTGCTTTTTGACCATCTTGCATGAATCGAGCATCAGTTTTTGAGTGGCATAAGAGATTCAAGGAAGGCACTGAGTCTGTCAGGGATGATGAGAGGTGTGCGAGGAGTAAGAAAGTCAATACACCAGAGTTGATTGGCCAAAGGGTTAGGGTTAGGGTTACTATGTTGAGGTTTTAAGGGAGTTCAGGAAGAGATTCCATTGGAAGAGGCCAGCACTCTTCAAATCGGGTCAGTGGCATTCCCACCAGGACAATACACCAGTCCACAACTCCATCCTTGTCACAGACTATTTGAGCAAGATGGGCATCAAGACAGTTCTTCACTGTCCCTATAGTCCAGACCTTGCTCCCTGTGACTTTTGGTTATTCCCTAAGCTCAGAGGCTGTCATTATGAGATAATTGAGGAGATGAAAGAGGCTGTGATTAAGGTCATTGACACGTTCACACAAGAGGACTTCCATGAGACCTTCCAGAAGTTGTTGGAACTGTACAACAAGTGCATTGCAGCTGGAGGAGATTACTTCGAAGGGGACTAGAGTTTCATGTGTGTACTATCAATAAAAGTGCCATATAAAAAAAAATCTGGAAACTTATTTAATGATCCTCATAGCATACCTTTACTGTACTTTGTACTCATCTTCAGGTAAGAATTTTCACCATTTTTGTGACTATCATATACTGTTGGTTGATAGAACAATATGTACAGATTTTATCTATTATTATATATTCTTGTTAATACTTCTTGTATGTATATAATGTATGTATTAAATGTTTCTATGTGTGTACACCAGCATAATTGCTTGAGTGTTTGCCAATGGTCTGGGAGACGGGGGTTCAGTTCCAGATCAAGTCTTACCAAAGACTCAAAAACTGGTACTTGATGACTCTTTGCTTAATAATCAACATTATACAGTGTGAATCAAGGGTAAGTGGAGCAATCTAGGGAAAGGTGTGGCACCTCCCCTACACCTCAGTGTAGTAGCTAATGAAAAAGGAGCCTTCAAGTCATCTTTGATTATGGTTAGCCAACTTATATGTGTAAATGAAATTATCTGGTCTTTCCTTCCATTTATTCCATGTTAGTATATCACTGGATATACTAATGTGAATATTGGACCTTGGAGAATGGTGATCCAACTAAATATCCTAGCTAGCACCAACCAATCCAATAGCTCCAAAAGAGATGCAAGAAAACTATTGTCTGTGGAAAAAAAGGTTGACAGTTAGAGAAGAATGGTTGTGCATTAGTTGACAATGCCACTAAAAGGGGTTTTATCTATGGCTAAGATAAGCTGAGAAGAAAAGATTATTATGTATTACTATGTTGAAAGTCAGTATGTGGGCTTATGGTCTATCAAGTTGGGAATAAAAGGGTTATTACATGTGGTTAAGTCAAGCATATGTCATATGTGTTTACTGATGTCATCATGAGAAGGGGCCAGCATGAGTGTGGGGCAAAGCTGAAGGTCTCGCCATGTGTTGTTGTTAGTTTGAGACCACCTTAAAAAAAAGAGAGAGACAAAGAAAATTTCCATATTTTTGAGGACACTGTTTATAGTGACTCCTGATTGGCCTAAAAGGATCATATGACCTATTCATCATTGCATCATGTGTGTGCCACAAGGCTGGAAGTCTAGCCATGTGTTGTTGCTTGCTTAAGACTATCCAGAAAAATGGAGAAAGAAAATTTATTTTCAAGGACATTGGTTGTGGTGCATTCCATTTGGCCAAAAAGGGTTACATGACTGGCTCATCATTGCGTCTAAATAATAAGTAGTTTGTGACTTCATGCAGCACACTGACTATTCTGTTTTTAGTCTGTGATGAAAAAGGTCATGAATCATAACAAGATGTGAGGGTAATGTTACAAAGTAACTATTGTTCTGTGGAAAGCTTGATGGAGTTTTGTAGAAAAATAATTTTTATTTAATAGAGTGACATTAAAGAAACATCAATTTAAAGCATTTTTGTTTTTCTCAAGATTGTTAATCCATAGAAATCATCATCATTGTCAAGTGGTGCTGATAACATAAAGTCCCTTGACTCTATTGTGCTATCCATCCCTATTGTCCATCACTCTTGGCAGGTTCTGTAGATTGCATCCAGTTTCTATACAGAGCCAATGTATGTAAGTCTTTGTTGGCCAGCCAACAATGGTGTGTCTATATGTACAAATCCATAAGAAAATATGGTTTATTCATCTTTATTTCATTAGCAGTGCCTCATATGTCTTGTTTGTATTTGGTAATAGATGAGATATTGCTGCTGTGGTATAGGAACAGGTTTACTACTTTCAGGAGTTTGCCCCTTCAAGTGAAAATGGCTACTTCTTCTTTTAAATGCATGAACTCAGTTTTATCTGCATTCACATAGTGGTGAAAGCCTCTTGCTACTTGCTCCCGGCTATGTAATAGGTATTTGGCTTGGGCAAGTGTATTTACAAGAAGTGCTGCATAGTCTGCATCTGTCATTTCTTCTGTGAAATATTGCCTGTTTCTTGTCTTTTAATTATTATATATTCATTAGCTTGATGAACAACTCATAAACCTAATTAGTAATATTTACTTAAATGTTAATAATCATTTTATTAAGATAAAGTAATCTGGGTTTCTTTTCTTTCAAAGTTTGGAAATTTAAATCCTATATGATTAGTCATGTCTTGCAGCAGTGTGGCTTCCAGCTGATTATTGTTAAAGACATGCTTTCAATGAGAGTACCTGTTTTCTGTAACAAAGAGCTAAAGGATGGCCTACTTTGTCTATGGCACTTATTGCTGGGTATCATGTTGACAGAAGTAAGGATTCAAGCACATATGACATAGCTGATTTGTAACTTTGTAGCCATATACAATTGTTAGTCTTCCATATATACAAATTGCTTTATAAAAGAAAATGAAATAATTGAAGCCTTAAAATTTGAATTAGTCCTTGGAGAGTAAGGACTTGACTAAATATCTCCTCTGCCACCAAACCTCCAAATACCTGCAATTAATTTAGTGTAGCACAAAAACATATTTACTAATTCAACATATCTGAGAAATGTTAAATTTATAATTTCTAATTCTAAAAATTACTTCATCTGAGATTTGTATATTTGTATTCTACATACTAAAAACAATCAAAAAGTTTTGAAGTCATCTTGCAGTTTCTAATGACCTAGTTACTTAAGTAAATAGATTTAAGTAAATATCAGAACATTAACTGAAAATGTTACTACCTATCCCATACTAATTGCAACATTTGCATGCAATTCTAATACACAAAATGTAACAACTATTATAGAATGAAAGTAGTATTTTATAAATGCAAAAATATGGACACAATTCTTATATCATATTCTGTTGTGTAATATTTCAAAAATTGAAACATTTTTCAATTGTTTTCAAGTTGTTATTGTCTTTGTTGCTGTTTGTATTATTAGCAGTAATAATAATTCTCTCCTCCCTGATTAGAAAATAAGGTATTGAAATTTCAGTGGCATTCACATTCATTTTGGTCTTTTGAAATTTTCACCTTTAACTATTAAATGACAGGGGTATCTTTTTAATGTCTAAGCCTTTGCTTTCCAGGTGGTGTTCATCTTAATGCTACCTTATTATTCTGTTTTGGTCATTCTGAGTGCATGGGCAAGTAATTTAAATAATTTCAAGTTTTGGTATTCTATAAGGTAGACCATAATAGTGGAATTAGTTCTGTAGTAGATTCTATATTAATTATATATATATATATATATATATATATATATATATATATATATATATATATATATAGATAGATAGATAGATAGATAGATAGATGTATAAATACATAGATATTCATACACATATGCAAAGATATATATACACATAAATATATATATATACAAAGATATATATACACATACATATATACATGTACAAAGATACACACACACACACACACACACACACACACACACACACACACACACACACACACACATATATATATATATATATATATATATATATATATATATATATATATATACCTAAATACACTACATATATATATAGTGTATTTAGGCAGCAGATTTTCTTGTAAGCATATTTTATTAAAGGTAACAGACAAGGATTTGGTCTGGAGTGTAGCAATACTTGGAACCAATTAATTTAATTGATTTATACTAAATTGAATTGTTTGAAATAGAAGTATTTGATCATTCAACTGTATGTAAACAAATGACTGAGTTTGAATGAATTGTTAGTGATACATAGAAACACTTGGAGCCATTTAACTGTGTGTAAAAGAATTCAAAACACAACCTATAAGTATACACACATGCATATTTGAGAGATAAGGAATGTTTTTTATATATAGATATATATGTATATATATATATGCATTTACACACGTATATTTAAAGATTATCATATTTACCACCCCCTCTGCTCAGGCAGGATATGGCACTAGGTCAATTTTTAAGCAAAGTTTAACAAGTTTGAATTCAGAGTTTTCCTTCTCCAAGGCTAGTTGCCTTATCAAGGCTGAAGAACCCAGTCTGTCTACTATTTACCCATAGCTTGAGGGAGGATAATTGGATTCATACCTTTCCCAAGGGTATTAGTGCTATGTGAAATGCAATCAGTCTCGTCTTGGATTTGAACTTGTGTCACCGTGTCCATTTCCTACGACAATAACCACTACACCATGGGCACTTCCACCTATATTTAAAGATTATAGTATAGAAAAAATGAGAAATACATATATTTATATGTATGTATCTATATTTACATTGGGTTGAGTCATGAATAATTCCCATTTTTAAAAGCAAGTTTTAGCTACTCATTTTACGCATTACAAACTTCCAATGTTTTAAGTGCAACAGAAAAATTACTTGCTTAAAAAGTACCTTCATTGGTCATTTTTATTTCAGCATATAAAATGAAGGAAGTGAAAGTGCATATTTGACATGTAATGTTGTGGGAGTTTAAGAATAACAATAATACTACAGAAACAGTGAAGAAAGTTTGTAGTGTTTATGGCCAACATGTCATTACTGACTGCAAAGTCCCAAATTGGTTTCCTTCTAGTGATACATCATTGACAGATGAACCCAAACCAGAACACTCAGACATTGATCAAGCAGCTTTAAGAGAATTGGTAGAATGTATAGCATTTCGGGAAATTGTTAATTTCTCTAACACTATATTTTTTAGGCAACACAAATGAATGACAAAACTTTTCTTTAACAACACAACAAAGAAAGTTTTTTATTTGCAGCATTGAATATGGTTTGCTTTGGTGCTGCAAGACTCGTGGAGTTTAGGCTTGTTAGTGTTGGAGATGAAATGGCGTAGCGAGATGTTGAGATGGCCGCGTGTGTTGCTGGACGTGTGAGGGATTGTGTTTAGAGTCACCGTGTAGTTTTGTGTGTCTGGTATTTTTGGGGAGGAGAGGAGGCACTATCTCCATGTGGTTGAGAGTGGAGTTATGCTCAGATCGACATAGCCAATTTTTGGGGTGACATGAAGTGGTGCCTGTGGAAGGCATGCTGAATGCGTCTAATTTATATTCAACTGGGATTCCTTGTAAGAAATCCATAAATTAGATGGTTCCCTCGTGAGTGTCCATGTTGCTGCTGCTGCTGGTGTTAGAGCCACAGTGAGATATCTACACTGGGTGGCTTGTCTAGCTAAAAAGCATCGCTAAGTAGGAACGGCCAGAGGAACGTCTGTTCTGGTCTGCGTTCCCAAGCCAAAGAGACTGGGTTTGGCGGCTAACAAGCTTTGGTGGGCGGAAATGAAGGTCCGGGCTGAATAGGATTAGTCATCCTGATTGGTTGAAATTAAGTGTTGAAATAAATTGAGCGCCAAACCAAAATACGAGATTTTCCTCTTCTCTACAAATGCAATTCATGAAAAAGTAATTGAGTAATAGCACTTAACTTCAATACATCTTGATCCATAATCTGCTGCCACTTGGAAAAGATAGAAAAAAATGAGCTAGCAGGGTGTTTAGGTTCCTAACACTCTTAGTGAGAATAAGTTCACATATCCATAGTAACAAGCCTTCTTTCAAGGCAGAGAAATGACCAATTTCTCAAGAATATCATTACAGGGGATGAAAAATTGGTTTGTTCTACACAAAATGCAGTGAATTGACAAAGATGAATCTTTGAAACCTACTCCAAAAGCAGAGCTTCATAGAAAAAATATTATGCTATGTGTATGTTGGGATCACCACAGTATAACTCATTTTGAGTCTTGAAACTGCAATCAGACATTCAATGCAGACTTATACTTTTAACAGTTTCAATGTGTGCATAAAAATCTTCTCAGAAAACACCTTGCTCAGATCAATTAAAGAAACATTGTACTTCTTTACGGTAATGCAAAGCTACATTTAGTAAAAATTAGGCAGGGGGTGTCCTCGTGGTGTAATGGTTAAAGTGATAGACTATGGAATCGTAGTAAGCGAGTTCGTACTCCAGCCACACTATTATGTTCACTTTCAGACAAATACCCAGGGGAAAGGTATGGAACCCCCTTATCCTCCCAGCTATGGGTTAAATAGTACCACAACTGTTCTTCTAGGAGAAGGGCTTTGACATTAAATAACCTACAAAGGTTGATATGCCATTAAACAAAGAAACCAAACCAAACCAAAAATCAGGCAGGAAAAATATTGGACTTAGGCTAGTCTGTTCTGCCTCATCCACCATATTCCCTAGACCTTGCATCAAGTGATTCCCATCTTTTTTCCTCTTTACAAAATGCACTGAATAAGAAAAAATTTTCTCAAGATCAGGTGAAAATGTTAATGGAAAACTTCTTGAGCTTGAAACCAGCTGAATTTTACTTGAGAGGAATCAACAAGTTGCCTGATAAATGGCAATAGGTGATACAAAATAATGACAAATATACTATTGATTGAAAAATCATTGTTAAATTAATTATGAATAAATTATATTTTACTAAAATAGAAATTATATATGATTCAACCCAATATATAAATATATATATATATATCATTAGAAAAATTGGTCAGCGAAAATATACAAGGTTAACAAAAGAGTTTACATATAGTAGACTTTGTGTAGGACACAATTTTTACCAAATACCCATGTGTTCTAAAAGTATGATGTCAAAGTCCAAAGCCTTAGCAGTGGTAGAGATAGCAGTTTGCCAACACTTAAAGGAGTAGGTAAGAGAAAGAAAGGTAGTAAAAAAGGTGAAGCAAAAAGGGAAGGTGAACTACTTAGTATATTATTAACCTGTAAAAAAATGGTGATGACTATATTTCTAAAAATAAAACAACAGTTTTCCCAGAAAAATGAATTAATTACTGAAGAAATAAATTTTACAAATGAATTCTATCACCTGCATTGCATGTGTTTCCCCATGCAGGTTGAGTTACACACTCAATTCTTTTAGAAAATAAAAATAAAGGAAAATATATAATAGAATAATACAAATAAAACAAAATAAAGTAAAAGTAAAGAGTATAGTTATAATAGACAAGGACTTACTCATCATTGAACTGCAAAGTTGCTAAAAGTTATCTAACATTTTTTTTTTAAATTCAAAAGTTCTTTTTTGTTTTATTTTCATGGCCACTTCTGTCTACAGAAAGTCTGCTATCAGCTGGGAAAACACCCTGTATCTAGAGTAGAATATTTTCCTTTTCTCTGTTGCTGGTCTCGACAATTCCTTAGGCTGGTCCTAGTTGGTATTCAACTTCACATCAAATATCTTCTTCATTCCGTCTGCTTTAAAATGTTGTCAGAGGCTTACTCTCTCTCTCTCTCTCTCTCTCTCTCTCTCTCTCTCTGAGTAAGCATGTGGTACAAAACCATTTGTTACTTTTCTGCTTAGAGAATACCCACTCTCAGTTTGTCTATGACTTTTAATGAAAAATCTTATCATAATTCACAGCCAAAATTCCATTATTTTTTACCCAATTTCCACTAACTTTTTAAGAATTTTAGGGTCATCTTCAGAAGGTGTTTTTTTAGGTCTGTTTCTCACCCTCTTGATTTTACTGTCCCCTCCCTATAAAAGAATGTTTGTTTCACAATGCTTACTTAATCGCTTGGTAATCATTTCAATAGGCAGATGGCTCTCTACTTCTCTCTATATGTACTTCTACCCTTTTTATGATATCCAGGTTTTGAGTCAATAAGACAGGGAATTCACTTCATTTCAACAGTTGCTCACCCTTAGAAAAAAAGCCTTAGAAACATGTTTTTTAAGGGTTTTCTAAGAGTTAATACCACTCTTCCAAATCTCGGAGATAATAAAAATTGAATATTTATTCAAAATATTAATTTTTAGGGTTTGGTTTGGTTTTGGTTTTATAGCACATCAACCATTGTAGGTAATCCATTTTTAAACATATAAACAGTTCTATTTCAAACAATTCAGTTTAGCATAAGTACATAGTATAAATGTCAAAAACAGTTGTATTTCAAACAATTCAGTTTAGCATAAGTACATAGTATAAATGTCAAAAACAGTTGTATTTCAAACAATTCAATTTAGCACAGTACAAAGTACACAGTTTAAATATCAAAAGAGTCCTATTTCAAGCAATTCAGTTAAACATAAGTACAGTTTAATTCTACTTGACCCATAGATAGAACCCTACCACTCTGGACCAGAGTGGACCAGGGAGTGATGGCAATGAAGAAGTACTCTGCAATTCCCAAATTTCCAGCATTACTGAACCTCATCATCAGATTGTTTAGTGTCATATCCAGGGTAATTAATTTTTATAATTTTTAAAATGAGTAAGTACTGGTAGTTGATAATAATTAAGAATGCCTCATCTGAGAAATTCTCATATGTAAGTAAACAAAAACAAAAACAATAATGAAAAAGAAGAAAAAAAACGAAATCTGTATGGTCAGATTTGAAATACTGTGATGGGTTAGTCTATGTATCCTAACTAGTAAGGCAGCCGTCCGAGAAAATCAATCTCCTGAGAATAATGGATGCAAGTCTGAATCTCATGGGAGGCTTCATATTTATTTAAATTCTTGCTGCTTACTAGCAATTATGGAATGAGTATCAGGGAGTTAAAATGAAAAGCAACAGAAACAAGATAAAGGAAATACTAATTAAAAAGTAATGTTTTATTTTCCCCTTGTAAGTTTATCTTTTTTTTACTGTGAAATTAAAATGTCTCACTCATAGTAAATGACGGCCGTAGAAAAACATTTTCAATTACCCTATACTTCCTTTGTTCAATAGCTAACATTCTAACTGCTGCCAAACTATCTTTTCTTGTTTTGAAAAAATTCCAATTATAGTTTTAGAAAGAACATAAATAGGTCTCTCATGTATTATATGTCTAATAGATCCATTTTGGTTGAGATATTTTATAAATATGAGAGAAATTTATTTTTATATCTTTTAAGACCAAAACATGATACATTGAAAACAATAATAAAAATACTTGGCCATTTTTATCTTTTTATCAACCACCCATACTTACAACTGATATTGAACACCTGCCAAAGAGAAAGAGAGAGAGAGAGACCCCTACCCACTATTCTACATTCAATTTTTTATACATATTTAATTATCAAAATTATCTCTATGTTATATAAATTTAATTACTTTAAATTTTGGGGACCAGTGCTGCCAGGAAACTCATCTGATCTAATAAGGATAACTCTAGCTTCTACTACCTTCAGTGGATTTAAGGGAAAATATGGAAAAGGATCTTTCAAAAGCAATAAAAAATCATCAATAAAACTGATAGTCCCAATAGCCATATATGAAGGAGAGTTTGAAGGAGCAAGACAACAGAAAAATTAACATTTTTAAGATTGATTGCTTTGGGACTACAGTAGGAGTTTTTCACATAAATCACATCAAAATGGACAATATAAGAAGTGACCTTGGAATACTAAACAAAATCACTGACATTAGCAAGAAAAGATTAAAGTGGTTTGGTCACATGGTACACTAAGACAATGCCAGTTATGTCAACCAACCATACAAAAATAATTTTACTAACTGAAGACCCTGAAGAAAACAACCACCAAAACTGATGCAGTGGCCTAATAAGAGAGGACACAAAACTACTCTAAGTGGTAAGACTGGCAAAAGACAAAGCAAAATGGAGATCTTGTGTGAGCAATTAAGTGTGGGGAAGCCTTGCAGATTTATACTGATAATAAAATTTAAATAAGAATTTAAGGGTATAAAGATATATTCTCGACATGGTTGTGGTTAAATCATTCCTCAGCTATGATGACAGATCTATTGTATTTCAGGATAGATAAAATAATACTCAAAATAAATCTGGTCTTTAAAAAACCAAAAACATTTCAAGTTGTAAAAACAATAGGATGTCTCAATAACAACATTAATTTTTACCTTTTTGATCTCCCCAAAAAGGAATATATATATATATATATATATATACATATATACCTACATATATATGTGTATATTTGTCTCTGCCTCCCACCAAACAGGACTTGACACAAGGTCAATGACCTGAAAGTCGATTATTGACGGGATTAGGGGAGGGGAAGGTCGGGCATGAACCGAGGCTCGAGTACTGCTGGGCTATACTGGTCATCAGCCCACTTAGTGCAATGTGGGACTAATAAGCCTAGCTGAACATGGACCCAAATATGGGTCCAGGCATGGATACCAAATTATAGCTTAAGCTAGACCAAGAGGTCCAGTGCTATTCAAGGGTATCAAAGGAGTCAATAACCAATGTTCATACATATATATGTACATATATATATATTTTTTGAGTCTTTGGTATGACTTGACCTGGGATTGAACCCTGGTCTCCTGGGCTATTGGTGAACACTCTACCTACTAGACCAACGGGCCGGTAAATAATGACAATCCTTAATTTTTTAATTTATTGTTTTCCTTCTAAATCAGCAAAAGAACCCAGTCTGACCCACTATTTTACCTATAGCAGAGAAGTGAAGAGATGGATTCATGCCTTTACCAAGGGTATTAGCTCAAAATGAAGCACAAACAGCCTCATCCAAAATTTGAACTTGACTTACCATGTCCTTTTCTTTTAACATTAACTATTATACCATGCACACAGTCTATGACTCCATGTTCAGAAGTACAAGATAATTAAAGTACTGATAATATTACTGGACTTATTTTAGTACTGAGGCTACCTTGCTTGCTTGTACTGATTTTATCATTTACTAAGCTTAATTTGTTACATGGTCATGAGTCCAGTGAGAATCACACTCACTAACAAATGTCCACAAGTTTCGCTCAATAACCATTATTCAGTTCAAGGCACCCTTGCTTGATACTAAATTGCTTAAGGAAAAATCATGTGAAAAAATATATTTGTTTGCACAACAGTTATTTCAAATCTTTCAGCTGATATAAAAAAATCTAGTGGGGAGTTCCTGTGGTGTTGTGGTTAAAGTGCTAGAATATGACACTGTAGTAACCGAGTTCAAACTCCAGTCCTCTGGGGAAAAGTTAGAACTCCCTGTCATCCCCTGTCAAAAATGTTAACAAACCAGATCACTCAAAACCCCTGAAAAATGCTACGCCCAGTTACAACTGGAAATCATGAAATCATCCATAGTCCTGGCCTGCCATACCAACGAAGAAATGAAAAAGTCTACTTTTTTTCAACATTAACAGTGCTTGTCTTTCGAAAGTCACTCTATCAAAATAAAGTAGATTATCTTCAGAAGCCTATCTTAGGCTAAAGAAGGACTGTATTTCCACTTATATTTTTATAGACAAACTTTCTGCCCACGCGGCCCTGTAGTGTGATACGACTTTCGTTCTATTTATAGTCAAGCTTGTCAGCAGTCCTTGACTAGCCCGTCAGTACAGGCACAGTCCAACAAAGTCATACTTGAGACTGTAAGGCCCCTGGCTGGGACACTTTCAGATGGGTAAGCTGTATCACAGTTCAGCAGGACTCGAGCCTGGGCTTGTGCCCGACCTTCCCTCCCCTGATCCCCACTTTAATCAACCTTCGGGTCATTGACCTTGTGTCAAGTCCTGTCTGGTGGGAGGCAGTGACAAATATCCGGCTAGCCCATCGGCATGGGCCCCGTTCAACAAAGGCAGACTTAAGGCTCTAAGGCCCCCTGCTTCAGCTGGGCCACCTCCTGGTGGGCAAGCTGCATCATTGACACCTTTGTCCCCCTTGTATAGCACTGGACCTTGCTGTTCAGTTTAAGATATAATCAGGCATACGTGCCTGGACCCAGATTTGGGTCCAAGTCCAGCTAGGCTCATCAGGCCCACATTGCACTAAGTGGGCTGATGACCAGCATAGTCCAGTAAGGCTCAAGCCTTGGCTCATGCCCGACCTTTCCCTCCCCTAAATCCCCACTATAATCGACCTTCAGATCATTGACCTTGTATCAAGTCCTGTTTGGTAGGAGGCAGTGACAAATATTGACTCGCTCATTGGTATGATTCTCTAGAGTCCTGATTTGTTAGCGAAGCTCTTAAGGCGATATCCTACATCTAGTAGTCGCAGCCGCCTTACACCTAAATAGATATGCAAAAAGGTCATTTTTAGAACCATTAGAAGTCTCCACCCTTAGTGTTGGAGTATCTCTGACAGTTCTCATGAACTTGTCGAAGCAAACAGCCTGGAGGCAAACATGAAGAGGATAATAAGACCAAAGGGTCTTAACCATTTCAGTCAGTTCTCGTTTGTACAACACTAAGGCACTGTAGTCTTAGCCTCAACATTTGCTCGCCTGTTTCTTCAGCTTCATAGTGTTCAGGCATCGTAACCTTAGCCTTGGTTTCCCTGTCCATTCACTCGGCTTTGCAGTACTAAGCACAACGGTCTTAGCCACAATACTCGTTTGCTCATTTCCTTGGCTTCGCAGAGTAAGGCATCATAATGTTAGCCATGGTTTCCACAACACTAAGACACGATAGTCTTAGTCACTCATTCTTTCATCCATTTGTTCATTCCTTGCCTACATGGAGCTAAGACACGTCAGTCTTAGCCCATTCGTTCGAGCCTATACAACCAAGCTGCCAGCACCAACTGCAGACCAGCTCCAGCATTACAGCATCTAGTTCATGTACGACTCACTGTATGGACTAGTGTCAACATTTGAGACCACAGTGACAACCCCCTGGTTAAACCAAAGTACTGCACAACCAGGACATCAATCATCCAGCTGTCTCTCTACCAATGACGATGACCACCAGCTGACTCTACCAACATTGACAACCATCAGCTGTCTTCACCTTTGACAATTATTCCACTAGTTGTCTCTGCTATTCCAGTTGTTAATATGAGTACAAATTGTAACCTTAAGACAAAAATAATTTGTCATTTGTTGTTATACTGTTATCTCGCCTTTGTTCTCTTCATTGTCTTCTGGCTGTCAATTTACTTACATGCTTAATACAAAAAAATTATTTGCGGGGTTGACGTTCTTACTGGCCCCACAACATCCCTTATCCCCCCCTACAGCTATGGGTCATATAGTACTGCTGCTGTTCTTCTACAAGAATGGCTTTGGTATTAAATAACCCACAAAGATTGATATACCATTAAAAGAAAGAAACCAAACCAAACAAAAAAAATCTGTTATAAATATTTGTACATTTCTTCACTGCTATTTTTTCTCACCAATAAATTTCACTGATTTGTTTCTAACATTTTCTTACACCTTTCCACTTTTTATACTCCTTTAGACATTTTGTTGCTCATTCTGAACAATTTACCAAGCTACTACCATTGAAGTAGGTAAGAGAAGTTAAAGACTAATTTCTAATTATAGAAAGTATAGCAAAGCACCTTACAGGTTTGTTCATATCTTTGAAAGTTCAGAATTTGTAAGTCGAGAAATGCCTGTACCACATACTGAATCAACAATTTTGTTAGCAAGAGTCAAGGTTGCAGTAAAAAATAGTTTTGTTGAAGTTTGACCTTTGCTAGTATCATGATAACAAATTAAATCTTAAGTTAGATGACAACTTGTATTTTTAATATAAAATGAAAGTCACTTTATTTTTTAACTCAACAACCAGATGACCAAGTGGGTCATCCTTTAAGAGAAAAATAGAGCATTCTAATGTGATCAACAAGAACATAAAATTTACACTTTAAAGAGCATTAAATACTGAAATCAACTAAGAATTAAGATGAAAGAAAATTCTTGTCAAAATTAATGGTTGACAATGCTTCATCAAAAAAGGAATGAAATTTGCTACCAATATAATTAGAAGTATCAAAGAAGTTTGAGGTTGTCAATTGCTCACTTGAAAGAATGACAGACACACAAGTCATAAAAATCTCTCATGCTTATTTCCAGTAGTATGTATTTACCCAACCTATCCACCACAAGCAGGGGGGTGTCCTCGTGGTGTAATGGTTAAAGCGATGGACTACGAAATCATAGTAAGCGAGTTCGAACTCCAGTCACACTATAACGTTCACTTTCGGACAAATACTCTTGGGAAAGGTATGAACTCCCTTATCCTCCCAACTATGGGTTAAATAGTACCACTGCTGTTCTTCTAAGAGAATGGCTTTGGCATTAAATAACCTACAAAGGTTGATATGCCATTAAACAAAGAAACCAAACCAAACCACCACAAGCAAGATGTGACAGATAGTCGATTTTTAAATGGAATAAAGCTGTTTTATTTCTCCAAGACTGGTTACCTAATCAAAGCTAAAGAACCTAGTTTGCCCTACTATTTACCCATATTCATGCCTTTCTCAAGGACATTAGTGCAAAGTGAAAAACAAACAGCCTCATCTAGGATTTAAACTTGGGTCACCAATTCCATTTCCTATGACAATAACTGTTACACAAAATACACCTATTATTATTTCCAATTGTTATATTTTTTCTTCTAACTAGTCTCTAAAGGAAGACATAGGAGAGTCTAGTCTAGTCAAGGAAGAAAAATAGTCACCCTTTCATTTATAAGCCATTACCCATCTCTCAATAGGGAAAACAGTTTCATTTAACCGCCAAAGTTCCTTTTTTTTTAGTTTTCATCCCAACTAACTTTTTAATCTAAATCACTCAAATGTCAAGAAACTGCCTGTAGCCAATAAATAAGTGCTCACATGATTTCAACTCTTTTCACATGCTTGTTTCAACTGCAATTGAACTCTGACACATTAACTGTCAATTATACCACAATTAAATCATTTCAAGTACTGCTATTTAGTATTAACAATTCAATTTAAGATCAGTTATTTGTTTGCACACAGTTAAATGGTTATATATATGATGTGTAAGTGAATAGTTTGTAGGTAATCTTATTTTTACATGGGTTAGAGCTAGTTTGTTTGTACACAAGTATTACTATTTTTTGCAGACAGTTAATGGTTTCAAGTATTGCTCATACTAATAGTCTTATTTCCACACAGTTAAATCTTTTCAAGCATTGCCATGTAACACAAAAAATTCAAGTTAATATCAGTCATTGTTTGCACACAGTTAAATGGTCAAACAGTTCTATTTGATTCATAGATAGGACCCAATCAGGTACTACCACTCTGAGTCAGAGTGGACCTGAGAATAATGGCAATGAAGGGGTACTCCTCATTTTCCAGAGCTCCTTGACTGGAGTCTCACTATCAGATATTTTAATGTCATACCCAGGACACAGATAGGAAAGATGTGTGAATGTTTGTGTTAGGAAGACTACCTCCTAATGAATCTATTATTTGTACACACCTGTCTGGTGAAAATGGGATCATTCCATTCACCATAAATGTTGGGTGATATGATCAGCTAGGTAGAAAGAAAAGAAAGACTGAACACAGTTCAATCAGAGACCAAGCATCAAACTTAGTTGTTTCTCAACTGGATGAACAAAGCAAAAGAAAACAGACACTAAGCAAGACACACAACAGTTTGTAATGAGACTAAAAAATTATTATTGACTCATTAAAGTGTCCTATTTTTTTGCATGAGGTTTTTGTCATAAGCTGATGGTATAAAGTGTCCTTATAACTATACAAAAATACAATAACTTGTATAAAGAACCAAGTCTTTATGGGTGTGTTGCTTGACAGATGTGTGAAAGCACATTTTCCTTTTTAGTGTGTCCAGTGGAAAAGATGGTCAGAATTGCACCTTTTTCCTTAAGTATGCAAAAGCATTGCTATGGCAACTGTGTAACAGCCTTATAGTTGTTACAAATGTCATTCAACAAGCAAAAGCAGGTAAACAGCATGAAGCCAGTGTATCAGACTAAGAAAAATTTAATAACTGACAAGAGAGATCTAGAATATAGTAGAAGAGTAAGTTGGTTGGTTGTGTTTTACAGCATATCAACCTTAGTAGGTTATTTAACGCCAAGTCCTGTTTTAAATATATGTGATTTGTAAATGAATAGTTTGTAAGTAATATTAATTTTAAACAAGTCAGAGCTCATTTGTTGGTACACAGTTAAATAGTTTCAAGTATAGAAAATGATTAAATATTTCTATTTGTCCCATAGATGAGACTGTAACAGGTACTATCAGTCCAGGCCAGAGTGGACCTGGGAGTAATGACAATGAAGGGGTAATCCACATTCCCCAAAGCTCCATGACTGAAGCCTCACCACCAAATGGTTAAATGTCATATTCAGGACACTCATTGGAGAGGTGAAAAGTCTTACCTCTCTGCAAAGATGCAGTCAGCATATTCTAAAGCCACAGCCAACTGGGCTAAGTAGAGGATGAGTTTCCAAATTTTTGTTTTTTTTATTATTTTTCAATAGTTATTTGAATTTCATTCAACATGAGGATTTATCAGATATTCAAATTCTGATTTTTTATTTCAAAATTTTTACAACTTGAAAATTTCCAAACCAATATCAGTGCTTCAGATTTCAGTATGTTTTAATATGATTCAGCATCATTCAAAGGCAAAATGTTTTAAAAACACAATATAAAATAATTAGAAAATAAATCAAAAAATATCATTAAATCTGTTAATCACTAAAAAGCAAAAAAAAAAAAAAAAAGAATTATAATTGAACTTTAATTATGAGCAAATATTCATCAAGTATCTAATTGCATCTAAATTGCGATAAGTAATTAAGTTTCTTAAAATTTGGGTTAACAAACCAGAGTAATTTTTAAAGGAAATGTATTCCTTATTTTTATAACAAATATAAGAATCAAATAAAAATATCACTTATCTTATTAAAACTGCATTTAATTTTATGCTTAAGAAAACTACATTTAAAAAAAATACATTCTTTAACTTGAAAGTAATTCTTATTTAATTCACTCATGTCTGATGCAAGAAAATATTGAGACCAAAATTAGAGCAGGCATTATGCACAAGTGTAAAAATGATAACATTTTTGCCATATGATAACAGATATATTGTAATTTTCTTCCATTAAAACTGTCCACAGACATACTTATAAAAAATTGTTCTTAACACTATCCAAATGGGCTGATGCCAAAATAGGTTTGACGACTAGACGCCCACACCAATTCATATAACTCTCCTCATTTTTTCATTTCTTTTCTCTCCCTAGTTCCTGTATTGTGAATGGACCAGATGCAATATAAAGGTTTTTCAACTAAAGGTCCATTATTTGAATGCATCTTGTACAAAGATTCTGTGGTTGAATTTCAAGTTCTACAACCAGCGTCACGCCAACTCATTTAAACCAGCACAACAAAGCAGCTCATATGCATAACAAGGTGTCTTGAAGTGTGCCTATTCTGCAGTGTCTGCCGTTGGCAGTTATGCTGATTGTAATAGTGTTGGCAGTTGCTGAAAATGCAACCACTAATGAAGTAGGTGCCTAATAGCTATATGAACTGTGTGCAGTAAACTGTGTATTCTCATAATAATCTTGACTTGGATTGCATTGGTTTAGCTTGTTTTTTTTTTATTTTAATGGCATATCACCCTTTTTGGGTTATATAATGTCAAAGCCATCCTTGCAGAAAAGCAGTAGTAGTACTATTTATCCTATAGCACGGAGGGAGAGGGCTTGGAGCAAAAAAAAATCGAAACAATATTATCAATGAAAATAAAGATGATCAATATTATTTGACATTTAGTATCTTTTTAAAATATTTTTTAATGGCATATCAACCTTTCTGGGTGATTCAATGCCAAAGCCATCCTTGCAAAAGAACAATAGTGGTACTAATAAAACTATAGCTGTGGGGAGTAAAGGGGGTTCATATATTTCCCAAGGGTATTAGTTCAAGAGTGAACATGACTGGAATTCAAACTCACTATGATATCATAGTGTAGCATGTTAGCCACTATACCACAGGGACTCCACCCTTTTGCATCTATTAATTCAATTTTAATTATTTTTAGAGATGTTTCTCTTGTAAAAGAAAAAACATTCTGTAATAATACAATATCATGTTATATGAAATTTTTAATCCTCCTTTTTTTTCTGCCTCTTAAATCCATCTACTTATTTGGTTATGACAGTCTTATGAAGTCGAAGTACTGAAACTGAAATTTTAAATGTTTTTAATTAAAAAATCTAAATGAAAATGTGTGCAAAGTTGAGCAACATATATAATAAAGGAGCATAATGGCTACCATCATAGAAAATGGACACAGTAACCCAAGTTCAAATACTGGACAGAGTCTGTTTGCATTTCACATAGTTCTATTACCTTTAAGAAAGGTATAAATCCAATCATTCTCCCTCCAACTATGGGTAAATAGTAGTACAGACTTAACTCTTTAACCTTAGTTAGGCAACCAGTCTAGGAGAATGGAAACTCTTAATTTAAACCTGTTAAACTCTGCTTAAAAATTGACCTTGTGCCATATCTTACTCATGCGGCTGGGTTGGTAAATATATTTATATATGATAAAGTAGTGATATCTAAACAAAGTAGTGCTAATTTGAGGGGAGTTGGTGTGGTGTAATGGTTAAAGTGTTGGACCGTGGCATCAAAGTAAGCGAGTTTAAACTCTAGTTGCTCTATTACATTCTCTTTTTGACTGTTTCCCTTCAGAAAGGTATGGACCTTCTTATCCCTTCAGTTTTGGGTTAAATAGTATCACAGCTGTTCTTCTATAAAGATGGCTTTAACATTAAGTAACCTATAAAGGTTGATATATCATTAAAAAAAGTCAGTTTGAAAAAAAAATTATGAAGCTAGTCTCAATACTTTTTGAAGTGCAATTTTTGGCCAAACACAGGATTGTACAAGTGCAGGACTTTTAATATTTAGCAGACTAAGCTCTTCTGCATCATTTTCCTGTTTTATAAACAGAAAATTTGAAGCAGTAGAGGACATTGAAAGAAAAACAAGAGTGCAGCTTCATATCTCATCAAAGGAAGAGTTTCAGACACAGTTCAAACAATAGAAAATTTGCTGGAATAAGTGTGTTGAATGCCAAGAAAACTACTTAAAAAAAAAAAAGCTTTCCTTCATTATTCCTTTCTGTCCTGAAAAACACAGTTTCAGTCATTTTGAATCTACTTCATATATTAAAAAAAAAGTCAGTGAAAATAATGAAAGTATGTTGTGATTGTAAACTTGGGTTAGTGACAAAAACTATGTCTAGGCCAGCTGATTGACACTGTAAACAGGGATGTTTATATTTAAAAGGGACTTTGGAATTTAATGCTTTGATATCTTAAGAGGTAAATAGATTATCATTCACTATATCAGCCACAAGTTATGTATATGTTAGCTGGTGGATTTAATCTGAGAGTTGCACCAGACAAGAGAAGCTACAGACACAGAGATGGAAGGCCAGAGTCCCAAAAAAAGGGAGTCAGACAGATAGTCAAAAAGATTGAAGTTTGAAGAACTTTAAAGCATCCAAAGACAAAACATAGATATACATCTTTATCTCAAGTGACTCAAAATGTAACCATTCAAACAACCTAAACGTACACACACACACATATATACACACACAGACCCTCTATATAATGAACAGTATGACTTCTTTGTCAGCTGATAATTTCTGTTAAGATACCCTGCCAAGATTTAAGTGTCATCACCAAGAATTTCTTCCTTTGATGAATGTATAGCTGAGTGAAATGGTTATTTGTTTAACACTATATTTTTTAGGGCAACACAAATGAATTACAAAACTTTTCTTTAACAACACAACAAAGAAAGTTTTTATTTGCAGCATGGAATATGGTTTGCTTTTGGTGCTGCAAGACTCATAGAGTTTAGGCTTGTTAGTGTTGGAGACGAAATGGCTTAGCGGGATGTTGAGATGGCAGCGTGTTGCTGGACGTGTGAGGGATTGTGTTTATAGTCACCGTGTAGTTTTGTATCTTGTATTTGGAGAAGAGTATGCGTTATCTCCATTAATGTGGGCCAGAGGTGAAATGGTAGCTAGTGTGTCGAGAGCGGAGTTACGCTCGGATCGACATAGCCAATTTTTGGGGTGACATGAAGTGGTGCCTGTGGAAGGCATGCTGAATGCATCCAATTCATATTCAACTGGGATTCCTTGTAAGAAATCCATAAATTAGATGGTGCCCTCGTTGAGTGTCCATGTTGCTGCTGCTAGTGTTAAAGCCACAGTGAGATGTCCACACTGGGTGGCTTGTTTAGCTAAAAAGCATCGCTAAGTAGGGACGACCAGAGGAACGTCTGTTCTGGTCACCGTCTCACGCCGAAGAGACTGGGTTTGGCTGCTCACCCGTTTTGCTAGCCGGAAATGAAGGTCCGGGCTGAATAGGATAAGTCATTCTGATTGGGTGAAATTAAGTGTTGAAATAAATTTGCGTGCCAAACCAAAATACGAGATTTTCCTCTTCTCTACAAATGTAGTATCTTTATCAGTGGAAATGTAAATATATTTTTTAATTAAAATTAAAATAACAGTGATATGGTATGCTATAAGAGAGAGAGTGAAGGGGAGGTCAATACCCTTACCCCTTTATTTGAATCAATAGGCATTAAGACTGACAGTTAAAATGGTAGGGGAAAAAAGGAGGCAAGCTATCTGAACTCTGTGACCTGTAGTCTGTTGAATGAAAGAAGTCTAAGTCAATCAAGTGGTGTGACCTGACGAGGTGGTGGAAGAGGAAAAGTAGAATGATTGGTCCACAGGCTCGTAGTGCCAAATAGATCATCACACATTAGAGAAATTTGAAGAAGAATTTTAGTTTTGGATAAAGCCAGCGTTAGAAGCAGATCGCTGAGGTCAACTAGCTCGGGGGGTGGGGAAGTCACTCACCCGTAAAAAGGAGAGAAAAAAATCTGAACATTGAAAACCCGTCAAAGATAAGTACAACTCAAACGGTTTTCCTTCTGCAATTCTTAAATATTGGAAAGTTATATGTATCCAAAGAAAGAGAGACTGTAAAGGTTCTATTTCACCAATAATTAAATTTATTGAATGAACACTACTACAAGCTTCAGTCCGGCGACTTAGACACTTTTACTCAAGCAAGAGAAAAAGAAACAAAGAAAAAAGAGAAAGAAGAAAAAGGACTGTTGAGAGACATTCTTGTTTGATGTTTTCCTGTTGGCTTAACATTTTGTTATATTTTAAAAAGAAAAGAGAAAAGAAAAAAGAACTGTTCCTTAAATCTCGTCATTATTTGTTTGGCCATTGCATTTTAAAATTTTGTTATATTTTAAATCCACTCGTGTTGAAATCTTTTGGTTGTGTTATTTCTACTGTCGATTTGACTTCTTTTGCATGTATCCTGTCGCAGCCTCGTACTGCTTCCATTAATTCTCACTAAACGTCTTATTGCCTCCTTAAAATATTACAAGAGAATTTTGGAAATCTGTCTACAGTTAATATTATCTAACCTAGAAGTTTGTTCTTCCGTGATCTGAGGGGGTAGGAAGACAAAGGACTGGGTGGTGTATGTGAAAGTGAATTGGCCATATTTACCAACCCCTCCGCTTGGGCAGGATATGACACAAGGTCAATTTTTAAGCAGAGTTTAACAGGTTTGAATTCAGAGTTTTCCTTCTCCTATACTAGTTACCTCACCAAGGCTGAAGAACCTAGTCTGCCCTACTATTTATCCATAGCTGGAGGGAGAATAATTGGATTCATACCTTTCCCAAGGGTATTAGTGCTATGTGAAATGCAATCAGTCTTGTCCAGGATTTGAACTCGTGTCACCGTGTTCATTTCCTATGACGATAACCATTACACCAAGCAAATTGGCACCTCTTTACCAACGTCTGTGGTCAGTCTAGCCCCGAATTAATGTCCACATTATTTCTCGGTATATCATATGTCAGAAATAGGAGTCTTGACCGGGATTTATTTTGTGGAGTGTCAAGTGCCAGACTGCCCTCGGCGATACACATTCTACGTAACAGCCTTCTACAGAGGACAATGACTGAGATATCAATCCCTTCAGGTCAGAGTAGAATACAACGAGACATGCACATAAAATGGGCTCTCGTCCTGGGATAATTATTTATGCGACGTCACATAACCATCTGTACAGGTTTTCTTATTTTGTATCTATTTTTGAAGAAGAACTAAACTTTATACTCTTAAAAGTAACAGTTATTATTTACAAAGTTTAGCTTAGTAAAGCAATTATAGGACACTCAGTGAGAATCAAACTCATTAACAATGGTCAACTAGTCTAGCTTACTAACCATTTCATCATTCTTGGCAACCACTCTTTAAAATAATAACTGTTTTCAAGTGCATATTTTATAGATTTTAAACTATTCCTGTACACTTAATTATGGATTGTTCTTTTAGTAACCAATATTCTATTAGTTCTCAAATCATCTTGAATTTACTTTTGAATTACCATTATATTCACTTTTTTTTTTAGTTTGTCCATGAATATACCAACTGCATCCCTGCAAATCAAAAGAAGGGTGTCCTGGTTATGACATTAAACTGAATTCAATAGTGAGACTCCAGTTCTGGACTTTTAGGAAGTGTAGACTCTCCCTTACATTGCCATTATTTTCAGGTCCTCGACCCAAAGTGGTACCACCTATAAAGATCCCAGCAATAGGTCAAATAAATCTGTTTGAGATAATGAAGTATTTATTTATGTAAAGTGATTGTGAAGGTATATTTTTTTTATACTTGGAGACAATAATTGTTAAAAATGACTTCAGCATAAAATAGTCCAACAAAAATTTATGTGACATAATTCTCACCAACTTTTTCTCAGATATTTTGAATTGCTTCTAAAAGAAAATTTCTCTGGAGTACCAAAATTCTTCAATTAATCCAATGATACTGACAGGGACATTAAACATCTTGGCAATGGGCATGTAGCTCAAATCTTAATCATACCACTCTTGACCAGTTAAGAGCACCTTGACTTTACCTTCTTGTAATGAAGCTGTGAATGCTGACTGTGATTACATCATATCCAAGTGAAATATTCAAAAATATTCCAAAAGTTTCCATACAAGTGTGAAAAGATGTAGACCTGCATTCCTTCAGAAATAACACTTTTATTATATAAATTTTAAGTATTTTTTTTCATTTTTACTTTTATGTATGTTTTATTCTGTATTGTAAGTTAGTAATTGCTAACTTCATATTAGAATACATCACCTCAGTAAATTTTAAGTAAATGTAAACATTAAATGTATATTAGATATTTTTACAAATGTCCAAATACTTCTTTTCACCAATATATAGAAATTAACAAAACTTCCTTAAATAAGATCAGCTTTAAATATAGAAGCCACATTTTAAAAAAATCCCTTTAACACTTCTCCCCAAAATTCTTCTTATCTCTAGTAAAATTCTTTTCTTCTATAAATTCCCCTCCTACTTGTTCTTCCTTGAAATTTTTATATCAATGTACATAACTCATCATTGTGTTTGTCATTTCATTATCTGTTCTCTTGAAGATAGCTCCAGTTGGGGCTAAAAGGACTTGGGGGAAAATACAGTGCTTTCTGAATTCATTCCATACTAAAGTCAAATGACTCATATGAAAACTTGAATGGATCAAAGATAGAATAGGCAAACATAAAGTATCTATCCTATTTAATCAAACATATTTAAAAAGGAAAATGCTACCTTTCTTTCTCTCTCTCTCTCTCTCTATATATATATATATATATATTATTGTGTAATAGTTGTTGTAATAGGAAATGGACACAGTGACCTAAGTTCAAATCCTGGGTAAGGCTGTTTGTATTTCACATAGTACTAATACCCTTGGGAAAGATATAAATTCAACTATTCTTCTTCCACCTATGGGTAAATAGCAGGGTAAACTGGGCTCTTTAATCTTGGTATGACAACCAATGTAAGAGAAGGAAAACTCTGAATTCAAACCTGTTAAACTCTACTTAAAAAGGGGCCTTGTGCCACATCCTGCTCATGTGGAGGGTTTGGGTAAATACATATATATATATATATATATATATATATATATACATGATGCAAAAAATATACATATAACAACTGTGCAGCCATGAAAGTCTTCATCAGATGATAACTCTGGTATCAAGCATGGTTTCTGGGCCAAAGCATCATTACCAACCAGAGTACCCCAGAGTAGATAGTCTTCCATCACATTGATGAAATTCTAGATGAAGATGCAGCTACTTCACATGATCTGTTGTTGTATTTATAGCTTTCTGGTAGCAAAACATTAAGTCAATGATGTAAGATGACACATCAATATACTGATTAAGAATTCAATTTCCATGAAATTCACATGCAATGTTGATTTACAAGATCTCAATAGTGAATTGTTTATTCAAGGATGTTAAATTAAATTATATGATGAGATGATGTCATATATGATATAGGTAGGTAGATAGATAAATGATATTTTTTTCATATTTTATGTCTAATGTTTTCTCTGTTGAAAATTCCACACACATTACTTACATAAATACGCATAAATCATTAATGAATCCATGAATAGTATGGTAACTGATATATTGGAACCAATATATTTTAAAGAATTGTTACGTACACCATATAAAGTTATTTACTAAACTTAGCTTGTCTTAGTGTGAAGCCAAAATTAAGGGGCACTCAGTGAGAATCAAATCACAAGCAATAGTGTACTAACCTAGCTTGTCAACCATTACACAATGTGATGTCTCCTCTAACAACTAAGTGAGATTTAGATTTGGCACATGGCCACAGGTATGAGGCACCTATTGAGGATAAAATTTACTATTCAATCATAAACATATTGAGATATGTACATAGTTATTAATAAATAGATTTTTTCAACAAGAAATGAGAAGAAAAAATTCTTACTCTAAATAAAGCAGTCATAAAGAAATATTTATACTGAGGGGGAAAAATGAGTGTTGGATCAATGTCTTCAAAAGTTTTTATTGTAATAATTCTAATACACTATAATTATTTGCCAGCTGCTATATCCAAATATAATTTAAAGACTGACTAAGCATTGCTTTTCCCCCTTATTAAAAAAAAGACATGTAAGTATTCTAAGAGTAAATTAGTTGAATCTTTGAAAATCCTGCAGTTTAATTAGTATATACAAATAATGTTATACAGTATTTAGTTATATACAGACACATACACAAAAGAAAGTAAATGAAAAAAATCAGATAAACTAAAATGCAAAAAATAATATTTAGCTCATTTAAAACTTCATGATAAACAATGATTTACATAAAAGTATTTCCTTTTTAGTGTCATGACTTTCTTCAATGTTGGAGTGTACAACTTTCACTTTATGGTGGGCTGAAGCTCTTAAATTAAAAAATAAATAAACACATTAAATACACACACACACACACATATATATATTTCTTTTTTTTTCAGAATTTTAAGAACAGAAAATATTTAGAACTTGTAAATAAGTGTTTATATTCATAGAATGTCACTAAATTCCAGCACTTTTAAATACAATGGAATTATGATGGAAATTTGATGAATTCATGTTTGCTTTTTAAATATAGTTATTTTTATAAAATTAAAAAGAAAAAAATTGTAATTGTAAGTTACAATTTCATTACTGCTGTAGTATTTCAGCAAAAGCTAGAAAGTGGCTAGCTGGTTTGGTTTGGTTTTTATGGCATATCAACCATTGTAGGTTATTTCATGCTAAGTCCTGTTCATACATATATATATATTGAATATATGATTTGTAAACTCATGTTTGTAAATAACATTTTTAAATGAGCCTGAGTTCATTTTTTTTTCATACAGTTAAATGGTTTCAAGTATTGCTATATAAGTCACAATTTAACATCAGTCATTTATTTGCACAGTCTAGGTAATTTCATTTTTAAATAAGTTAGAGCTAATTTGTTTTCACACTATATTGCTATTGTTTCTACACAGTTAAATGATTTCAATATTAATCATTTGTTTGTACACAGTGAAGTGTTTTAAAGTATTGATATTTAACTCTAATTATTCTATTCAACATTATTCATTCATTTGCACACAGTCAAATTGTTCCAAGTATAGCTGTTATACTAATAATCTAATTTAAACACACAGAGTTTCAAGTATTGCTATATAACACTAATTTCTATTCAATTGTACTCTTTCATTTGCACACAGTTAAATGGTTCCAAGTATTGATATGTATCACCAACAATTCAATTAAAAATTAGTTATTTGTTTACACACAGATGATCAAAGATTTCTCTTTCTGACAATTCGGTTGAGCATAAGTACACAGTTTAAATGTCAAACAGTTCTATTTGACCCATAGATAAGAATCCTATTAGGTCCTACTACTCCAGGTCAGAGTGGACTTGGGAGCAATGACAATGAAGGGGTACTCCACATTCCCTAGAGCACTAGGACTGGAGCCTCACCATCAGATAGTTTAATGTCATATCTAGGAGACTCGTTGGGGGTGGGGAGTGTCTTACCCTTCTGCAGAGATACAGTCGGTGTATTCTATGGGCCCAGCGGATTAGCTGGGAAAAGATATCAGAGCAGAAAATCTAAGCTCTATTAACATTTTCTATTCAAGGTGCTTTAGTCATCAGGCAAACGAACTTGACCCAACCCCTTATAGACAAGGGGGTAGGTGCTGCCCCCTGAAGCTCAGCAACATATTTATTACAATAGTAAATCATTCACTGAGCAGTCCAGTCAGCTGAGGTTGTAGAATATACCAACAGCATCTCTTACAGAGGGGTAAAACTCCCCACCACCACTGAGTATCCAGACACTCATCATTTAATGATATGCTTCTCTTTAAAAACAGAAATATGCTTATTATTTTTAAAACTGTGTTCAATTCTTAAATTACAAAGATTAACAATATTTACCCAAATTAGATTAGGTAGAGTCCCTTTTCTTAATTTAGGATAATCATTCATATTTAAAGGATGTTTTCTTTTAATCATTTTTTTTACTCAAGGTTATTGCCTAGTTTATACAAAATATGGTTTCAAGTTTATTTGGAGATTTGAGATACCCTCAAAACCACCTAAAAATTCATGAATATTTCAAATAGATATTTAATTTCATCACTTGCCAGACTTAGAAAGGTAGTATTAATGTAATTTTAAAAAAATTGTTTCTGAGTCCCACCTCACCCTTTTTAAAGGAAGGGTGAAGATGAAATTAATGTCCTCTTAAACTCTTACAGTCATGACCATTAAGTGCATACAGGGAAGTAGAAATTCATCTGCATCTGATAGTGATGACCAAGACAGTGGATAAGTACTCTGAGATGAACATCCTTTTACAGCAAGGTGGACAGAAGGTGAGACAGATTCCATCGAAAAATCAGTTTGAGCCGGGTATCTGTATAATTCAAGATCTTTCCAAACATGACTAACAATTACTGAAAATTTTGCTGAAATCATGTTAAAAAAAAAGAAAAAAAAAGAAGACTTATAGGTGAAGTTTCTTATCAATAAATATTTACTAAACTTGACCTTGACAAAAATGTAATATTTTTTTTTCCAGTAAAGATACATATAGATTTCATCAGTGTCAATATTGATTTATTTGAGATCTATATGTATAAAGGGAGTAGAGAGAAAACACTACAACATAAAGGAAAAGATACTCATAATTAGGCCAGATATTTAAGTTTTATCCTGGTACTGAACCACAATAGTAGATCATGGAATAAGAAAGGGGTTAGGGCTTGTGAGATTATCTATTATTCTATGTGAGGAGGGGGCCTTCTCCACAGGCTTAGCAAGGTTGAGTTTATTGCTGGGCACCTCAGATGCTCCTAAAGGAGAATCCCAAAAGGGCCAAGCATTTATTGTGAGGGCCATGCATGAGTCTCAATTTATGCATGTCTTTCCCATTATAAATTTATCTTGTATTAAATCTGACTGGGTGGGAAGTTGGATGAACCCTTTATTCCATATGGAGAGCCCTACAATTTCAGTTATATATAAACTAGTATAGTTCCCATCATTTCTGATGGGAACTATATATATATATATATATATATATATATATATATATATATATATATATATATATATGTTTTTTTTTACCAAACTCCTCTACCACAAGCAGGATGTGACAAGATCAGAACAATTTATATGTAGATCAGTACCTCTATGTAAAAATAGACTGTAGTATCTGTGCAATTTGATCAAAATGTTGCCATTCTAAATTTCTACCTCAGCCCCATATCTATGGAAATTTTAATTATTTAATTTATGGTGGGCTGAAGCTCTTAAATTTAAAAAAAATAAATACATTAAATATATATATATATATATATATTTCTTTTTTTAAAACCTATTAGATGAAAAAATGTCTACAGGGTGACTGAAAACTAACTCCTTATTTTAAATGCTCTCATTCATTTCTTCTAAAAAAAAAAAAAAAAAAAAAAAAAAAAAATTATAATTAAAAAATAAGAATTTTAGATATTAACATCATTGTAACTAGCTACCTATATTCAATTCCCCCACCCCATTAAACCGAACTTGTATCACATTCTAGCACTGGGGGTAGATGGAGGAATACTTGAACCACTTTAACTCTGTGTCGACTTCACCAAAACACCTGTCCCAGCTATCTACTCTCATTTCACTAAAATACAACAGTAGTATTGGAATATAACTAACAATTACCACCCAGTTGGCTGAAGCTGTAGAATATGCTGACTGAACGTCTGCAAAGGGAGTAAGATCCCTCCCTACCAACAAGTGTCCTGAGCATGACACTAAACTGCATCTGATGGTGAAGCTCTAATCCTAGGGCTTTGGAGAATGTGGAGTACTCCTAAACCCACTTTGACCCAGATTGGTAGTACCTGTTAAGGTCCCATCGCTGAGTCAAATAAAACTGTTCAATCATTTACAAAGGATTCTTATAATCAGTTGCTTGAAATAATACAACTGTATGCAAATTATTCCTATTACATAGGAATACTTGATAAATAAAAATACTAACATTAAATAGTAATGCTTGAAACCATTTAACTGTGTGCAAACAATGATTAATATTAAAACCATTCAATTGTGTGCAAACAAATGAGCTCTAACAACTCATTTAAAAATAGTTACCAACAAACTATTCAATTACAATTCATATATATTTTATAAAAATAGGATTTAGCATAAAATAACTCACAAAGGTTGATATACCATTAAACACCAACCAATAGTTGCTATATGCTTTTTGAACTTCTATAAAATCTAACAATACTTAAGTTTTGTATTATTATATTATTCTCATTGGTCTAGTGGGTAGAGTGTTTGCCAATGGCCCGGGAGACCAGGGTTCAGTCCCAAGTTGAGTCATACCAAAGACTTAAAAAAAAAAAAAAAAAACGGTACTTGATACCTCCTTGCTTAACACTCAGCATTATAAGGTACGTATTAAGGGTAAAGTGGAGCAATCCAGGAGAAGTAGTAGCTATTGAAAAGGGAGCCTTCGGGTCACCCTCGACTACAGTCACCAACTTTTATTCTCCCCCAACTACAAGTAAATAGAGCAAACTGGGCTCTTTAACCTTAGTGTGGCAACCTGTCTAGGAGAAAGAAACTGAATTCAAACCAGTTGTACTCCACTAAAAAAAAAAAAAAAAAAAAAAAAAAAAAAAAAGAGAAGAAGAAGAAGAAGAAGAAGAGAGACCTTGTGTTGCTTTCTTCTTGTAGTAGAGGGGTTGGGTAAATACATACTTGAAATTTCCAAGACCAGATATGGTGATATAGTTAGTTGGGGAAATACAGAAAATCTATAAATATCAATATTTAACGAGCTCTCAAGATTTTCTACGAGTTGGAATTCTAAACATTTTAGAACAAAAGTAATTATCTAAATATAAGTTTTATGTAATGAAACAGATTTCAAAAGTATTGGTTAATAATTCATTAAAATCATTTCATAAGATTTAAGCTGATTATTTTTATAAGTTCAAAACTCAACAGTGGGTAGAAACTATTAATTTGTATACAACTTTAAATTGATCAAATTAAAAGCTAAGATTAATAATACAACAAATAACAATGGAATTTATCCCTACTGAATAGCAAGATTAACTGGCTAATACATTGCATAAAGCTGTGTTAAAAAACAAAACAAAAAATAAACAAACACAGAAATGGTTAATGTCTGATGTTACCATAACTGAATTTCTCATTACTTTGTAGTGAGACCAGTTTGTATGGCTGATATACACAAAGTTACATTGTGTTTTATATATACAAGGAAATGCCAAAACATACTAAATGGGTCTTCTTTGCTGAAAAAGTGGACATCTAAGAATATTCATTAAAGAATGTAGAAACTAACCAAACAATATTCCAGTCTGGTTGAATAATTCTAAACTGGATCTCAGCTGAGTGGAATCTAACCACACCTATATAAGATTCTTTTCATTTAAGGAAGAAGTATGTTTTTGAACAGGTGGTAGTAAGCAGAACTTTTAAGCGATAATGTTAGACATAGAATTAATTCCAGCTTGGGGGGGGGGTTCCATAAAATTTATGTCTCAGCAACCTTTTAAGCTATTCAAATTCCAAACATAAAAAGGAAAAGTAACTTGATCCCCCCCCAAAAAAACCAACAACAACACCCACAAACACTTCTCTATTATATCAAAAGGAGTAGGGTCATAGGTACACCCTAATCTCTGTAGGAGGAAAAAATCTTATATATAAAACCAAGCAAAAAACAGAGGAATTACTAAGAGAATAGAATAATTTCTCATTTAGATTAAAATGACAAGGCGGGGGGGGTCAGTATTTACACTGAATATCTACGAGTCAGTAAATTTGATGTAATGAAGAACTATGAAATGCTAATTAAGATTTTTCACTCTTTCCTAAAGACCAATGTCAGTCTTGGGCTGCCATTAACAGGTTAGTTGGGACAACAACAAAAAAAAAAAAAAAAAAAAAAAGGGGACATTTTTGCTATTTAATAAATCTAAAGCATGACAGGGAGATATTTTAGCATTAATATATTTACTTGCATAGGATTAAGTGTGATACTATATATATATATATTTCCAGCTGGTCACTTTGATCAGAGAACATGTTTTTCAAGGTTTTTTAATGGAGTACTCAATGAGACTTGAACTCACTCTTGTTTCAAATATAAATGACCTTTGGTTGATCATACTGGTTTATATAGGGGGTCATTGTTCCTCTTTTCTAGAGTGTGTTTACTTTGGTCTGCTTTACCTGTCTTGGATACGTTCATAGTTTAAACCACAAGACTCCATCACACACACACAAAAAAAAAAAAAAAAAAAAAAAAAAAAGCTGTTAGTGAAACTCAAAAACCACTCCAATGCCAACACACACAAACTATGGACCTTATTTTAAAATATATCCTTATTCTTTCTTTGGGCCTACAACCACCATATTATATATATACACACACACACACACACACACTGTATAAAGAGATATTTGCTCAAATGAGGATCATTACAGAATGAGTCAAAACAAAGCTGCTCTATATGTTTATATCAAACTCATTAAATCTAACTAAATGGAACTGGCATTTACGCATCTGTAAAAAAAATTTTTTTTTTTTTTTTTTTTTACACTACACGTCATCTTTGAGATATATACAAGAGAAGACTCACATCTAATTAATCCATACATCAGGAACAGCATGGATTAAAAACAATATAGAAAGGGTTGTGTAGGAGCCGTTAGAAAATTTAGCCAACAAAAGTGGCTCAGCTGTTTGAGAGACTAACAGGTATTTTGCACATTTGATGAGATTCAAAAAGCTTTAATGCCATCCATTTTTTTTTTTTTATGAGATGACATTTTACTCAAGTTACTAAGTAAGAATTAATCTTTATTTACAATCATACTTTAAAGCAATTTTAGTCAGTGTTTAATCTTCACTGCATTTATAACAAAAAGTAGTGATAAAGAGCTTCAAACCATTAGTAAAAGCAAGTTTTCAGTAGAGTTATTTCCAGTTGCTGTTACAAGAATGGATTCCTGTAACAGCTAACTGGAAATGAGCTTTGGTATATTAACATTAAGAAATACAGGGTAAAATTTGTTGAATAGTTTATTCCAAGTAATTCCCACATTTGGTACATAAACAAGGAACAAAAGTTAAAATGGTCATAAAAAGCAAAAAGCTAAAAATATATTTTAAAAATTAGCATTAGGGAGGTGTCAATTCATGATGATCCATGCAAATAAAGGCACTGAATAAGCAGGTGTGGTAGGCCAGTTGGCCCAGTCAGTAAAAAGGTCAATCAAGTGGAGAAAGTAATACAATTGTAATATAGCTATAAGGGTAAGAAATTTGAATTGCAAAGAAAAATTCAAAAATTTGAACCCAACCAGATTTATCATTAATCACTCAAATTCTAGAAAATCTAATGTAAAATATGGATAGATTAAAGTTCAATTATTCAAAGCCTACATGGGTCAATTTGATTTGACCTCAGTATCCAACTACTTTAGAGTACCTTCTAGAGTTTATATCCAATTCAATAAATGGTTGAATACAAAGAGCCAGATTTTTTTTTTCTAAAGACTGTAGATCTTATTCTGCAGTTGTCTACCAAAATAGATATAAATTTAGATATGTCTCCAGTAGGAGACCTGGAAGATCAAAGGAGATATTAAAATTATCAGCTGAACAATAATTTGTCAAAGTGCATTTTGAGAGTCAAAATTAAGTGGTGGTGCCTCAGGCATAATTCAGTGGTTGAGATAAGCCAGGACATTATACAATCAAGTCCTCTGGAGAAATATTTTTTGTCCAAGGATTTATAAAATTTAAAGTTTTAATTTTTTAAAAAAAGAACAAACTTTCAATGTTTTGGAAAGTACAAATTAACATCAAAGTTCAAAATACTTGAAAAAGATTGAGTCAAGAGTTTTTAGTTAAGTGTCAAAAAGCACAAATGATGTCACCATCCCTTTTTGAAAAAGACCTTATTTTGTCCTATGCACACCATGACTAATGCCTGCTTTTTTTAGTGATGCTGTTGAGTCAAAGATATATCCCTAAGCAGGAAGGATAAAATAAACATTAGCATTAAAAAGATGTTATTTCATCAATTTGGCACAATTAAAATACACCCTCCATTTCATCATGAAATCATTTAGATGAGAACTGTCCTGAAATTTTAAAGATAGACGCTTTATATAAATAAGAGTTAAATAGATAAGTTATAACTGTTTTTGTGGTTGGATATAATGAACTCGAGTAAACTAAAGAAAATAGTGTCATCACTTCATCCATGAATAGATAACAAAAAACAAACACATCTAAGTTCTGTATATGGTATTAGATTACTCCTACATAATTTAATATTATATACAGAGAACAAAATCTTAACCACTTGAAAATGGTTATTTTACCCTATTTAAGCAAATAAGTTTAAGTTCAGCATAAAAGAATATTGATAATTCAGTGCAGATGCAAGGCAAAACATCTAGGAGAGAAAAACCCATGGGATTCTCTTATTACAGCAATTAGCAAGAATTCAGCTTGAAATCTGGTTTAAAAAAAATCCTCATTTCAAATTTATTAACATTAAATTGATACAGAACAAAATGTTTTTGAACAGGTAACTGGTTCAGTTGTTTAAAAGAAATCTGCAGACCAGTTATTTTCCAATAAATACTAAATCATTTAAATTGATATTTTCAATAGAGAAGCATTATTTCCACCCAACAAAAGTCAGAATGTCCAGCTGTTTTAAAAACAAATCCTGGCAACTCTTTAAAAGATTTTGGCATGTTAATTCAGTTAGATACAATTTTTTTTCCTTACGATGTGAATATCAAAAGTGCAGATCAACTGATCACTTCAATTGGATAACATCAATTACATTAAGGTTTTCTAATTATGTCTATAGTTTCAATTTTGTATAAACCAAATACAAAGGCTTTAAAAAGATTAAGTTGCCAAACATTTGGTTCACATTCAAATTTTTACATTTATCTTCAAAGTGGATTTTCTTAATGGCAAAATATAAAAATACATTTAAGTTTCCAATTCTTACAACACTATAACAACTATTTAGTAGAAATTTAACCAATACAAATGAGAGTGGAAAAAATTCATGAGTTCAGAAAACAAGTTGCATTTTAAAATACGAAATCAAGTAGTTAGTTCATAAAGGATATTGGTGTACTGAGAGAATGTCTAAATATAACCTAAAAGACACACACAAAGCTAGTTGATATCACAGATAATGTCTCCAGCCCAACCCAAGGTAAAGAGGCTGGAATCTTACCTCCATTTATGCCAGTCATTTTAAAAGGTTTTAAGATGAAATTATTTCAATGGCTTTTATTTAAAATAAAAAAAATTATATATAAGTAGAAATCAATTCTTTGCATTTATTTTTTGAAATCTGAAAAATCAAGACTGATCTCACTTTCTGAAAGGTATTGCACAAGCAGATTACCAATGGTCCATTAAAAAAGTGGTCCCAAGCAAGAAAGCTAGCTTTCAAAAGTTAATTTTTTAAATATACAAAAAAATTTAAAGCATTGTTACAATTTTGCATAAAGAAAACTAAATCCAGACATGAAATTTAGAATGTAACCTTGAGATACTAAAATTTTCAGGTAATAAACTTATTTTCAGTAATTATTGCCTTTACCCAATCCCTCTTTCATTATTTGAGAAAGTGAAAAGCACCCATCCACTAGAATTTAAAATTTAGAAGCAAGAAATTTAAGGAAGAGTTTACGATGACCTAGTACATCACTGGGGCATCATACTGGGTCCTTTGACATTTCAAATCAATGAAGATCATAGAAATCAGTAGTAGTCTTTACCTTACTAAAGAGTCAATTCATGCCTTTCACAAGTAGGAGACTTAAAAATTTACATATTTTGAAAAATCAAGTTTTGAGAAGTAGCCACTAAGTTTAAATACAGGAGTTTGTTATAATAAAATTGAAGTAAGGAAAATGGATGGTTACAACTAAAACAGTTCTTATATATTCTAGGGACATGATTGACTGATATAGTGTTCATATTTATGAACACTAAGGGAAATGACAAATTAAAAAAAAATATTAAGTTTACCGTCAGAGCTAAGAAAACATGCAGGTTACACTTGAATATATAGAAAATTTTATAACCAAGTAAAATGCAATTTGACAGGAGTAAAGTAGTCACAACCTAGTTGGATATCTCACATGGATTTTAAGGCACAGGAAATAGGGTACAAAAAACAGTTCTGGTCACAATAAGGTTATGCATAGATTTCCAGATTAAGAGTAAATATTCAAGCAGCATTTGTCAAAATTAAGGCTGAAAAGTAAATTTTGTGACAAGTGATAGAAACATTAAATTCTTTTAAAATAGTTTCAGGTCTATAGACTTTAAAGCAAACTTATTAAACAGACCAAAAAGTTTTAGTTTATCAGGAATAGTGGTTCACATGCTAAAGACAAATCACACCCATTATATTTTTGTCCAGACAAAAATATTATCAAATGGTTTTTTTTTGTTTTTTTTTAACCAATTAATAGCATTAGTTTATATGAAAAGCTCAATTCATAAATCAAGAATCATGTAGCCTACAGTAGATAAGCTATTTAAGCTCTTAAGTAGATTGGATTTTACAAGTACAGACTAACTCTGGAAACACCAGTTTAGAAACTTAAGTTTAGCTAATCCAACAGTTACAAGCTAAAATAAATTAGTTTAATAACTAATATCTTTATAGAGTGAGCCCCTAATAAACAAATAGGGACTTAAAAAGTATTAAGGTTTGAGACATACTTATATCTAAGCCAACTAAAATGCATATAATTATGGCCATGTAAACAACTGGTGTTTTCCTCAAGTGAGCATTGACACTTTCAGCCCAGATGAAAAGGCAGCAGCAGTAGTACGTATACAATTGAAAAATCTGGAGAAGAATGAATCATCTAGAGAAATGAATGAGTCTAACTTACAGTGAAAGATTAGTTAAGTTTTATATATTTAATAATTAAGTTTTCAAATTAGATTCATCGCTATAGTAAGTTAACCACTATACTATTTACAAGAATTTTAATTATTCAAGATCTCTACCAAAGGTCTCCAAACTGTGTGTGTGTGTGTGTGTGTGTGTGTGTGTGTGTGAGAATCTTTACAGGTGCTGCTAAGTCAATTTAATTAAATATTATCTATACAGTTATATATGACTAACAAAAATTAAAGTCTTTTCAATGTGCATCTTCCAAAGTTTGGAGATATTCAACTAAAGAGGAAGGAATATAAAGTTAATTTAACTTTGCACAAATCTAAAAGTGCAGGATAATAACTGGTCCCAATTTCAACAGTTCAGAGACTAGTAATATTAACAGTAAAATATTGGCACGTCACCAAGCTTCAATCAGGTGATTGTGTGGAATTTGGCTAAGAAACTATCAAATAAAATGTAGTTTTGTGAAGCTTTGAAATGAAGTGTGGGTGATCTTTACAGTTCTTGCTCCTTATAACTTCCTAGAAGGAAACAATGTCTAATTTTGTGCCAAAGACAAAGTATTTTAGATTTGTTTAACCAGGTTGTGAAAAACTTGCTTAAGGCTTTTATAACTCAGTATAAATAAATGCAGGGATCTTCATAAGAAATAAGCACATTCCAATCCAGTGGGGAGCAGGGAAGTAAATCAGGAAGTAACTAGTTTTACTAAAAAATTGAGACCTTCACAAATTCCTCCTTACAGAGTTTTCCTTGTTTAAATTTAGAGAGTAAAGACGAATTCATTTTTTTCTTTGGCTGACTGACCAGTCTTCATATAGACAAAAACTGCTGCTGTTTATTTTCGATAAAAGAAAGAATGCCCAGGAATTATTGATAAAATGGTTTTAAAGCAGTAACTACTACTTATAGCATGCAACCATAATTAAGGCACACTATTTGTTCTAATTCATATGAAGTTTATATTTTAGAAATATTCGCTAAATAAGTGTCTTTTAAAAAGTGGATTATAACGTTTTTTCATGTGGGCGAGGGGAAGAATTTCAAAACTAGTTTTTAAAAATTAACAAGGAAAAACAAGGAGGAGTGTAATTCTTTTGGATTTTGATAGAGCTACGTAAAAATGGTAGGAGCCCTAAGTGACTCATTTTAAAGAAAAATTTCCAGACTTCACAAGTTTATTTATTTTTAAAGATCTGCTGCTGAATTTAACAACGCAATACAAAGAAATATTAGTGGTAGTAACAAACTTCTAAAAATACTTTGTTAGAGTTTATGTATTTTGGGGAGGTGGGTAACGGAAAAAAAATTAGGGGTAAGGCAAAGCTTTTAGGTTTATGTATTAAACAAGACCAGGTAGAAAATGCGAGGAGGAAGAGTAAATAGGCTGTGATGATTCACCTAAATGAAAAGTAGATGACTAGTAGTTTGTGTTTTACACTTTTTGGTCAGATAAGGAAGCAGCTGACCTCAAACAAAAAGGTTCCTACATTTTTTGCTTTTACTCCGCCTAGTCTCTTTAATTTATTTTTTTCCAAAAAAATAAAGCCATAAAAGGAAGCGCGTTCTGTTAAAACGTATATTGTTAGAAAAAGACTTTGCCGTTACTAACCTACTTTTGTAATATGAAAGTAATTTTTAAGCAATCATTGTAAACAGTTTGACAAGCATAAAGTTTAAAAAAAAAATAAAAAAAGTTTAAAAGTCAAAGTAGAAAAGTCAGTTAAGAAAAATAGCATTAAACAAAATTAATGAACAAGTTAATAGATGAAATATCTAGACCCAAATTAGAAGAAAATAAGTCTAGGAAATACGCCAAGTTTTTTTTGTTTTGTTAAGTTGCAAGGCAACAGGTCAATTATTAAATATTCTCTTGTAATCGAGCAAATAATACCCATATTTTTTCAAGAAAAAAAAAATACTTTTAATTAGAAATTTGCATTTAATTTTCAATTTTAGAAAAAAATAATATGCAATTATGCGCGCTTGTAAGAGTTTGTTGTTTTTATGTAATGCAGAAAACTTAGATCAAGAAAGAGATGGATAAAAAAAAAAATTACTATTTTGTTTTTTTGTCTTCATTTTCTACAGGAGGTGAAGAACACTCTGTTATAGTTTCGTCTCGTTTTTCTTCAGTAACAACTTCAAACTT
The DNA here is from genome assembly GCA_963585895.1 of Sepioteuthis lessoniana. Classification (NCBI taxonomy): domain Eukaryota; kingdom Metazoa; phylum Mollusca; class Cephalopoda; order Myopsida; family Loliginidae; genus Sepioteuthis; species Sepioteuthis lessoniana. The sequence continues at coordinate 74,990,198 of OY757918.1, forward strand.
TATGTCACGTTTAATTAGCCGGTCCACAAGTCCGGTTTTTCTGAATGCAGCTGCAGGTGACAGGACCCCTCCTTCATTTGGCATCTTCTCATTTTCCTTTAATACGACAAGAGCTGCTTGTACAACACAAATAGCCGTAGTAATATAACCTGGCTCGGGTCCTTCGACACGGCTGTTAATAATTTTGTCGGGTTGATCTTCGTGGGTCTCACCTTCTTTAATGCGGCTTGGGTAGCCCTTGCCGTAGAAGTTAAAAGCAAATGTAGTATTGTTCATTTCGTGTCGGGGAGGACCTCCAGGCATAACGAGACCACCACTGAAGAAGCTAGGATATTTCAACAGAAGAGACCTTCCCCAGGAAAAGTTAGCCAAGAAGTTCATAATAAAACCAGTAACCAGGAGAGTTAGTATAATCCAGAGGGAGTCGTGACAGACGTACAAGGCGCATTGGACAGGTCGAACCTTTTCATTTTCATAGAGAAATCTCTGAGAACGATACAAGACTGATTTATACGCATCGGGCCAAGTAGTGCAGTATTTTGAACTGTTCTTGTCGTAGAAGAGTCCAGACTTAGGTTTTACCACATGTTGAGGCTTGTAGTATTCAACCGAAGAAAAAAGAGCCTGTCTTAGAGGTTTTAATTCGTGTCTAGTCTGGAAGCCGTACACCTGACATTCGAACGTTGGCGTGTTATAATGGAGCATTCCTTCGGTGGAAAGGTAAGCCTCCAGGCTGTTCAGATCCCCATCAAATTTCTGCGACGTAAACATCACACCTAGTTCCAAGGGAAGGCACCGGAAACCACAAGAGCCGATTACATAGACTTTGTTTTCCTTCGCCATACTGTTATATTTCAATTGCATTTTCTCCAAAAAGATAACTTCTCCACTCACATCTACATAATGAGTATTGTTTTCGATACAGGCACGGACAACATTTTCCCCAAGATGAATAAAAGGTCCGCAGGTGTTGATAAGCAACTTTGTTTCTTTGCACATCTCATTCAAAGATTCTTCATTTAAGGCATCGGCTATCAGGATGGGAGTGTCCGAACATTCCCTACCCATGACTTCTGAAACTCTATCCAGCATATAATATAGCTTATCCATATTTCGACCAGCTACGGCCCATTTTATACCTTCATGACCTGCAACCCTGGCCAGTTCTTCCACAATAAATCGGCCTGTAAAACTAGTGGCTCCAAACACAACAATATCATATTTTCGCCCTCCGCGGGTGGCCATCTCTCCTGTAGAACTTAAGTATCACCGTTCCGTAAACTTAAGCTTCTAGCTTGGCTGTAAAAAGCTCTTGCTTTTATTAGCTGTCACAGGACAACTGTGTGAACCGTTTCAAGAAGAGGAAGGCTGGGCAAAGAATAACAAACGCCAACGTAAACTGAAGCTTTATTTCGCAGACGTCGCTTTTTAAATAGATTTACGCCCTCTATACTAACCACTATTTAAGGGGAGATAACTAGCATTTCTTTAATTGATACTCTATTACGTTGTGGTTACTTGTAGAATTAACACGAACAATTCTTTTTAATTTTTTCTAAAAATAATTTACAAAATGATGTTATGGAAATTGGAAACAGATGTGTTTCCAAACAACTTTAAATATATCTTAAAATTTGACCAAACGTTATAAAAACTACTAATTTGTCTTCTCAAAGAAATATTTTGATTTATCACTTTTATCAATTCCTAAAACTCTTATATATATATATATATATATATATATATATATATATAACCCAGCAAAAATGCAAATTATAATGAAATTTTCATTAGACCAATACACTTAAAATACTATTTTAACAATCTGCAACTGAATGATAATTTTGTAGGGTTTGCATTCGTGCTAAACATCATTTTTTAATTATCTAAACTGACAATATAATGGATTTAATTAGGAAATTCAAATTTGAATCCTTCCCTTCTTCCTAAATAGAAACATCACAATCATTATGGACCACCGGTACTATGGAAACCCAACACATTCACTTATCATTTATCCTTCGTTTATTTGTGTATTATTAGTTCATGAACCTATGAAAAATATTCTGATAGATGTATGATGTTAATGTCAGATTATTTGACAAATATTATAGGATACTCTGTATTCCACTGTAAAATTTGAATATTAATAAAATAAGCTAATTGTTTTATCTATTCTTTCAAACATTAAGTGAGGAATTAAATAAGTTTATAGCATATAAAAGAAAATTCATGTTATTTGTTATATTCTGAAATAACTAACCTACAAAAGTGCTGAGAAAACTAATGTGTATTAAAATCTTCAGTCTGTATCAATTAAGTTAGTAATTGCTTGTTTGGTTGTATGCATTTTATGGACAGACAAACAATTAAACACAGGGGGATGAAAATAAGGATAAATTGACAGAGGATAGAGATGGGATGGGTGGTGCTGCAAGGTCACAAGAGGTTATTACAGGACAATTTAGGATTAATATTGGTACTTGAGGTCAAATAAAAAGTTAATGGCTTTACAATGGAATTGTAAATAAATTTGTCCAAATCTGTTGTGTGAATTTCCATTTCTCTGCTTTTGGTGTGAGAATAAATGAATCATCACCAATCCCAGGGGACCTATTCCTCCATACAGTACCTGTGTTCCTTTAGTAAAAGGGATAGGGTCAGATTTATTGTCTGATACCTGAGATATCTTGCAAAGGGGAATGCCAACAGAGTTGGATATTTTTTGTCACTTCCTCCTGTTTACAGAAGAGTCCACATATTAATCCCAGACTCATATTGCATCTAAATCTAACTATTGAGAAGAGGTATGATCTTGTAAAACTATCAGGAAAAATTATCTACATCTGCATTTTTGAAAAGAAAAAATATTACTCTTGTAAAATTTGAATATCAAAAGAATAACTATGTGTTCAGTTCAAAAAAAGGAAATAACCTTATTGGTTTAAAAATTTATATATTGAAAAAAATCATCTATGTCTGGGGTTAAAAAAAAAGAAGGCCTTTATTGGTTAACACAGGAAGATTTATCCATATGAGTTGTTTAAGAAAAAAAGGGGGGGAGAGAATATATTCAATATGGCAGTCGAGTATTAAAATTTAAAAAGGCTAAAACTCCTTAACAAGATTAAGTCCTCAATAGAAAAGGATATTATGATGAACATCTAAATATTGGAGGAGGACGATGATTTAAATGCCTATATCCTTTCTGAAGAAAAGGAATTAATTAAAAAACATCTCTCAAGGATTGAAGAAATTAATGAGAAGATGAAGGAAATTTGTAAGAAGGCCTCAACAGATAGAGGAGAACATTGTTTTGACGAACAAAAAACTGAAAGCAATAAATCCCATAATCGAATTAACAAAAGATTATTAGTTCTGAGTGTAACCTTTTCCACAAACAAAAATTTATCCTCCTATAGTGGCAGACATAATCACTCAAAGGAACAATCATTATTAATGTTACCTAAGCTAGAATGCATCAAAGTCATTGGGGTGAAACCGTTGAAGTTTGAATTTTAAAACTTTCAAGCATAATTCCAAAACTGTGTAATGCACTTGAAGTCAGATGAAGTAAAGTTAACTTTATTAAAAAGCTACAAGGGCCATTAAATAAGTTTCCAGATTTTTTTTGTACTGGCATTTAAAATTGTCGTAGACTCTTGAAAATTCAGTATGTTATTGCTATACATCTGATGAGATGACTGATCAATTTTTATGATTTCAGATTTAAATGAACAGCTACAGCAGAAATTGGAATATAACCTACTAAACCCTGATTGTCACAGCTGGTGAATTTCTAAAATGCAATCTGGATGTTTGGACTCTTTAGAAGAACAATATGCAATAAAATTCTGTTTTAAACTTGGAAAAAATGCCACAGAAACATATGGAATGCTTCAGACTGCTTTTGGACCATCTTGCATGAATCGAGTATCAGTTTTTGAGGGGCATAAGAGATTCAAGGAAGGCAGTGAGGGATGATGAGAGGTGTGGGAGGAGTAAGGAAGCCAATACACCAGAGTTGATTGGCCAAATAAAGAATTTCATGGATAAGGACCATCATGTGTCTATAGAGATAATAAGTGCACAGTTTGATGTCAGTGTGGGAATTGTACACACAATTGTTCGCGAGGAACTGAAGATACAGAAGATTTGCGCAAAGTTTGCCCCAAGGGTGCTCAGAGAAGATCAGAAAGAAAGACATTGTCATGACAGCGGGGAGATGGTTGAGCTGATCAATTCAGATCCCGCAGTTCTTGATGCTCTGGTGACCTGTGATGAAAGCTGGATCTACTGACCCAAGAAGGCCGGACAGAGAAAATCCATCCACAAACTTTTGATGATCCTTTTATTGACAGCACTGGCATGATCTACATGCACTGGGTTCTCACTGGACAGACAGTCAACAAGGAATACTATGTTGAGATTTTATGGGAGTTCAGGAAGAGATTCCGTCAGAAGAGGCTAGCACTCTTCAAATTGGGTGAGTGGCATTTCCACCAGGACAATGCACCAGTCCACAACTCCCTCCTTGTCACTGACTATTTGACCAAGATGGGCATCAGGACAGTTCCTCGCCGTCCCTATAGTCCAGACATTGCTCCCTGTAACTTTTGCTTATTCCTTAAGCTCAAGGAAAAACTTAGAGGCTGTCGTTATGAGACAGTTGAGGAGATGAAAGAGGCTGTGACAAAGGTCATTGATATGCTCACACAAGAGGACTTCCATGGGACCTTCCAGAAGTTGTTAGAATGGTACAACAAGTGCATTGCAACCAGAGGAGATTACTTCAAAGGGGACTAGAGTTTCATGTGTGTACTATCAATAAAAGTGCCCATATAAAAAAAGTCTGGAAACTTATTAAAGTCACCTCGTACCTTTCCAATAAGGCCTTACAACTAGTGTTACATTGGACATTGGAGAGATATAACTATAGCATGGCTGTAGACCTTCTTAAAAGAGAATTCCTGAATTACTATCTTATTATAAATTAAATATTCAATCAGATTATCTTGTATAAACCCAAATATGATCCTAAATATCTCAAAATACATCAATTTTTGGCTGAAATTAGAGATGATCTTGCAGAACTCAAAGGGTCATATGACCTTGATATTTTTTAAGAATCCAGTGCGGGGAATAAATTGATGAGCCATTTAATATTTGAGAGATGGCCTCCTCAACTTAAAAGGGAGATCATCTATAAAATGGGATGGAATTCATCATCATCATGTTGCACCGCCAGCACAGATCTCCCTGACCCTCTTCCACCACCCCTCTCTATTGTCCATCACTCCCAGCAGGTCTTCAAGGCTACATCCTGTATTGGCACAGAGATGTTGTATATAGGTTCTAGCTGGTTGTCCTGCCTTTGCTCGTCCATATGAGGAGGTCCACAGGAGTATGTCGCTTATGAGTTCGTCCCTACTGCTCCTGCAGTGTTCCACATGTCTGGTTCGTCTGACTTGGATAATTTTTGTGATGGGTGGTAGGTGGCCGTACAGCTGCTGCTTTGTGGGGTGCTGCCTCCAGGACTTGTTCAATATTGCTTGCAGCATTACCCAACCTTAAATAACATTTTTGAAAGCTACAGTGAAGCTATAAGATCACTATTACTGGTAAGATTTCCTCAGGAAAGGGTGGAACAATCCTCTAATAGAAGAGAATAAATACAAGAACTCTTATAAAAACAAAGAAAATACAGAGAACCCTACATTACAAAATTTTGCAACTTATTTTCAGAAGCCTTATTACGTCTTATGTGACATGAATTCCGCTAATTGGAATTTGGAGAGCTTTGGTAATTCTTGCTTTTATCATCTTTCAATTCGTTGTATGTCCTAGAAGTTCTACACATTTAAACATCATTGCCTGTGCCAATAATGTGATAGCATTTAAAAAAAAGAACCCTGATTGAATGGTTTTATGTGATCTTTCTTTGTATATATATATATTTTTTTTTCTCCTGTTATTTTAAAACATCCATCGTTGTTCTAGCAACATTTTTCACCATCTTCAAGTTCTGATGAAGGTTTAATGAAACTGAAATGTTTTAGTGTTGACTTTCTATTACAATAAATTAAATACTTTTGAATTACTTTGTATTTCTATTTTTTCATTCTGTCAGATTTATATCCATTATTTACTTTCATATATATATATATATATATATATATATATATATATATAGATATAGATATAAATTTTCTAGGAGTGCAAAATTTTCTGGAATATATATATATATATATATATATATATATATATATATATATATATATATATATATATCATATGGTGTGTACCATCATCAGATATAAATGTCTGATGATTGAGCACATCACATGAAACTTCAAGTAATAGACTTTTAGTGTTTATAATTATAATACACTTTAGTTTTATACCTACTCTGCAATAATAGCATTAAGCATTTTTCATTCAAAATTTTCTTATTTGCATTTATCTTTATAATCATATTATGTTATACTATATTATATACTAGATGACCACTGAACTATTTGAGTACTTCTTTTAACAGCAGTTCATGATGATATTGATACTTCTATATGTAAGTTGGCATGAATGATTCTTGATATTAATATTTCATACCTATTCCCTATTATAGTTCCAGTAACAAACAGGTACAGAGATTTTATATATATATACTGCATTTGGGCTAGCACAAACCCACTGAGTGAGATGGTGACAACCAACACTGTTATATATATATATATATATGGGAGACAAGGGCTCAATCCTTGGTTGGGGCGTACCAAAGACTAAAAACAATGGTACTGGATGCTGCCTTACTTAACACACAGCATTATAAAGTACAGACCAAGGGTAAGTGGAGCAATCTAGGGAAAGGAGTAGCACCCTCTCCTATACCTCGATCTAATAGCTAATGAAAAGGAAGCCTTTGGGTCATCCTCAACTTTGGTTGCCAACTTTACTTATATATATATATATATATGCAAGATGTCTCTAAAAAAATCTATAAATACTTTGATTTATTATAAACAAAATATTAATTGAGGTTTATTTAAGTTTTATAATCTAAGATAAAGAAAAATAAAGAATATTTTGCGGTACCACAGATGTTTAAACTGATGCCTATTCTGGTTGAGACACTTCTGATAAGATGAACAGATTGATTTGCAAACATCACTGAGTTATCACTGATGTTCAAACAGATGACCATTCTGTTTAAGGTATTGTTGATAACACGAACAGATGGAATGATAAATTTCACAAGTCCTTTCAATTGGTATTTGGGTGCATTCTATTTCAATTTCTGTTCTCAACTGCAGGTTTTGTGCTATAAAGTTAAATGGGTAAGTTAAATGCCACAATGGCAACTACTAGACACCTCAAAACCTACACGCTTTAATTAAATACCATGTAAACTTACCAGGGATTACAGTGTGGTGTGGATTATCAGTATTGGGTGTAATTGAACCCTTCCTTTTTGAAATAAAAAAAATCATTGGTCAAAGTGTGTAAACATTTTTTGTGCCATCTTGTATATATATCAGTCCAAAGCTGCAAGTTCACATACATGCATCATCCAGTGCTGAATTTTGAAATTTGTTTTAAACATAAACATTCTTTTTTACATTGTCACCTATCAATCAGGCCACTTTGGCCAATTTTTCCTTTAATCCACATTTGCAAAACTCAGTTACTGTTCTTATTACATTATACTATAGATATTTTTTTTGTTGTATATTATTAAAAAATAGAAACTTCTAATTAATTACTTCACTATATTACAACCAGCTTTCTTCCCGATTGCACCCCAATAAGGCACCTTTTCATTTTACTATAACCATTATGTAATTCAGAACCGGTTTTTAAAATAGATTTTCATTGTCTTTAATCATTAATTCTAAGATGCTTTTTTTTTCAATACACAAAATTTTGAATTGTCTGCCCTTGACATGCCAGCAGATACTACAGCTTGTCTAAATGTGATCCTGTTTGAAATATAAAATCACTGTACAATCTTATTGACCTCTATATTTCTACTGATATTTTTAACAGACTTTTAATAGAACTAATTGCCCTGAGTATGGCACTAAACTGCATTTGATGGAGAGATTTCAGTTTTGGAGATCTGGGGAGTGTTGAGTACTTCATTGCCATTACTTCCAGGTTCACTCTAACTTGGAGTGGTTTTACTTGTTATGGTATAGTCTATGAGTCAAATAGATCTGTTTAAAAATTAACCATATTTGATGATTGTTTGCAAAGAAACAGAAAACAACTATGCAAAAATATAAATTTTAACACAATTTCCTAACCTTTTGGAATAAAATAACCCTGGACAGGTTGACATGCCATTAAAATCAATCAATCAATCAATCAATGACTGAACTAAATTTTTAAAAAGTACACTCTTTGTATGACAAATCCAACATAAGAGCATTTATTTTTTAATCATTTAAAAACTTTAATGAAGATATAATGTTACATATGTTATTATTTTAACAGTGGTTAAAACAAAATAAGTGTATCAAAATATGTTTATTGCTAACATATTTCTTCTTTTTTCATTTTTTTTTTTTTTTTTGATAATTAGAATTGTGACTTTTGCCTTCATAGAAAGGTCAGTATTATTTCATTGTCATGTACATTTTACAGTTATTTTTTTTTTCAGAACTACTCAATCCTAACCCAGTTTTACATCAATGGAGCCAAAGAAAACAATGAGTAAAACAAAATCCATTCAATAAAATTAACTGACTTCAGCCTGAGACACAGTTAAAATTCTTTCATCACTTGATTATAAATGCAAAATGTTGGCATCTATAATTTAGAGACCATGGATCTACACTCGTATCAGGATATAAGACTAGGCAAGGTTGTACTGAAAAAAAAACAGTTGTCCATGCAACAAGTCTCCCTTTTCCATGCCTGCAACATTATTCAAGAGAAGGGCTATTAATTATACAGCTTGATAACAGTATCATCATAAGAGTTGTTAGAACATTGTTCTGCCTTGGAGATCCAGTTTAGCATAGTCACCGATGACTGCTGTGTTAGGGATTACAAATTGTCAGATGTGAGAAAAGAAACACAAAAGCACAATTCATCAGTGTTGAGAACTCTGTTGCTTTATTCTTTTAATTCAGTTTCTGAGACCTTGGAAGAAAGGATAACAGACACAGCATGCAGAGTAGTGTCTTTATTCTAGTTGGAACCAACTCTTCCCATATCTTTGAAAGGTTCACTCTCTCTGTGTTGGATATTGACTCGAAGATCTCTTTTGGTATGCCATGTAAATAGTGTGAGTGGCATGCAAGAAGGAAGTTGGATGCTGGAACAAAAAATAAACAGGAAATAGACCTGTTTTCTAAAGTAAACAGGATGCAGGTGTTCCCCAGTGAAAATACTGTTTAAATTGCATGGGTGACTTGCTTGGCAATGCATAGGCAGTAGACTGGAGGTGTGACCACAAGAATTTGTGTGGGCATCCAGAATATTATATAACAAGCAGAAACCAGAGAGAGATAAGCAGAGAGTGGCTATAGGATATTACATTGCTCTGGGCTCTGGCCTTGTCGCTGACTGTCCAGGGTTGAGGGGTAGAAAAAATCTTGAGATATATGAGACTCGCAAAAGTAGAGAAGCAAAGAGAAATGAAGATGATTCGATGCCTTGAGGTGGCCCTGTGCCAGACTCACAAAAGTAGAAAAGTGAGGAGAGACAAAGATGATTCAATGCTTGAGGGGGTGCTGTACCAGTCTCATGAACCTAGAGAAAAGAGAGAACAGGTTTCACTAAAGGTTTGTATCTCGCCCTGTGTGTAAACCTAGCCATCTTTGACTCACTCTCACTCTACCCATACATACATATCAGGTAATGAAAGAAAAAGGAAAAAACAGATTATATTTTTATTCATCAATGTTATTGTCTTTCTCTGCTATACATCTGTACACATAAACACGTTTCCTCATTCCCAAGCCACAAAAAGAGAGCAAATCAAGTAACTCTTTTATTGGGATTCATTGAACACTCAACCCCGACTTCTGCCTTGCATGGGCAGTAGCATCTGGCCAGCCCTTTCCACTACCTTGATGGCCAATCAAGTATAGTGACATTGGTATGTCCTGGTTGACTGCCATTTTTAGTCTTGGGTACAAGATCAAGCTTTCCAGATGAGATGTTGAACTTTGCCAACTCATCTTCCAGCTGCTGGCTTTTTTTTAATGACTTATCTATTTGCACTTACAATGTATTCACTTACAATGTTACATTAACTCTCCTAGTTTTGAATTCAAAGCTATCCTTCCTCCAGACTGGTTGCCCACAAAGACTAGAGAGTGTCATCTGCACTTCTATTTTACCCATAACTAGAGAAAAAAAAATCAATACTTTCCCAGAAGCATTTGTGCAGAGTGAATGCAAACAGCTTTGACCAGAATTTGAACTTGGCATAGCAATTCCATTTTCTGCATAAATAAATAATTACATCATTGTGCCTCTAAATATGAAGTACACCTTGAAAAAGAATGAAACTAACAATACACTAAATTTTCTTTAGATTTCCAAAGCTGTCATTAGTAATGTACAATGTGTTTTACAATTGTTGAAGCAAAGCAGCTGCCTCTCAGATGTTCCCTGTTGATTTTATTCTTGTTCTCTTTCCAGATTATTACTGCAAAATAGTTAACATTTTGATATATTTAACCAAATATAGTAAAATCAGACCATGGATGATTGGAGCAGAATATCTTTTGTGTGAAGACATATTGCAAAACTAAATCTTTCAAGACTGTTCAAGCAAAATACAGAAGGAAGTTCAATCACAAAAAATTTCCAAACAGGAGTCAGATTTTCAAGTTGGTCAAGAACTTTGAAGCTCATGGCACTTAAGAAGATCATAGGCCAATGGTTTCACTGAGAAGATTCAAGTGATTACTTAGGAGGAATATGTACATGTTATCAAAAACTTTGCAGTTCTGCATTCAATAATGTCTTCAATGAAATGGCTGAGGTCTTCTCTTGATATTTTTTATTTATATTTGTGACTCAATGATTGCAGATCCAAAAATTATCTTTCGACCTTTCAATAAATGTAATTTCCATTACTCTATCATTTGTGGTCCTTGATTTGTGCCCAGTCATTTTGTTTCAAAAATTGTAAAACACCCCGTAAATGTATTTTAAAGAATTTGTGAAGTTAAGGAGCAAGCAATAAGTACTAATTAAATCTAATTTTGTTTTGTTAGTTAATGAATTTTATGATAGCAAGTTGTGAATGAATTGTTAGACATAAGACTTTCATAGATATGCAATGATATATAGAATGATGTAATGTCTTTCCACTTTGAATTATCTATTACATTTGTAATAGATAATTCAAAGTGGAAAGACATTAATTTGGGTGACTCAAAAGAAGAAAGCAAATATTCTTTCAATGGACATTAAACGCAATATATTTGAAATAAACAAATCAAAATGGAAAGACATCGATAAACATGGTATATTTCCTGAGCAATGCCCATAGAAGATGATGGCTAAAAAGTTTGGGTACTCTGATATGAAGACACCTGGTGAGAAGGAAACTCAGGAAAATCTACTGTTGATAGACCTTCCAATCATCTTGTACAGCTTTTCATTGGATTCTAGCAGTAGAAACTTAGAGGGTGGTATGTGTGTTTGTACTACACACATGCTCTCTTTATTGTTCTATGCTGATATCGCCTCAGACTCCTGCAGTGATGGCCTAGTCAGCTGGGCCTGCAGAATACACCAACTACATTTCTGTAGAAGGGTAAGACTCCCCCAATGAGTGTCCTAGATATGACACTAAACAATCTGATGGTGTGGCTCCAGTAATGCTGTAGCTTTGGGGAATGCAGAGTACTCCTTCATTGCCATCACTCCCTGGTCCACTCTTGCCCTGAGTAGTAGCACCTGATAGGGTGCTATCTATGGGTCAAGTAAAACTGTTTGACATTTAAACTGTGTATTTATGTTAATATGAATTGTTTGAAATAAAACTGTTTTTACATTTAACTGTGTGTAAACAAAAAACTGTATTTAAACAAATGACTGACTGTGTGTAAACAAGAAACTGTGTACTTATGTTAAATTGAATTGTTTAAAGTAGAACTCTTTGATCATTTAACTGTGTATTCGTATTAGAAGTAAGTGAAACCATTTAACTGTGTGAAAAAAATGAGCCCAGTCTTGTTTAAAAATATTGATCATATATTTATTATATATGTATGAAAAGGATTTGGCATTAAACAACCTACAATGGTTGATATGCCATAAAACTCAACTAAACCAAACCAAATTAAATCCTGCAGTGATGGTCTGGGTTGATAAATCACCTATATGCACATGGTCATACAATGATCTATGAAGAGATGGTGATCTCCTAACAAGAAGGAGCAACCAACAATAATATGTGATTTAAAATCTCAATTTATAGAAAATTTTGAAATCCTCAGAGATTACAATACATAAAAATTTTAAACTAGAAATTCCATGATATACATGTTTAACAATTACAGAAATTCAAACTATAAATTTCATTCTGTGATAAGTTATTGTTGTTTTCTATTTCTAATCTAAGATTTGTCAAGTTAATAACAAAACATATACACATCACAAAATAAATTGAATATAACCTTACAATAATTTACACAATCTGATGATTTATGTGCATACACCTCTTTATACAAGGGTTAGTCAATAAATAACATGAATTTTGCCAAAGAAGTAAGCAATAGGAAGCATTGTTTACAGTTGCACTTTTTCTATGAAATCAATAGTAATGGGTCCTTTCATGTCCCAGAAGACTGTCAGGATAACCTTCTTTACTGATTGATATGTGTGGTACTTTTTCTTTACTAGGAAATCAGTGTGTTTTCATTCCATGTACTGTCTTTTCTACTCAGGCTTGGAGTGACAAACCCATGTTTAGCCCATTTGTAAAGATTTTTTAACTAATACATGCTTCTCCATACACATCACACATTCTTCTGTAAATTTTGCATGGTTTACACTGTACAGCAAAAATTGAATGACAGACTTCTATTCCAGCCTGGATCACTCTGTTTGATTTGTTGCCATTTTGAATCACCTCAAAGTAAAAAATTTTTTGAGATTAAAATAAATTTTGCTATAAACCAATTCTAAACAATGCAGAGTTTACACTTATGAAAAATAAGTAACTTTTTAAAAAAATATCCCTAATTTATAGAATGAACCTCATATAAGTTTATAATTCTTATCAAAATTGACTATTCCTAGTAGTTTTACTGTTCTACTATTTGGTTGGTTGGTTGGTTGGTTGCTTACTTGCTTGGGTTTTATGGCATATCAACCTTTGTAGGTTATTTAACGCCAAATTCTGTCTATTTGTATATACATTTAACCAATGAATACTTAGTAGGTAAAGTTTACTATCAGCAGGATTTCATTTGTTTGCACATGATTAATCAGTTTTAATTCGTCATATTTTTTCGTACAACCCTGTTTCTTGCAAGAAGGACAGAACATCATCTATTTTGATGTTTTCGAACAATTCGGTTAAACTAGTCACTTTGAAAAATCACTTTCTGATGACAGCGAAAGCTCTGCATTCTATAAGAATGTGTTTAATCATGCAAGTTGTCAAACACGTCAAACACTGTGGTTGTGGTTCCTGTTTCAGTATGAAAGTGTGAGTAAGCCTTGTATGACCAATGCGCAGTTGGGATATAATGACTTGTTCTCTTCTCAATGCTCTAAAAGCTAGTCTCCATTCTCCCAAGGTGGGCTGAATTTGGAAGAGTTTATCATTGATGTTCATATCCCATCGTTATTGCCATTTTTTGTGAGGGAATTTACTTATTATCAATTTCAAATCGGTATATGGAATGGAGATAGCTTAAGGGCTTAGCTCTAAGGCCGATTTGGCTGCCGAGTCTGCTCTTTCATTTCCTCTCACTCCGATGTGGCTTGGAATCCAACACAAAATTATTTTTTTATGACTAGACATTGATTCTAGTCTACTGAGCAATTTAACAATTAATGGGTTCTCCAGCTTTTTATTTTCCAGTGATGTTAATACAGAGAGCGAGTTAGAGAATATGATAAATTTGTTATGTTTGTTCCTAGAAATGATGTTGAGAGCAAGGTCAATAGCACATACTTCTGCAGTAAAGATGGAGCTTTCCATTGGAAGAGCCTTTTTTGTGAATTATTTTATTTAGGACAGCTGCACACACTGTTCTACTGTGGTCCTTCGAGCCATCTGTGAAGACATGTAAATGTTCAGGGTAGTGTGATACAATATGATGAAATTTTTCAATATAAGTGCAGGGATGGGTTTTTGTTTTGGGGAGTTCATTCAACTTAAGGATCACTTCGGATTTTTCAAGAATCCAAGGTGGTGTTTTAGGAAAGATGTCTTGATGTGTATTTTTAACGGATATTTTTGATTGTTGTAGCATTGATTTCATCCAAAGGCCAAAAGATTTTATAGCCTTTTCTCTTTTTTCAAATAACTCCCCATATCTCGGATGTAGCATTATATGCAGGATTACTTGGGCACGATTTCAGTTTGGCATAATATTGGGTAGCTAATTTATTACTCCTTATATTTGCAGGCGCCTCATTAGCTTCTGCATATTGACTTTCGACTGGAGACGTTCAGAAGGCTCCAAGCACCAACCTCAGGCCTCCATGGTAGATCGGATTAAGTATTTTTGAATAGGTCTTTCTAGCTGACTAGTATATAAAACTACCGTAATCCAGCTTTGATCTAATCAGTGACCTGTGTGGAGCAGATTGAGGAACTCTACTGAAATTATATAGGTCACTGATTTGTTCTACTATTGATTTATTTTAAAAAGAGACAATAATGTTTAAAAAGAAAGAAGTTTCTTTTTCTATAGACATTGTATTTACAAGAAGTTACATAAGGAATAAGGAAAATAAAAGGAACACTACAACAGATACTTTCTGTCAGTTTTGGGGGCACCTCTGGGGGTGTAATGGTTTGTAAGTTAGACTAGTAAACCTTCACGATGCCCTATTCATATGGCCTTGTGCTACATCTAAGCAAAAAGCTTAGTAAATTACTGCTTTCTGTCAGTTTTTCTTTTGAATGAAGAAGAAATATTTTTCTTTCATCATCATCATCATCATCATCATCAAATCATGCTGATAGCATAGAGTTCCCTGACTCCTTCTCACCAGCCATCCCTATCATCAATCACTCCAAGTAGGTTCTTTAAATTCCATCTAAAGTCTGCACAAAGAGTCCATTTGTAAAAGTCCAGTCGCTTATGAATTCATCCTTACTTCACCAGCAGTGCTCAGCATGTCCTATTCATCTTGAATGATTTGTGAGATGGGAGGTAAATGGCTGTATAGCTGCTGTTTTGTGGGGTGTTGCTTCCTGGATTTGTTCAAAACAGCACATAGCATTCTTGTGTAGTCCCTATCTAGCTTTTTCTCCATATGTTTTGTTAATGTCTAGGTGGTGCATCCATACTGTAGTACTGACACAGCCACAACTTGGGAGAAATCCTGTTTTATTTTTTGCAGAAAGATCAGATTTCCATATGATCGATAACCTATCAATAGCAGTCCACCCCTTAGCTATGCATATGTTGCCATTGTTTTCAGTTGATGAGATATTGCTGCCAAGATATGTGAACTTGTCTACTAATTTCAAAGGCTTACCTCTTAAAGTGAAAATGGTTCTTTCTTGTGTAAAGTACATGAACTTTGTTTTATTTGCATTCATATAGAGGCCAATGCCTCCTGCTGCTTACACCAGGGATTTGCCTTGAGCAGATGTATTTGAGAAAAGAACTAGATCATTTGCATTGTCTACATCTATCATAGTTTCTGCTGGATATCATCTGTTTCTTGTCTTTTTAATATGAAACTATTTTCTTTTATTAGATCTGTTGATGTTGAAAGAACCCAACACTATTGATCTCATTAAAAAAGGTGCAAGTGTAAGTAGTGCTTCTTATTGCCAACTCCTTAGGCAAAATTCACATTATTTATTGACTGGCCCTTGTATATCTGCCAACTCAGGATCAAGTCTTAGGATTTCTGATTTATCACATTTACAACAGAATTTTTAAGTTGTGCTTTGCTTTGTTCTAATGTTCTTGAGAAAGGCATAAGTCATTATATTTTCTCACTCTGCTATGGGTAAATAGTAGGACATATTGGTCTCTTTAGCCTTGACACAAGAGAAGGAAAAGTTTTATTTCAAACCATCTGAACTCTGCCTGAAAATTGAGCTTTGATCAAATCCTGCCAATGGTGAAAGGGTCAGGTAAATATACATATCTATATATATATATATATATATATATATATATATATATATATATATTTACTAATCTAATATCTACCAGCATTCACGGTACCAGAAAAAAACAAAAAAAAACCCACCAGGAACAAGAGATAAAAGTATCTCGAATCACTGCCCGGGGGAAAAAGAAAAAATTATTGGTCAAAAAGAAAGAAAAGGCCAACCTTGTCTGACCCCTTGAAAAAAAAATCAAGGGATACACAATCAGTTGGTCAAAAGAAAACTAAAAATCTTCCGCGAATCCTGCAATGCTACAATTACAAAAGTGCTCTACACAAGTGGAGCCAATTATAAAATTAACTTAAATCGCGAGTCAGAAATCTTCTACTAAAGTTTCACCTTATCGGATCATCAGGAAGCCTAACTCCAACTCGGACTTAGGCTTCCTGATGATCCGATAAGGTGAAACTTTAGTAGAAGATTTCCGACTCGCGATTTAAGTTAATTTTATATATATATATATATATATATATATATATATATAATAGAATAACATTGTGGGGAGATTAATGTAGTGAAGGGGGCTTTTGGAGTCTTGGAGATTAGTTTGTATTTAGAATTTTAGAGTAGTTAGTTCCTTTCAACCATTTTTGGCTTAATACTAGCAGAGATAGCTCTAACCCCTACCATCATGCAATAAGATGTAAACAAAATAGACATAGTAGCAGTACATTCATTAGAGGTACTTGAAGATGCTAAAAGGTTTTTAGGGGGGAGGATGATCGCCCAAATAACCTAGGGGCATAAAACATGTAAATGAGTAAATAGAAAAATAAGACAATAATAATTTAATTTACAGGCTTACATTATAAAAAAATTCCACAAATCCAACATTTGTTCACCTTGGGATGGATCAACAACTAGAACACCTTTTTTCTGGGTTCTTAATCCTTTTAATACTTTTATCGTTTTGACTCCCTTTCCTTTTCACCTGAACATTTTATATATATATATATATATATACTGTAATCCATATTTGCTGTTTTCACCCTTAAATTAAGTGTGTATGTCATCTGAAGAGACAAAGATTATATTCTTTGCCAAAATAAATTCATAATGACAATTTAACTATAGTTAAGTTTTCTTCCAGTTTCATTATAGACTCTGTAAGTGTGTTTTCTTATATAGACCTGAAAAGAAATAAAAAAAACAATAGCCATACATTGAGCACTGCAATAGATTTATATGAAATCCCTTATATATTCTATACCTGAATAATCCACACCCATAGTCATCGGGTGCCGACTGGATATTACTGATTTGTATATATATGTGTATGTGTGTGTGTGCATGTGTGTGTGTGTGTAATTTTATTTCACATATTTATTTCAGCATATCAGCTGATATATTTTGGGTAGAAAATATAAATTTTTAAGGTAGGATGTTCAAGTTACTAATACTATTTATTAAGCAGTTCTTTTTTATTGGTTGTTCCTTATCAATTAATACATTATTAAAAAGAACACTCACGACAAATAAAACTTTTTTTTTTTCACAGTTAATAAACATCATTTTTTTTGTGTTCAATTGTTTGTTTTTAAATCAAAAACACATTTAACTCCGATACAATGAATATACATTGTTATCATGGTACTAGAAGGGTTACTTAGCATTGCTTGGGGTAGAGAGAATAAAATCAATTATAATAGTATAGTAAGAAATGTGTTCTCTAATAAATATCTTCTAAATTAATTAATCAACTTATTTATCTTTTCATTTTATTTTAATTTTCTAATTTTTTACTTAGAAGTGGATCTTAGTAAAATCTATATTGAAATAGAGTTTCATCACATAAGAAATAATTAAGCGGTTATTAAGAAAATAAAATCCTGGCAATTTTCTTAATCAGTGGCAGTTTTTAAAAAATAAAAGTTTAAAGATTTATCTAATTCCTTATCAATCTTTTTTTATAAAGGAGATAGAATAAGAAAAATAGGAATATTGATAATCATCATTATTTCATATCCATTTTGTCAAAATTATTTTTTTGAATGATGAAGGTTTGTGTTGACGGGACTTTTTTCGCCTTCACTGGAGGAAGTGGATTAGTGATGTGACCGGAACTAACACCATTTTTGATGTTGAAGCGGGAAATAGGGAACTCAGCTTTTGCGGGGAGAAGACTTTGGTGGGAGTGGACCGCTCAAAAAGGAGCTCCACGCTTGACTACTGAGAACCATGAAGTGTGAAAAAATTTCCTTCTGAATTTCTAATAGCTGACTGAAAGCCTGATGGAGTTCTATCAGGTATCCTTTATCAATTGCTGAATCTTCTAGTTGAAAGGAGATATTTTTAATTGCTTACCTGAGGAAATTTTATCGAGTTTCAAATTCAATTGCTGAGTCTCCTATTTGAAAGGAGATATTTATAATTGCTGAATGGAGGCAATTCTTTCAAGTTTTCTACCATGGAATTGCTATGCTGGTAACACAAAAATTATGAATGCAGAACACGAGGATGTTGGAGTTCTCCCTTTCAAGACTCTTCATAAAGGAACTTTCTAAGAAATAAATTGCAGAAATCTGTCTCAATACATTTTTTCTTAATCACAATTGCTGCTGCTGCTGCTGCTGCTCAACTGAAGATTTTACTGTCGTGAAGACTTCCATTTTTTTTTTTTTTTTTTTTTTTTTTTACCTTCAAGGCCTTGTGGCTTCTTTTGTTCATTCAAAAGAAATAAAGAAGACTTCCATTTTTTTAAAGAACTTTTTTTTGACTGTTTTATTTTTGAATTCTAACAAATTCTATTATTTCTTTGTATCCTTACCTCTGCTTTGTTCTTTGTTTTCGGCCCAAATCTTTTTCAGAGACTACTGTCTAGAGTTAACCATTTGGTCATTTGACTGGATGCTAAAGTGCAATAATTTTAGCAGTATGTGCTTTCTTTCTTTTTAAGTGAATATCATATTCATGTTTTATATATTTTTTATCTGAAAATAAATTGACAGTTTATTGGATGCCCGTGTTACTTTTATTCCTGGTTTAATATTGGAATTTAAATTGACACATGTTAGAGTGGTTATCTTTTGGTTAAAGAAGGCCCTGAGTAATCACCTTTACAGTGTGGTTGTTTTTTCTTTTTTCTTTTTACGTTAAAGGACTAGTTTCTTGTGTTATTTTTTTGTAAGAAACATAATCCTTTAAATTTCTTTTTTCACAAATTTATATTTATAAACAAAAATATGAGAGAATGTTATTTAATCATTTCTGTTCTCTTTCACCTGAGGAAGGGGGATTCCCTGCAGCATTATGGCTAAAGTGCTTGACAGTGAGTTTGTAGTATACAAGTTCAAACTCGCTTTCAAACTAATACCCTTGGGAAAGGTATGAACCCCCTTATCCCCCCAGCTATAGATTAAATAGTACCTCTACTCTTCTTCTACCAGAATGGCTTTGGCATTAGATAAACCATGAAAGCTGATATGTCACTAAAAAAAAATTTCACTTGATTAGTCCTCCTTTTAACATTATGACATTAATATATTATTTACTTGTATCAGTATTGATTTGATTTTGAAAGAATGAATTGACAAGGGAGATAACTGTAGATGTGTGTGATATTGAAAATTTTTCAAGTTGAGATATGGAAAAGTACCAATAGCTCAGTTCCAGGAAGCCAAACCAACTTAAAACTAATTTCATGCCTTGTCAGCAAAAGAATACATTGACTGTATTCCCTTTAGAGGGGTAAGACCCCTCCAAAGGGGGTATTCTGGGGATGATAATTAACTGAATCTTGGGGATGATAATTAACTGAATCTTGTGGTGAGGCTCCAGTTCTAGAGATCTGGGGAGTGTGGAGTACCTCTTCATTGCCATTACTGCTTGATCCACTCTGACCCACAGTGGTAGTATTTGTTTGGGTCTCATCTATGGGTCAAAATTATTTGTATTAGATAGGAATACTTTGATATCATATAACCATGTGCAAAAACCCACCAAGAAACTACACAAAAAATTCCTTAACCTTTTAGCATAAAATACCCCAGAAAAGTTTTCATGTCATTAAACTCAATCAATCAAAACCAATTTTGCTTTTATTGTAAGGCAAATTGAGGGATACCTTATCAGAGAAAAGTTTATGCTAAAATATCCTATTTTCCTAATAATTCAGTTACAAACAAACAGATACAGTGGTTTAATATCATGATAGATTACAACTACTGGAAGCTCATAATTGTTATGGAACATGTAGAGAACTTGGTGAGACTGAAGGTTGATAATCAGCTCATTTAAGCTAAAAATGCAAGTATTCTGACCTCATATCAACAAGGAGATAATAAACATCAAAGTAAAAAGGTTATGTAAATCAGTCCTGTGAAACTATAATCTCACCTTGGAGTTTGGGCCTAAAAAATTTAAGTAGTCTATTTTTTGGTATGGAAAATTCAAAGGGACATTTTTTACTGTGTCCAAACTGATCAAAAATAAGATCTTATAAAATTTCCACCAGGTGCTGAAACTTTCAGTACATATAGAATACATGTAAATATGTTTTCTCACAAAGTTATAATCAGTGAGCTTCTGAATTAGAGTCACACCAAGCAAAATAGAATTAAAAAGAAATGCAGATTTTAATCCCTTTTTATTGCAATGTGTCTGAGCATCTCTGCTCTGTGTGTATGTTCATGTTTTCCTCTTGACATCTCTTTTGTATGTAATAAAATATGTATGTTTTTATTACCATCTTGCTTGTATTTCTCTTTCCGATATTTTACTGTTATATTTGATTAAAGCATTATCAAAACAGTATCTAAATATATAGATGTTTACTATTCAAAAGATATAATAGACATTGCATTAGTATTTTTTATAGTCAGATGAACATTTAATTTCTCTCCAAATAACTCTTTCCTTACAATACAGCCTATTCAATTTCTTAAAAAAAAATATTTCTCAAAGAAATTCCTCTTGTAAATTGACCATTAAGAACAACTGAAATTCTTTAGAAATTGCTGACCCAGCATTCGAAGCATATGTCATCAAAATATATTTGTAAGTATGGTCCATCATATACACAACATGTTTGTATATACCCAACCCATACATAAATCATATTTATTTAACATTGACTAAAAATATACTAAATGAGCTGTTTGATATGCGGAAGCTACTTTTCCTATCTAGCCTTAGCCAACAACTAGCTCTACCCAGCTCTGTAATATACAGTACAGTGCAATATAAATTTTCAAAATTATTAAATTACCATAAACAATATGCAATATTTACTCAACTTTTTGACAGTGTAATTTGGTAGTTCTTATCTTTTTTTGGCAGTGACCCAAAATCTTAACTAAAATCTATCATAAACACTAATGTTCTCCTAAATGAAATTTATTTTAGACATTATTTTAAAAATATATCGGTTGTTACAAAAAAAATAAATGAAAATAGAAGTACACTTAATGTAACAGTTATTATCATAGGTAATGTAATTGACAATCTGAGTTCAAATCCTGAACAAGGTTGTTTGTGTTTCACTTCATGCTAAAGGTATGAATCCATCTGTTATCCACCCAGCTATGGGTAAATAGTAGGGCAGACTGTGTTTTTTAACCTTGACTAGACAAACATTCTTGAAGGAAAACTCTGAATTCAAACCAGATTTACTCAACTCAAAATTGACCTTGTGTCACATAGAGGAGGGGTTTGGGAAATACATACAAAAGAAATATGTAGTGTAATTTACAATATTTTATTAATGATTAGTATACAGAAATAAAATTCATGAAAAGCAAAATATCAAGTTTTGTAACTAAAATAAATATGAAAGAGAAAAACAAACAAACAAAAAACAGCATAGTGGTAGTGTTTATTTTGATTTAAAAGCTGAAGGGAGAAATGAAAAGGAATTCTTAGCTTTTGATTCTTCTGAGAAATGTACATATGAAGGCACGAGAGTCATCTTTTTGCTTGTTTTCTGATGAAAACAGTTGAAAATTTGGCTCAAACTTAGTCTTGTGATAAGGCTAATTAATTCCAAAAATATTTATACTGGGATCCAAAGTTATGAACTTTTTCCATTACATTTTCCTATGGAGAGAGACTTTAAAAAGGTTTGCTAAACCAAATCTTGACTGAGGGTTTACTGTATTTGTTGAATGAAAAAGTAAACCTATACTATATACAAATGGTTTGTAAGCTTATTTTTAAAACCATCAGTGACCCTCTATTTTACTAAACTGAGCTTGGTAAGATCTTTTTGATGGGTTGTTGATATAATTTTCACCAGTAACTGTGATCAGTATTCAAACCCAACTAAAATATAGAACTTCAGATGCTGCTTTTTAGGGTTAATAGACCAATCCCACACAGAATATTGGTGCAAATTAGCTTCAAACCCCCACCTGGCTTTTTATCACATCAAACCAAATATCAATATAAAGGATATCCTAAGAATGACAAAAAGTTTTTGAAATTCAGCATTTTTTGATTATTAAATTTTTTCCCCTGATTTTAATCCATTACAAAAAAACTATTAATATTTTATTAATAAAAAATCAAAATAACAATTGAAAATACTTAAATCTTTTAAAACCTCTTCATGATTTCTGGCACACACACACACACACACACACACACACACACACACACACACACACATGGATAGACCAATTAACACACATTATCATCTTTCCTCTCCCCTCTCTCCCTCTCTCTCTCTCTCTCTATATATATATATATATATATATATGAGTAACATTTGGAATGAAATCTAATGGTATGAGAAAAGGAAGGCAATACAAAACAATTCATATTATAAGGTCCAAAATTTAACTGTTACTGGATACCTACATATAAAAAAATAGAAAAGTGACACACTTTTCTACCCCTTTTTACACAGAGATTTAGTTTTCTGAAATAAAATTTCACTTTTGAAGATATCTTTAGAGGGAAAAATGCCAATTTAATTTTCCATATTGTCCTCCTTTATTCATATATACAAGGTTCATTCAATAAATAAGGTGAATTTTGCATTAAAACCTCACATCTAAATCAGAAAAATATTTGCTTTTTTCCCATCAAAAAACATGCTTTTGTATTCCTTAAGCATAGAAATCTTTGGACTGAATTTTTAGCCATTTTCTCATGGTGCTTTTAATTTCCTCATTGTTTAAGAACTTTGTTCTATGCAAAAATTCTTTGAGGGGATTAAACAGGTAGGAATCAGAGGGGGCCTCATTTGGACTGTTAGGGAATGTGGCAGCTGTTCCCAACAAAACTGACTTATGATTTCCACTGTTCTTGCTGCAGTTTGAGGCCTTGTGCTCTAATGTCAACATTTAAGGAACTCACAGATTACTGACCTAATAAAAGCAAAGTAATCATGCACAATTTTATGTGCTGTACCCACAACAATTCTCAATTGTTCAAGAATGTCCTCAATTGTAACTCTTCTGTTAACCAAAATGAGCATATTAACTGAATCAACCAATTCATGTATGCTCACCATTGTGAGTCTTCCTGGCCTATCTTCATCTTGAATACTATATCAACCTTCTTTAAACAATCTAGCCCATTTGTAAACATTTTCTTGATCAAAACATCCTTCTCTGTTAACATCACATATTCTTCTGTAAATTTTCCAAGGTTTGTACTTTTAAAAAATTTGAGAACAAACCTCTATTCAAGCCTGGAGCTCTCTGTCTGATTTGCTGTCATTTTGGATAGCGTCAAAACAATTATTTCCATGAGATTTGAATAATTTTTGCTATCAGCCAATTCCAAACAATGCAAAGTTTATATTCAAGGAAAAAATTTTGGAAAAAAAATT
Source organism: Sepioteuthis lessoniana (assembly GCA_963585895.1). Taxonomy (NCBI): domain Eukaryota; kingdom Metazoa; phylum Mollusca; class Cephalopoda; order Myopsida; family Loliginidae; genus Sepioteuthis; species Sepioteuthis lessoniana. The sequence goes on from OY757918.1 coordinate 75,014,311, forward strand.
ATTTTGCTTTTTTCAAAAAGATTTCCCTTATTAATTGAATATCCCTTATATATATATATATATATATATATATATATATATATATATATATATATATATATATATATATCCATGGAGCAATCAATAAGTTTCCAGACTTTTTTTGTACATGCATTTAAAATTGTCATAGACTCTTGAAAATTCAGTATGTCATTGCTATACATCTGATGAGATGGCTGACCAATTTTTATGATTTTAGCTTCAAATGAACAGCTACAACAGGAATTAGAATACACCCTACTAAAGCCTGATTGTCACAGCTAGTGAATTTTAAAAATGCAATCTGACACTTTAGAAGAACAATATGCAATGAAATTCTGTTTTAAACTTGGAAAAAATGCCACAGAAATGTATGTAATGCTTCAGACTGCTTTTGGAACATCTTGCATGAATCGAGCATCAGTTTTTGAGGGGCATAAGAGATTCAAGAAAGGCAAGGAGTCTGTGAAGGATGATGAGAGGGGTGGAAGGAGTAAGGAAGTCAATACACCAGAGTTGATTGGCCAAAGGGTTAGAGTTAGGGTTAGGGTTAGGGTTACTATGTTGAGGTTTTAAGGGAGTTCAGGAAGAGATTCCATTGGAAGAGGTCAGCACTCTTCAAATCGGGTCAGTGGCATTTCCACCAAGACAATGCACCAGTCCACAACTCCATCCTTATCACAGACTATTTGACCAAGATGGACATCAAGACAGTTCCTCACCCTCCCTATAATCCAGACCTTGCTCCCTGTGACTTTTGGTTATTCCCTAAGCTCAGAAGCTGTTGTTATGAGACAATTGAGGAGATGAAAGAAACTCTGACAAAGGTCAGTTACACACTCACACAAGATGACTTCCATGGGGCCTTCCAGAAGTTATTGGAACAGTACAACAAGTGCATTGCAGCCGGAGGAGATTACTTTGAAGGGACTAGAGTTTCATGTGTGTACTATCAATAAAAGTGCCCATACGAAAAGAGTCTGGAAACTTGTATATATATATATACATATACATATATGTGTGTGTGTGTGTGTGTGTGTGTGTGTGTGTGTGTGTGTGTGTGTGTGTGTGTGTGTGTGTGTGTGCGTGTGGTTGTCTTTGTTTTCTGATAATGGAGTACTTTGATCTTTTTTGGGAGTGATTAATACATAAATGCTATAAATGCTGACGTGGATAAATTGTTACCATTGTCTACCAACTGAGATCATTTTCATTAAATGCTTTCAATAAAAGCTCAAACCCAATTCTTTCAGCAGCCTTCCCTACTGTCAGCCATCTTGACTATGATATTAGCACTGCTCTGCTATAAACAAATAAAGAAAGAAAAGAGAATAACAGCAAAGTTATGAGAGTTTTTTCATTATATGTTTATGCATAAATCTAAATCTCTAAAATGAGGATGGTATCATCTTACTTTAATACACTAAATGTCTTTTCTTTTTTTCTGTCTATCATCTCATAACTCAAGGACAGTTACATCTATAGCCACCAAATTTTCTTTAGTTACTCATGAAAGCTAAAAGCATAATACTTTTTTGATATTCAAAAACTTTTAAGTTTTTAACAAATGATTCAATTTGAATATAAGTATAATCCTAAACCTGATTCTTACTTTGTACTAGTCAAATTAACTAAACCACATTTTTATCTTTATATTCCTTGTTATTGATAATTTGGACAAGTATTACCATTCATTTTCCTACTTCTAATTGATTTTTATTATAACTTACTTCTACCACAGTGGGTTGCAATGAAATGTAACTAGAATTAGGAAAATGAAGGATAAAATTAATCAAAATTATAGATAATAATGATTGACATAACTTTATCTAACACTACTAATATGTAAAACTATAAATTGATAAATACTCTACCTTTTTGTTTAACCATATAAAGTAGACATCTAACAAAAACTTTTCTTGCCAGAAAACCAAAATTATGACCTTTTTCCATGATTTTTTTCTACTAAATGGAAAAGGAAGACTTTAAAAATATTATTGTGTTTACATTTGATGTACAAGCAATTGCTATAAAAAGGTTATACATGTTACCCTGTAATTGGCATTTATTAACTTATAAATGTTCACTAAAACAATTTTGATGTTATGTCTGTGTTTACTACTGTATTAAAAGGAGGATAAATAAATTTCCAGCCAGTTTATGTAATTTCAAGAATAAGTAATATTCTATATAGGTTCGCATATGATTCAATGTGTACAGAGTTCAAAATCTATGATCTGCTTTCAAAATCTATGAGTCTTTCAATTGATATTTACTACAGTGGTTATAAATTGATTGCGGCTTGGTTTTTGATGCCTTGATTCAGAAGCCATTTTTCACTCCAGTGAATAATTTGTGTAGTGGATGGCTCTGGTACCAAAAACTGAATGTTATCTTCATATGTTTATTGTATCTGAGTATCATAACTCACTGATAATATTATTAGAGTTGGAAATTACAATTCAGACATTTGTAGCAGAGGAAATATATTAAGTTTTAATATTTTCTCATACATAATAATGCAAGAGCAAACCACAACAGATTAAGTAGAACATTTTTATTGCCTGTACAAACTTAACAGTATGGATATAAAAATGACATGGAATACAAAAAGATTTCATAAAGAGGGTGTATAAAGAAATGTCCTTGTGTGGTTGAAATGAATCTTTAATATGTGTTGAGTCCTTAATATGTGATGTATAAGAGAGAATGAAAGTGGTGACTGAAGACTTACATGTTTGATAGATGCTATCATGTGCAAAGCTATGCAGGTTGTTAGTGGCACAAAGCCCTCCTGTCCATGTAAACAGAAAATGTCTGTTTCAAGTCATTATTGAGAACAGAAAAAATTTGATTTTGGTACGTGTTTCTTTACATGCAACTTTGGCCATGCTACCTAGTGGCCATTAGCTGTACTATTTGGCAGATACATAAGATAATGACACCGTGTGTCACCTACCACCAAATAGGAAAAATTTTAGCAAACAAGGGATGTAATCCCTATAAGAGTTAAGTCATAGGCAAAATCAGAAACTATGTCCAAATGATTGAGGCTTTTGAAGGTTAGGCTATAAAGTATTGTATGAGGGTCATTCATAAATAAGCAGAATTTTTTTAAAAAAAGGAAAATGGATTTTTTTAAAGAATTTTTTCCATAAATGTTAGGAATTGATTTATTGTGAAAGTTATTTCAATTCTTACCAAAATATTTGTTTTGAGGTTATTCAAAATTGCAACTAATCAAACATGCTTGAATAGAGGTTTATCATGAAATTTTTAGTGGCTAAGAAGTACAAACCATGTGAAATTTACCAAAGAATGTGTGATGTGTATGGTGAAACATATTTTCATCAAAAAATCTTTACAAATGAGCTGAACATGAGTTTGCTACCATAAGTCTGAGTGATAACACATCAACTCTCTGGTAAAGAAAAAATTCAAGGTACAGCAGTCGTTAAAGAAGGTAATGCAGACAGTCTTCTGAGACATGAATAGACCCATCACTATTGATTTCACTGAAGAAGTTGCAAACTGTACTTCCTATTGCCAACTAATTTGGCAAAATTCACATTATTCATTGAATGACCTTCGTATTATTACCATAAATGTTGATAACAGATCTTAAAAAACTTTCTAGTAGGTCATTGATGTAGATCAAGAAAAGGGTGGGATCACAAAGAGAGCCTTGGGTAACTCCTTCATTAATATCATGTGGACTGACCATTGATGACAATTTCCATTGATCTTCCAGTCAGAAAACAATTACAGTTGAACCTGCAGTCCTCTTGAGGAACATTGGACTGCAGCCACACCTCCTTAATGATGGTGCTTCAGTTTTCATGGCAAGTTGGCTTCGATGGGTTGACTTCCTATGTCCCCTGGTTTTGAATTCAGAGTTTTTCCTACTCTTAAACTGGTTGCCTTAAAAGGTTAAAGAGCCCAGTCTGCTCTACAATTTACCTAAAACTGAGACAAAAAGAAATGAATTCATGCCTTTTTCAAGGTCATTAGCATGAAATAGAACACAAACAGCATCAACCAGGATTTGAACTTGGCTTGTCTTGATAACTGTTACACCAACCACACCTACTCAAAAAGGGTAAAAATAATGCCAATAGGGAAGACATTCACCTATTTTAACATGATAGATATTTTTGTGAGACTATATTTTTCTCAAAAAGAGTTTAATGATTATTGGGTCCATAGGTTATATTCAAGCTTTCTGTGGGAACTAGATTAAAATCTCACTCATAGGGGCGGTATTCAGCTATTCTAATGAGATAGATATATTCGTAAGCCTATATTTTTCTTTTGCACTAAAAGAGAAGAGTAAGGCAACTTCCTGGTATCCGTTGTATGTATTTACCCAACCCCTCTGCCACAAGTAGAATGATCAATTTCTAAATGGAGTTCAGTAAGAATTCAGAGTTTTATTATTCCCAGACTTGTTGCCTTACCAAGGCTAAAGAACCTCATCTGCTCTATTACTCATAGCTGAGAGAAAAAGAGATAGATTCATGGCTTTCTCAAGTGCATTAGTACAAAATAAAATACAAACAGCTTCATCCAAGATTTGGACTCTGGTTACCAATTCCATTTCCCATGTTCATAACCATTACACTAAGTGCTCTCTCCTGATATCTTTTGTATTTACTTAAGTACTAAGTGACTTTTGAGATGGAAATTATACAGAAAAACTTCCATAAAACATGTTGGATCAAACAGGTTTCCTCAGTGACAGGTGACAGAGAGGCTGAGTAAAAGTCATTTGACAATTATAATTTTAAGATATCTTTTTAAAGAGGAATGAAAATTAAATAAAAGCTATTTTTGTTTTATTTTCAGTTCAATGCAAGCTTGTCTCTCATTTTCCTACAGACAAATATCAACCAATATAGATGATCCAGTAGGTAATAACTACCAAACAAATGTATATCATAATGATTTGATTTTTGTATGTAGATGGAATAAATCCTACTGGCATACGGACTACCAAAAGAAACCGTAGCAGCAATAACGATTCTCTATAGAAACACCAAAGTGAAAGTACGATAACCAGATGGAGACACAGAATACTTCGACATTGTAGCAGGAGTACTACAAGGGGACATGCTAGCTCCATACCTCTTTATCATTTGTCTAGACTATGTACTTCAAACATCGATTGATAAAATCAGAGAGAACGGCTTCGAGCTGACAAAGAAAAGAAGCAGAATGTACCCCGCAAAAATAATTACCGACGCAGACTACGCCAATGACATAGCGATACTGGCAAATACACCCAACCAAACCGAAACACTACTGCATAGTTTGGAACGAGCAGCCGCAGGCATAGGCCTCTATGTCAATGCACACAAAACGGAATATATGTGCTATAATCAAACAGGTTACATCTCCACTCTAGACGGAACCCCTCTTAAACTAGTAGACAAATTCACTTCCCTAGGAAGCAGCATCTCATCAACCGAAAAGGACATTGACACGAGGTTAATGAAGGCATGGACAGCTATCAATAGGCTATCGATTATATGGAGATCAGACCTAACCGATAAAATGAAACGCAGTTTCTTCCAGGTAGTGGTCGCATTGATACTGCTATATGGATGCACTACATGGACTCTAACAAAACGGCTGGAGAAGAAGCTAGACACCAATTACACAAGAATGCTGTGAGCAATCTTGAACAAGTCCTGGCGGCAACACCCCACAAGACACCAACTGTACAGCCACCTGCCTCCTATCACAAAAACTATCCAAGTTAGACAAACCAGACATGCAGGACACTGCTGGAGAAGCAGGGACAAACTCATAAGAGATGTACTCTTATGGACCCCCACATATGACCGAACAAAAGCAGGACGACCAGCACAAACATACATTCAGCAACTATGTGAGGATATGAGATGTAGTCTAGAAGACCTACCGGAGGCGATGAACGATAGAGAAAAGTGGCGAGAGAGAGTCAGGGATATCCGTGCTACCAGCACGACATGATGATGATGTAGATAGTCACTTAATCCTCCACCAAAGGCAGGACATGACACCAAGTCAATTCTAAAGTAATGCTGGTTTGAATTCAGAGATTTCCTACTTCTAGACCAGTTGCCATACCAAGGTTAAAGAGCCCAATCTGCTCTATTATGGACCCATAACTGGAGTGAGAATAGTTGGATTCATACCTTCCCAAGGGTATTAGCATGATGTGAAATGCAAACAGCTTTGTCCAGGATTTGAACATAGATTGCTGATTCCATTTTCTATGACAATTGTTAGATAACTTTGGGAATTATCAACAAAAAACATTCATGGGCATCATAAGCCTGTTTATTCATTCCAAACTTGCTTTTAGGGCTCACCGCCAGAAGTACCCGATGCTACCTCAAAGAATGTATCTCCCAAGCTTTTCATACATTACATCTACATCTCACCCTTTATTTATGAGTCCTTGCTTCAGATCCAAACTGTATCCAGGTCTGAAACATTTGGGTGCCCAGATTTCTTGAGTGGATCATTGTGGTAGGATTGACATCACAACAGTTGATTGTGGTCTTTGACTTCTCGGGAAGATTGTTGCAGTAGAGTTGACATCGCAACAGTTGATTTCTGGACTGGAGGATTCTCTGGCATTACTGTATCTGGAGTGTGAATAGGAACCCAGGGTGCTGTATCCAGTTGTGGGGGCAATCTTGATTCAATTTGCTCTGGTCCCAGGTTATTCACTGGAGTAAGTGATATTGGCTCAGAAGAACAGGCGAGCTCTCATGTGGTCTTGATGACATTGAATGACTTGTCTGTCTTGTAATTTTATCAAGAAAGATAGGGCATCAATACCCTCTAAAACATGCTCAGTCTGCCATCTGAAGCTACTGTTAAAGTTCTGAGCAAAAACCTCCTGTCCTTTGTGAAACATCCACAGTTCTGTCATGATGGAATTTCTGATGATCTTGGCTGAAGAGTACAGTGGTAGAGGTGGATGACCTCAACCTGTCCAGATTTGTCAGTAACTTCCCATTCATCAGCAGTTCTTCTGGTGTAACTCCAGTTGTGGTATGAGGTGTTGTCCTGTAGGAGAGTAGGAACCATGAAAGCTTTGTTTCCAGTGTTCCACATGACATCCTTCTCAGTTCACTTTTAACAATTTTAACTACACTTTCAGCCTGGCCATTTGAGGCTTGATGATAGGGGCTGACCAATTTGTGCTTAGTACCATTGTTCCTAGTAAATTCAGCAAACTCCTAACTGGTGAAGCATGGGCCATTGTCATTGACAAGGAAATTTGGAAGGCTATGCATGGCAAAACAGCACTTTAATTTTTCAATTGAGGTGGTTGAGTTTATGGTCCCTGTAAGGTAGACCTCTATCCATTTTGAGTGGGCATCAGTGACTATGAGCAGATTTCTGCTGCTGTAGTAGGCATAGTCCACCTGGATCTGGTGCCAGGATTCCCGGGGCCATTCCCAGGGATGTAGTGGTGCCCTTGCAGGAGAGGTTCTAGAGCTAACTTTTCCTCAATATCCACATCCATCCCTGGCCACCACACATAGTTTCGAGCCAGGGCCTTCATTTTTGCCTTACCCTGGTGGAATTGGCAGAGTTCCTTTAGGACTTGTTGTCTAAGGGTATGTAGTATTATCACTCGAGATCCCCAGATCCCCATTTTTGACGCTCAGTTCGAATCTCTTTGTATGAAACGCTGAGTAGAGGTAGATTTGTTCCTGATTGTACACCTTGGTAGACTTTTGAAAGGACTGGATCCTTTGGGGTACATCTGCAAATATTGGCAGAATCCACTGCAGTATCATCCAGGTGGTCAATTAGGTGAATGATGCATCCCAGCATTGGGGCTTGAGGATTTTCTTGTAGAGGTAGACAGCTCACTGTGTCAGCAGCAACAATGTTTGTTCCCAGTTTGTACATGATGTTATAATTATATGAACTCATCAACAGGGACCACCTGATGATTCTTGGTGGCAGATTATTTAGGATTGGCCTTGTTAGGCTGAAAAGACTGACGAGTGACTTGTGACCTATAACAAACTGGAAAATCCATCCAAGCAGATACTGGTGGAATTTTTTGTACTAGTCCTTCCTTATTTAGCTAACTGTAACCTTTTTGGTTGCTGAAAGTATCTGGGAAGCATAGGTAACTGGTTTCTCACTACCATTTGTCATGATATGGGATAGAACTGCTCCCACGCTGTACTGACTAGCATTACAAGTGAAGATAAATTCTTTCTTGGGATCATAGTGGACCCGGACACGATTCATCAGTAATGACTTTTTTGTTTGTTAAAATGCTAAAGAGTGATCTGTTTCCCACCCCGCAACAGGTAGTATAGGGGGCCCAGCTTATCTACTACATTGGGAAAGTACTGTTATATTCTGAGTTGTTGATATCTGTGATATAAATATTGTGGGCGAGAAATGCGTATGGTTGCAAAACAAAGAACGTATAGATACTCACAATAACACAGTAATGATGTTATAGAAAAATTTTATAGATAGATTAAGCACAGAGAATTGAATGGAGAAATATGTTCAGAGTTAAAGAATGAATTCAGGGTGATAGTTACAAAGTTCATATACTGTACTTGTCTCGTGGTGAAGGGATGGTTTTCTTGAAAACAAGGGCAGCGTTCCTAACGGCGGCGATCGTTTGAAGTATCGGATGACAGGCGCCGGTCAGTGGCGTAGAATCTGTTAGCATGAGTAGTGTGAAGGAGCAAGTCTGACTAATAATTATTTGGTCTGTCTATTTATACATTTTTTGTAGGCTCAAACTTGCCTTCAGGACTCGTTGCTGGAAGTACCTGGTGCTACCCCCAAAGCTTTTCATACATTACAACAACAACCATCATGCTATAAGTGCCTCTGAGATTGTGAAAGAGACACTAAAAAAGCTTTTCTAAGGATATGTCATAAATCAGAAAATAATACTAAGTCTGTCCCATAATACTTGTTACAGTTTATATAAGAAATTTATATGTAAACTTGATGACTATTATAAGACAGAGGTAGTGTTTTTTTTTAATCATTAATGATAGTTTTCTTTTGAAAATACAAAATCCAATCCAAAAGTGTCATTATATTCTTGTTTATTTTATAGTTAATGAAATTAAATATGATAAACACCTGGATATGTAATGAATAAGTTTAATCTAAATTTTTTGGTACACTGTTTCTAACTATAATTTTAGCCATCTTACATGACTTGATTAAGCCTTACTTCATTGTATACTTAGTTTCATGCATGTGTGCTTGAGACATGGAAACTGAGTAAATGCATTTTTGATAATAGAGCACTTTCTGGAATTCTTTACATTTCATATAATATAGTAAACCCATTTTATTTTTTAGAAAGAGGTTGCAATAACTGATTTACATATAATTTGTGTGTTACATCACCAGTTTGTGGGTCATATTTCCGAATTTAGAACAGGGGAGAAATTTCAATTTCAACAACAAAGCAAAATAGTGGTAGGTGATTTTTTAAAATTTGCATTTTGTTAATTACATGGCTTGGTTAATACCAAAATTTCACAATATGTTGAGTAAGCATTACAACTTGTTCTTATAAAATATTAATTTCTAACAAATTGAATTCTGTTTGTTAAAAGAAATGTTGAAAAGAATCATTGTAAAATATTTACCTTACTTAGATATCACATTTGCAGATCTTTTGTAATTCGTCTGGTTGTTGATTTCTGGTTACTTCCTTATGATGTCACCTAAAATTGACTTGGTGGGTAAAGAATGATTGGTAGTTTATCCAAGCATGTTCAGAAAAATTTATTATGAAACAAATTTATTGACATTGTTGTAAATTGTCAGAACTCTTTTCAATAACCTAAACAGAAGAGTTCACCTTGAGAGCCACCACTTATATGACAAAGATGAACAGAAATTTAACCAGCTTCATGCACCCACTTCTTGGATTGATGCAAAAGAAAAACAAATGGTGACAAAGATATTTTCTGACCAATCAGAAACCAAGTTACATAACTCTCAGCAATTTGGTTCTGTGCTGATCTGTCCCACTTGTATGGTACATAAGAAAGGCTAATTTGACTTAGTGGCAGAAAAGGATCCTTGTGACTGATTGAGTATTGCAGAGTCAATGATGTTGTCAACTCTACAAACATTTGAGAATAGAGGGACAATAGCTAAGACAAGGAGAAAAAGATAAAGTGGGATTGTTAAAAGAGCCAATTTTTTATTTGGCAAAATTAACAATGAAAGTGTTTGAAAAAAAAAGTTAGGAAAGTTCTGTCTAGTTATGTAAATCATAAACTGGTTTAAGGTAAAGTGGACTCTGCCAAAGTTGGTAGGATAGGTTTTTGGTTACAGTACGAGATAGTTAGCTACAAGCTGGCTGGTTATTAGCCTGGATCACAACTGTGAGCTAGCTGGTTGTTAAACCTGGGTTGCAGCTGTGAACTGGCTGATCAGTCAGCCTGGGAAATGTTTTTAGATCCAGTGAAGCAGGTGGTAGTCTTTAAAAGGATAGTTGTAATAGTAGTAAGAAATTGTCCTGTAAAGGACAGTAGCTGTAGTCATGAGAAAGGTGTCCTGAAAAGAACAGTTGAAGTAGCAGGATTTTGAGTAGGCAGGAAAGCTGAATCAAGGCTGGTATGGTTGGAATGGAGGAGTGCAGTTAGAATGAAGCAGTGCAGTTGGATTGGAGCAGTGTAGCTGGAATGGTGCAGTGCGGCTGGAACAGATACAACACTTTGATCCTTCTCGCCAGGCTAGTCAAGTCCAGACAGTGTTCAATTTTTTACTTGCTTATAAATGCTTCAGGCTGTAGTATTGACCACCAAGTTTTAGGAGTAACTCCTGGTAGCAAAAGAAAAGTAGCTCCAGGCTTTGAAAAAAGAATACATGCAGCATCTATGATGGTTGGCAACACAAGCCACCAGCAGCCTCACCTCACACATTGGTTTCTGAAGTGGTTCTTCTCTACTACAATTCTGGTATGTGACATGTTCTCAAATGAGCATGTGAACAACATCCAGAACAAATCTCTGTACATCAACTGATCATAAAGAAGAATAAAACCTTTCTTTTCATTTCAAAACATGTCTTGTCTCCATTGTTGGGTTATTTCTCCCTATTTTCCATATAGCATGAGTTATAGTACCCTAAGACAATTATATTCATATAAGGCCTATCTTCATTCGTCAGTACTATAGTTCCAGCTACACTATGAAGAAATGAGTTACTTTTTCTTGATTTAATGAAAAGAATTTTACACTAACTATACTGAATATTTTTACAAATTATTGTAAGAATCAAACATAAGAAGTAACTAATGCAAATGTATTCAAGTAGAGAAAAAGCTGATAACAAACTTTCAGTTGTTGAAAGGGATATATTTCATATGTGTTATTTTTAGATCATTTATCCAACTCATCAAGCTGGAAAATTTACATCTTGTTAGGTCATAGTGACAGGCTGCTTCTGGGGTCATGACTGTTGCTTAAATGATGATATTTTGAATATAGTAGTAAACAAAGGGACTTCTATTTAAAAAAATTGACCATAGCTTCCCTAGATTGTTTCTTAAACTTTTTATTTTTGTTAGTACTGGATTAATTTTAAAATTAGGAAGTTAATACTTCATAAAAACATGTATTCATGTTTACTTTACAAATAGTAAGGTATTAGTATTTAACTAAATAGAAGAAAGCACTGAAATTTATTATTTATTCAGTATTGGATGAAAAAAACAGACAGCTGACATGAACAAATTTATTAAGACGCTTGATGTAGTTTATGACAAGTTAGGAAAATTTATAACTACTTAATATTTGTTAGGATATCCATTAGAATCAATTACTGCCTGACAGCATCAGGCAATGATTCTTTTCATTGACAAATGCTTTTTTTAATTTGAAAGATATTTGAAAAACCAAATTCACACCATTGGTGTTAAATAGCTTTTGATGAAACATTTAATTTCAACTTATCTGTGAGTTATTATTGTGTTGCATTATGCTGCTGTTTTGCAAAACAATTTTTTTATCTTCAGATGCCGTGTTTTTTTTTTCTTGCAGCTACAACGTTGTTTTTTATGATAATTTCAATGAATGAATGACGGCAATTCAATTTTTTGCAATATCATAAAGTGACAGTTTACTTTCATTGTATGCCACAATTTGAACTTTTTCAAACTCAGATAACTACTTACAAGCCATTAGCAAATGATTAATCACAAATTAGGTTATCAAATCAAGGAATATAATGAAAGGTTCAAACCTCTATACAACTTTACTTACATTTTTTTTAATCTTTTGTTTAGTGAATGAAATAGTAGTACATTTTACCCTTGCTGTATAAATCCTGAAAGGGTCCAGAATTAACCATTCAAGAACAATTAATGAAATATATTGAAAGAAATTAGTTTATCTTGGATTAACTGACAAAATATCATACAAGAAATACCTTTGTCCTGAGTCTTCTTGTTCTACCAGTAAATCAAATAGTGGTTCATGACAATTTATAGCTGGCTAGGAAGGCAGTGAAAACAAGGATTGTTCTAGGTTGGTTGACAATATATTATCTTGATATGATGTCACACAAAAATATATTTGCCCCAAGTGGTTAAGAATGTTGAATTTTGGTAGAGGCAGACAATTGTCTCAAGAGATTAGCACTACACAATCTTCTTACCTTATGAACAGTTATCCTTTTTATGTTCTTGCCAAATCTACAATAACCAAATAGTATTAATTGCTATCTATTTATTCTGGTAAGTTTATATCTATTAATTTGACTTATCTTTCTATCAATCAATCTAGTTACATAACCATTTTATTCTTTATCAGCTTATCCCTAATTCTTTACCTATCTATCAATCAATCTATCTAAAAGTCATCTTGACTGAACATTCAAAATAGACAATGTTTCCAAAAACATTCTATTTCAACCTGACACAAACTTAGGCATTATGTTACCTTGAAGTAAATGTGATAATTAATTTTGTATACTTGCATAACTTGAATATATATATGTAAACTTGAGACCTGACTGGAGGATGTCTAAGCAATTCCGTACATTATATAATATTGTTATGTCAAAATAACTACCATTTACAACTGTGAGTTATCAAAAACAAACAATTCAAGGAACTGTAATACTTCCTCTTTTTATTTAAAACAATTATATATATCATAATTCTCATTCAGACATTATATAAATATTCATCATGGAGAAAAATCCAATTAGTTTGTATATATATCATTGTGGGTGTTGCAGTTAATATTTCCTACCAAGTCTTTTGTCTCAGTTAACACTGGGAACTTCTGTTGATATATATATATATATGAGAGTCGTTCAAAAAATTCTAAGCCTCATCCAAATTTTAAATTTGTTGTACTCCTCTCACCTTCATATGGGCCTCACCTGCACAGAAATTAAGACAAATTTTATGAGAAGTGGTAGTGCATTGCCACAACAACAAATGTTCTGTTATCACTCTTCTTTCTAGTTGAGGCTTAGAACTTAAACACTTAACGTAACAACTATCATTGTAGAAAATAGAATCATTGACCTGAGTTCAAACATTAGATGAAGTTTATTGTATTTTACTTCCATGCTAATGCCCTTGGGAGAGGCATGAATCCATTGGTTCTCCCCCAGCAATGGATAAATAGTTGAGTATATTAGGTTCTTTACCTTTGGTTAGGTAACCAGTCTAGGAGAAGGAAAATTCTGAATTCAAACCAGATTTACTCTGGTTAAAAGTTGACCATATATCATAGTCTTCCCATGGCAGAGGAGTAGATTAAATGCTTACCTTCACACACACACACACATACACACACACACACACACACACACACACACACACACACACACACACACACACACACATATATAAATAACGTAAATTTTGCCTAAGGAGTCAGCAATATGAAGTACTGTTTACAGTTGCAACTTTTTCAAAGAAATGTAGTCTGATGTGTCCCAGAACACTATCAGCATGACCTTATTTACTGACTGCTGCTCCTGGAATGTTTCCTTTACTTTAATCAGTGTGTTTCTTTATTTTAATCAGCGTGTTTCCACTCCACGAATTGCCTTTTCAGCTCTAGCTCATAGTGGGAAACTCATATTCAGCCCATTTGTAAAGATTTTTTTTTTTTTACTAAAACACCATTTTTTACAATATACATTACACACTCTTCCTGTAAATTTCACATGTCATTACTGTTACAGTGTCTAAAATAAAAATGCTGGATATCTGGAACTGACCATATATATATATATATATATATATATATAAAGAATTTTTCTTAAAAGAACAAAGTTTTTAAGGAAGATTCTCTCAAAAGAAAAACTTCTTTCTCTGGCTTTTTATGAGGCCAACACCTAACATGAACTCAACAGCCCAATTTCACTTGCTGGGTAGAATAAGATAAGTTTGGATGAAAACGGAATAAAATGTTGAATTTGCAAGCAAACATACGATAAAACCCTTTTCTTTCTGTCTCCTTGTCCCCCCACTTCTCTCTGCCACGTCCGTTTGCTTACAGCAAACCATACGACCCCTACCTGTGGATTTGACCTACAATAGAACCTCCATGCGATCTTGAATTCAACCCGGATGCACCACTAATTTACGCACAAAGTTTGACCATTTTCTTCAGTTTCCAGCCCAACCTCTGAGGAGTTTGGAACTGAAGAACACTGACATTGAAAAGAAAAACATTCTGTCAACCCCACCCCTACTACAGACATGGTTCGAATGAACTTTCATTTAACCCCATCAAGGCAGACAAGTGTTTTTGTGGTTTAATCATATTATATGTGTAAATACTTGCATCTTTTATTGCTTATAATTCCTTTCCCATATTTGGAAAACATGTTTTTTCTTTTTCTTTTCTTTTATCCTTTGTTATTGATATTTGTTTTTTCGATCTTTTTATATGTAGGTGGTATGGTGTATCCTTATACACATTCAAACCTCAATCCCCAAAAGATAAGAGCAATTTAAGCTTAAAAGAAATAATTTTTTTTAATATTACATTTTCTTCATATAACTGTTGCAGCCAGTGGTTGTCATTTGTACAACTAATCTATTTTTAATGGAGTAAATTTACAGGTATTTGCATTTGTTATGTATTGATATAATTGACCTTAGAGCTTATTGTTTTTCCAACACTGGTATATTTCTATTTCACCGCCAGTTGCAGCACAGAATGTAGACAAAGCTGTCATTGTTATAAAAAAAATGAGGGATGAGTTCCACTTGAAGCGTTAATGAAGAAGTGCATACTAAGTTTGGGTTTTTTTCTTTGTTTAATAACATATCAACTTTTGTAGGATATTTAATGCCAAAACAATCCTTAGAGAAGGACATTACTGGGGAGATAAGGTTTCAGTTTAGTTTCTTTATTTAATGATATATCAGCCTTTGTAGAAGAACAATTGTAGTACTATTTGACCCATAGCTGGGGGTTAAGGGAGTTCATCCATTTTTCAAGGATATAAATCCAAACAACTGGAATTCAAACTCACTACAATATTGCTCTCCACAACATTCAGTATTATGCCCTAGGGACTCTCTGGGGTAAAAAGGGAGTTCATACTTTTTCCAGTGGTATTAGATTGAAAGAGAACATAATAGCATGATTGGAGTTCAAACTCACTTACTACAAAGTCACAGTCCTGCATGTTAGGCACTAGGCCTTGGGGATCTTCTCTCCCATTTACTATAATGTCACAGTCCAGCATATTAGCCATTATACTACGTGGCGGGGAGGGGGACTTCCCCCATAGCTTAAGAGAAAAAGCACATGACTTATAACTTAAGAAACAATACAAGATATGATCAAAAAAGATGTGTTCACAGCTGAGCAACTTACATAATATCATAATAATGTCTCAATGCCAATTTTTTTTTTTTAATTCATAAAACTAGTCTCCATATTTATTGAGCAGCAGTTTTTTTTATGAAAAAAAGAATTGAGCAAGAGAGGCATATTCTATTTTCACCTGACCTAACTCCATGCAGCTTTTTCTTATTTCCTAAAATTAAAATTTACCTCCAAAGTAAGATAAAAACATGGATGACATTAAAAAAAATATGATGGAACAGCTTAACACCATATTGAGAGAGGAATTTCAGATGCACTTTGACAAATAGAAAACTCAGTGTTGAATACTAAGGTGACTATTTTGAAGAAAATTAATGTTTCATTCATTGTTCATTTCTGTCTTGATAAATACAGGATGAGTTTTGATACTTTTGAACACATCTTCATAATGAACGCAATCCTAAGGATAAGAGAATTGAATTCATATGCATATAACTTTTATGCTCCAGTATTTGCTACACTGTGCTCTGAGACAACAATATTTAGCTGTTGAACTGATTGTATCATGTGTTAGTTTCATTCAAGTATCTCTTCCTTTAGGTTTTGCTAACTGTTATTTTTGAAAAATGAACATGTGTTCATTTTTTATATCTATTTTGCAAACAAAGTTTATAAAACCATGATTGATGGCCAAACAGTTTGATTTAAAGCTACCAAATTTGGTATGCATATTTATTGGATCCCAGGAAAACATTTTGTATTAAATAAAAGTTGTCAAAAAGATGGATGTATCTTTATTTATTAATTTTTAAACACCCTGTAATTTACAAAGAGCAGGAGGAAGAAAGTGAGAGAAAAAGAGAAGTTGTCACTAAACAAGATACTAAGAAAGACTTAATTCTCATCTCTGGAATAAGATTGTTGACTGCAAAGGAGACTATTCTGAAGAAAATCAATAACATACATTGTTCATTTCTGCCAAGGTAAATACAGCTTCAGTCTAGATATATTTTAACCCACCTCCTATATGAGAAAAAATAGATGAAACAGTAATTGCTTCTCTGGTAATAGAAGCAGTGGTTCTTATATCCATTGTCACTCATGAAAGATTGATTTGGTTGGTTGGTTGTGTTTTATGGCATATCAATTTTTGTAGGTTATTAAATGCCTGATTCTATTTATACTTTTAAATATATATCTTATATATTGTTATGGTGATATACCCCATGACATCACAGCATGGATCCTCCCTGACACTATAAAAAATGACTGACTCAATAAACGAGTCAAGCAAGTAGACAAGTGTTTTTGTGGTTTAATCATATTATATGTGTAAATACTTGCATCTTTTATTGCTTATAATCCCTTTCCCGTATTTGGAAAACATGTTTTTTCTTTTTCTTTTTTTTTATCCTTTGTTATTGATATTTGTTTTTTCGATCTTTAATCGTTACTGTCTGTATTTCTGTAAATATATGCTGCTGTAACCTTACATCTCTTTGTGTTATTCATTTCTTGCCCTTCAAGGCCACAACATATATATAATTTGTAAACAAATAATTTGTAGGTAACATTATTTTTAAACAATTCAGAGCTCATTTGTTTGCACAGTTAAATGGTTTCAAATATTGCTATTTACCACTAATAATTCTATTCAACATTATTCATTCGTTTTCACACTGTTAAATAGTTCTAAGTATTGCTATATAATACTAATTCAATTTAACATCAATCATTTGTTTGCACACAGTTAAATGGTTTCAAGTATAGTCAAAAATTAGGTACTATCACTCTGGGTCAGAGTAGAACTGGGAGTATTGGTAATAAAGGAGTACTCGACATTCCCTAAAGTTCCAGAACTGGAACCTCACCATCTAATGGTTTAGCATCATATCAAAGACACTCGTCAGTGTATTCTACAGCCCCAGCTGACTAGGCTATGAAAGATAGCGATGACTCATTCATTTAGTATGGTATTCAAATAGTCTTGCATTTAAATAGTTAATTCTTTTTTGGGAGGGTAGCCATATCAAAATGGTTGATGGGGAAAAAAACAAAATGTCTATTGTTTGGCAGGCTTTCTCAGAACTAAATATGGCTGATGATTTGTTTGTGGATTAGTTGAGCTGTTCAAAATGGTCCTTGTGCTTTTTATAAGTCAAACGTGTTGGCGGACACAAACTTAGAAGCTAGCCATGTTGCCATTTTTGCAACAGCTACCTGGTAAACTTTTTTCATCATTTTCTTCAGTTACAAAAAATTTTTTTCCCTTCATCACTAAAATTTATGAAAAAGAAGTTTTCCAAACCAACATACCAACCAATTTTTTTTTTCATAATGAGATGGAAGGTGGGATAGATTAGAAGGTAGCAATGTAACAAGCACTGTTAATGATTGTGGTCATAAGAGTTAACAAGGAAGGAAGATGTATGAATATATGCCTTATCTGAAGGTCAGACAAGGTATGTACCAGCTTATTATTCTAAGAATTGTTCAGACTTGCACCCACATCTTTGTCATTTTGATCCCATTTTGGGTGGCTTGTACTCTAGAATGCTGATAAGAGTATATACTGAATAACTAATGGAATTGGAATATCATCTCAGGGGTGGACTGAGTAGTCAGGCAATCAGGTAGTGCACAAGGGTCCAAGCTAAAGTCTTTCCTCACAATCAAAATGGAATTGTTCATCATTCATCTCAGATGATGACAGAGCATAACTGTCAAATACTCACATTCATGTTTTATTCTGTTAATATCATAGATAATTGTACTAATGTATATAAAAGAAATAATATGATGCTGAGTGATCAAGGAAAAAAATGAAGTACAAATTTAAGGATTAGATTTGATCTAGTAATAATAAAAGCTGTAGAAGCTCAAAAGGAAGAGCAGCTGCAGTGTAGAGGCTGATTTCTTGTGATAAAAAAGATGTGAGTTTTGCCTGGAACTAATTCTTTATTTCCTATTCTTTTGGTTTATTCAAACTGACCATTAGTAAAGAGTAACTAAAATTAACATGAAAGAATAGTAAAAAATTATAGAATTATTTTAAATGGTCTGAATAGGTTGAATAAATTATTTTGAATGGTGTAAATAATATTGATTTGTGGGGATTAATAAATTGATAAAATTTAAGTAAAAATAAAACAAATAATAAAATAAAACAAATAAAATGAATAACAGAGCGCAAAAGTAAAGAATAAAACAAATGATAAAATACAAAATGGAAAATTAAAAATTTGAAAATAAAAAATAAAACATATAAAATACAAACAAAAAATAAAACAAATAAAATAAAATAAATGAAATAAAACAAAGCAAAAATCTTCCACTGGCCAAATTTTGATTTTTAACACCAAAAAAGGAAACATACTCTTCAGGCCTATCCAACACACTAGATAACGTGTGCATTTTGTAATGAAATAAGCTGTTCATACTCTTTCAATAATTGCTTAAAAGGAGAACAGTAAAAAAATAATGTCAGTTATTACTAACAAGAACAATTCAATATACGAGGATCATTCAATACATATACAAGGGTCAGTCAATAAATAACATGAATTTTGCCTAAGGAGCAGGCAATAACAAGCACTGTTTACAGTTGCATCTTTCTTAAGGATATCAATAGTGGTGGGTCCTGAACACTGTCAGCCTGACTTTTTTTCTGACCTCTACTCTCAGAATTTTCTCTTAATCAAAGAGTCAATGTGTTTTCACAACAAGGACTGTCTTTTCTGCTCAGGCTTGGAGTAGCAAACACATGTTTAGCCAATCTGTAAGGATTTTTTTGACTAAAACATGCTTTCCCATACACATCACACATTCATCTGTAAATTTTTCATAGTTTGCACTTCTCAGCCACTAAAAATTTCATGACAGACCTCTGTTTAAGCATGGAGCACTCTGTTTGATTTGTTGCCATTTTGAATAGCTTCAAAACAAACAATTTTTGAATTATTGAAATAATTTTTGCTATAAACCAATTCTTATCAATATAGAGTTTATATTTATGGAAACAAATTCTGAAAAAAAAGGATTTGTTTTTTTCAAAAAATTTCCCTTATTTATCAAATGACTTTTGTATACATGCATGTGTATGTATGTGCGTATGAATGTTATATTGTCCTAATGAAGAGGCATGACACTTTTCTTTATAAAAATATAAGTCTCTTATCATTATTACTCAAAAGGTCTAAAATTCTGTAAGTGTGTGATAGAGACAGAGACCGAGATAGGGAGATGAAGGATGCTGACACAGACTGGCGGACTACTATATTGACCCATAACTTCTTAACCATGTTGATTCCATATTCAGAGCCCCTCTAAGCACTTTTTCTGCTTCTTGGCTGGGATATGTCAGGAGGCCACTTGGCCTCCACCCTCTCTAGGCACTGGCTGGTTGTGACTCTGACTGACTGTGTCTGACCATTACTGACTGTGACTGCTGGGGGTACCTATGTATATATAATTTTGGATATATACGTGTGCTTCTAGCCAGTGATTTACTTGATCTGCTCACACCCATGCATCGCCTGTTTTCCAGTAATCGCTTTTTTTACATAGCTTGAACATCCTGTCCCAGAAATCCCTGATTGATGGCACTGTCAAATGTCAATATTCAACATGAAGAGCATTTGTAGCAGCTGGTACAGTTTCAAATCCTAATGACAAGTCATTTGATGCTTTTAGGAAAGGCATATATATACCTTGAAACTCCAGTACTTATAAATATATAAACCATTGGTTTTGCTGTGGAGGGTAAGGGAGAAAAGCGTCCCTCTTTTCCCCCCGCCCACGAATCAACTTTTACACCTCTTTGGTTCAGGCTTTTATTTTTTTGAGGATGAAAGATCATCTAATAGGTTCATACTTGCTTACACGAATGGCATTGGGTGAAGCACCTTTTCCACATGTAGAATGGCTATTGTATAACAGGGTTGCCAGCAAGATATGTTCTAAACAAGCTAATAATAATAAAAGATAATCCACAGAGACTTACTGTCATTCAGACTTCAGTGAAAAATCACCACTCGCATTGAATGAAAATTGATAATATATAGAAAAAATAGCAAGTATAGGTTATGTGGTGACAGCAATGAAACAGTGAACCATATAATAAGTGAATGTAGCAAATTGATATAAAAAGAACACAAGAATAACCATGACTGGGTGGGAAAGTTGATCTGCTGGGAATTGTGTAAGAGGCTAAAATTTAGCCATGCTAACAAATAGTGTATGCACAACCCAGAATCTCTAGGACTTTGAGATACAAACAGACAACCAAATCCTGGCCAGAAGACTACCTTGCATTAATAAAAAAGAAAAAAAAACCTTGTCATTTCAGCAGACCTTAGAATGAAAATAAAAGAAAGCGAAAAGATAGGCAAATACTAGGATCTTGTCAAAGAGCTGAAATGCTCTGGAACATGAAGATGACAGATACTAATTATAGTTGGTGCCCTTGGAATTGTCTCCGAAGGCTTGTAAAAGAGACTGGGTGAATTGGAAATCAGAGGAAGATTTGAGACCATGCAGACCACAGCACTGTTGAAATTGGTGAGAAAACTTAGAAGAGTCCTGGAGACTTGAGGAAACTTGCTTTCATTTAGCCTTCTATGAAAAACTACTACTGGAGCAAAAAACTCACAAGGAGTAAAATAAAAGTAATAGTATTGGGAGGGAGTTTGTGTTTATGATTACCTAGTCATTATAATTTCCGAAAGGAGATAACTGTTAAATACTAATTGTAGAGTACTAATACCAATCTTTAATAATTTGCTATTTTATAAACATACAAAATTGGATCATTATAGATCATTATGATGAAGATAATTTTCTTGAAAAGAATATTTAATGTTGTCTTTATAAACAAGGCAATATTTTAAACTATAAATAATGGTGTCTTTTTATACATATATTATCTCTATTTATAAAAATCCTGTATCCATGATGCACAAAATATGCTGCACTAAATGACAAGTGGTTGATAAGTTCATGGTCAGAAGTACAAAGATTTGTTTTCAAAATATTTTATATATTCATTTTTCAACATCACATGCTTAGTCCAGCAGTTCTGGAGCTTTTGAATTCCTGTTTATAGAAGGCAGCATTTTGATCATCTAAATAGAGGTTCACAGCATCCATCTAGAAAAAAGGTGGAATCTCAAGAAACTAAATCTAGTAAAAAGGGTAGACATTTAAGTTTGAAGCAAGAACCCTGAATTGTAGCAAGAGCTACAGCTTATTTGCAAGCTGACACATTGTTTTGGTGGAAGAGCAACGCTAAAGCCATATTTCCATGCCAATTTTTCTTAATTTTCTCTCATAGCTGCCTCAAGATAGCATAATAACCACCAGAGACAGTTTGACACTTTGTCAGATAATACAGCAGCAGAACCTCTTCTGCATCTCAAAAAACAGAAAAACTGAAATACATCAATGACATGGCCTTCTTAGGAGCAAAAGATCCTGCTTGCTTCTATTGTTTTTACTGTTGTTTTGTCTCTAACTGAATGTGGTGAACCTAAGTCTCATGGATGGTGACAAGTCATCTGACCCCCCCCTGGATAAGTCTCAAAATGTCTCTTGATATGTTGTGCCAAAATCACTTTTGATTAGGCTAAAGAACTTTTGGGACCCAATAAACTGAAACCTTTGTCATTTGAGATTATGATTAATAATTGTCTTAACATATTTCTTTGAGATATGCAACTCTATATTAATGTAATGCTCAGTTATCAATGATCTGCCTTTTCCATGTCATGAATTTTGTCAATGTTTGTAACTGTTGGAGGCCTTCCGTTATGTATTTACTAACCTCTCTGTCCAAGCAGGATGACACAACGTTAATTTTTAAGCAGAATTCAAAAGAATTTAACTGGTTGCCATACCAAAGTTAAAGAGCTCAGTCTGCCCTACTATTTATCCATAGCTGGAGGAAGAACAATTAGATTCATACCTTTCCCTAGAGTATTACCACTATATGAAATGCTAATAGCTTCATCCAGGATTTAAATTCAGTTTTCCATGTTCATTTCCTACAATAATAACCATTACATTCAAGCACCTCCTTAAGGTCTTCCTTTATAGAAGTTATTTTCCAAACTTTCTCTACCTCACTTGAATCCAACTATTTCTTAATCATGCTGTAGAAAGGGGTATTGTCCCTTACTATAGATAACCATATAGATTTCTTTAGGAACTAACCCTTTGATAAAGAGGTAGTGAATGGTTGCAACCATTTTCACAAAAAATTGCTGATCTTCTGAGATTCACTTATCTATAACAGAAAAATGTATATAGTTAAAATTTTCATTCTATACATGTAAATTTTAAAATGTTTGGTCTGTAAGTGAAGAAAACCAGAATTTTGTAGCTCAGGCTTTTCTACCTTAGTCTCAAACTTATCAGCTGCCTTGTATGCTTTTACCTTATTGTATTCATGTTATGCAAGGCTGCTTTAATTTATGAGTGTCTCATAGGACTACTGAATCATGGATAACCAAAAATATTTAAACCTGATATTACCTAAAATAGCAAAAGTATATTCCCAACATGAACATGCCATCATATGATAGGCAACACTTTGTTTTATGCTTATGCATTGTCAATATGCTCAACAAAATTTTCATAAACCCTGATGATACTTCATCTATATTTAAAATTTGCTCTGCTGTCTTGCCTGCTTGTGAGCTATAGACTCCATAGTTAATGGGCCAATCTTGATGAAACTTGACATGTGAGTTCCTTTCACCTCAAAGAGTGTTTTAATAGTATCCATTGGATGGGAAAGCATGAGAGAGGGAGGTGATATATGAGTCTCTTCCCCCTTCTTCGAGAAGTACCAAGAATTGATCAGAAAGGACTAATTAATCCAGAAAGCAAATAAATCTGGCTCCTGCAGGGGCCCCACTTATGTGACACGACGTGCGGTTGAGTACTTAATTAATATGTAAAAATTAGAATTTATGAAATATGTTCTAATTAATATATATATATATATATATATATATATATATATATATCAAAAACAAAAAAGATCTTTAAAATAAGTATCTTTTTGTTCAAGGCTTATATTGATGTAAAGGTTAGTTAAACATGAGACAATCGTTTTTGATTTTAAAGGTCAGTTAAGTGCGAGACAATTGTTTTTGATTTTGAAGGTTAGCAAATTTATTTGTTTTTTCAGTTGTCAACTAACTTCATCAATCATAAGGATGAAACGGGTCATTTCGTAAAACATATTTTTCTAGTCCTTATCTTGAAGGTCAATATCAAAAGAGAGATTTGATTTTGCTCCACCCTAAATAAAGGTGAGCTGGGCATGGCTCATCCAGTCAGGTGAGGCTGAGAATTTTTTGTTCAACCCCAATTGCTCTAAACCTGTTCCCATTGGTCAAAGCATCTAAAAAGGGTTTTCTCTATACATGTAAGATATAATCCTGAACTAGGATTGGCTGACCAATGGGAATATGACTCCTAATTGTCTCTTATTGGACAACCAATTCAAATTCCCAGACTTTAGAGACATTAGTGTTACTCTAACCGCACCTCATCATCACTCTTCCTCTCTAAATATTCTTTCTTCTTCTGTTTGTCTGAAAAGCAAACCTCTTTTGTTTGTTATTTATTCTCACAAATGTATTTCAATAAAAACGATTTTTTTGTTGTTGTTAAACAACGGGTTTCTCTATTCTTTGAGTTGCTAGACAATCTAGCCACTCATATTACCTGACCATTAGAAGAAGATCCAGCTGAATTGTGTCAACCCCTCCTCCATGGATCTTTCAAACACAACATGGGCACAGAAAGATTTGACAAAGCAAACAGCCGGAAGCTAATGTGGTAGTCACGAACACAATAGCCACAACAAGTACTGTGATTAGTAGTCACACCACATTGGACTCCATGACTAGCATAGGACCACACTTCTATATACATACACAAGGTGAGAACTTGGGTCTTTTTTGAAAGATACAGTGCTCATTTGTTTAGAAAGCAAAGAGATTAAATTTTTGCTTAACAAAATGTGCTTTACTATGATATATTTTTTATCCTTGGCAACACTGGGTTCTTCTGCTTATAAGACTATGCTTTTCTCTGTAATAGTTATTCCTTACATTATGCTTAGGTGATGTCTTTAAGGTTAGAACATTAAACTAGAAATCATGATGTCTACTACTTGACCTCAAGAGCAAAGAATGTACTCATTAACCCATTAACTGTAAACAGCAGAGTTAAATCACTACACTTCTATCGCTCAACTGAGAATGACAGAAATTTTCATCAGTCACACATATAACTCAATGTGCATGATAAAAATTTCCATTTTTGTGTGACTGAGAGCAGCTTAGTTTGGTCTGTGAGTCATAGCATTAAATAGGTTCTAATTCCTATTTGCAATTAATCTCCAGAAACTATTTAGTCAGAGAAGATCATTTCAAATTTTTCTTCTCCTCCCACAAAATAGTGAAGTGAGTTATTATTGATGAACAGCAAATATCTTTGTGAAAGTGATCTATTAGGATTACATTTGTTATCTGACAGTGAAGAATTTACAAATGAGGTTATAACCGTTGTTTTGTAGAGGTGCAGTGTAAGGATGGCCTTGTGTCAACATCAAGCATTTAGTATCGATGAGAAGAAGATAGAAGAGCATGTAACATCAAAAATACTTATTTTGAGTGGTCCAAAGTACAATAATGAGCTTATTTACTCAAGTATGTTTATACAATTTACTCAAGTATGTTTATATGGTTAATATAGCTGGATTAGAGTAAATAATCTCATATATAGATCAATATATGCACAGGTTCCAAAATGAGTGGTGTATCAACAGTATTAATTCTGTCAACAGGACTCAGAATATGCTAACTGCATCCTTCTTAGGGAAGGGGTAAACACCCTACCCACCCCAAAAAATAGAAGTAAGTACTGAGTATGATACTAAACTGTATCTCGTGATGAGACAATTTTGAAAGACACATAGGTTTGGTTTGGTTTCTTTGTTTAATGGCACATCAACCTTCATAGTTTATTTAATGCTAAACCCATCCTTATAGAAGAACAGTAGTGGTACAATTTAACCCTTAACTGGGGGGAATAACGGGATTCATACCTTTCCAAAGGGTATTATCCAAAAGTGAACATAATAGTGTGATTGGAGTTCAAACTTGCTTACAACAATGTTGCTTGTTTCTTTGTTTGATTGGGTTTTATGGCATATCAACCTTTATAGGTTATTTAATGCCAAAACTATTTTTATACAAGTAAACAGTTCTATTTCAAACAATTCAGTTTAGTGTAAGTATAGTTTTTGTTTACACACAGTTAAATATCAAACCAGTTCTATCTCAAACAATTCAGTCTAGTGTAAATACAGTTTCAGTGTCAAAAGCAGTTCTATTTCAAACAATTCAGTTTAGCATAAGTACACAGTTTCAATGTCAAAACAGTCTTATTTCAAGCAATTCAACTTAGCTTTAGTACACAGTTTAGTTCTATTGAACCCATAGACCCATATTTGACCCATATTGAACCATATTTGATCCACCCTATCAGGTGCTACTAGTCCAGGCCAGAGTAGACCTGGGAGCAATGGCAATGAAGGGGTACTCCACATTCCCCAAAGCTCCAGTGTCATATCCAGGACACTCATTGGGGATTCTAACCCCTCTGCAGAGGTGCAGTCAGTGTACTCTAGAGCCCCAGCTGACTGGGCAATACAATGTTACAATCCTGCACATTAATTACTATGCCATGGGACCTCCCCTGAAGACACATGGGTGATTTGTGAAAATACATGGGTAATACAAAACACATACAAAAATGCATGTAAAACTTAAGAAGCAGAAAGATGCTGCTGATGTATATAGAATTATTTTCTGCTGTCAACCTGCTACAAACTCTTTCTGGCACTCACACACACACACTCTCTCTCTCTCTCTCTCTCTCTCCTCATCTCTTCCTCAAATATATGTCTAGCAATGATGTGATGAGATATATATAAGGGTAAGCTGAAAAGGTCATAGACTGACCAAAATACTGTCATAAAATGTGACCAAGTGAGGTTTATTTTTCAACATTGTCCCCTTACAGTCCACACAGTTTTACCATTTCTGTTGCAATGCTTGGATCCTATTCACCCCAAAAGTCATCAACAGCAGATATGATGTCAACATATGAGCTTTTGAGTCAATGAATTCTTCAACCCACTCTCATATATGTAACATGTATTTGCTTTTACATACATATTTATACATATAATTAGAAGAAAAGTGTAAATAACCCTATGATGGTTGAAATGCCTTTAAAGCAAAGAAGAAAAAAGCACCTCATTCTCAAAAATCCATCTTCATTTATTCTTTCCTGAATCATCTGATGATAGAACACAAAAGGCATGTTTTTCCAAATTTTAAAAATCCTTTTGACTAGAACAGGTTGGTTGGTTGGTTGGTTGGTTGTATTTTATGGCAAATCAACCTTTGTAGGTTATTTAATGCCTGATCCTGTTATATATATATATATATATATATATATATATATATATATATGATTTGTAAACAAATAGTTTGTGGTTGACTGATGGATTCTTACAGTATGTTAACCAATCTGGGGCCACACTATGTACGGAGGTTAGGGAGCAGTCCTAATAATATGTTAGCATTGTGTTCAAGTGGTATTTTTCACACTCTTTGGTATAACCCTGTCTCTCTCAAGAAAGACAGAATGTCATCCATGTTGACATTCTCAAACAAATCATTCAAATTATTTACATTGAAAAATTGCTTTCTGGTGAGAGCAGATGCTCAACATTCTATGAAAACATGTTTAATGGTGCAAGGCATTTGAAATATCAAACACTGTGGTTGTTGTTCCTGTTTGAATATAAAAGGATGAGTAGGTCTTGTGTGACCAATGTGCAATCAGGATATTGTGACTTGTTCTCTTCTTGATTTTCTGAAAGCTGGTCTCCATTTTCTCACAGTGGGCTTGATCTGGAACTAGAACAGGGATCCTTAATCTTTTCAACCAAATGTCCATAAGTCTTAGATTTGGAGGGCTATGGGTCACAATCTTAAAAGGACAGAAAAAATAACAGCTAAATTAACAAGGTAACAATCATATTTTTATAAGTGAGACATCTGTTGCTGTTTGCAATCATAAAAGAATCTAATATCAGGGTTAAATAAATAGGTTGACTGAAAGGACACATCAGACAGATGATAATTTGAAAGTTACAAATGTAGTGCACTTTTAGTATACTTCATTTTTGAGAACAATTATTCACAATGGTATGCAGAGCTAAACACACTCACTATTTGTTGGGTGTGGGGGATAAAGTTGAGGAAATTGTTCAGAAAGAAATACGTGGTTCTTATAAAAATCAAAGACTTGACAATCTAGAAACTTGGACTTGAAATTTTCTGAACACTGAATATCAATGATTTCTATCTGCAGTTGTAATGGTACTTCTTCAAAATCAACATCAAAAAGTGGAGAGAAAATTTCGAAAGTTGGGTGAAGGGCCAGATATATTGGCCTTGAGGGTTGCCTGCGGCCCACAGGGTATGGTTTGAAGACTTCTGTATTAAAATAACTCAGGGACACATTGGGTCTTCTTTTAATCATTTGAAAATGAATTAGTAAATAAAGGTAGAAAATTTATTTCTGAGCAAAAGAGAACAAAAGAAGTAAAGTCATTAGCTTTATTTCACAGAAATTTTGTATAAAAATATCATAAGAAACTAAAATAAACCCTTAAAAATATCTGGTCACATTTTATGCATGTATAAATAAATAACAAGGTAGACTACTCGTTAATCATCATTTAATAGTTATCTCCCTTAAGTGTTACAGATAAAAAATAAACATGCAAATAAGTTAAGTAAGTTGGCTACCATAGTCATGGGTGACCCGAAGGCTCCCCTTTCGATAGCTACTACACCAAGGTGTAGGGGAGGGCGCTACTCCTTTCCCTGGATTTCTCCACTTTACCCTTGATCCGTATCTTATAATGCTGAGTGTTAAGCAAGGAGTCATCAAGTACCATTTTTAAAGTCTTTGGTATGATTCGACCTGGGATTGAACCCAGGTCTCCCGGGCCATTGGCAAACACTCTAACCATTATGCCAATGCCCCGTCTTTTTTATAATTATTACAGGAGAAATTATCTCCCATTAAAATCAAATAGACTGTTTTATTATAGCAATTTATTTAGTTTTAATATGTCTATTTTGACTAGTGAATTTACTGTGCATAACACAGCTTTGTGCTAAACCCTGCAGGTGGCTTGGTTACTTTGCAACTGGCTCACTATGCTTAAACCCATGGCCTCATAGAGAAGGGCTCACTGCACTCACAACCTTGCAGTACAGTATTTGAAATATCATTATATAATGTTAGAGACATTGTCTCCTTACAAAATATGGAAAAGTATGCCTGGTATTATTTTAAGCCTTTTTACTTTTTTTATTTATCGATTTACTGTCAATGACCAGGCTATTATGAGAAAAAAGCTACAAAACTTCTCCTGATGTAATAAACAGCTTTATATATAGATAATTTTAACCACCTTATGAGAATCTTGTGATACATGCTACTGACAAAATAAGGAAGTGAAGAACTACATGTTTTCTTGAAAATTATGTGTTGTCCTTCAATGTGTTGTTTTCAGTGATCCTTGCTCTTTTAAAGGAGTTCAAGTGTTGATGGTTGAGTACTCCTCTATCTTTCATTTTAAATCCATCTTAATCTACAACTGGTGTTTGTTCTCTCGTTTAAAAGTACAAGTCACAACCTTTAAAATGCTTAAACTAGTTTTACACAGTACAGTTTGATATTGTTCCACTTTCTAAATTTTGTGAGTAGCTTCAATGGCTTTGAGGCTATCATGATTTGATTCCTTAAAATTGATTTAATACCTTAAAATTGCAAGAATCTCAATACTTGTATCCACTATTATAATAACAGATACAAAGGGTAGAGTTGAATTGTGTTGATAATGATATAAAGTAAGTAAAGTTGGCGACTATTATTGAGGGTGACCTGATGGCTCCCTTTTCAATAGCTATTACACTGAGGTGTAAGGAAGGGCACTACTCCTTTCCCTGGATTGCTCCACTCTACCCTTGATCCATGCCTTATAATGTTGAATGTTAAACAAGGAGGGATCAAGTACCATTTTTTGAGTCTTTGGTATGACTCGACCTGGGATTGAACCCTGGTCTCCCAGGCCATTGGCAAACACTCTAACCACTAGGTAATATATCAATAAAAAGTGAAACAATAGACAAATACTTGGACCTTGTTAGAGAGACGAAAAAGCTGTAATGAAAGTGTCTGTGATACTAATTGTAATTAATGCCCTTTAAAAAGAGTCTGGGGAAACTGGAGGTCAGAGGAAGAATCAAGACCATCCAGACCTCAATACTATTAAAATCACCAAGAATACTTATTAGAGTCCTGGAGATCTGAGGAGACTTGATGTCATGCAAACTTCAGTGTAAAAACACCAATTAAATCTCATGTGAAAAACTTGCAAGTATTAAAATAATAAAGTAAATCTATCATAGATAGTCTTTAAATGTGTTCATGAAATAAGCATTGGAGTAAACATTTGTAAAAATGAAAATACTTTTGATATGTGTTCTAGTCTGTCTATATAAATATTTATTAAGTTAAGCTTAGTCGAGTACAATACCACAAATATGAAACATGCTGTGAAGACCAAATTCACTACAGCAGTAATGGTTTCCAAAAACTAATGTGCTAATCATTGTTCCGTAGCAAGGAACTCTAATCAGTTTATTTCTATCCTTGCCTATATCTTAGTTTACTCTATCCATCTATCAATCTATCTGGCACAGTCTATTAATAACAATCTGATTCACTCACTCACTCACTCACTCTATCTATCTATCTATCTATCTCAGTCTTCTGATAGCTATCTGCCTAACTCACTCACTCACTCATTCATTCACTCACACATTCATTCACTCACTCACTCACTCACTCAATCTATCTATCTATCTATCTATCTATCTCAGTTTGTTTAAATCTATTAATTTCAGCCTGTTCACATCTGCCTATCTATAATGTCCCCACTTGTTGAAATTGTGCATTATTTCACCATCAAATAAAAGAATACAAATAAAATAAACAATGATACATTATGCAAGAATGTGTGGCATGTGGACAGACATAAGCAGAGATTATCTTTGCAGTGCAACTCACACAGTTTGGAATGTTCTTTGTAAATAAATCAATTCACTCAATCTACTAGCCATAATTAATCAAGCTCTTTCTAAATTTACATCCACCATTAATGGTTCAATGCATCTGCAAATTCTTTGGCTGCTCCAAAACATTTTCAATCTTTTTTTTACTAATAAAAACAAGTTTAAGCCTTTTCCTTAACTCTTTTGGTGTGGCACATTTGGCAACAAATTTAATGTCTAGAATACATTTTGACCATAAAATAAAAAAGATTGCAAATAAGAAAAATTATTGAAGTTTTACAATTACAATACTATAACACACTCGAAAAAGCAGTTAAAATGTTGAAGAGGAAAGAATTTAAAAGTAATAAAGTATTTTTCTAAAATTTGGATCTTTTACAATGGGGGTATATTGCACAATTGTATCTATAAGATAATTTTTTAATCACTCATACTTCTAAAAGCAACTGTTTACTGAAGTTTTAGAAGTAATAAAGTATTTTTTATTTTTGATGCCAGAGTATATGGAACTTTCAGTGGGTATATTGCACAAGATCCAAAATTTTAAGTAATATGGACTAAAGTTGCATTTTGCTCTCACACATTAAAGTATATTTAGGTGACTAAAGTTGTTCTCTACACCAAAAGGGTTAATATTCCTTGCCATGTGTATATAAAGTTTTTACAATAACTAAGCAACTGTATTGGGGGCGATTTACTATCAAGTCCTACTGAAAGTATTGGTTTCTGTTACATAGTTAAAGTTAACCACCAATAGGCCCGTGCAGTATTTAAATGGGTGGCTGCTTAGCAAAAGCAGGTATCATAAGTGACTTGAGATCTGTGTGCCAAACTAAGAAAAGCTTAGTAAATAATGACTATAAGAAGGAGAGTGGAAAAGTTCTCAGCCCTAATCAAGAATGAACAGCCAGTTCCTTGTAACAAAAAAGAAAGGGAAAGTTACTCTCCCCCAAAATTAAAAAAAATGTTTGAAGCAAAACACGCATGCATCAAAGCAGGTTAACATTGGGATTACAAAATAAAAGTTGGGGAGAGAAAATGACCCTCCCTCAAGAAAAAAATTACAAATGGGAAAACTGTTTGAAACACACATGCATTAAAGCAGGATGATACTTTTGGTTTTGTTTTTGGTTTCTTTGTTTAATGACATATCAGCCTTCAAGGGTTATTTAATGCCAAAGCCATCTTTGTAGAAAACTAACAGTGATACTATTTAACCTGTAGCTGGATGGATAAGGGAGTTCATGCCTTTTCTAAGGGTCATCATCTGAAAGTGAAAGTAATAGCAAAACTGAAGTTCAAACTTACTTACGACAAGTATGCAGTCCAAAAATCTTAGTCATTACACCATGAGAACTCCCTGGTAATGTTTTTATTGAAGGAGGAGGAAAATATGCTGTATCAGTCCACTAGAAGTGAGACATTCCAACCCAGCTTTACAATAAGAAAGGCACAGGACAATTAGAGGACTATTACATTTTATGTATACTTCAAGATGTGTCATTAGTCGAGTTGTTAGGAATATTTAAACACAGAAAACACCAAAATGACCATTGGAGAATATTTTTTTATCTTTTTTTAAAAGAGTTAAAGAAATTTGAGAAATGATCTGCCAAGTAGGTTGAACTGCAGTGTGAATATATGAGATACATTTGATTGCCTTAAGTCAATTTTTGGAGGGTTGTTGATGACCCATCTGTATATGCATCAGAAAGTACAATCCTGTGTTAACACCCTAAGTGTATATAGAGTGGATGAAAATGGGATCAAAGTACTGTTGATACACCCTGTGATATATTAATACTGAATACAACAAAAGGAAAGACAAAATAAGCTCATTTGTATATCCAAGAACATTAAACCTTTAATATTCATGATATACATACATACCCTTGGGAAAGGTATGAATTCTCTATTCCACCTACCCATGGGTTGAATAGTACCACTACTGTTCTACAAGGATGACTTTAGCATTAAATAACCCATAAAGATTGATATGCCATTAAACACAAAGAAACCCAAGCAAATATACATACAAGTGGTATTAAAAAGAAAGAATACACAAATGTGTCCAAATTGCTAGAGCTATACACATATTGTTCCATAAACAAGCAGTATGTAGAAGGGGTACAAAATAGCAAAAGACTTCCTTGATAAGGGTTGGTAAAAGATAGCCATATGACTTTACCATTCCTTGTCAGGGACAGGAATAAAGACAATGTCTCTACTGTTCAAAGACCAGAGACAAAAAGAGAATTTCGGAAACTGCCATGAGACTTCCTATGGGGCCTCAACTAAAAATGTAAGTTATCTAAGGGAGATAATTATTTATTGTATCTACACCTATATTAATTTATATATGTAATCATTTACTGTAATCCAGCTATATTACCAGTACATTTATTGATGAGGTAATTGAAACATATTTAAGGTATTGCAATTTTATTTTCTGTTAGTGTATTGTGTAACACTTTCTTTATGTAACAAGAATATTCCATTACAAAGAGATGAACAACTTAGGTAATGAGAAAATCTATTGCTACTTTAAAACAAAGCATGATCAGAGTGAGCAAGCATTATATTACCATAACCATAAAAAAGTGGTAATAAAAGCACTTCTACATTAGATAGACTAGCAAAAATATGAATCCACTGGATACAAATATTTAAGTTTTAATCTCATAAAATATCACATTAAATTAGAAAGACTAACAAAACTAAATAAGAACACATATAAAATGATTACACTTATTTTTATTTCATTTCAATTGATTTCTATGCAAAACTGTACGTAGGATTGCTTTTAAAGTTTGAGAATAAAGCAATAATATTAAAAATCAATAACACTAAGTAATTATTTATTAAACCTGGTTTAATTAAAAATCAGTATAGAAATTATCCATACCATATACTATGTAAACCTTTATTTCTTAGTGATACTGTTGTATATTGACCTTCGACCCGGCCAAACATGCCATTCCAAAGACACGGAAATTGCATATTCCATTAGCGTAGGCAGGCTTGGCTGACAATATGGGACAAGGTAAAATCCCACGGTACAGTCAGACTGATGCACTGAAAGAGAGTGACCTGTGAACTGCATGACAGTTATTTCCGCTCGATGACAATCAAACATGCTATTCCAAGGACAGCGGAAGTGACACATCCTGATGGCCAGTTATGGGGAGATATTGAGAGAGCGATTGAGCTATTATATAACTCGGTGAATACAGGAAGTCAGTTAGTTGGAGATCAGATGAGTTAGAGACAAGATGCGGTAGAGAGAACAGCACCTAGCAGAGTAAGCCCCCAGGCCTCCAGTTGAGCAGTCCAGGAGAACGAGAACGACACACGGCTATGTCCGGAGGGGCTGGGGAGGTCAATATGTTGCAGTCTTTATTCAGTCTCCAACTCCCTCTCATACGCAACCTTTCAAATAAAGTGAGAGGTATATTTTTCTAAAAGGACTGTCTCGTCATCTTTAATGTGTCGTCATTATGATTCTGTATGCATATGTATATGTATTATGTGTTTGTATAGTTTAATCATGGTTATGGCTATACAACAATACATAACATACAGTCCAGGATTATAAACAGTTTAATACAATGGGCCTGCTCCCATCCCCTGGTTTTCCAGGAGCCATCTGGTATTTGTGCCAGGTAGGTGGAATTAATGACAAGAATAGATTCACATTGCACTAGACCCTCTATGACCAGCAAGGTCACCTGGCATATGTGCCAGGAAACTCAGCAAAGGCTTGCATAGTTCACATTGCACCTTGTGATTCTATGACTAGCATTGACCAGCAGTGCATGAGTCTAGGCTCATGCCTGACCTCCCCCTCCTGTAAATCCCCACTATAAAAAAGATCTTGTGTCTAATCATGCCTGGTAGTAGGCACAGATAAATACTTAATACCATGGACTTACCCCCTGTAATTTCTGGAGGCCACCTGGTGCAAATGCCAAGTGGGTGTTATTAAGCTGATTACCTGGTCCCAGAGAGTCTTCCCCAGACAATACCTGCTTGGCAGGGCTAAGTTTATCACCTGGTACCTGAGAGACCTGAAAATGGGAAATGCTAAGGAGATCAAATATTTTGGGGGATGGCCATGCATGATTCTTGATTCATGCATGGCATCCCCACTGTAAAATGAGTTCATGTCAAATTTGACTTGGAGGGAAGTCACATAGATACTGCATTAATAACATGGGTCATTTTGATGCAAATCTAACTCAGATAAACTTTAATGGAGACATTGTTAATAAATAAGATACTTATTAAGATTAAATAATGATTATTTAACAAATTGAGAATATAAGGTAAATAACAAAGAGAATTGTAATGTCAGAAATGATATAAGTTCGCTTCAGATCAAGAGATATATAATCTCCATTATGATATGATACATATATCGTACGTCCCACAAATGAGTATACCCCAACAATTTTTTAAAGTTAATTTTCTTCTAAAACAACTAAGGATACCAGGATTTTATTGTTTTGGGTGGAATATTATAAAATCAAAATGGCTATCATACAGTTTTTATTACCAAATACTACAGCATTAAAACTCAGTAACCAAAAATATGAATAATACAATTTAAAAATTGTATACCCATAAAGAAAATTTTATATAGTAAGTATATTTTCAAATTAAACTTGATTTTCTCGTTGATGAAAGACTTTCAATGCTTCAGAGTAACTGTATCTCCTGCAGAGGGATAACACATAAAAAGGGTCCTGGGCATGACACTAAAGTGCATCTGATGGTAACAGTTCTGGGGCTCTTAAGAGAGTAGAGTACTCCTTCATTGCTATTACTCCAAGTTTCTCTTTGACTCAAGGTGGTTGTACTTGTTAGGGTTTCATCTATAGGTCAAATAGATCTGTTAACAATTTTTTTTTATTTGGGAGTAATACTTGATATCAAATACAAAAATTATCAAGTTGCGTTGTTAGCATTGATTTCCCTGACTCTCTCTCACCATTTGTCCCTATCATCTATCACTCCTGGCAGTTTTCTAGACTACATCCTGAGTCTGTACAGAGCAGTTGTTGGTAAGTTCTTGTAAGTCAGCCAACACTGGCACGTCCATGTGAAGGAGTCTATGGGAGAATGTTACTTATGAGTTCATCCTTGCTTCTTCAGCAGTGTTCTGCATGCCTGGTTCATTTTATTTGGATGGTTTTAAAGATAGGTGGTAGGTGGCCATACAACTGTTGTTTTATGGGATGTTGCTTCCAGGATTTGTTCAATATAGCCTGTAGAATTCTTGTGCAGTTCCCATCTAGCATTTTCTCTATACATTTCATCAGCATCCATGTGGTGCATCCATACAGTAAATGATCAATAAGCTATCGATAGCAGTCCATATTTATGTTATTTTCAGTAGATAAGATGCTGCTACTGAGGTAGGTGAACTTGTCCATTAATTTCAGAGAACTGCCATTTAGAGTGGAGATGTCTCCTTGATTAAAACATGTATTCTGCTTTTTCTTCATTCACATGGAGACCAATACATCCAGCTGCCTGCTCCAGACTATGCAGCTGAGATTTGGCTTGGGTAGGTGTATTTGTAAGAAGAGTTATGTCATCTGCATCATCTGCATTCATCATAATTTCTGTGAGGTATCATCTGCTTACTTGCCTTTTTAGAGTAAAGCCATTTTCTTTTATTAGATCTATCAATGTTTGAAGTACATAGTCTAGGCAATTTATGAACAGATATGGGATAATGTATCCCCAGGCAGAACACCACCAACAATGTCAAAGAAATCTCTGTCTCCATCCAATGAGCAAATCTTGACTTTCATTTTACTATAGAACATCATTATGGCAATGACAGTTTCTTTGGGGAGACTATACGCTAGAAGTATTTGCCTCATCTTCCCTCTGTGTATGGAATCAAAAGCCTTAGAGAAATCTACAAACAAGAGTGTCACCTAGAGGTTTTTTGCACAAACTCCTTCTATGATTTAATGGAGTGTCAGAAACTGTGATGTTATGGATCGGTTTCTCCAAAAACCATTTTGATTCTTTCTAATAATTTTCTCAATTTCTGGTTCGATGCAATTAAGAAGCAGAGCCTTACAAACCTTAGCTGCTATTGAAGTAAGGGTTATGCCTTGATGATTCTGAAGTTACTTTTCTAAGGGAAGGGGAGAATGCAGCCTTTTGTCCATCTCTCTCTTTGTGTTCTGGTTATATATGGTGTTGCAGTATTGGAGCAGTAAGTCATTGAATTTCCTTGTCTTCTATACTTCCGGGGGTATTTCATCAAGACCAGCAGCTTTTCTGTTTATAATTTTTGTTAGTACTACATTGAGTTCTTCTTAAGTAAACTGTCCTAGATTGATGTCTAGTAAGTTATGAATAATTTTCATGATATCACTTTCAAGGATTTTCCAAACAGATTCTTGAAATGTTCTTTCCACTTGTGTATTCATTCTTCTTGGCTGGCAGCTTTTAGTTTAGTTCTTGTGGTGCTCTTCCTTTTACTCACTTCATTTACTGTCTGCCACACTATTTGAGGTTATCTATTTTCTACTAATGCTCTTCAGGAAATGTTCTTCAAGAGATATCCAAAACACTCCAAATGATGAATATGAGAACTTTGTCAATGCCCACATAGAAGCTGCAGCAGAATGCATATCAATCAAACTAAGAGCCAAACAGAGAGTTCCATGGGAGACACTAGCAGTTAGGAAAAAACAAGATAACATGCCCTCAGCATCCCTATCTAATAAAAGAAACCCAACTAATGTCAATGCTCAGAAACTTAAGAAGGCACAAAGAGAACTAATTAACGCATCCCATAAAGAACAAATAGAATATATTCAAGGTCAGATCAATAAAATTAGAAACTCAGTAGAAGATAGACAATCTTGAATAGCATGATATATTACCATGTACAAAAAAACCTCAGAAACTACAGAATAAATGTAAATACAAATGTATAATGCATGCAATTCCCTAACCTCAGATAGGTTGACATGCCATTAAAATCAATCAATCAATCTTTAAAGTTTGGGAATAAATAATACTTAATGATATCTGTTTTGATTATATAATGTTCCTCAAGATGTAATAAAAAATGGATGTCTTTTGTTTAGAAGAAAATTAACTGTTTATAAAAAGATTGATAGGAGTGTCCTTATTTGTGAATGATTCTGTGCATGTAAAATTGTTATTTAGTTTCTCTTGAAAAAGAAAAAAAGCTTCCTCTCAGAAAAATTCAAACATACCAGTGAAATTTTTCACAGGTAATTGTCACAAAAATAATTTTTGAGATTTAACTGTTTAAACTTACTGTAAAATTAATGAGCAATTTTAATATATCCCTGGTGATAGAATTGCATCAGATTAATAGTTTCTCATTTTCTGGACAGAGCATGTGAGTCTATATTTGGTTCTTTGCCAATGACCATATTCTCCAGCTGATGTTGAGCAAGGTTTCCTTGTTAATTGTTAGAACTGCAGCACTTAGTAATGGGTGGAATTAGCTGCAATAATGCCCACTCTTCCTTCCCCTTTCATTAGAGTGAAATGTCTGATGTAATTTTTGCAGGGTGTGGTGAACGAATCTAAATATTCAAAGAGATATGTCAAATGCATAGACTTAAAACAGGCATAAGAACTAATGAAGTGCACTGAATCTTCAACATTTTGTTAGATGTAAAATAATTTACTTATCAAACATTTCACTATGCTAATAACTACTTTTTTTAGCTGCTTTTATTTTTCTGTACTTTATCTAGTAAGACATAAATTGGATATAATTTATTTTTGTCTTTGATAAATCTTCAGGGATTATCTATTTGGCCCAGGCTTTTCATATCTATCTATCTATCTATCTATCTATCTATCTATCTATCTATCTATCTCAACATGTTGACAGCTACCAATATCAGTCAGTCTCTATTTATCTATGATGAAAATTCTTCCACTCTATCTATTTTTAGATAGATAGATAGATAGATAGATAGATAGATAGATAGATAGATAGATAGATAGATTAGTGATATGAAGAAAGGACTGAAAGACAGAAAGTAATACATACATACATACATACATATGAAAAAAATACATAGATAGATAGATAGATAGATAGATAATGCATGTATTTTATGCTAATATAGGTAATCTACATATAGTTCTACTCAAAGCAACAGTTTTACTCTAAAATAAGAAAATTTCTAAAAGAAAATGATATAGATGTATTTAGTTATCTAACTAGTTTATAAACATAAACCCAAACTTTTAAAAATTGATAAAAATAATTTTAAAAGATGTTTTTATTTTAGTCAGTTTCATGATAATCATAAGAAAAACAAAATAGTCATTATAAATCAAATGTTTGAAACCCTAATATTTTTTTAAATATTCAGAATTATTACCCCTGTTATTTTCTTGGCAATCTATTATGCCTAAAAAAAGAGTAATACCAATTTTATAAGTGACCATTTTCCACTAATTTTGTTAACATATAACTTACTTTCAGGAGAGAACTGGAAGCTCAATATGAACCTGGAAAAATATCTAAAATCCTGGTTGTTAACGTAGGCTATGATTCTGACCAAATAATTAAGCAAGGGTATTGTTCATCAAAGAGAGAGGGGAATATGTGATATATCTGCCATAATCATTGATGCATAACACACATTTTTTCACAATTTTTAGCTTAAAAGTTGAGGATGTGTATTATACACAAAAACTAAGTATCAACTTTCTATCCAGCCACGTACGTCACCATATTCAGGACAGTATGACCAAATGTAAGTTATATCTACAATATGATATACTTGATGTGACAGAGAAATAACCACTGGAATGTGTGTTTGTTTATAATTTTGTTTCTCTCAGAGTGAGCCTTTTTTTGTCACAAGCTTACTGCATTTTTGTATAAACATGTCTGTGTATTCACTCTAAATACTGCTTAAATGTTTTGTTTCAAAACATTAGTAAACTGTATGAATTTTTATTTTTAGTCTATATAAACCAGATGAAAAGTTAAACAAATGTTAAGTTTACCTGCTACAACTTCTAAAAAGTCAGTGCATGTTATATACAAGATGAATTTTTTTTTCAGAATTTCTAAGGCAAAATTTAGGGAGAGGGGTTATACATGAGTGCATGTTATACATCAATAATTACAGAAATCGTCAAATGTCAAAGAGAGAAAAATAAAATTTTCAAAAAATAAAAAGGTTAAACAAATGTTAAATTTAGTTGCTGCAACTACAAAAAAAGTCAGTGTATATTACATGCTAGATATATTCCTTTTTTTTTATCATTTCTTAGCCCAAATTTAGGATTGCAAATTATATACAAGTGTGTATTATACACAAATAATTATGGTAAACTATATGGTAAACTATATTGTACAATTGATGGAGGGGTGCATGGTGTAATGATTATTGTCATAGGAAATGGACTTGATGAGCCAAGTTCAAAACCAGTACAAGTTTGTCAAACTCAGGAACCTACACTGCACTTAAAAAAAACTTCACTCTAAACTGTCCAGGAGGACACATAGCATAATGGTTATAGGCAGTGGTTCCCTAAGATTTTAAGAAGACAATCATCTGGAGCTTGCAGGTTCAATCCTGACTGCAGGTGAGTAGCAATACAGGAATACTTAACACTGGTACAAGTTTGTTGGCATTTTACTTCACCCTAATGTCCTTGGGAAAAAAGCATGGATCCTTCTCTTCTCCCATCATTAGGGAAATAGTAGGGCAGATTGGGCTCTTTAGCCTTGGTAAGGTAACTGGTATAGAAGAAGGAGAAACTCTGAATTCAGAACCTGAGGAGTATTATTTAAAGAATCCATAGCATACTGATGCCCCATTCTTCTGTAATCAGCTTGTCTAGAAAATGTGAAGGGTTCTAAATAACCCTTCACTATAAACAAAATCACCTGTGTAAGCAGTCGAGCAGTTCACATCTTTAACTGAATTGATGGGCACTCACACAGCATCCATGATGTGAGAGCCTTAAAAAAATTGCGGTATCAATATAGATAAGCAATGTATTTTAGAGAAAGTAAAATATTTTGATATAAGTTAATGATGTGATTAAAAGAGTAATGTATAATGTTTCTGTATAAAACTGTTTTTTTTTTATAACTGGATGAATTAATTAAATACCACCACACCATTTATCTTCATGGAAATTTATCATGAGAGTTTAGCTAGTTGAAAGTTTAAATCACAGGGCCTGGAGATCAGAGCATTCTTGATTTGATTATATAACTTAAGATATACATTTATGATTATTTTTGTGGCATGTTGCTGAGTTATATAATGCCGAAGTTAGTTTTTTTTGCAAGCAATTATATGGTTTTAAGTAACTATTTGAACCATAAGCAGGAATCAGGTACTACCACTCCTCAACTAGCAAACCTACACGAGTGAGTTCGAGTCTCATTGGGTGCCCCTTTCATATGGCCTTGTGCCACATCTAAGTAAAATGCTTTGTAAATTACAACAGGTACTACCACTCCAAATCAGAGTGGACTTGAGAGTAATGGCAATGGAATGGTGACTCCACACTCCCCCCAAACTCCAGAACTGAAACCTCATCACTGTATGCAGTTTAGTGTCAAAACCAAGACATTCCATACTAGGCCTGCAAGTGGAGTTTCTGGAAACTTCTATATATACTCACTTTTTCCTCTGGTGTATTTATTTTCTATATGATTAAATATCCTTTCATTCTGAAACCATAAAATCAAATAGGGTTTTCAGGAGAGAAGCCATATTCTAAAGTTGAAAAAAGTAATCACATAAAATTGGTACCAGGATACATAATAGATAAATTTAAATTATTCACTTTTATTTTGTATCTAAAATTAAAACACAAGGGATTTTAAAAGTAGTATATACAGTATATACTGGAGTAATGAATTACTTTGTGTAATGGACAACCTCTAATTTTTTACATATATTGCATGTAATGAATGATTCCTAATTTTTAGCCACAAAAAAGTGTTTTTATTATATATTGCATATAATGAACACCCAAAATTTTTCTTCAAGATCCAAAAACATTCAAACCTACTTCAACAAGGCTAACTTCATTGCTTGGCACTTAAGGTGCCCCG
This sequence comes from Sepioteuthis lessoniana, assembly GCA_963585895.1. Taxonomy (NCBI): domain Eukaryota; kingdom Metazoa; phylum Mollusca; class Cephalopoda; order Myopsida; family Loliginidae; genus Sepioteuthis; species Sepioteuthis lessoniana. The sequence goes on from OY757918.1 coordinate 75,056,502, forward strand.
ATAGGGGAACACTGAAGGGATCAAGCATTTTCTGCATCTGCTGTGCATGAGTCTTGATTCATGCATAGTCTCCAAATTAAAATGATCTTGTGTCAAATCCTGCCCAGTGGGAGGTATGGATGAATATAAAAGTCAATGCAAAACTGTTTATAAAAAACGCTTTCACAAAGGCTTTTATTTAAGATCATAAAGTTTTCATATAACTTTCTTCACTATTCATAAAATTTGTACATATACGCATTGGTGTTATAAATAGTTAACAATTTTTTAAGTAAAAACTTAATCCTGACTAATAGCCTTTGTTAAAGTATTGGATATGCAGAGGACACTTTAAATGGAAGTTGCAACAAGATTAGGCCTAAAAACAAGGTAAATTTCAATGTTTCAAAAATATATCTCATGTAATGAGATATATTTTTTGGATGAAAAATTAGTCTTTAAATGAGTATACATGGTGATTGTTATAATAACATTAACAAGTTGCAAGATTTTTTTGATATATATCATCTTGTTATGACAACTGCACAGAAGTGTCTAAATTTCATATTTCAACAATAGTGCCATTCCTAACTTGTGATATGAAAAAGAAATTCCAGTCTCAATGAGAGGTTATGGTGTCATGGTTTGTTTTTTTTTCATTTTATAGCATATCAAACTTTGAGAGTTATTTAATGACTAAGTCAGCATTGTTGAGAAGCAGTACTGATATTATTTTACCCTTACCTAATAGGAAAAAGGAGATCATTAGTCCAAAAGGAAACCTAATAGAGCAGCTGGAGTTTAAACTCACAACAATATTGCAGTAAAGTACATTTACCACAATGCCACAGAGACTCTAGCCCTTTTGATTTCTAGAAAGAATGTTAAAAGGTACTGCTCTTGAAAAAGGAGCAATATGGTTGAAATCAAGAGATCACAAATATTTGGGTAATATTAGGGTCAGTCAAAAGTTTTGCAATAAATGGGCTGCTCCTAATGCTTTTGTTGTGGTTATGAAGGTGACAAACCACACTGGACAGTGAAATCCCAAGCTTATCTGACATTTTCCAAAAGCTACTCGCCGAATTTTCCTTTATGGCTTGAAGCTTGGCCTTGGGATCTATGGTTTTAGGCCTACCTGACCTTGTAAGATTATCAAGGATCTTGCAACCAGAGCAAAATTTCTTGAGCCATCTGGTTATTGTACTGTGATGAACTGCACCTGCATCTTTCACACAAATTTTTTTAGTTCCTTCTGTGGCCAAGTTCAAACTCATAAAGCATAAGTTCCTGAATTAGACAAAATTTCACATTCATCTATGTGGGTTTTAAATCATACAAGGAGTAAAGCAATGAAAAATATATCAGCACATCAACTACCACAATATTACCAACCAGAGCAGGTACGTTCCATGGCTTGAACTGCTTCAGTCATGTGATATATGCAACATATACTTTATAATTGTTATATTTAAAATCTTACTTTTAAAAATTGGTTATTCAGTTTATGCATGAAATATAAATTTGGGCAGATATTTTCAAGCCTTTTAATTTCACAGGAAAAAATACGAAAAAAAACATTCAAGCATTGATATTATATTAAGTGAAATACAAAAAATGTAATGGAATTTTGTGCTTTGATTTTAAATTTCAAAATAAAATTTTTCATTAAAACTGATGCAAAAAAATGCAACGAGGAAATACATAAAATTCATTAAGATAAAAAAAGTGAAATTATTTTTGTTCTAAGAAATTATACAAAAATAATCATTGATACACAGACTTTACAGAATATTTATTGAGTGAAAATTTAAATCAATTTTTTACATGATCATACATCTTTGAAAAGAGTTATTTCCCTTGCATTAATGTTGAAACCTAAAAATGATTCTTGTCCACTGAGAAAATTTCATTCTTTCAAAATGTTTTATCTCATATATAAAGATCGATCAAATATCATTCCTTTACTGACTTTATATGCTATCATTAGATATGAATTAAAGGAATTTAGGGGGATAGAAATATATGAGAAATATTATTTTAAAAAGGCTTCATATTTTGGAAAGTGTAAATTGTATCTCAGGGTTTCTCAACATTTTCAGCTCAAAGACTACAAAGATTAATTCAGGAGGGAATAAGGCTGTAAACTTAATAGGAGAAAAAAAACCCAGCTGAATTCACAAGTCAATAATCATAATTTATCAATGTGACTTTTGATGTTTGCAATCACAAAACAATTTCCTATCAAGGTTAAATGAAGAGGTTGACAGGAACACATCAAACTAGTGATGATGGTCGCAAACACAGTGTACTTTTGGCATGCTTCATTTTGGAGAAAAATTGTTCACAGTGGCATGTAGTACTAAACAGGCTCACTAGATGCTGGGTGCAGAGAATAAAGTTGGCAAATTGTCCTAATAGAAGCACCTTGTTCTTATTGAAATCAAGGATGTGGAAAAGAAGAAATTTAGATTTTAAACCTTCTGAATACTGAAGATCAATGAGTTGCATAAAAAGGTAATAAGAAAATTTTGAAAGTTTGATGTGCAGCCATATGTATAGGCCTTGAGGGTTATGTGTGACCTGCAGACTCCTGTTATAACTAATTAAGGGTTTAAAAGCTAATACCTCTGTCCCATTATAGTTGTTACATTTAGTGTATGAAATATATACGCAAAAGTAACACCTGTTATAAGATAAAGGTTGAATGACATATTTATAAGATTTTAAAATTTGAATGAAATCATATTTATAATGCTGCTCTATCAGCTTGAATCACTTTTGGTTAGTTGATTCATTTAACTCTTAAATGAACACAGCTTGGGTAATTCCACTGAAAATGATTGTAAGGTGAAATAAATAATTATCTCCCTTTGAGAATGGGTGTATCCAATACGTACCTTGTGGAATGTCACATGACAGTATCAGAAAACTATTCTCAACCTTTTTTGCTTTTGTTCTTTTTTTGAACAGTAGAGACATTGTCTCCTGTCCTGCCATTGAACAGTAAAGCCAATACTTTTGTATTACCATTTTACAGCCCATCTTCAAGTAAGCTTTTTTTCCATTTTTTTTTTTTTACCCTCTTCTACATTCTGCTAGTTCAAAGAACAATATTTGCATGTTTCTTGCTGTTAAGACACATTTGTATATTCTCTTCAATACTACTTGTATGTATAAGTAAAGTAAGTAAAGTTGGCGACCATAGTCGTGGGTGACCCAAAGGCTCCCTTTTTCGATAGCTACTACACCAATGTGTGGGGGAGGGCACTACTCCTTTCCCTGGATTGCTTCACTTTACCCTTGATCTGTACCTTATAATGCTGAGTGTCAAGCAAGGAAGCATCAAGTACCATTTTTTGAGTCTTTGGTATGACTCGACCTGGGATTGAACCCAGGTCTCCCAGGCCATTGGCAAACACTATTATGTATATATTAAATGTTTCTGTATGTGTAAATGAGCCTATCTTGTCTTTCCTTCCACTTAATCACAATTACCATATTAGGGATATACTGATGTTAATATGGGTTCTTGTTGGGTGAGGACTTGACTAAATATCTTTTCTATCAACCAAATAGCCTCGAAAATGTCCTCAGAAAAGTTCATAGGCTGACCAAGATACTCTCGGGGAATGTGACCAAATGAGGTTCATTTTTCTACATAGTTTCCTTTGAAGTCCACTCAGTTCTTTCATTGATGTTGCCGTGCTTGGATCCCATCAGTCAAAAAAATCATCAACAGCTATGATGTCATCATAAGAACTTTTCAGCCCACTTTCATATTAGTATCCTTATCATGGTTGTTATTATCGCCACAACATTTCAAATGTTGTACCCTCCAGCCTTCTTCAGGTGTCTCTTGTAGTTGGTAAATTTCTGGGAATTTTAAACTGAAACCTTTTTTCAATCCATGGAAATGAATTGTTCTCACTTTAAATATCATTTCACTTTTTCTTAAATCAGTTGAGGAGAGTTTCTATAGTGTAATGGCTCAAGTGCTGGACAATGAGAATGTGAATTCAAACTCCAGTTGTGCTATTACATTCATTTTCAGATTAATACTCTTGAGAAAAGTATGAATCTTCTTATCTCCTTTGTTGTGGGTTAAATAGTACCACTACTGTTCTTCTACAAGGATAGCTTTGGCATTATATAACCCATGAGGGTTGATATTCCATTAAAAAAAAGAGAAAGAATCAGTTCATACTTGAATGTCACTTGTCTGTTTCTTCCATTGAATCAGAATATATAAGTTTTATACATTACCTAACGCACCGATTGAACCCAAAACCACAAATTAATAAGACACACTTTAATCAATTCTTCAACTTGACTATGTATTCTATTAGACTATGTGTTTCTAAAATAATGTGGTTTCAGTAATTTGGAGCTTTAAACCTAATGCAACTACCATAAATTCATAAAAGAAATGAACTTTTTTGATGAAAAAGTAAAAAAAAGTTGTATGCTAAAATTGTATACTGCAGTTTGAGTAGATATATGAATAAAATATTTAATATTCCATTAGAAGAAAAATTGGTGAAAATCAAAAATTGTTTGAGTATTTTTTTATAATGTGGCGTATTTATTTTATTCTCTTGAGACTTCAGATAAGAATTCGGAAAAATTGTTTAATGTTAAGAAAGAATACTTTTTGGATTAAAAAGTAAAAATATTAGTGTTTGAATAAATATATGAATCATATATACAAAAGAATGAAAGAAAAATTTGAAAAGGAAATCAAAATTTGGGTGTGTATTTATTTATAATGTTTTGCTGTCCATGAGCTTTATCAAATGATGATTTGGAAAAAAATTTCATTTTTGGAAAGAATACAAGGAAACACTAAAACTGTCAATGAGATTGCCATGGTAGCATAATTAAGAATGCCAATGAAACCATAAAATGTAGGAATGGAAAACATTTGAAATTGCGCTTATGACCAGTACATGAATTAATAGGTTTTAAAATATCACTGTTTTATGTAAATTAAAATCTTTTTCATAATGAATTATAACTAAATAGTTAATTAGAATTAGTGTATGTTGGGGATAAATTATTCTAATCTATGTTAAATGGTTATGTAACACAGTTTTAGTATTCCCCAGTTACCTTTCCTAAAATCAAAAATTTTTCTAAATCATCTTCTGATGAAGCCCACAAAGAGTGAAATACTCCACAAAATTTTGATTTTCATCTCATATTTTTTCATCTATAAAAGGAAATACTCAAGTAATAGGGCAGTCAATAATATTACACAATACAAATCATTATTTTTTTGTATATGTTTACTTTCTATAATGTTTACTGTCTTCTATTTTTGTTTCCACTTTATACAATAGTTAATGATTACTGTAATTATTTGAATATAACACAAACTTTTTTCCACATTTACAAGCCTAAAAGGTATTTGTGTATATCATGCACAAGAACTAAATATCAACTTTCTATCTGGCCACATGCATCACCATATTCAGGACAGTATGACCAAACTTAAGTTATATCTGATCTAAACTACCTGATGTGTAACAAACACTTCTATTTTATACCACTACAGAGAAATAACCACTGGAATGTGTGTTTGTTTATAATTTTGTTTCTCCCAGAGTGAGCCTATTTTTTGCCTGTTGCATATTTGTGTGAACATATCCACGTATACACTCTAAATACAGCTTATATGTTTTGTTTCTCCCTGAGTGAGCCTATTTTTTGCCTGTTGCATATTTGTGTGAACATATCCATGTGTACATTCTAAATACAGCTTATATGTTTTGTTTCAAAACATAAGTAAACTGTATGAATTTTTATTTTTAGTCTATATCAACTGGATGAAAAGTTAAACAAATGTTAAGTTTAGCTGCTACAACTTCTAAAATGTCAGTGCATATTATATACAATATGCATTGTTCTTTTTTCAGAATTTCTTAGCCCAAATTTTGGTGGGGTATACATGAATGTGTTTTATATATTAATAATTACAGTAATCATCAAATGTCAAAGAGAGAAAAATGAAATTTTCAAAAAATAGAAAAATTAATGACAATTTCAGCAAAAGTAAGAACAAATAGATTCTTAAACTCACACCTGCTTATCTTTGGGATCCTCCCTTTCTATAAAAGTAACTTATTGATTAACAGCACTTAGAGAAATAAAGAATATAGCTGTATGGCTACATGTGAGTGAATCCTCCTGCTTGGACTTTGTAGCAAAAATATTTTACTTTTAAATAGAATATTAGAAATTGCAATTATATTAAAATTTTAACTATATAAGTAAAACAAGAAATTATAGTTTGTGTTTATTTCCATGAATTATTATTTTCATCTGAAAGAAAATTATAATTAAATTTATAAAAGTTTAATTCATTAAAATTTGTTATTAAAAGTTATATTGATTAATATAAACAGTCATATTAATGGTTATATATCAAACACAAAGCAAAAAAAAAGTAAACAAATAGATAGAAAATAGTTTTGTGTCTGGTTTATAATGTGTTGTGGAGGTAAACCTGTATCTCCTGTTGTATTAGAATGTGTGATTCCAATGTATATATATATATAGTTAATAAATTAAGATTGGTGGACTGGATTTTGATAGAAACCGTTTATCGAATACAACCTGATTGCTGTTCTGTGTTTGATTTATTAGCACCAAGAAAACTACTTATTTTCTTGTTTAATAAAATACACATTATAACAAATTGGTGACAAGGATGAGATAGGAGGAAAAGCTGAAAATGATGCTTTCATTAAAAAGATTAAAATGCAAGTGAGGTTAAAGGAAAGAAATAAAAACACAAAAAGTATATCAGCCTTTTCAATATATGATGATGTTTTACTATACACAGGTTGGGTAGTAATGCCTCTGGTACTTCAAAAGAAAATCCTGAAGGAGTTTCATCTTAGGCATCCAGGAATTTTGTGGATGAAGAGCTTGATATTAAGTTATACTTATTGGCCTGGAATGGATGAAGATATCAAAAGGGTAGTGAAAACCTGAAGAGGTAGCACAGTGGCATTGAAGGCACCATCGATAAGATACAAACCATGGCCCCAAATGGACATTCCCTGGTCTAGAATAAATATAGTCTATGCTGGACCTCTAAATGGATTTTATTATCTGGTAGGGGTGGACAGTTACATAAAATGGTCTGAAATCTTTAAGTGTCAGAGACCCACTGCAACTACCACAATCCATGCATTAAAAGAGTTGTTTTCTCATTTTGGTGTGCCAGAAAAACTTGTTAGTGATCCTATTTACCAACCCCTCCGCTCGGGCAGGATATGACACAAGGTCAATTTTTAAGCGGAGTTTAACAGGTTTGAATTCAGAGTTTTCCTTCTCCTAGACTAGTTGCCTCACCAAGTCTGAAGAACCTAGTCTGTCCTACTATTTACCCATAGCTGGAGAGAGAATAATTGGATTCATACCTTTCCCAAGGGTATTAGTGCTATGTGAAATGCAGTCTCGTCCAGGATTTGAACTCGTGTCACCGTGTCCAATTCCTATGACAATAACCATAACTCCACGTGCACCTCATGCACCTTGTTAGTGATAACGGAACCCAGTTCATGGGAAGTGAATTTAGAAATATTTGTAGATCATTGTCAGTTGAACATGTTACTACCCTTCCATACCATCCAAGGTCAAATGGACAAGCTGAGAGGTTTGTCGATACATCTAAAAGGCCATTAAAGAAAGATAATAGCTAAGATACAGAAGAAAGTAGCATTCAACAATTTCTGAGTGTATGTAGAATTACGCCCAATCCAAACAGAATTTTGGGTAAATCACCTGCTGAATTAGTGTTTTCCTGGAAAATTTGTTCTGTGTTTGACAGACTTCTGCCAGTTCAGAAAAAGAAAAAATTTACTCAAATAACAAAAATTTTAAAAACAAAATATACTCCAAAGTATTTCAGGCCTGGAGACAAGGTGCTTTTTAAAATGTATTGTGGTGCAAAGGAATTTTGGGAAGAGGGTGTAATAAGTAAAAGTGTTGGAGGGATGATGTATATGAAAAAGAGTAAGAAATATGAATACCAAAGACATATAAATTAGTTGAGACCCAGATACAGTGAGAATGTCATTGAAGAACAGGAAGTTTCCAACGGAGGTACTTTATGAAGTGTTTGATATACCTGCTCTACCAATTCCTATATTTGAAAGGTGAACCAGCCAAAGAAAAAGGAAGAGAGTGGATCCTTTTAGTCCAGATCCTAAAATGAAAAGATATTAACTAATTTCAGAGAGAAATTTAGCTCAGGAGGAGTTGTTATGGAGGTAAACTTGTATCTCCTATTGTATTAAAATGTGTTATTCCAATGTATATATACAGTTAATAAATTAAGATCAGTGGACCAGATTTTGCCGGACCCTATTTATTAAATACAACCTGACTGCTGTTCTGTGTTTGATTTATTAGCAGCAAGAAAACTACTTCTTATTTTCTTGTTTAATGCAGTATTTACATTACGTTATAATGTGTATTTCATTAAACAAGAAAATAAAAAGTAGTTTTAATACACATTATAACGTAATGTAAATACTGCATTATAATCTTTTTTTTCTTTTTTTTTCTACTTATACATGAAAAATGCTACTTACAAAAGCATTCATTTTTAAGTTTTTTCTTTAAATTATCAATGACAGAAATGGTTTAAAAATATACTGCTTTCTGAGCTTTAAGATATTACATTCTCTTTAACAGCTGAAAAGGTTTACTCTCTCTCTCTCTCTCTCTCTCTCTCTCGTTATTGTTAGAGAATTTTTATTGGAAATCATTACATCCGAGAAAATGTTATGTTTGCATGAAATAACTACTCAGAGCTGTAATTAAAAAAAAACAAAATAGCAACAGTTATCTTTCCTTGCACTAAAAAAATCATCAGTATTTTAGATTGTTAAACGGAAAAGGCACACCAATCACATTGAAATACACAAAAGAATTCAATAAACATAGGAAATTTTTGTAACTTGCATATCATAACAAAGGAAAAAGCTAAAGTTTCCAGTATTTTCTCCATAAATCTAATTCGTTTAAAGACTCTTTTTAGTGTAGAGTATATATTGACATAAATTAGAAACTATCAAATTTTATTATTAAACTTATGAAGAAATATGATATTACCTGAGACAAATCGCTTTTATCAGTTTTATTTAATGTTAATTAACACTGCTTTTACAAGCAGTGTTGATAACATATCTGATCAAAAGGAGAGAAAAATTGTAAAAAAAAATTTTTTTAGTTAATAATTTTCAACAGAAATGATATTTAGTGATATTCGGAAATTAATGGAACTAATTTTAAAACTAATAACAGGAGTAATGATAATTCGAGTGATTCAATCTGAATAATTTCTGGTTAATCTTGCCTGATGAATTTTTTAGAAAGGGTTCATCAATTTTTTGTTTTTTGTTTTTTCATTTCTTTGATTTTTCAAATATTTCAATCTTAATATATTCCTATCTAATTCTTCCTAAAATTCAATGAATTCTTAAATCCCTTAATTTCCATAGTTTATTTCATTCATAGTCTTCATTCAGGATCATGAAATTGTCATAATTGTAATATTCTGTGTGTAATGAATAGACATCTGGTATCAGGTAGTGTAAGTGCGTTGAACTGTTTGAAAACCGACTACATGACATATGACAATAATCAATGACAAAACCCATAGCCAGAGTGAAAACTGATGAATTCAAGCCTTTTTTGTGATAACGCTTTTTTGAAAGGTATGAATCCATCTGTTCTTCCTCTAACTATGGGTAAATAGTAGGACAGACAGGGTTCTTTAGCCTTAGTAAGGCAATCAATCTACAAGAAAAATTCTGAATTCAAACCAGTTGTACTCTCACTTAAAAAATTGACCTTTGCATCCCTCTTAACTATGGTCACCAACTTTACTTACTTACATTTTCATATATATATATATATATATATATATATATATATATATATATCCACATATACTGATATGTAATCGCTCTTTTCAAAAAATGAACACTCCAGGCAGCCAAAAATGTATATGTAAGAAGATACAAGTATATGCAAAAAATTCCTTTATTTATGCCAAGAATGACAATAGCTTTGGGTTAAGTTGTCTGACTGATGTAAAATCACCCAGGTTTTGATCCCAGCTTGAAGCATCTCACCGGTCTTGCCACACTAAAGAGCTGTAATACAATGAAACAGTCTGTCTGTGGATGACAATATATATAGACCCCACCCCATGGATTGAGCTCTCTTCTGGGGGATTGCCAGCTGCCGCATACACTGATATGCAATAGCTCTTCTTAAGAATTGAGCACTTCAGGTAGCTGATAATATATATGTAAAGAAATATGTTAAAAATTCCTTCATTTCTGCTGGGAATGATGATGACCCTGGGGTAAGATGTCTGACTGATGTAAAGTCAGCTGGGTTTCAATCCCAGCTTGAAGCATCTCACCTGTCTAGCCACACTGAAGAGTTATGATACAACAAAACAGTTTGTGGATGACAATATATATATATATATATTGATAGATAGATAGATAGATAGATAGATAGATCAAGGTTTCAATACCATAGACACAGTGTTATTGACATTTGGTAACTGTAAGTTTCTCACCTATATAATCATCAGACCAAAAGGTTTACTATTTCACTTTTGGTCAGATTATCGTATAGGCAAAAACTGACAGTCATCAAGTGTCATTCACTGTGTCTATGCTATCTAAATCTAAATATACTCTATCACTGATATTTAGCATGCTTTATTTATAAATATAACAAACTATATAACTATATTATTAATGTGTGAATGTGTGTGTGTGTGTGTGTGTGTGTGTGTGTGTGTGTGTGTGTGTGTGTGTGTGTGTGTGTGTGTGTGTGTGTGTGTGTGTGTTTTAGGTATAACCTTTATGGGTTATTTAGTACCAAAGCTATTCTTGATACTATTTAGCCCCTAGCTAGGGTGGGGATAAGGGAGTTCATACCTTTCCCAAGGGTACTGGTCTGAAAGTGAATATAATAATGCAATTGGAGCATTAAATAGCCAGTAAATTATAACTGACACAAACCATTCTAATGATATATCAACCTTCGTAGATTATATAAAGCCAAAGCAATTCTTGTTCAAGAACTGGAGTGGTAATATTCAACCTATACCTGGGGATAAGAGAGTTCATATCTTTCCCAAGAGAATTAGTCCAAGAGTGAACATAATATTGTGACTGGAGTTCAAACTCACTTATTTCGCTGTTGCAGTCCAGCATGTTAGCCACTATGCCATGAGAACTCCCATCTCCAGTGCACCATAAGGACTTTCCCTCATTAAGGAACAAGTGAAATAGATACATAGCTTTTCTGTATTTTACTTCTAGATCATTCTATTTTCCTCAAAACTTAATTTTTAGTATTACATGTAATTCTGTTTTGATAGACTATTCTATTTACTTGGTATTAAAAAAGCTTTCTCTTTTTTCACCACTTCATGACAATGTTGTATTATTGTTTTAAAATTCCTTATCAGCATCCTTTACATATGTTTTATGAAATATATACTCTTTTGTTTGTCTAGAAAAATGTGCTTCTTTATTGTCATTAAATGTAGTTGTTTAAACATTTATGGTTATTATGTTGTCATATTACAATAAATTTTCAACCTTCAGTTACTGATATTACAAATTGGATGCATACATTCATATGACCAAGAATTAACAGCAGACGACCACATCATTGACAACCTTTAATAGGACAGATGGTACAATATCATTATCTCCCTGACAGAAACACACTTTACTATCATGCACAACAGGGTATGGGTATTTTAACTCTAAACAGCAATAATAGAAATTGCTTCGCTCAACTTTTAGCTACTATCAGTCATGACATATTTTATGGCAAAACAGAACATAAATAAGAGGAACTTGGTCTTGAAGATTCCAGCACCTCCCCATTGAACTAAAAGGAGAAGGTTGTGGATTTTTCCAACACAGTTGTAGTACTGGCTGCAGGGATACTGCAGTTTTTACTCACATATATGCATATAAGTCTCCATATTAAACCAAACTTTAATCATTTTTGTTCTTTTTGAGAAGGCAAAAAAATAAAATATATTATGATTATGAAGAAAAAAATCACCTCATATATTTAAATGAAAAACATGATTTGAAATATTATAATCATAAATTAGAGTGAGATTAAAAGAAGGATTAAAAAAAGATTAATTGATATTTTGACTTAATCCTCAAGTAATCAATAAAATAAATACTTGTACTTTTCTTAATAAAAAATGTTTTAATATCCTTTAATATAGTAACATGAATTTATTTATTCATTTAAATATATTTTTAATTGCAGTTTTTGAAAATTTTAGTTTTGGAAATGTTCTTTTGGAGAAGAGTGGATTTACCATTTGCTATATCAAGACTAAAGTGCCTAGTCTGCCCTATCCAAAGCTCAGTCTGTCCTATTTTTTACCCATAACTAAGGACGGGGGAGATGGATTTATACCTTTTCTAAGGGTATTAGACTTACTTTTGAAGAAGTAATTTGAAGTTGGACAATACTTTCGATAGTAACGGTGAATTATCTCCCCTTAATTGGCAAACGCAGTTTTCCAAGCACCCATATAAAATGTAAATTAATTTGATCTTTTAAATAAATTTTCATTTTTATTATTGGTTATTTTTTAAAACTGTTCCCACTGCCTAATTAATTATTCAAGGGCCATTTAACGATTCCTGCTTGTAAAAAATACATTAAAAAAAAAGAAAATCCTTTTAACCAACATCATTATCCTTAGGCAGCAATCAGTTTTGATCTTTTTTGTGATATCGGTAATAATTAAGTTACCCGCACCCCCAAAAGAAAACCTTCATTTCTGAGATCTTAGTAGGAAAACAAAAGGGCTTGTTCTGATTTTAATGATATATCAACCTTCGTGGGTAATTTAAAGCCAAAATAATTCTTGTAGAACAGTAGTGGTAGTATTTAACACATAGCTGAGAGGATAAGGTGGTTTTACCTTTCTCAAGATATTAGTCCGAAAGAAAACGTAAAAGCATGACTAGAATTCGAACTCTTGCGACGATTTGCAATGTTATACTTTAACCATTACACCACGGTGATACCGAGTTATTGAAAATAAATGTTTTCATACCATGACATTTTCAGAGTTAAAAAAAAACAACAAATTGATAGTATTTTCGAAATTAATTTCTCCACATTGAAAAACCTTATCAATTGCTTTTAATGTGAGGTATTTGAAGGTGCCTCATGTAGTGTAATAATTAGGGAGCTAGGCTAGCAGCAGACGATTAATAGTGAGTTCGATTCTCACTGAGTGTCTCATACTTCTGTCCTAGAGTCGCAATTAAACTAAGCTTTAAAAAAAAAACTATACTATACAAAGACTGCTGACTGAATGTATCATTTTTTTTTTAAATAGTCAATTTAATTACAAATCAACTTCATCTCTTTAGCGATGATGAAATGAGTATTATTGTTTAGCGAGGGGGAACCATTTTGTAGCCAGAGTTTTTGTTGTTGGTAGCGAGGAATGGTGGTAACGTATGTGTGTTTACGTTGAAGTGTTTCCTCGCTTAGCGTGTTGTTGGATATATAAAGGGTGGTTGAAGATGAATTAAGATGGCGAAGGTCGAAAGGTGTTTTTAGAAATAGGGTTTTTATTGCAGCATGGAATATGGTTTGCTTTTGGTGCTGCAAGACTCGTGAAGTTTAGGCTTGTTAGTGTTGGAGACGAAATGGCGTACCGAGATGTTGAGAAAGCAGCGTGTGTTGTCGGACGTGTGAGGGATTGTGTTTAGAGTCACCGTGTAGTTTTGTATCTGGAGGAGAGTCTGCGTTGTCTCCATGTGGTCCAGCGGTGAAATGGGAGCTTGTGTCGAGAGCGGGCTTACGCTCGGATCGACATAGCCACTTTTTGGGATGACACAAAGTTGGGCCTGTGCGAGGCATGTTGTATGTTTCCAATTTATGTTCAACTGGGATTCCACGTCGGAAATCCATAAATTAGATGGTTCCCTCGTTGAGTGTCCATGTTGTTGCTGCTGGTGTTAGAGCCACAGTGAGATATCTACACTGGGCTGCTTGTCTAACTAAAAATCATCGCTAAGTAGGGACGGCCAGAAGAACGTCTGTTCTGGTCGCCGTCTCAAGCCAAAGAGAGTGGGTTTGGCCGCTCACCCGTTTTGCAAGCCGGAAATGAAGGTCCGGGCTGAATAGGATAAGTCATCCTGATTGGGTGAAATTATGTGTTGAAAAAAATTGAGCGCCAAACCAAAATACGAGATTTTCCTCTTCTCTACATCTCTTTTCAAAATAGTTCTTTTGAGAAATCTATGGGACATAGAATATTTGTTGTTGGTTATTATTTGTTTTGTTTCGTAGGGCGTTGGTATGGCTTTTGGTTTAGCCTATCTGACTCCATTGTACTTCTTTTTACTCCATTTAACTTGTTGGCTTCTTTGTCTGTGGAGGCTGCAAAAGAATTGCGGAAGGAAGGAAGGAAGGAAAGAAGGAAAGAGACGAAGATACCTTTTAAATTTCAACTATATTTTAGGGTTTTAATGACTATTCTGTAGTGAGGAAAGTCTTTCTGAACCAGTAGAAATATGTCACGTTTCCCAGGCAATGCGTTGAAATGTATTTCTCTTTTCTTTAGGCATGCACCGCTCCAACTTCTCGTCAGGGGCTTCTGGGAGCCGCTACCATTTTTGAATTTATTTTATTTTTATTTTTTAATATTTATTCTTATTTTCATTAATCTCCTCAAAGCACTCACCAATGAATATGTTGTTTCCACGCCTATAAACAGTGCTAGAAGTTTTCAACCGACTCGTCAGGAATCTTTGTATATTCTCAAAAGTTTTTACGCCGTAACCATAGAGTAGGTTTTTGACTTAGATGAGAGGAATTAAGGTTATGTTACTATAGGAATATTCTTTTTGATCAAAATCCGTTAACAGAGACAGTATCTAGAAAGTACAGAGACAGATTTTTCAAGTTGGCAACTCTGATTTAAAAAGCAGCTAATCAATATTAATTCATCATCAATGATTCTCACTGTCAAACGTCAGTCAGATTTAACGAGTCCTTACTTTTGTTGCATTTTCCTCAGTTAGTGAAGTGGCCGGTCAACCAGAACGAGGTTAATCTTCAACAGTTACAAGACCATCTATATAAATGTCTCGTGCAACCTAAAAACCAGAGCCCAAAAGAGAACCTGAGCTTGATAAGTGTGTTTGAACTTGTTAAATATTTATGTGGTATTATTTTGAAGTTTGACATAGAATTTGATATTGTTTACCATTTTAGTGACACTTAAACCAAATACACTTGTAATAAACCAAGATTATTCAACCTAATGTAAATTCTTAGAGGCAGACATCAACTGAATGTTTTCATATGCGTTTAAGGTCAACATTGATCAACTGATTTTTAATAAGGGTTGTAGGCCTGAAAAAATTTATCTACTTACTTTCTAGACCAACACCGTAATTTATTCTTAGAGGGAATTTAAAGTCAACAATTAGATTATTGTTAGTGCTAAATAAGTATTTCTTAATCAAATCGAATATTTTGTTGATCTTAACTCAAGAGAAACGGTAGAATTAATTTGGAATTCTAGGATTGAATCTTTAAGTTTTACAACAAAATAAAGAATATAAATCCTCTATCTCAAACATTTTTATATTCTGAAATTTTTAAGTTGACTGTAATTTCCTTAGCTTATCTTTCACGAAGGTTGAAAAGCCATTAAACTAAAAAAAAAACAACAAATATTAGTTGTAGCACAAAATCAGAAATATGGGGTCATTCAATGAGAACTGGTTTGATTTTTTTGTGTATCAACTTTTGTGGGTTATTCAATCCCAAAGCTATTCTTTTTGAAGGACAGCAACGATATTATCTAAACCATAGCTAGGGATTAAGAGAGTTCATATCTTTCCCAATGGTATTCGTCTTAAAGTGAGCGTAATGGCCCGACTGCAGTCGGAACTCACTACGATATCGCAGTTGTTGGGGTTGTATGTTATTTTGGTTATTTCAGTAGATGTACGTCCGTAATTTACGGGTATTGCTCTCTTAATTATTCCCACCACAAATACAACACAAAACTTTACAATCGCGTAAAAGAAATGGAATAGAACACAACGAACATTAAACAACAAGCTATTTAATATGCATATAACAAAATATGAAAACAAACAAAATACATGATGTGTAAATGGCCTTTTGGAAAATAAGGTTTGACAAGAAGAAAATAAATTTGTTTAAAGGTGTGTGTATGTTCATGTTAACGGAGTCCGTAAATAACTCGTTCTTACTTACATTAAGTTCATAGCGGGTTTTATGATTGTGGCGACAGCGTGTCGCGTTGATGAAAGAAAGTTTGTCGGGTTTTTCTTTTGAATGAGATTTTCGGCCATCTGAAGAGAGGTCATGAACTTTAGTTGAGGAAGGAAAGGAATTTGTCGGACACAGTATCGGCTACTGCTTTACTGGCTTAGTGGCTTGTCTTCATCTGTGTCTTCGTTTGTGTGTAAGCTGTGTTATTTATATTCTACAGGTGGATCAAAGAATCGTCCTAAAATTTTGGCGCGTAGACATTTATTGACCAATCAGATTTGTATTTTACTAGTTTATTTTCGAACCTAAATATTTTCTGTTAGTTCACTTCCGATCCTATTTTTCTAGAATGTTCTATTCTATGTTTTTAGCTGATTGGTTGAAAAATATAAAAATGTAATTTAAATGCTAATACGGTTTTGATCCTAAATTTCTAGAATGTTCTTAAGTATGTTTTTATTGCTTATTTTAAGACTAGAAAAAATGTGTATCCCATACAGTCCAGCACGTTAACCATTACGCCATTACCCAAAGTGATGAGAATTGAATCTTCTGATAATGGTTTACTAGTCTAACTTATCAACCATTACATCATTGTAAGTATCCAAAACATTAGTTGACATAAACTGCTGTAGATAAAATAAAATTGTTTCATGTACATTTAAGGATAACCAGTAATAAGTAATTAATGCTGCTGTCAATATTGAAATAGAAAATGAGTTTGCTTTTTTGAATAGTAAAAATATGAATTTTTTTTATTCTTTAGTTCTTTTTTGGGGTTCTTCAAACCTCACAGACAAAGTTATAAATTTTAAGGAAGAATAATTTGATAACTGATTTTTTAAAGAAAAGAAAATGAATAAATTAATAAAGCGCTGTTTCTATGAAATTGATGACATGACTTAAATGGGAAAGAGGAGAACAGAAGCTCAAGATGCGTGATGTTTTATCGGGAGCAGAGGTTACCAAACTTTTTTTTAGACAACTGACCACTTCATAGAATCCTTTATCCTCCATCTCTCCCCAGACATATATAATAAATGAATGAATAAATAAATACGTAGACATGCAGTTTAGTTTAGTAGGGATTAAATAAGAAATTTAAAAAAAGCATTAACATGAACAAATAAAGTAAACACGAAATAAAATAAATACAAAAATAACAATCTCCTAGGAAGCCTTTAATAGGAAGCGAAATCGGCATATGCCTAAAAAGTGGGACTTTCTGATGCCAAAGAGAAACTCTTCCACAGTTCCCTTGACACACTTCGACTGAGCGGGCGCATCTTTTTCTCTTGACAGTTGGAACACTCGTGTTTGCTGAGACCAGAGGTTGAAAAATTCGGTTGAAAAAGGGGGTTTATATTTAGAGAAAGATAAAGAAAGAAGAAAAGAAGAAAAACTGTTTTTTCTGCAGACTTAACTATAGCATTCGTCTTGGTAACAGTTCTTTCAGTTCTCTGTAGTTTTGGTGGCTGATCCGTACAGATTCAAAGGCTTGAAGAAGGAGAATTTGGGGTCCCCATGTGCGTAGAGTCTCTCATGGGATGACTGTCTTCGTATGTACCACCACATGGACTCGTAGCCTGTTTCGTCAGCAGTCAAGATTCCGTTTTACATCGTTGGCATCCAGAGTAAAAAGGGATGTTAGTTTGAAGAACACGCGCACATGTGGTGGTACGGCAGATGTGCTGATAGCAGCCCGTGATTGGTTGTTTTTCAGTCAATCGCAGGGCACATAAAAGTGACTCCGTAAATAATTTCCAGTAATACCGACTGAATACAGACATGCATGGTGAACCCTCAAATTCACAATTTGCCAAAAATGATTCCTGAGGCTCTTCTAACGCCTTGACCGAGAGGCAAGGTTATTTCTACTTGTTCAAGAAAACATTCGTCACCATAAAATAGTCGTAAACCCCGAAAATAAAAATTGAGTTTACAAGTATCCGTGTCTCTTTCTTTTCCATCATTTATTCCTTAGCAGTTTCAACAAACAAAAAGAAGATTACAAGTGAATGAGAATAAGAAGGTAGGGGTCAGTTACCAATGTCAGAATTTCCCAACAATAACACAACCAAAAACCATCTTCTACCCCATAGTTTCCATACCCATTGCGATAAAAATTGCATACGAATCTCAACTCTGTAATACAATTATTCTGTATTCTCACTTCTGTATATATCATTCGTGAAATATAGAGACATTTTTACTTGTGTCTTGTTGATTTCCAGCGATCGATATCAACCATTTTGGTGATCTCTGATTTAAAGAGATATGTAGATTGCAAGCATTATCGCAAAGTTAACGAGGATTAAGCGAATCACAGCTTTCTTGAGGCCAGTTTCAATCTCTCCACAATACACATTAATTCAAGCTAAGATTGTTTCTCCACAGACTGACCCAAATGAATTAACCCGTTATAACCCAAATTTTTAATTTTCCGATTTATAATGAAATTATTATAATGAAACAAATAATGGATAGTAAATACATTGAAACATTAATTTAACCTTCATTGGATTATATATAAATATAAATCTTATTAATGCTAAGTATACATTGAATTAATCAAAATGTTGGTATTTAATGAGATTTTCAAATGTATTTTAGGGGTGAGCGCTCGTGACGTAATTGTTAACGTGCTTGACTGCAAGTTCAATGTTCAGTCGCATCATTACGTTCACTTTCGGATTAATACCCTTGTGAAAGGTATGAACCCCATTATCTCTCTACAGTTATAGATTAGATAGTACCACTACTATCCTTTCTACAAGGATGGCTTCAGCACTAAATAACCAATATGATATGCCATTAAACAAAGAAACGAAGCATAGGAAATTTTTTCGTTATTTCAAGACCAAGAATTAAGAAAGCACAAATACATTGTTCTTGGAACAACACTATTCATATTTCTTTATCGTCCTTTTTTCTCTAGCCCAGTCAGCTAGGGGTGAAGAATACGCCGAATGCATCTCAGCAGATGAGTAAGACCTCTCTTCTCCTCAGCAAGTGTCCTAGATATGACACTAGACCATCAGATGGTAAGGCTTCAGTGCTGGAGCTTTGGAGAATGTGGAATACTTGAGGAGGAGGAAGTTATTCTCAAGGTTTTGTCGTGTTCCACAATTAACAATACAAAAAACAAAAGATATAATACAACAACAAGAATGTTAAAATAAATATCTTTTATGACATAAAACAAGCGGGGAAAAGTCAAAACAACGTAGCAATGTTCGTATATGTGTTATATATGTGTGTGTGTGGCTGAGTATTTCATAAATGTTATGCGAATGGAAGTGTGTTTGGCGCGAATATATCGGTGTTCGCCGTCAAGACAAAAGGGAAAAAGTGACCCATTCGTACTTACAAATATACGTGTGTGCGTATGCACGTGGGGAAAATAAAAATATATAGTAGCAGAATATGTGTCTGTCCGCTGACTGAACGTGTGTATATGTACGTACGAAGCGATATTGAAGTCCATGGGAAATTTAGTAATTTGAATGATGGTAAGGATGCGAACTTCGTGTTTTTGCTGGCTGTAAGTTCTCCCATTTTTAGCTGTTTTGTTTCTGTTAAGATGTCTCGGTTGTGGCGGGCTGGGAGTGCTGAGAATGTCGAAGGCCGTGAGAGCGAGTGAGAGAGTGAGACAAAAGCGTTGCTGTCGAAAACGTGAAATATATAGGTTTCCTACTCACATGATTCATTTTTGTGCGAGACAAATTTCCTTTGGGATTCCAAACGTGCGGACTAAGTTGAAAATATAGGCACGTGACTACTTTGTCCAACCAGGTTCCCGAAACCACTGATTTTATTTTGGCAGCTGACTATTTTTGTTTCGGGAACAAGTTTTCTACAAGTGAGTTTTGGGTCCCATTTTTCCAGAAATTTTCACTCCACGTGCTCTTCACTGACTAGTTTAAAATTATAGGAGTGTAAATCTAATATACTCCTTCATTGCCATTACTCCTAGGTCCACTCTACCCAAAGTGGTAGTCCCTATTAGGGTCCCATCTATAGGTTAAATAGAAATATTTAATCCTTTTCTACACTTGAAACCATTTAACTGTGTGCAAACAAACGAACGATGTTAAATTGAATTGTTACCACTTCATATAAATACTTGAAACAATTAAACTGTGAGAAAACGAATGAATAATGTTAAATACAATTATTAGTGTTAAATAGTAATACTTAAAACCATTTAACCGTGTATAAAGAAATCAACGCTGGCTCGTTTAAAAATGATATTATCTATATAGTATTTCGTTTACAAATCATATATATGTATAAATAAAGTAAAGTTGGCGACTGCAGTCGAGAGCGACTAGAAGGCTCTCTTTTCAATAGCTACTACACCGAGGTGTAAGGGAAGACGCCACTCTTTTCCCTGCTATGCTCCACTTTACCCTTGATCCATATCTTATAATGCTGAGTGTTAAGCAAGGAGGGATCAAGTACCATTTTTTGAGTCTTTCGTACGACTCGACCAGGGATTGACCTCTGCTCTCCCCGGCCATTGGCAAACACTCTAACCATTATATATATAAGCAGGATTCAGCATTAAATAACCAGTAAGGTTAATGTGCTGTAAAAAATCAAGCTAAACCAATCAATTAACCAACCAACTTATCTTTTTTCTCTTTAAAACTAAATTCTGATTTGAAAAAAAAAGGCTCTGTTCGAAAATCAATCTCTTTTAGACTTACTCATAATTTTCTTAACGATTTCTTTTTAAAAAGTTAAATGAAAGTCATCAATGCAAAAAAATAAAAGGAAAATAAAAAAAGTAAAAATAAAAAATGCTTTCATATTTCATTGTGGTAAATTAAATGATTTCATTTATTTATTAAAATAATTTCCGAAGTTTGCTATATTTTCAATAACAAATTTATTTGCTTAAACTTTATGATTTTGTTTGTTCACTGTTCAGGTACTAACTGTCCGAAACGCAGAAAAGGCTAGATCAGAACATGATAGCACCTTTCATTTGGACCATCTTTTTAGACAAATACTCAAGTAGAGTAATTATTCACCATTTCCCCTCTTAGTCGGATAAATATCCTTCAATTACAAATTGGAATGGAAATTGCTTTATTCTGTAAGTTAGAGCATTTTAAGTGTATTGTTTTAATAAAAAAAAAAATCCTTCTATGATGTATCGTTTTCGCTAGGTTACTTAAATAAGAATTTTAATAAAGATGTTTTCAAGTTTCTTGAAAAATATGCAGTTTTTAATAAAAATAGAATGAATATCTAAAAAGGAAAAGGCAAAAGGTTTAACGCAATTGTCACCACAATTAAATTTGTCAAACAAAATCGTTATTTGTAAAACAAAAAAGAAAGAAAGAAAGAAAGAAAGAAAGAAAAAAGAAGAAAAAAAAAGAAAGACAAATAATGACAATTCTTTCATTCTAGAAAGTTTTGTTGAAGAACCTTTAAACCTTTGGGGTTATTTTGGGACATGAGTGATTATGGCCATCAGGAAAGTTATAGGAAGAAAATGAATTTTAGTGTTTAGCTAGAAAAAAAAATCATAACAAAAAAGCAAACAAGCAAAAAACCTCTTTCATTTGATTTAGATATTAAAAATCTTTTAGTAAAATAATTTTGACGGCGTTTTAAAACCCTATCTCTTAAAAAAAAAGTGACAATACGGTTTACTGACAACATATTGTGTCATTATATAATGTTTGCAAAAAACTCAAGTTTTTAATATCTTTACAAAGCAACTAAGATAGAAAAAAATGTACTCAGAAAACAAAGTAAACAAACAAACAAACAAAAAACACTATGTCCGTCTAGTCATGTATTATTGCCAATAATAAATTATATTGGCAATACTACACATCGTGCATGTTAATTTAAAATTACTTAAATCTCATGACATTACATGTTAAAATTGTGCTTATTTTCCATGTGTGCGTTGGTATGTTATATCAAAGAAATGAAAATCTTTTCTAGGAAAAGTCACGGTAAAAAGTCACATTCAAGTAATGTGGTCTCACGTTGATCAACGCACAGATTGCTTATGACATTAAGGTCAAGTCATGCTGAAATTATTGGTTTCCGCTAGATCACCATGAGCCTGTTCAATACTTAGATGGGTGAGTACTTAAGAAATACTAAGTACTGTAAGCAACCTTGAAGCCTATGTGACAGACTAATCAATGCTCAAATGAAATAGTCATTTACTAAGCTTAGCTTAGTTGTGGTACAAGGCCAGAAGGATGGGGTACCCAATGAGAATCGAAATCACTAACAATGGTCTACTCATCTAGTTTGCTAACTAGACTAAGTTCATAACTTTAAATTGAATAATACACAAGTTGGTTATTTGGTTATATATTTTTATGATAGTAAAATAAAGTATAGAAAATAAGTAATATATGATGTTCACTCAGTGTTCATAAAGATTTTTCTTTTATTTTCAACTTTTTAAGCAACATATTAATTATTCAATAACTTTTCTAATAAGCATTTTTATTTACACTTTTTCCTTCGTTTAAAGTTTCTTAGGGCGAGCTCTTTTCTCAAAATATTTTAAATGAGACGCATTTTCCCCCATAAAACAAAGTAAAACAAAATATATTTATATTTTTTCTTTTAACAGCTTTAGTTTTTAAAATCTTTAAAAAAAAATTATATTTTGACATATGTTATGTCTTCAAAAAAAAAAAAAAAGTCCTTAATCAACAAATTTAAATGAGCTATATTTGAAAAATCGACCGGCAGGTTTATTTTCCCGCTCATTTACAGTTGTGTAAATTAAAGTTATCTTGGTCTATACGTCTAATAATTGTAATATTTGATTTTTTGGCTAGAATGATATAATGAAATAAAACGAAATAAAGATGTTGCTATTGGAAATTGCCATTTACCACATCAAAAAAGAAAAAGAATATTGTTGTCTGATTGATTGTTTTTTCTATCCTGTCACTGACAGTTGAGAGGTTATTGAACCGTCAAAAGATTTAAATAAGCTTGCAATGATAATGTTAACATCTACTTATTAATTAAAAAAACAAACTATTTAAACAGTTTTTTGACTAGATTGTCAACAATAAAGAAATATTTCAAAAAGTCGTTGAATCGACTATTGGGTGAGGAATTGAATTCTTAAGAAAAGTTTAATTATTTTCAATTTGAGCAAAAGAAGAAAGACAAAACGGAAAGGTGTTTCAAAAATATATTTCAATGAACAATTCCTTTAAATAAAAAGAAAATATCTTGAAAATTTAATAGTATTCATTTATTTCAACAACATGACACACGACAACACCTCTGTGTTGTTCATTTTATTCACAGCTTCTCAATATTCTCATTATTACCTGGCGACTCCTGCTACCACAGACAAAACGAAACCGTTGTGACAACAATCTAAAAACCAGCAGATATTTTCTTAATAACATTGTTATTATCAATAAGAGAGAGAGAGAGAGAGAGAGAGAGAGAGAGAGAGAGAGAGAGATTTCATCCACTGATATTGTGATTATGATGAGGAAGAAGTTGACTGCAGCAGCAAAAAAATTAGTGGAGTGTCTTTCCTTTTAAGATTTATTTACCGCAACTTTCATTATCACTTGATACGCACGACTTGCTTTTCCTTTCTTTCTTTCTTTCTTTCTGTCGTCGCTCAGTTATGTGGATTTAATTTTCTTACTTTTGTTTTTGTTTGAATAATAGCATACGTCAATGTAAAGAAAGAAAACAGTTACATTTTTCTTTTAATCAACATAAATAACAAGGTCTAAAAAAAGTGAGGGAGAAGTTTTCGAAGATGAAAATAAAATAATCATTGAAACTGAAACCATTTTCTGAAAGGAACGGATTAAGTTTTAACTTTAAAGACGAAACTACATTTTAAAGCATGCGCTATGTAAGTAGGTAAAAAAATATATATAAATAAATGAATATATCGATACAAATGCTTGTAGTAGTAGCACTTTAATATGTAAATGTTGGTAAGTAAAATGTGCCGGGGCTCCTTACTTCTACTACCACCGCCACTGTAGTGATTAAAAAGTATAGCTAGTGCTTTACTGTGGCCTTCCTACTTAAGGACGTGGATTAAAAACCAAACCAAATTACTTTTATTTATTCCTTCTAACATTAGTTGCATTAGAATAGAGAAGGAAGGAAGGAAAGGAAAAAGAAAGAAAGTCAAAAGAGGCTAGAACAACACATTTTAAAATCTTTATTACTACGCTCTGGTTTCTCGACAAACGGTTCTTTTTACCATTATTCTTCTATATATCTCCTCGCTTTTATTTTCTATATCTCTTGTTGATTTATTTTTTTTGTGGGATGCTACTAAATTCTTCACCGATTATTTTAAATTCATTCTGTTGACAAAGACCGAAAAATCATCTAAAAAGTAAGTATTTACATTTTTTTAAATACATATTGTATGAAATGATAATACTTGATTCTTAAGCGGCTTGTTTATTTGTTGGAGATCAAAAAATGTGTGTGTGTTGCTTTAGTGTGTATAACTCAACAGTCTTGTTTGAAAACAACTTCAGCAAATATTGATATCTACAAAGATGTAATTTAGATTTTTTGATATTTTATTATAAAGTCGATGTTTGTCTGCTGTTACCATTATCTGATGATATACATATTTTTTAAATTAAGTTCAGCTCTTGTTAATATTTCATGGTAAGTTGTTAATGGGCATGTTTCGTCCCTTTTTTTCGTCAATTTCACATTCAATTGGTTTGTTTACATTGTTTTTCCCTCCAGTATATTTTGTCTTTTTAGCTTGTAATTTACTTATTATATCGTAACATGTTTTATAAAGTATTATCTTGCATTATTTTGAGCCTGTCCGAATCTTATTTTCAGTTTTTAATGATTTTTTAAAACATCCTTAACAAAACGTTCACTGTTTTGTCTGTCGCTGTCACATGTAGTTTTTCGTAAGGATTTTCTTACGCAACATTTTTCTCTTGTAGCTTAAAACATGTTGGAATAATCATTTAAAAAATCAATTTTTTAAAAATTTCAATTAAAAAATATTTTACGTTTCTAAGTATTGTTGTAGTGTTAGTGTAATGTGCATGTTTTCTTTTTAATAGGTGATAATTTAATATATAATATACATCATCGTGTGTAATTTTTTTACGAGTACAATACAACACGCGTAGATTCATATACGAATAGGATTATTATTATTATTATTATTATTATTATTATTATTATTTTATAATAATAATATTTTGACATATCTTACAATAAAAAATAAATGGAAGTAAGTAATCACTCTCCAAAAGAAGGCTGATTAAAAAAAAAAAAATGTTTATCGGATTTATTTATTTACTATTCAATAAAATGTGTCCCAAGTTATTTTTACTCTTCACGTTTTAATGTAAATCTAATCACAAACTACTTCGTTAAACTTAAAACATTTAACTTTAACATTATTTGAAAATCTTTTCTCTGTTGTTGGGAAAATAAGAAAGTATTCAGAAAAATCACAATGATTTTTGGTAAGTTGGCGTGTAGGAAGAAGTTTGTTTTCACGTAAAACACACTAAAGACAATCTGGAAAAATTATTAGAGCGATTCATTTTCATTTAAAAAAATTTTATATTGCAATCAAAAAAAATTTTTTTTATTGTTTCCAATCGACAGTTTTAAAATTAGAGATCTTTTCGTAGAATCAAAGAAAATCAACTTAATGAATTTGTCTTTGACATTAAAATGACATCGAGTATTTATTCTTTTCTTTTAATTTTATCTTACTGTTTTTTTGTTTGCTTCATAATAATTTACCTTATTTGGCTTGTCGTGTGTTTTTTACTTTTTTATATTCACGAATATAATGAACTTAACTCATTAAAAAAGGGAATATTTTGTACAAAATATAGAACTATTTCATTTATCAATCATTTCAAAATTGACAAAAATACGAAGACACTTTTTTTCTATCTCTTTGCACTTTATCAATCGTGCGTTCCTCTTCGGAATCAATAGAAAATCAGTTTTAATTTCTGGATTTAGCTTTTAAAAAATGCTTAAATTATTTCATAAATCATTGAAATATTTACTTTCTAAATTTATTTATTTATTTCTTAGTAAGTTCATAAACAAAGCTATGATCATTCTTTTGCCAGTGTTGTTTTATCTGGCTTGTTTTACGAAACTGTTTTTGATAATTGGAAACATAAAAATAAATATCATGATCAATATAATTGATTTTTTTTTTACATTAAATACGATGCAAACTATGTGCAAATTACAATCTATTTCTCTTCCTTTCTTAGACAATAGACATTTTTTAACTATTCATTTATCTGTACGTTGTCGTTAACCAAATGTAGGTAGAAGCAGCTCTACATCGATACATTAGTGGACAGATCTTCATTTACCTAAAATAATTACTTTATTTTAACTGAAAAAATTCTAAAAACGAGTTCTATCATTTTTAATTATTGAAATGTAGATATAAATCAAACATTGTGTTTTTCATTTTGATTTTAGAAACTAAATTTTGTTATGATTAAGATCGTTTTTATGATTTCTTTTTGTCAACACCGACCTTAAAATCTACATTTTTAAACACCTGTTGTTTCTGAAGTTTTGAAAAAATCGTTCTGACAAATTTCTCAATGATGAATGTATCGGTAAAAATTATCAGTAAATCAATAAAAACTGAAAAAAAAAAAAATTACAAAAAGTATAAAAATTAGCTGATAAATGAGTGAAAAAAAGTTCAGCAATTTTAAAGATTATTTTCATCTTTCTCTCCAGTTTTCGATTTTTTTTTAAATACCGAAACTAAGACATTAGAGAGGTATTTGATTTACACATGTAACTAAAGACTTCATTACAGTCATTTTTTAAGTAAAAAAACAAATAAAATAGAGAGGATAAAAGAAGATAATTTTTCTGAAGCGAAAATTCCAAAAAATACCATTCTTTTCTGTCACACGGTCTTTTGATTGTACTAACTGAAGACCGCTTTTTCATTTTGTTTGTGATAATAATTAAGTTATGCTGCCGATTATTATAAAACAGTGTTATTTAAATAATAATTCAAAGAAGCTTTATTATATTTGTTCACCAAAAACAAGATTAATATAGCACGAAGAAAAAATTCATTTATTTCTTAATTTTCTTTACTATAAAGTGGAGGCGTTTTTGTCACTAAAGAACAGATAAAACTTTGTTAATGTTAGATGAAATGACACTTGTCATTTAAGCAGCAAAATTCTTTCCTAGAAATATGACAAGGGAAAGGAAAGATTTTTTCTTTCTCTTTTACTAAAATAAAATAAAATAAAATAACTTGACAAATCTCAAAAAACCTTCAGTGATGTGACAAGAAGAATGTGATACTTGACATTCACGATATAATCAATTGTGGTTTGTTTTGAGATTGTTTTTTCAAAACATTTTGTATGTTTCTTTTTTTATGACTAAACTTATTTTGACAACCTCTAAAATACCAATCGTCAATCTATCGATTATTAGGAACCCGTTTATGCTTGTAGTTGTCAACCAAATGCATGTCTCTTTATGATGGACAGCTACGCGCATAAATACATTGATTTAGATTTATAAGAGATGCAGGAACATTCTATTTTTCTTTGTATAAAAATTTTTTTTAGATTAAATCTTATAAATATAATTTACATTCAAATCAATAGTGTTACTGTTTGCAATGTAAATGTTATAGTTTGTATTGATGACCCTAGTTGCACATGCCACATGGCTGTTAGTTTTGAGAAAAAAATGAAGACATTTTAACAATCCATCAACTAACCAAACCATTTATTGGTAAATTAAACCTTGTGTCTAAGTTACTCGTCAACTACTGTTATGTTTGTGAATGAAAAATTGTAAGGCTAAGCTTTATTTTTAAGGGGGTATCAATTATCGCAATAGTTGAAGCAATTTGTTATAAAAAAAATTAAATAAAATGTAGATATCAATATGCCATCTTATTTTTTTCTTCCCTTGAAGATGACATAACTGACGAAATGAATTAATAGATTTTAACACTAACCAGATCAGATCCATTATTCATACAATTGAGATTTTAAAAAACAATTATGATTTTTTTTAAAACACAAAGTCGTACATTAAGAGAATGTGTCCACAATAATACATATTAGCAAAATGCCAAGCTGTTTACGATTGATTAGACTCAAATTTTTTACAAATTAATTTTCGTGGGCAGTTATACAATGCTAGGAAGATAATGTGGTTTATAAGTTTGGCATTTGTGTTAATTTCTCTTTGATAAAATCTGCTTTATCTATGCTTCCTTTCTGTTGAGGGAAATGACCCAGCAGCCCAATACCTGCTTTTATGATAAAACAATTTCTTTCTTTCCTGTGTTGAGTCGTATTCTTTTTTTTCTCTTTGAAAAGTTAATTTGGTGGTCATGCACACACGTAGTGACTATTTGAGTTTTACATTATATATATATGAAATCCTCCGCTAACTTATGCAATTATTTGGTCTACATCATCCTGTGGATAATTTTTAAAGTATTAGTGACAATCTTAGCAGGAAAGATCTGGTTCTTTTAAGCTGGCACTTGAGGCACGAGTACTCTTTAATTCGTCTATCAACAAGTTTTTATTTTGGGTACATAGATTTTGACAGATGAAAAATTGCTCTAACAAATTAAAGCTAAAAACCTATTCTGTATTTTTAGAACACACACACACACACACACACACACACACACACACACACACACACACACATATATATATTGTTATTTTCCACTTGGTACTTTTCCTTTGACTTGAACATAATCAGTTTAATTAAATACTCTGTACGACTTAGACGAGATAAGTAAATACATGCAGTGTCATTTGAAAAGCATGTTACATAGATTACGATAAGTGACATGCTAATGAGTTTTATTTGTATTCCTGAAAAATTTGTAACACCTTGAAAGTAAAAACAACAAACATAAAGTTATTGACGAGTGGATTTTGCCATTCCAGCGAACCACAGAGTTAAAAGAAAGTGAAAAGATAGACAAATACTTGGATTTTGTTAGGGAGCTGAAGAAGCTGTGAAAGGGCTACCAATTATCGCTGGTACCCTTAGAATGGCCCCCATTGGAAAAGAAACTTGGGAACTGGAGATCAAAGGAAGAATTGAGACCATAGCTACTAGAATTCTTAAAAGATTCTTGGAAACCTGAGGAGACTTGCTGTCACCCAGACTTGAGTGAAAAACCATGTTAAAACTAAAAAACTCATATGGAGTGAAATATCAATTGTGCAATTAAAAAAAACTCAACAGAAAAGTCATTAAAATTAATTTAAAACGGCCTTTTAACTCAATTTCACATGTGATCTTAATCAGCAGATACGTTATGAAAATATGATATAATAATGAGAGTCCTTCAAAAAGTCTCAAGTTTTGCCCAAAAAGAAGAGCTATAGCTGAACAGTTTTGTTGTGGTAACACACTACTACTTCTTATAAAACTAGAAAAACTAATTCAGATTTCTGTCTTGATTTCTCATGAGAGATGTGCAGCAAATCTAAAATCTGGGAGAGGCTTAGAACTTTTTGAAGGACTCTAGTATATGTATATAGAATTATAAAACACTATATATTTTTATTGATGTAGAACATCAGGTGACCAAATTTGAAATATGATATAAAAAATGATGACTTAAGTTTTAGTATTAGATTGTCAAATAAAGAGTATCTTTATAATGTCTGATACACAAGGAGATGCTGAAAAAGTTTTATAAAAACTTAAATGATGTACTGTGTTGAACTGCAGGATGGATGTAGAAAAGTATAGTTGTTGGTCATTCATTTCTTGGTTGGCCAATAACTTTTCAGCATTCCTTCATAGAATAAAGTTTGCTTTGAATTAGAACCTCTAATTTCTTGATCACCAGTCTATTGTTTTACCCATGCACTGAAACCACAAACAATTCTTTATAACACTTATCTGTCTCACTAACTTTGTTGGTTAGCAAACCTCATCTTTATATCAAACAGCTTAGAAGATAAAACTCTTGTCTTGAGTGAGTATAGTTGATTGCTGACCATAAATAGAACAAGCAGCAATTTTTTATGATAGCTCAAATCATATAAAGGATCTGAATAGATTTTTTTGCTCTATTGATTTGAGCCTGGATCAATTTGACCCACTTGGGTTCTGCCAAGCAAAAATCATAGCTCTGTTGGCTTCACAATAGAGCTTTATTTAATTACAGCTAATTTTTCATATCTTCCAGAAAAGAATTTTTTTTTGAACCACACAGCAGTAAATTCATATTAATAGATATTGTAAACATTGTAATTTTTTTGCTGGCTTTTATATTCTGACAATCTCTAAAAATTTTCATTTTTTTAAAATCTATTTTTTCATTTTTAAATTTGCATGAAATAAAGAAGATTTAAATGAAATATGAACATTTGTTAAAATTGTTTAACATCAATAGACTAAAATTTTTAATGTAGGTAATCATAACTTAACAAAAAAAAGGCACATCATAACAAGATTTTTATTTGAGCAAAACTCTTTGAGAATAAAGCCATTTCCAATCTAATTTGCAACTGAATGATAATATTTTGGAGCCCATTCATTTTTTAATGATTTAAATTCTTGATATAATGATAATAACCATGAAATGCAAAATAAAATCTTTCATTCCTTTCTGAATAGAAGCACCAGAATCATCAAGAACCCCTGTTACAATAGGAACCTAATAGGGTCACAGGTAATTTCAGATTGAAATGAGGGAGAACACTTTTGGACTAATACTCTTGGGAAAGGTATGAACTTCATTCTCCCTTAGCTATGGGTTAAACAATACCACTACTGTCATTCTACGAGGATAGTTTTGGCATTAAATAATCCATGAAAGTTGATATGCTATTAAGCAAAGAAACTAAACCAGCTTAAAATAATGGTGATGATTTTATTTTACAAATACTTCAGTTTTTGTGAATGTTATTTTTGGTAGTTTAGTTTGAAACTGTCAATAAATTTCAAAGTTTTTTCTATATAAATTGTTTTTCTTTTTTTTTACCCCAAATTTTCTTTCTAAACTTCAGTATCATTGTAAGAATATGGACTTAGAAATTTATTGTTTCCCAATGATACCTGCATCAGAAAAATAATGTGTAAAAAAAGCTTGGTTTTGGTTTACTCTTAATACCCTTTTAACCTGGACTATTATTGAAATGTGTGTGTGTGTGTGTGTGTGTGTATATATGTTAAAGGTAATTTAAAAAAAAGTTGATGGGTAGATTTTGAGAACGAATAGTCTAAGAAAAAATTACATTTGGAAGTATCTAATTTTTGATTAAATGACTTTTGAACCCATTAAGTTCCTCTGCTAATACTTGTCCATGATATTGATCCTTCTGTTTTGGAAGGAGTGTAGAATTCTAATTAGCATTTCATAGTTATTTCTATTTTATTGAGAATCTGGATAATAAAAATATAACATTCAGTTACAAATTAGATAGGAAATTACTTATTCTCTAAGTGTTAGCATTTTAACTGTATTGCTCTAATAAAAATCTAGTTATGATAGTTTTTCCTGGTTTATGGTTATGCACATACACACAAAATAAAAATTTTAGTAAGATATAGATATATATCTACTTTAACATGAGATACATATTTTGAATTCCCTTTCTTGAAAAGTGGCTTAAAGAGAGGAAAAAATTAATAAGTATTATTCTTTGAAGGTAATGTTTCTTATCAAAAGATGTCATGAATTCCAATATTGTTGTAAATAACAAGATAAAAATTACAAAGCTTTTGATTAAAAAAAAAAAAACAACAAAAAAAATCATTCATTTTAAATTGATTAAAAAGATCTTTATTTTTTGACTAGTTTTTCTTTGTATTATTGTTGCTTTTTATTGCAACATTTGAAGTCGGTGTACATTCTAACCATTAAAATAAGCAGTATAGTAATTCAATAAACTTTTAGCTTAGTTGTGGTACAAGGCCAGAACTATGAGGTTCCAGGTGAGAATCACTCACTAACAATGGTCTGCTACCCTAGTTTGCTAATTATAACATTTAAGCATCCTAGTAAGTAGCATAAAATTAAAACTTGTTTCATATCCCAAGGAACTTGTCCTATATGTGCAATGCTTTAATTATTTACAACCAAGTATCGTATTTGTTTATTGCCAGTAGTAAAAATAAATAAACAAATAAAATAGATATTACTAGAAAGTTTAGCACATTCAAATTTTGTTTTTATTGGAATATTATGTATATGAAGTGCAATAGCAAATTGTAGCATTTTGGGTTTGTATCAGATGAGGTGAATGATTTATTTGACCTCCCACTTGGTTTTGATGTGGTTAGGGGCATGCATGAATTGAGACTCAGATGTGGTTATCACAAAAAATGCTTGATCCCTTTGGCATTCCCTTTTTAGAGTGCCTATGGCACCAAGTGATAAACTTAGCCCTGGTAAATAAGTACTGCTAGTGGGAAGTTGCCCTGGGACCAGGTGATCAACTTAATATCATGTAACCATCTGATCAGATAATTTCATATTTAATTCTGTCACTCAAAAGCAGTTAATTTTCCTCCTCTTCATCATCATTGTAGTTGTAACAACCACATTTCCCAACATTTATCATAGGATTATTTACATTTGGATTAGCCCTTCAGTTTGTGATCAGTGTGGTGTCAGTGTCCATGGAAATCTGATGTTATTTAAGAAAGTGTTGTGGTATCATCCCTATTTTTGATACACAATGGACTCTTCCAATAAGGATATAATATTTGACTGTAATGTACTCAGGGAGTAGCTAGCAACACTTTTCTCAATGTACAAAGGAGTTATTGTTATTGTTATTGATGTAAGATTATTTTTCAAAAGTTTTTTCTATTTAGTGACCCTCCCCAAACAATTCAACCGTTATAGTTTTGTTTTTGTTTTTTGGTGTGGGTCAAACTATGCTTGTTTTTTTTTTATTTTGTTATTTGAACACAACCGTTTTTTTTAATTTCTTCATTGGATTTTTATTCGAAAGTCACTTTTTTCATCTCGTTTTTAACAATATTTGGACCCTCCTCCTCCTCCTAGTTACCTCAAGCAGCTATGGAGGAGCCAAATTCACAACAGAAAATTTTCAATGACCCGAAAACCTCCTCTCAGAGAAGCTGGAAGATCTATCATTTCCATCGGCTTCATTGCTTCCGGCCAGCTCTATCCAGCCAGCCCAGAAAGTGCCTGCAATGCCAGTCTCCTGGTCATTGCAAAAGAAATCACCTAGTGACTATGACAAGGACACTCAAAATGTATGAAAGATATTTTAAAGATAACAAAATCCTACCGATCCCAGAACTAGTAGAGGCGGTTGAGCCTAAGACTCTGTCCTTCGTAGTCACAGACTTACGTACCAGGAGACTCGCTGGTATAAAAAAGAGATATTTGAGGTACTTTTAAAGACTGCAGGCATCCCAGGCAGGTATTTTTGCCGAAGAAGCTTTGCCACCTGGGATGTCCTGCTATCCTCAGAAGATCTTGCAAAAAAGCTGGCCAGAAATAATATCACAACTAAATTCTTCTGGCTTCAACCGGAATACAGAGGCCAAAGATGAATAAAAGTCACCATATGCAACATCTCAATGCAACTAAGCAGAGACGTTCTTGCTGCCTACCTAAGTCCGTATTGC
Organism: Sepioteuthis lessoniana; assembly: GCA_963585895.1. Lineage (NCBI taxonomy): Eukaryota > Metazoa > Mollusca > Cephalopoda > Myopsida > Loliginidae > Sepioteuthis > Sepioteuthis lessoniana. The sequence goes on from OY757918.1 coordinate 75,090,492, forward strand.
GGCATAGAAGACGTGACACAAATAACATCTACAAGTGGGACAGCATAGGGTGACTACTCTTTCATCATGTGGCTGGATAGAGGGGGGGTTCAGGCCATCTCCCATACAATAGCATATAAAGATCAAACAATGATGGTGGCCGTTGAAGGTAGAAGGCCCTTATGTTGGTCTTGTAAACAGCTGGGCCATTTTGCCCAATCCTGCCCTAAAAAAACGATCAAAACCACATCTATAACAACAAAGACAGCAGCAGCAGAAGCCACAGCAACAACACCAATCAATGAAACCAACTAAAGCACAAATCCGGAAACTGGGGACCACCCCAACGAAGAAGAGGGGTGGACCCAGGTAACCTGTGAAGGGGGCAAAAAAATCTGTCAAATCATCAACAGCAACCACTACAACAACAGTAACAATAGCAGAAGCAACAGAAAAAGTGACATCAGCAGAAACAACAGCAGTAATAACAGAAGTAGCAGTAGCAGCAGTAACCCAATCACAAGCATCATCTAAAAAGAAAAAGAAGAAGCAGCACCCAACCTGAGGACATGGAAACCTCTACAAACCTGAAAAGGAGGAGAGACAGTGGGGACACAAACAAGGAGGGGGAGAAGAAACTCTACAAAAAACTCAAACCCAATCTCAACCACATACCCAGCCACAACCTGAAAAACAATCATAACTCCAGCGCCCAGCACAAATGATGCCACTTCAACCCTCACTCAAAACATTCCCCATCCCAACATCCAAATATTGAAACTCCTCTATCACCAACACTGCCCTCCCTTTCACCTCAAAGGCTGTTCTCCCAGTCTTGTTCCGATAATAGAATCCACCCATCATCATGATCATCCACACCACAAACCTGCCAAAGAATCAAGTCGGCCTCAAATGAGGACCAACAAGGACTCACCGGAATCATTTTTTTGTACAGAAAACATAGAATCACCAGTCATCGGCCAGCAACTGAAAACGACTCTTAAACCATTACTATCCTTAAAAACAATCGACAATCATAAAAAAATTTCAAATCCATACCTGTTTAGGGGTGCACCCATGGTGACCACCTTTGTTCACTTGGCGGGTAGCTGCACAAAGGGGCTGTGGTGCTTCATTGAGGAAGCCAATCGGATGGACATAAGGCTGGTGGAATTGGAGCACCCTGTGCTAAAAAAAAATGATGTGTGTTTGTTTGGGCAGGGTCCAGATTTAGGTTCACCCATCGTTTTATAGGGCCTTAAAATTGAAGAACCCCTTGGATGTTGGAGGAATTTCCAGGGTGTGGCTGAGTTACCGTTGAACTTGGCACTGGTTCCCTGTGTCACGCCGTCGGCATCCTTACCTCTGAGGACTTCCGGCCCGTAGTCGACAATGAGTAAGGTAAGAGGGTTTGATGTCTCTAAACCCTGCCACTTTGAATGCGAGGGAACTGAGGGATCCACACAAGTGCATGTACTTGGTGGTGAACTCTCAAACCTCTGAGTTAATGTTGCTGCAGTGCAAGAGACTCACTTTCCTTGCGCTGTGGACTGTTGGGTGCTGGAGAGGGACTGTCATTTTTTCACTATACGGCAGCTGGGGTCTCTCTGTTAGTTGGATTCAGCCTTGATGCTGATGTAAATGGTGTTTTTGCAGGTGATGGGGGTTGATTGGTTGTGGCTGATGTTGCTGTTAAAAGCTTGAAGTTCCATGTGGCTGCGTTTATGTGCCCAATATCATTGTGGAGGGAGCTTTCTTTTTCAGCAGTTGGCACCATTCCTTGACGATTCAAAATAGCTAGTTTTAGTGGATGAGTGGAATGTGATCCTTGATCCCAAGATTGATAAGGTTGGGCGGGAAGGTGTGAAAGTAGCCTGATCAACCTAATGGCCCGGCATGACTTAGTCGACAGGTTTCGTCTGGATCACCCAGGGAAGGAGATGTGGATGTGACTAGTTAGCTCACCCTCTGCCTAAGTAGGGTCTTACTTGGACAGAGTGTTAGTTAGAAGAGCTGACTCTGATTTCGTTTGGTGTCCCATGTTCCACTTGATAGGATAGACTGACCATAAACTTGTTAGGGTCAGTCTGCAGTTAGCAAATAGGCCTAGTCTAACCAGCTACTGGAAGTTCAATACCTCCTTACTGGAGATACGGGACTGACTGGAATCCCTAATTAAGCGGGTGTTAGTGGGGGCGGTTACTGGGAATAGATGGTGAGCATCTCTCAGACATCAGATTAGAGATTTTGCTATCAAATACTGTTGACAGCTCAACCTAGATCAGACCAGGAGGGTGAAATCTATAGAAAATAGACTTTCCCGGGTGGTGGATGGTAGGAGATACCCTAAATGTAGAACTAGCTAAGAGGGACCTTGAGCATGAGACTAGCCAGCGCTATAAGGGATTCGTAGTTAGATCTATGTTAAAAAGAGATCTCAGTGAAGCTGTGAAATCAAATGCGAGCATGTGTGAGGAAGAAGTGCGAAGGTTTCCTGATTGGTATATCGATTCTGTCAAGTCCCTGGATGGGTGCATGCTGTGGTTGATGCGCAAGATGCGCGACGCATTTTGGGCGCACTTCTGTGATTGTTTTGCTCGCTGTCCTGATCTCCCTCTTCAGGAGGAGTTTCACAGCTATTTAGCTGTCTTCCACCATCTTTGGTAGGCAGAAGCGGCTAGCTGTGAGGGTTTGGTTACTGAATGCGAAGTTCATGATGCGTTGAAGTAAGTCAGCCTCAAGAAATCGCCAGGACTAGATGGTCTACCCTACGAAGTGTACTTGAAGCTGCTGCACATATCTGTCAGAATAGGCGCAAACATGTGCCTATTCTGACAGATATGTTCACCCATTGTCTCATTCAGGAAGCCATCCCTGGTAGTGTTACCCAGAGCGCGATCACATTGCTGAAGAACAGTGGCAGACATGTTTGGGAAGAATTAGATGATTACAGGCCCATAACTCTGCCAAACACAGAGTTAAAGATTTTGGCTCGGGTCTTAGCAAACCGCTTACAGCTTGTTATTAGTGATCTAATTGGCCCTGAGCAGACCTACGCTGTGAAGATAAGGCTAAGAGATGAAGTGGCTAATCCAGCCCCGCGTGGTATCCCTTTTGCTGGCCCTCTTACAGCAAGGGTCTCAATGTTCGCTGATGATATCACTGTCTTTGTATCCTGCTGCCTGGACATAAAGGCTCTGAAGAAGGCAGTTGCCAAGTATGAACAAATAGCAGGAGCCAAGGTCAATTTTGACAAAAGCAAAGGTTTGCACTTGGTGCCTGGACGGGTAGTGATACCCTACCAGAGCCTTTCCGCTAGAGTGACAGACCTGTCCGTATCCTTGGGATGTGATTCGGGCCTGACCTCCAACTGGATCGAAATAGGTCGGAAGTACAGGCCAAGGTAGATGCCAAGGTGGGTACCTGGCTTCAAAGGAGGTTGTCCTTAAAGGGCAGGGAGGAGGCATGCACTGTGTACATCTTCCCTTTGATCCTTTACCGATTGTTTGTACTTCCTCTGCTTGAGGCTCATCAGCTAGCGCTATAACAATCCCTCACCAAATTGCTCTGGGGAGGTTAAAGGCTGATAGTCTGCAGATATGTCTGTATTCAACGTACATGCAATGGTGGTCTAGGTATGCCTGATCTGGATAGCCACTGGCTCGCTGAATGACTTACTTACTTAGGCTGATCCTTGTCAGGGGACGCAGTATGGAATCAAAAGGTGAGCGATACCTTCTCTTGCCTCAAGTCAGACCCAAAGGCTGAAGGTTGATGTAGGCTGATGGGTGAAGCACCATTTGTCAGTAAAGCTGAGTGAGCCTCCGTAAAACTTTCTTGGGTCCAGTGACTTTTTATGGCCTTGGAAAGAACTGTATTGGGGAACTAGTGGTGGGTTCTGCTTCAGACCCTCCTAGAGAGCTACACAGCTGGTTGATGGAGGAGATCTGCTCCCATTGGAATTGGGTTCCAGGTTCAGGCTTCTTGAACAATTCCAAGTTCTTGCTCACCTAGTGGCTTGCATGGAACGTTTTGCCCCTTCTCAGCTTGAACTTTAAAGCAGGCCTGGCAGACATGCCCAGTTGTCCTTGCTGTGGCAGTGGCTTAGAGGAAACGGCTGAGCATGCCTTCTGCTACTGCGAGCAAGTTCGCCTGTTCTGGACAATGTCTTGCTTTCGTTTCAGGGTGAGAAGTGTGGTGTTTCTCCTGATCCTAGCTGTAGCCAGAGTGGTGATTTGGATGACATGAAAGAAGGGAATGTTTGACGATGCAAACTTTTCTCATCATGATCTGATATTGTTCTTTAGGCATCAGCTTAAGGTTGAGATCAGATGCGATAGAAAACACTTGGATCGCATAACATTCCACAAAAAGTGGGTGAATGCAGCAAGCCTGCTCATACAAAAGTGGACAATGTTGGAGTCATCCTTCCCTCCTCTTTCTGTGCATGGCGACTATGGTCTGGATCCTTCAGGACCCGATGCCGAGTAAGTAGGTTTTGTTGTCCTCTAATCCCTAGTTAGCAGTATGTAGTGAGTCATCATCCCCATCACCTTGACATTACCTTCCAAGATCTTCCCTAACCCTTATTCCAGCCCACCTTTTGTGAAGATCTTGGAACCTCATTAGAATAAATTAATGCTACCTGTCTTCACTGCACCTGACCCTGCTTTTTTCTTTTGTCCCATTAGATTAGATCCCCTCCCACTTAGGGTAGGTCCAGCCTGTTTTTGGTGTTCTCGGACACTGGAAAACAATCGGCCTCCATATAGTAGAAGAGGGGATGGGAGGGCAACCAAATGGGGATTTTTTCTTAAATTTCTTTTTCTCATTCAGGGTTTTTTCTCCCATCCCCATCACATCCCTGTAAATAAAAAAAAAATCATCTATGTAAATAAAATCATGCATTTCATTTGGGATTTTAAATAGGACTTTTCACAGAGCAAGTGTGGTATTTCGGTGGCCGCAGCATGCTTAGTGAAGGATGGCTGCTTATATATTGTATTGATGAATGGGTCAGCGCATATGGCTTGCTAGGGACCCCTAGAAAATATAGATATGACATGATCACTCCCCCCCCTTCAAAAACCTCAGAGTTTTATGCTCTTCTTTGTATTTTTCAGAGGAAATAAAGGAGTAGGTAGCAAGAGCTTCACTGGCGACATTGTATTACTTGTTTTACTGTAATATATAACCTTTATTCTTATCTCTTAATACATCATGTTAGTCTTACTTATTTTATGCCCTTTTCTGTGGACATAACAGAAAGAAATGTATGATATAACATTTTTTGAATGATAAAATTAATCTTTTTAAAATAAAACTTGGAATAAAGATTAACGATAATACAACAAATACAAAAACAAGGCAACCATGGAATTTCTTATTATTCAGTTGATGAAATCAGGTTGATTTAAGAAAAAAAAACAAACTTTGTGCCTGTGGGTTTTAGAAAAACCTTCAAGATGCCAACAGCTAATGATATCCAATATTTCCATAACATTTCTCATTACTCTGTAGTGAAACATTATATATATATATATATATATCTATAAGATCTGAAGAAGTCCTGTTAAATTTTTTTTCGGGTTTTTGAAAATTTCAAAAATGCATAACAGGATGGAAATAAATTTATAATCCTATGTGACTGGTTTTGTTGTTTTTCTTAAAGAGTATATATATATATATATATATATATATATATATATATATATATATATATATATATATATATATATTTTAGCCACTTTTACTGGGAAAGGTATTGTCGGAAGATGAAATCATGGATTTTTGCCTAGTCAGTTGGCTGGGGCTGTAGAATAAATTATTAATGTTTAATAAAGATACTTGAAGCCTTTTAACTTTATGCAAAAATGTATTATTGATATTACATAGCAACACTTGGAACCATTTAACTGTATGCAAATGAATGAATAGGGTTGAGAAGAATCATTAGTGTTAAATAGCAATACTTGAAACCATTTAATTATGTGCAAACAATAGCAATACTTAATTGTGTTCAAACAAATTAATTCAAACTTTTTAAAAATGGAATTACCTATAAACTAATCACTTACAAATCATATATGAACATCCATTTAGCTTTGTGTAAACAAATGACTGATGTTAAATTACATTGTTAGTGTTACATAGCAATGCTTGAAACCACTTCAGTGTGTGAAAACAAAAGATTAATATTAAATAGAATTATTAGTGTTAGATAGAAATTTTTGAAACCATCTGTGTGTAAACAAATGATCACTGGCTTGTTTAAAAATGTTGTCTTCAAAATATGAATTTAAAATCCTGTTACATATATATATATATATATATATATATATATATATATATATAACAGGATTTGGCATTAGATAACCTACAAGAGTTGATATGCCATAAAACCCAACCAAGCATTGCATTTAAGCACTTTGAGTGATATAATGGTTATTGAATTTAGCAAGTGGATCATTGATAGAGAGTTCCATTCTCACTAGGTGCCCTATATTGTGACCTTAGTAAATGGCAACCCCATCACACCAGGAATACTCATCTTTGATTGTTTTTTATGCACTAAGAAAAGAAATGTAGTGTTTATGCAATGGTGTCAACCCCCACCATCCCCCCCCTGAGTAGTAATATAAAGATTTGATAGACAAGTGGGGTTAAAGGTTATTTTTGATTGAAGTAAGTGATGAGAAAGTTTGCATTTTAACATTTTTTTTGTTATATTTCTGGTGTGCCAAAGAGGTTAGGGTTGTGCTGTACAATGGACATGTGTTATGAGTTTAAGATTTTAGAAGTCCCATTTTAGGGCTTTTGGTTAAAAAGACTTTTTTCCTCCTCTTTTCTGAAAGACGGCCTGGAAACTCACAAAGAATGGCTGCCCCAAATTATTAACCTATCTATAAATATGGAAACCAAACTGTAACAACATGTTTGTCTATTCTTCTGTCACTGGGATCAGGTGACAACCTGTTCATCTTTTTTAGTTACTTTGACTTTTCAAGAGTGCCACATTGCAACAATAGTGTATTTCTTTATGTTGACTGTTTACTTTGTAAAAGACATTTTATTTTTATGGGAAGATTTCTTGCTATGACTTCAATAATGGAAAGTGGGTAAATGTTCTTAGATTAACGCTGATTAAAAAAAAATTTTTTTTTAAAAGGTTGATTAAATAACTATAATATATTTTGTAATTAAACTTTAAATATTTGTACTTGCAAACATGTTGCCAACATAACTGTGAGAAAATATAACTATCTTACTATGATTTATATTCAGGTGTAATCCACTCAATAGCCAAGTAAAATTATCTATACTGCAGTCACCTCAAAAGTCAGATTTTATTTATTTATTTGCAAAATGTAGTCATTGATCTGATTTACACCTTAATAGTGTCAATATTAGTTGTTTGACTTAGAACAAATACTCTATCCTACAACAAATGGTTATGCACTGATTTATTATTAAAAAAATCTTTATCATTCAGATAAAGCAGACGTGCACAGTAACTAACTACTCATGGATGTTCTCTTTATTGTAGTAGTTTATATAGGGCTTTTTAAATGATCTCTTAAGTGTTGACTGTACATCATGATTTGTAAAGTGTACTTAAAAAAAAAAGAATTTTAATTTTTTTAAATTCATTTTTTCATTTTTACTTTCCTTTTTATTAACCTTTTGAGCCTTAAACCCCTGAACCTAAATTTCCCCACTGCTAGTAAACTAGTGTTAGTCTGTGTGTGTGGGGGGTGGTGGTGGTAGAATAAAAGTACCTTTGGTATACTGGTGTAAGAGGCTTCAAGGTTTAAAGGTTTATGAATTGATGCTTTTCTACTTTTTCTTGGTCATTTAACTCTACTCACTATTTCTTTTAAATATAGGTTCTGTTTATCAAAAATTGCATACCCATATTTGAATTTGATTTAAAAAATATCCAAAATTCTGCTTTTGTAAAAACCCTCTGGAATGACAGTGAGAAAGAGACAAGTGCAAAACAGTCATTTACCACATAAAGTATATCCTTTTTTAAAAATTTATTTATTTATTTATTTTTATTATTATTATTATTATTATTATTATTATTATTATTATTATTATTATTATTATTCGTATGCAAACCTAGTGAGGCTTCAGTTGTGGAACTTGAGGGAATCTGAAGTACCCCTTCATTGCCATTACTTTGAGGTACACTCTGACCTGGAGTAGTAGTACATCTTAGTGTCCCATCTATGAGGTAAATAGAACTGATTAACCATTTAACTGTGTCTAAATTAATGACTGGTGTTAAGTTGAATTGTTAGTATTATATAGCAATATCTGAAACCATTTAACTGTGTGCAAATAAAACTACTTGTGTTTGATTGCAAAACTTGAAAATATTTGTGTGTAAACCAATGATTAATACTAAATAAAATTATTTGTATTAGATTGGAATGCTTGAAAACATTTATCTGTATGCAAACAAATGAGTTCTGGCTTGCTTAAAAATTGTTACCGACAAACCATACATTTGCAAATCATATATTTAATATATATGTATAAACATGATTTGGCATTATATAACCCACAAGGGCTGATATGCCATAAAATACAACCAAATCTATAACCCAGACTAATGATGCATCCTCACCTATAAATGACAAACATCAAGATTTAAAAGGTGCAAATAGTTTTTAAAAAATGCGATTGATGAAAACTAGTTGAATCTATGGATACGTCATGGTTTGATTAGGAACAACCACCAAGGATTAAATCAATCAATAAGACATTTTAATGCTTTATGAGTTAAATATCTAAGGCTGTTTGCATTTCACAAAACGCTAATACCCTTGGGAAAGGTATGAATCAGACTATTCTCACACCAGCTATGGGTAAATGGCAGTGCAGAGTAGGCTCTTTAACTTTGATATGACGACTGGTCTAGGAGAAGGAAAACTCTGAATTCAAAGTTGTTAAACTCTGCTAAAAAATCCATTGTGTCACGTCCTGCTCAGTCAAGCTGGTTGGTATATACATATATAAGTATTATTGACGATATTTATATTGTATATGCAGCAAAATAAATTGAATAGATTAAACAAATAAAACTAATGAAAAAATATTTTACTTATTCATAACTTCATAATGTTTTTCAGAAAATTCCTCTTTTTGTGTTTTGGCTTGTTGGTGAAGCTTAGACTCTGTATCCTCTGTAGAAGAGTAAGACCCCTTTCACTAAAAATAGGGTGTCCTGAGTATGGTACTAAACTGCATTTGATGGTGAGGCTCTACTTCTGGAAATCTTAGGAGTGTAAAATATCCCTTCCTTGCCATTATTCTTATGTCCACTCTGACCCAGAGTGGTAGTACTTGTTAGAGTCCCATCTGTGGATCAAATAGAACTGTTTTAAAATATTCATATTTATTAAGACTGTATACAAAACAACACTCCAGAGAAACAACTACATAAAAGGAGTATCTCCACAGTTTTGTGGCTAACATGGTGGATTGCAACTTCATAGTCAGCAAGTTCAAACTTTGGTTATGCTATTATGTTCACTATGGGAATAATATGAATCCACTTATTCCCACCCAGCTATTGGTTAAATAGTACCACTAATGTTCTTTTACAAGGATGGCTTTAGTTTTAAATAACCTATGAGTGTTGACATACTATTTAAAAATAAAGAAACCAAACTACACACAAAAAAATATAAATATGAATGTACAGTGAATGAGACTCCCTAACCTTTAAGCATAAACTAATGCTAGATGGGTTGACATGCCATTATAATCAATCAATCAATCTTTTAATTTCCTGACCTTTTTCATTGTTAGATTGCATAACTTTTGTTTTTTCATTATGGTGTGCTTGAACTCTTGAGTGGGGTAGGTTGAAAGGCAGACATGTTTGTGTTTCTTTTTTTTTCTTTCTCTTTCTTTCCTCTTTTATGGCTGTATAAATATTATTTTCCTCTTTCTCTATCACACACACCTTACTCTCTTAGATAGGTAGTTGATGGAGGAGTAATCTTTCAAAGAGTTTGGTATTGGGCAGAGAAGTTCAGAAGACTGAAAGATGTAAAATAAAATGATACTTATTTTATTTCTCTTCCAAGTGACCTCTTGATTTAAAGATAGCTTAAGGAGGTTAGGGAGCTAAAATGATATCAGGGAATAAAGACAGGCTGTAACTTTCCCTGGTGAAAAGTATGACTGGTTCCTGTGATTCCTTGTCAAAGACTGTTTTTAGTTCTGACTCTTTTTTTACCATGCCACTCTGGCCCAAAGTGAAAGCGAGTTGATGTATTCTCAAACATGCACATGTTACAAATACATATTTGTATTTCAAGAAAGTCCCTTTTAATCTCACCACCATTAGTGTATTGGATAACTAGAATGAAGCTAATCAACTGTGACAATCTAAGGTGCCAGCAGTTTCATATTTTGTTAAGGAATTTTACTAAATAACAATGAGTAGTCCTAATAGCTAAAGTGCTGGACTGTGGCTCCGAAATAAGTGAGTTTGATCTCCAGTTATGCTATTACATTTACTTTTGAATTAATACCCTTGAAAAAGGTATGAAACCCCTTATCTCCTGCTATATGTTAAAGAGTATCATTGCTGTTCTTCTACAAGTATGACTTTGGTATTAGATAACGCATGAAGGTTGATATGCCATGAAACAAAGAAACAAAACTAAACTTAAATAACACTGTGACATCCCACTGTCCATTTCAAAATGCCATGGTCTGGTGACTATATTGTATTACATTCATTTTGCTATTATTGTCATTTCATTTTATTTCTTGATTTAATTTCTGTGAAAATTATTGTCTCAAGTGAGAGAAGATGCAAACTTCAAGTAGTATATGTATTTCTATGTCTTGAGGATAAGTAAAGTGATTATATTGTTTAAGTTGTGTGGCTGAAGAAAAAGGCATTACTTATTGTCTATAATTTTTAGAGTTATTAACAAATCAGGAATTGTTTGGACAATTGAACTTTTTTAAAAAATTTTTTGATTTCTGTTAATACATTTTGGCTGATTCATTTCCAGAATATTGTTGGGAATGAGGGAATTGAAGGAAATTGTATATATGACCTGGTCAACTAAGTATATAAACTTGGCAAGTATGGCTTTCAACACTATGTAGTGTTTATTGCTTTGTGAGGTATTTGTTGGAAGATCCCTTCCTCCCTGGGTATGATTTGGAATTACTCAGATGCTGAGTGTATCTATGGATTGGTATGAATGGGTTGATCCAGTTGGTATATTAGTGACCATTTTCTAATATTATTTATCCATTTTTTTCTTTGATTTACAACTGAAGAGAAAAGAAATGAATTGCTGCCTTTTGAAAAGGAATGCATGGGAAATAAAATGCAGTAGTTTTGTCTACAAGTTAAACTTGGACTACTGAGTTCATTTGTGATGATGATAACCATTATACTATCTACACCTCCCATTAGCAAGCAAAAAAATTACTTTTTAAATTAAAAAAATTGATGAATTATAATAATGATTTTGGCATAAAAATGCAAAATCAGCAAATTTGTATCAATCAATTACTCTGATGCAGTAATCTTCTTACAGCTAATGAGGGTTGAAGAATTGATCAGTCAAAACGTATTATTAACATCAAGAATAAAAAGAGGTTTATTTGTCTAAACAATTGCTGATAAGAATAGTTACTTGGTTCTGAATCTTCACAATTTATATAACATTAATTTTTAAGTCCCAGCACAGTTGGCTGGGACTGTAGAATATCCCAACTGCATCTTTGCTGATAGGTAAGACTCTCCACCTTTGCAAGTGTCCTAGATATGATACTAAACCATCTGATGTTGAGGCTCCAGCCCCGGAGCTTTCGTAAATATGGACTACCCCTTCATTGTCATTCCTCTCAGGTCCACTCTGACTTGAAGTAGTAGTACCTGTTAGGGTTCATAGGTCAAATAGAACTGTTTAACCATCTGTGTGCAAACAAATGATTTGTATTAAATTGAATTATTAATATTAAATAGCAATACTTAAAACATTTAACTGTGTACTAATAGAACTATTAGTGTCAGATAGCAATACTTGAAACCTTTTAATTGTGTGGAAATAGAACTATTAGTGTTAGATAGCAATACTTGAAACCTTTTAACTGTGTAAACAATAAACCAATACTTAAAACTATTTAACTGTTTGCAAACAAATGAGCTCTGGCTTGTTTGAAAAATAACATTACCTACAAACTATTCATTTAAAAATCATATAGAATATATGTATAAACAGGATTTGGCTTTAAATAACTATCAAGTGTTGATATGCCATTAAACCAAATAACCAATCCTAACATTTATAACCCACAAGGATTGATATGCTGTAAAACTCAACCAACATTAACATTTCTGTGATATCTTCTTCTTGCTATGAACAATGATCAAAAGATTGAATCTTAAAATTATTTTGTCAGTGCCAATATTTGAAAGTTTTGATCAGTAGTCTTTGGTGAAACACAAGGATAGTGCTAGGGCAGTAGTCTCCATAGTCACTAGACATAGCTCTGTATAACTTTTTTTCTTGTTTACTATTCTGAAAATTCATCATAATGGTAAGATCTGAGGATGTGTAGATCATTTAAAGAAATACAACAGTGAAGTTTCTCATATCAAAAGAAGTTTCAGAGTTACTTCAAGCTATGGAAAACTTGTTGGAATAAGTGTATTGAATGCCAATGGAACTGTGTGTGTGTGTTTTAGCATTTCATCTATTGTTTATTTTTGTCTTGGAAAATACTACTTCAATCTTGATAATTTTTGAACATATATAATATGCAGATGTACTCTCTGAATGATTTTTGCAGCTGAAGTACTTAATTGAATAATAATGGCCCTTAGCCTCTACCCTTGGCCAAAAATGAAGTCTATTTAAAGAAAGCAGAAAGAGATAAATTATACATTATATATCTTGCAATATTGCACATCATTGGAAATTCAAGCTTAAGTAGAAAATTATTGATCTGGAATTTTATCTATTGTACTACAGAGAAACTTTATATCTTACATATATATATATATATATATAATACAATAAATCCAATTCTTAATAGATACTTTTGTGCTCAAAGTTGCATTGTCAGAAATGTGTAATATTGTAGAGTTTAAAATGTACGATGATTCTGTATAGTAAATAATAGTAGACAATGTTTTATACATGACATATAGTATTCAAATTCTTTTTAAAGAAAACGGTAAACTATAGTATTGTGTGTGTTGATGTTAAAAATGCAATTTTATATCCGTTGGCGTCTGGCTACTTGAATATCCATTGAGCTATTAAAATAAAGTCTTTATGTACATTGGTGACTATTATTACTTGCAAGAATTGCATGTATAGGTTAAGGATTAAATTGAAAGGTTTTAACTCTAATAATCAGTCATGGGTATGACACTGAACTGTATCTGATAGTGAGGCTCCAGTTCTGGAGATCTGTTATATGGGGAGTACTCCTTTATTGCGATTACACCCCGGTTCACTCTAAGTCAGGATGGTAATTTCTGTTCGGGTCCAATCTATGAGTCAAATAGATCTATTCAAAAGTTATTCATATTCAATAGGACTGTGTGCCAAAAGCCCTCTTAAGAAATAACTATACAAAAAATGTAAATATGAATATATGATGAATGCTATTCCCTAATCCCTAGGCATAAAATAACCCTAGACAGGTTTACATGCTGTCAATTTAATAATCAGTTTTTAACTTTTCATATTTTTTGCCCAAAGATATAATACGGTTGTTTTTTGTTGTTATTTTTTGTAATGAAAAAGCATGTTGCTTTTTATATTTTTAATTGTAGGCAAAAGTTTTGTTATGCAGGATTTTTATTCTTTTTGTATTAATTGATACAAAGAATCAAAAATGATGAATTTGATATAGCAACATTTCTAAGATTACCATATATGCTTGTGTATAAGTCAAATTTTGAAGATCTAATTTTTAGACCAAACATTTTCACCTACTTATACATGAGTAATCATTTTATAAGGTTAAAATCAAAACATATTAGGTAGGATGAAGAGTGAAAAATTAATTCTATAAATAATGATTCCCATACCATAAATGAGACTCATTTCTAAGGTGTATTCAAAACACATCAAGACTGAAGCTGTATTTATCAAGACAGAAGTGAACATTGAATAAAGTGTTAATTTTCTTTAAAATAGTATTTTTAGCAATCAATACATTGAAATGTGCTAAAAACCAAAAAGAAAAGAATCAATATCTAGTCTCAGAAATTCAGACAGGACTTATATATATGTTTTTAAAACACACCTTTTCAGTTCATCTGAAAGTAAACTAGTAGACCAAACTAATCTTTTTGCTGTAAACCAACATATAGACAATCAGCTTATTAACAACCATCGTGACATGAGTTCTTTGATGTATTCCATATTTTTTTTCGGAAAAAGTTTTTATATTTTATACATAAAAGGTAGTATGTATTGTATATAAAAGATAAAGGTAATGGAGGGAGGGGAATAAGAATCATAGTTGATTTTAATATTTCAAAGTTTATGCACATCCTTTGAGGATGTGTATATGTCAATACTTGTAGCCTAACAGTTATTTTTGTTGGAAATGAACTCTGCTAGTTGAGGCTGTTTGCATTTTATTTTGTACACATACCCTTCTGAAAGGCATGAATCCATCTGTTCTCCCTCCCCAGCTATGGGTAAATAGTGTTAGTCTTTTAATCCTATACAATCTGAAGTTTGGTCTAGAGTAGCTTTTAATCACCGATCCTCAGGTTCACACAAATGTGAAACTTTGATTTAACTAATGTCCTATCATGCTGATGTGTGACACAAGGTTGGTTTAATGCAGGATGCTCTGTAGGAAGCAGCCTTTAGGTTCGAGTGGGAGCAAAAATTGCTCATCTTCCTTTTGGTATTCTCCTTCAGGTATGCCTAAGGCACTGTGCAATTAAATCAGCCTTTATCTCTTTTAAGCAGAGAGGCAGGCGCTGCTTGGGGGAAGACATCCTCTCAGAACTGAGCTGATTAATGTTGTAACACTTACACTTGGCACAAGTGCCAGGTGACAATGAAGTTATTTAATCAGACCCCATGGTGCTATGTTACACAAGTTCTGTTTAATGTGGGAATCCAGAAAAAAGTAAGCCTCCAGAGGAGCATTGATAAAAATTGCTTAGCTTCTCATACTTAGATCTCTCAGCACAAACACCAGTTGGCCACAAATGTTAACCTTGAAACTACTCTCTCTAGTGTTAATCTTATATACCTGTGGGGTTTACCACAAGTCAACTAGGATTGGTCAGTGGTCTGGCAGAACCACTGCTATGCAAATATTCCAACAATATTGTCTATGCTGATCAACCTCTTTTTATCTTTCTCTCCAAACATCTATCTTATATTGGAAAGAACACACTTCAAGAAATAACAAATAGTGCAGTAGACTGGGTTCTTTAGCCTTAGTTTGGCAAGAGGTCTAGAAAGAAACCGATTAGAATTGACTTTAGGATAGGATAAAAAAAAGTGGTGGGGAGTCCTCATTATATAATTCCTAAAGTGCTAAACTGCAGCCTTAAAGTGAGTGAGTTTGAACTCCAATCATACTGTTATGTTTATTTTCAGATGAATACTCTTAAGAAAGGTATCCAGTTACTCCCCTCTGGTGTTTAGTTTTCAATTGGTTTCACTATTTTGGTTTTTGTCAAGTTTTAATGTGTGTGTGTGCATGCGACATGCTTTGTTTTTTTTGGTTTTTAATCTTTTTATTTATTTATTTTTTTGCTTGTCCTGATTTCCTGAAGTGTTCATGGATCACAAATAAATATTGAGTTATCGGGTATACTTTTTAATTCGAATGTTACTCCCCAACCCCGTGTTTAGTTTTCAATTGGCTTCACTATTTTGGTTTTTGTCAAGTTTTAATGTGCATGTGTGTATGCGACATGCTTTGTTTTTTTTTAGTCTTTTTATCTATTTTTTTGTTGTTGCTTGTCCTGATTTTCTGAAGTGTTCATAGATCACAAATAAATATTAAGTTATTGGCTATACCTTTTAATTCAAATGTATGTATGTGTGTGTGTGTGTGTGTGTATATATATATATATATATATATATATATATATATATATGATAAAAATAAATGGAAAAGTGGATAAACCAACACTGACAATGGATTCAGCAATTATGATATTCTCTTCTTTATTGAAAAAAGAACTTCTTCAGAATGAAAATGGGTTTTTCTAAAGTTCTGACATTGAGGAAATAGATAAAATAAAGATAAAAATATGAAAAGAGGAAAGGGTTTAAAGAAAAGAGACAGAAAAGAAAAGAAAGGGTGAGAAATATATATGTTAGAGGATGGTTATTGGTTTTGACTGTGACCATCTGGGCAGATGGTTAAGACTGGGCACCATTTAAGTTTCATCAGAGATTTGACTAGTAGAGATGGATTAATTTCAGTGAGAAAGAGAGAAATATAAGGAGAGGGAGGTTTTAAGAAGGAAAAATAAAAGGGAAGTAAAAGAGAGAGAGATATACATGTCGGAGTTGTGGAGGCAGAGGTTTCAGACATATCCCATTTCATGAAAGACTTTGACTATATTGGAATATCTAAATGAAAAAAGGAAAAAGAAAAGCTTGGAAGTATTGTGGGACAAAAATGTCTCAGTTTTTGCTAAAAAATTTTTTATCCATTTTCTATTTTGATATTATTCTTATGTAAAATAATGTCTGCCAAGTAGGGTGAAATCTGGAAGAAACCATGTTGTTGTTTGATGTGTTTAGTTTTGGAAATGACTGCAGATTCTAACAGTCTGCAGGATTTTTTGCAATGTATAGGTTTAATTAAAGTGGCTTGGGAAAAATTGAAAGTGTGTTTGAGATTTATGTGGGAGAAAAGAGCATTTAGGTCACCATTTGATTTAATTGATTGTGTTTGTAGATTCTTTTTATAGATTGTGTTAAGTTTCACCAATGTAATGTTTGTCACAATCTTTGCATGGGATAAGATATATGCCTGTGTGAGAAGTAGTTATGTTGTTGGTGTGTTTTGAGATATTAGTGAGATTTTTTAATGGTTTGTGACGTGGAATTGGTATTCCTAATTTGGTTAATTTATTGTAGAGAGGTTTGTGTGTGTTAGTGGGTAGAGAGATAGGTCTCTGGGTAATAGGAATAGTGGGAGTGTTTTACTTATTTTTATCTTGTTAGATTTACCAAAATCTACTATTTCTCCATATATATATATACACACACACACATGCACATGAGGGTTGGCTGAAAAGTTCATATGATGACTTCACATCTGCTGTTGATGACTTTTTTGCCTTTAGGAACCAAGTACTGCAACACCAATGGAAGAGGTGTGTGGACCGCAAGGGGACTATTTAAGAATAGCCTTATTTGGACACATTCCATAAGAGTATCTTGGTTAGTCTATGAACTTCTTAGTCAGTCCTTGTGTGTGTGTGTGTGTGTGTGTGTGTGTGTGTATATATATATATATATATATATATATATAAGGCCAAGAGACTATCTTTTTTCACCACTGTCCTGAAAAAATATTTTGATTGTCCTGAAATCAAAATTTTTTTATTTTATCATCTATAATTGTTGGTAGCATAATAGAAAAACACCATTAAAAATAGGAAATAAATAATATTTATTTTGGTCTATTTAGTTTTGAAATTGTGGTCTTTGTTTCATTGTTTCTTAAGCAATGAATTAACATCAATTAAACAAGAAAGGTTTTTATTTTAAGAAGGCAAAAAAGAGAATTTTTAGCTTGTGTGAAATAAAGGTAAATATTCAAGTCATTAAAAAGATCCAAAACAATATTTTTAATTGAGGATTCAAAAAATATGGAGTATAAGAAATGAAATAACATCTGATTATTATGGTTTTATATTAGTACAACAAAAACAATGTGGCCTCTATTCTTTAACCCATTGTAAAAGAAACTTTCTCAGATTTGGAGGAATTAAAAAAAAATTATCTTAAGATGATGTGAAAATATGTGAAATTTTTTTTCATCCTTTTAATAGTCAGTTATATTTTAATTTTTAAAAAATTTACCATCCCAAGAGGTATCCCTGACAAGATAACTTGGTGTCCCTAATGAATATTCTAGTGTCTCTGGGACAACAGGACTCCATTATTCTCAAGCCCTGAGATATATATATATATATATATATATATATATATATATATATATATATATAATGAGCATGCAGTATTATTTATTGTAAGGATGGGCTTGGAGGATTGAATTGCAAATAACAAATCACCTGACCCACTAACATAAATGAATCTAATTATTTTGTACTAATTTACAAGTTACACTGTTAAAAATTGTATTTGGCTGTTGTAATAAATGATTAGCTGGTTTTGATGACATGGTAAGGATTGAAATAATTGTCTGATGCATGTGTTAACTAGTTTCAGGAATAAATACCCTGTTGTATATAACATTCTTCTGTCATTTAGCTCCTCTTCGGATTAATATGTATTTTGTATATAGGTCACTCCAGACTAATTTTCCCATATTTGGGTTTTTTTTCATCACAATATTTTGGTTGTGTTTTCTCTGGCTTTCCTCAGGTATTTGTTGTGTTCTTGAATGTTAAATCTTTCTTGAGAGGCCTGGCACTTTCCCTCTCACATACTTTACATCTGGTGCCTATTCCTGACCTTGTGCTGAGCCCATGAGCCTCTAATGAACATTTTGTTTGAACGTTCACTTCCGAAGTCTTGTCTCAGAAATATTAAAAAAATAATTCAGTGTATATCTGTTTAGGAAATGTATAAAGTCCTGTTTGATGGTTCATTTTTGATGAAACATATTAATTCAAGCTAGTTATATTCATCATCAAGTTGTGCTGACATCACTGAGCTTCCTGATTCTCTCTCACCATCCATCCCTCGCTCCTGGCAGGTTGTATCTTGTGTCCACATGAAGCTGATATCTTTGCTGGTCAGCCAACACTGGCATGTCCATGTGTAGGAGTTTATAACAGAACATTGCTTATGACCTTGTCTTTGCTTTTCCAGCGGTGCCCTGCAAGTCTTGTTCATCCTACTTGTATGCTTTGTGAGATAGGAGGTAGGTGGCTGTACAGCTACTATTTTGCATGGTGTTGCTTCCAGGATTTGTTCTGAATAGTGCACAGGATTCTTGTGTAACTTTATCCCCATATATTTTGTTAGCATACATGTGGTGCAGTCAAATGTTGTATGGATACAGCTAAAGCTTGGAAGAAATTTCATTCCATCCTATGAATGGATTTTAAACTAGCTTCTGTAGAAATGCTAAAATTAAGCCCACAGCACCAATGAATTTGAACTATGAATTTATTCTGTTATAATTCGAGTTATATGTGATGCAAGAGTTCATATCAATAATGTATTTTTTGGGTTTTTTTTTTTTCTTTAAATATCTGCGTTGCTTTCATAAGATTTCAAGTACCCACATTTTTTGGGTGGTGGTGGTAGTGTATAAAACTTTGAAATTTTTTTAATTTAATTAAGATATTTTGTTTGAAAATTGAAATATAATTCAAATGTTGAAGGGTTACTGCTTATGCCCTGCTAGTGTCCATTGTTCCTACTACAAATCTGAAGACATTTTTTTTTCTGTCTTGATTTTGGTTTGGTTTGGTCGGGTTTTATGGCATATCAACCATTGTATGTTATTTAATGCCAAATCCTCTTCATACATATATATTAAATTCATAATTTGTGACTCAGTTTGTTGACAACAATTTTAACTGTGCCTGAGCTTTTTTTTTGCACAAAGTTAAATGGTTTCAAGTATTGTTATGTAGCAGTTACAATTTAACATTATTTATTTGCAAAAATTCAAGTGGATATACATATATGATTTGTAAATGAATAGTTTGTAGGTAATTTCATTTTTAAATGAGTTAGAACTAATTTCTTTGCATACTAATATTGCTATTTTTAAAAGAGTGGATCTGGGAGCAATGGCAATGAAGGGGTACTCCACATTCCCCCAAATCTCCCAGCCACAAATGGTTGCTATCAAGACCAGAGTCAATAAAGATTTCTCAGAACCAGTTTCAGCATTAAATCTTGCCAGATGGGTCCTTCCGTGCTGTTAAACTTTAAAAAAATGGCTTATGTGGGTTAGGTATTTTATAGCAATTAGAAGATTCATTTTTCCCCAGAATATAACATTAATTTCTGTATATTCCAGACATAAGATTGTTTATCGCTTATACCTAGAAGATAATCCAACAGGGGTTAAAAGGTTATAATTATGGTTTCTAGTTAGGAAAATTTCAGTTTCATGTCTGATTTATTCAGTTAAAGATAAAGAGTTGGTTTAGGTAACTTTAAGGATCCAAAGTAGGTATCTAGTTTAGTATTATATTATTGTCCCTCATTTCTATAAGATTTCTGCAAAGTAAAATTCTATTAAAGTTGCTCCACAATTTGGGTGGGAACTACATGTGGTTCTTCATTTTCTAAAGAAAAAGAAAAATGTCTTGCTATTTTAAAATAAATATTTGTGAACCAAGATCTTTTTTAAATAATGATATTAAAAATTACGTGGAAATTTATCCAGTCAACAGATTTATCTATTTCCAAGTAAAGTTACAAACTGATCATAATACTTATAAAACAAACCAAAGAAAAAAAAAGAAAAGTTTAACATTTTTTTAAATTTCAAAAGGAAATATGCTGAACACATGTTTCAGGATCCTATTATCATCATCATCATTATTGTTGTTGTAGTTCTTCTTCCTTTCTGCTAACTGCCTCTTGGAAGGTGTTGTTGGGAGATGGAATCTGATCTGCTGTTCTCCACTACTGTTTTCTTGGGTGATTTCTATCCTCTGCTAGCCTGCCAAACCTGTCTTAGCTGGTTTTGAATTCAGTTTTGCTTGCCCTGTTAATGGAGCTTAGAATATCCTGACCGTATCCCCTACAGAGAGGTAAGATCCTCCCAAAAAAAAGGGGGTGTCCTGAGTATGACGCTAAACTCCATCTAGTGGTGAGGTTCCAGTTCTGGGGAGTTTGAAGTCCTTATTCATTGCCATTATTCTCAGGTCTACTCTGACCTGAAGTGGTAGAACCTGCATGAGTGAAATAGATCTGTTTGCAAATTATTTGTATTAGATAGGAATATTTGATAACATATAACTATGTGCAAAAAAGAATTTAGAAACTGCACAAAAAATGTAAATATAAATCTACAATGTATGCAATTCCCTAACCTCTGGGCATAAAATACCTCTACACATGTTGATAAGCTGTTAATATCAATCAGGGTTTTACTTTTAGACTGGATGCCCTATGGACTAGAGAGCCAGTCTGCCCTACTATTAATCCATAGCTGAAGAGAGAAGAGATGAATTCATACCTTTTGAAAGTGAAATGCAACAGCTTTGTGCAGAAATTGAACTTGGACTGCTGAGTCCATTTTTTGATGATGATATGTACCCGCTACAAATATTGATATACCATTAAACAAAGAAACTGAATACTTCCTGTTCCTTCGATTAGCAAGCAAAGAAAATTTTGTGGCTATAGTCCCAACTGTCTTCGAGTTGTTATTCTACGATAAACATGAATATGGTGAATTATATGAAAATTGGTATAAAAATGCAAAATCAGCCGATCTGTATCTGTCTCAATAAATTGCTTGGATGCAGTAATCTTCTTAAGCCAAGGACCTTAGCAAATGTGAGTTATAGTGATCCGAAGGATTATTCAAGTGATCGTATTGGTCTATCTACTCGGGCATTTTGCAAACAACAGTTGTGCTTATGTCCAGCTGTGTTGTGCTTTCTTTATTGTTTTGCATAAAGTACACAAACAAAATGAATTTGACTTATTACAGATGTTGGCCTATGTCTGCTCTTTTAATTTCCTGCTTCCCTATTCAAACATTTTTCTATTGTTCTATTCAGCAAGTAATCAGTGATATAAAATGACATTTCAAATTGGCTAATACTTCCTGAGCTCTGGTTCATCCATAATTCTATACCACATTATCTGTTCTAGTCAAAATCAACTACATTGTCCTCTGTAAATTCCCTTATGATAAATCTGTAACATAATCCTTCAGTTTTACTGTGTCTCACTACTTGTTAGGCTGAATCTTTCAACAGTTAATCTGCTTATGTTTTTGATATTTTCTTCCTTATTGGTGAGACAGTAAGGAAATAAATTGATGATCCAGAAATAGGTGTTCTTATTTGGAATCAGGAACAAAAATATACTTCAAGTTTGATGATTTTTTTTTTCTTTAGAGACTCAACACAAGAAAACTGGTGGATAGGGGTATATCTGAAGAGTTTGGCCTAACCAACTCCAGTTAAGCTCAGTCAGCTGAGGCTGTAAAATACATTGACTGCATCTCTGTAGAGAGGTAAGCCCCCTCCCCAACAAGTGTCCTGGATATGATATTAAACAATTTGATAGTAATGCTAGAGATTTGGAGAATGCAGAGTACTCCTTCACTGCCATTGTTCTCAGGTCTACTCTGACCCAGAGTGGTAGCACTTGACGAGGTCCTATCTATGGGTCAAATAGAACCGTTTGACATTTAAACTGAGTGCAAACAAATGACTTATGTTAAACTGAATTGTTAGAAATCAAACCATTTGATCATTTAACTGTGTAAACAAATGGCTGTTTAATTGAATTGTTAGTGATACATAACAGTACTTGTAACCATTTAACTGTGTGCAAATGAATGAGTAATGGTGAATAGAATAATTAGTGTTAAATAGCAATACTTGTAGCCACTTAACTGTGTGCAAACAATTATTAATATTGAATAGAATTATTAGTGTTAGATAACAATACTTGAAACCATTTAATTGTGTAGAAACAATAGTAATACCAGTGTGGAAACAGATTAGTTCTAACTCATTTAAAAATGATATTACCTACAAACTAATCTTTTACATATCATGTATATCTATTTAAATGTGTGCAAACAAATGACTAATGTTAAATTGTTACTGTTACATAGCAATACTTGAAACCATTTAACTGTGCAAAAAAATGAGCTCAAGCTCATTTTAAAATGTTATAAACAAAATGTGTTTACAAATCATATATATCAAATATATATGTATGAAGAGGATTTGCCATTAAATAACCTACAATTGTTAATATGCCATAAAACCAAACTAAACCAAACCAACTCCAGTTGGTTGAGTTTGTAGCAGATCATCTCTATGTGATATTTTAACCGCTAGGTAAAAAGAATTAAAAAAAATGTTGCTCTCTATTAACTATCAAGATATTTTTTTATGATGGATTGCTGGAAAGTTCCTGCCCAACCAAGAAGGTAATGAAGCATATATACTATTCCAAAGGTGCCCTTAAATAGAATTAGCAACTAGAGTTCAAATCTTGGTCAAAACTGTTTGTTTCATTTTGGGCTAATGTCTTTGAGAAAGGCATGAATCCATCTTTTCTCCCTTCAACTATGGGTAAATAGTTGGGCAGACTGAGTTCTTTTGGTAAGGCAACCAGTCTGTGCGAAGTAAGTGTGAATTTTAAACCAGTTTTACTTCACTTTAAAATTGACCTTGTGTTACATCCTGTCTGTTGTGGAGGAATTTGGTAAATAGATACATACTATTCTGCATATTCATCCCACTGTTCTACAGACTTGCCACATAGTTTCTCAAATTTCTTTAACCCTAAAAAATATTTAAAATACTCCTCTTAGAAAAAAGAAAGGAAATAAACCTAATCCCTTTCTTGATTGAGCCAAGAATATTGCTGTAGCCATTCATATATATATATATATATATATATATATATATATATATATATATATATATATATATATATATATATATATATAAATTTAAAAAAAACTGAACAAACCATCTCTTGGCTATTATAAATTTATTTCAGCTGGCCACTCCATACAAGAAACTAACCTCTTCAGATAGCCATCACACAATGGAGAGAAAAAAAATTTAAATTATAAAAATATTCTTTCAATGAATTCTTACTCTTGAGAGAGAGAGAGAGGCAAAAAGATATGAACTAGAAGTTTGTGTTAAAACAGGATGTAATGTTATCAGCTAGTATCATGTATCTTTATGTATCTAAAAAAAATTTTAATATGACTCACAAAATCTTTAACAACTAGAATCCTTTCAATAAATTAACCTATTTTATTTAAGAAAAAAATCAATTTATTTATTAAGGAAAACATGTTGATAAACACTATTACTAATATCAAATTTATCTTGATAAGTTAAAAATTTTTATAAGTTTTATTCAATTTATATTTAAGATTAAAATTCAGCCTTTATTTAATTTCTTTACATTTTTATATATTCTGAATACTGACACTCTAATTACTGTTCTACTAATAATCAAAGTTAACTATTATTACAATTATTGCTAAATTATTATTGTTGTTACCATTATTACATTAACCAATAATATCAATAGTAATACTGGTACCATTAATTTCATTCTACTATCATTACTATTAATTTTTCTATTATTAGCTTTTTTCATATGCATTCAAATTTATTTTTGTGGTGGCATTTAAAGATTAGTTCATTACATTTATTTAATTGTTGGCTTGTAAATTTATATCTAATGATGCTTATTTTTTCCTCCAGACACTCTAGGTAGGATAATAGACCTCAAGCAGGTTGGTTTATATTGAGATGACGCCCTCATCTCCATCCCAGATAATCATGGGAAAATTATAAGAGACTTCAAGTTACTAGGATTTAAAATTGAAATATATAACCTAAAAATAGTTAATTTCCTTGACATTACCTTTAATTTAACTAACAATACTTTTAAACCATTTAGCAAAGATAACTAAACACCTACTTAAATTAATGTCAACTCAAACTACCCCAGATCAATTATCAAACATATGCCTAATGTGGTTAACATAAGGATTAATAGATTATCTTCTAACAAAAAAATTTTGATGAAAAAAATAAAATCTATAGTGAGGCCCTTGAAAAAAAAGTGGATTTCAACTGAGGCTAGAATACCAGGAACAATTTATAAACAATAAAGTTACTGAACACTTCAACATCAACAATAATAGTAATGATAGTTGTAATTATCATCATCATCATGTCGCGCTGGTAGCACGGATATCCCTGACCCTCTCTCGCCACTCCTCCCTATCGTTCATCGCCCTAGGCAGGTCTTCAGGACAACATCCCGCATCCTCACACAGCTGCTGAATGTATGTTCGTGCTGGTCGTCCTGCTTTTACACGGCCATGTGTGGGGATCCTGCATGTCTGGTTCGTCTAACTTGAATAGTTTTCGTGATAGGAGGCAGGTGGCCGTACAGTTGGTGTCTTGTGGGGTGTTGCCGCCAGGACTTGTTCAAGATTGCACGCAGCATTCTTGTGTAATTGCCGTCTAGCTTCTTCTCCAGCTGTTTTGTTAGCGTCCATGTAGTGCACCCATATAGCAGTATCGATGTGACCGCTGCCTGGAAGAAACTGCATTTCATTTTATCGGTTAGGTCTGATTTCCATATAATCAATAGCCTATTGATAGCTGTCCATGCTTTCGTTAACCTTGTTTCGATGTCCTTTTCGGTTGATTCAACGCTGCTTCCTAGGTAAGTGAATTTGTGTACTAGTTTAAGAGGGGTTCCTTCTAGAGTGGAGATGTCCCCCGTTTGATTATAGCACATATATTCCGTTTTGTGTGCATTAACATAGAGGTCTATGCCTGCGGCTGCTCGTTCCAAACTATGCAGTAGTGTTTCGGCTTGGTTGGGTGTATTTGCCAGTATCGCTATGTCATCGGCGTAGTCGGCGTCGGTAATTGTTTTTGCGGGGTACCTTCTGCTTAGACTTAAAAATATTAACCCTAATAATAATAAGAATAAGCATAGGAAAAGAAAGGTAATCTGGTTTAACCCCTCATTCTATGAATTTTGTAATATTAATTTAGGCAAGTACTTCCTTAAGTTAATAGATATTTCAACAAGGACAATCCATTAAATAAAATTTTTAATAGGAACATACTAAAAATTAGTTACTCTTGCATGAATAATATATCTAAAATAATCTATAATCATAACAAGAATTTAAGACAAATTGCTAATAGATAATCAGCAAACAAATAAATTACTTTGTAATTGTAGAAATAAAGTGTCCCATGGGACTCTACAGTGCACCTTTTACAAGTTATAAATTTAGAACATGATGCAATCGATGTTACCACTGTTCCATAAAAGTAAGTAAAGTTGGCAAATTTAGTTGAGGGTGACCTGAAGGCTCCCTTTTCAATAGCTACTACACCGAGGTGTAGGGGAGGGTGCTACTCCATTCCCTGGATTGTTCCACTTTACCCTTGATCCTTACCTTATAATGCTGAGTGCAAGGCGGCATCAAGTACCATTTTTTGAGTCTTTGGCATGACTCGACCTGGGATTGAATCCCGGTCTCTTGGACCATTGGCGAACACTCTACTCTATGCAAATGTAAGAACTATTATGAGACAGATATAGTATCTTTGTTTACTATAAACAAAACAAATTTCTTTATGTACATCTCTGGTCACTTGTTCTTCTAAAATCCTAAGCACATTTTATAATAGTTATCTAAGTTAGAAACATCATTGTTGGCTTGTTTTTAGTTTTAGAGAATATTTTGATGATTAGCATTTTATCTCTATTTATTGCATTCACTTAAATTTGTATTTTGTCTACCATTTTGTCTCTTAATTAAACCATTGTTTACTGCTTATTTTACATTTATTTAGTATTTTTAGCAATGTCTGTTTTCATAATGTTGCTAAATTACAAATTTATTATTAGGCATTTGAACTATTTATTAGCATGAGTAATAAGTATTCATTGTTTCAGAAGTTGATTAAAATTTATAATTTAGCTATTCTGTATTATCTCTTTTACAATCTGTGTGTTTAGGGATAATACAGAATATTTAACTCATAAATTTTAAGCAACTTCTGAAACAATGAATATTTATTATTAATGCAAATAAATAGTTCAAATGTATAAAAAGATTGGTCAACTTATATAAAAATAACACATGCAAGATTATCAAGAAAGCAATAAATTAGATAATTTTTTATTGATTCAGCTACTTTGACAGAAAATGAAGTTGCAACATTCTGAATTAGTATTTCATTTTTCTTTAGATTATTTGTATAGAATCCCTTATAAATACATGAACTCTTAATTTAAAAAAAATAAAATGTTATCTTCTAAAGCAAAGATATCAGGTTTTTATTATTTCTCGTGGAAATGAAATGAATATTATTAGGCATTATTTATTACCAAACTGTAAAGCATTGAAACTAACCATAAATATAAGGCAGTCCAAAAATAAGTACACCATTTATATATGTATTTACCCAAAGTCTCTGTCATTGTCAGGATGTAACAGAAGGTGAATTTTTGAGGATGGTTTAACCAGTTTGAATTTAGTTTTTTTTTTCTCTTAGGCTGGTTGCTATACCAAGGTTAAAGAACCCAGTCTGCCCTACTGTTTAGTCATAGTTAGGAGGAGAATAGTT
Organism: Sepioteuthis lessoniana; assembly: GCA_963585895.1. Taxonomy (NCBI): domain Eukaryota; kingdom Metazoa; phylum Mollusca; class Cephalopoda; order Myopsida; family Loliginidae; genus Sepioteuthis; species Sepioteuthis lessoniana. The sequence continues at coordinate 75,118,012 of OY757918.1, forward strand.
GGATACATTTTCTATCTCAAGCAGCATGTGAAATGCATTCTTGGCCAGGATTTGAACTTTGGTCACCATGTTTATTTCCTATGAGGATAAGCATTTATACCACTTATATATGTAAATTTATTTTTGGTAGCAGAGGTGTTTGAGTTGGTTTGATTTTATGGCATATCAACCACTGTAGGTTATTTAATGTCAAATCCTTTTTATATATATTCTAAACACCTTTTGTAGATAACATTTTTAAACAAGCTTGAGCTCATTTTTTGTACACAGTTAAATGATTTCACTTATTTCTATCTAATACGAATATTTCTATTTACTATTAATCATTTGTTTGCACACAGTTAAATGGTTTCAAGTATTGCTATTAACACTAACAATTCAATTAAACATCAGTCATTTGTTTACACACAGTTAAATGATTAAAAAGTTCTATTTCAGACAATTCAATTTAGCATAAATCATTTGTTTGCACTTAGTTTAAATGTCAAAGTGCACAGTTTACACGTCAAACAGTTCTATTTGAACCATAGATAGGGCCCTATCAGGTGCTACCACTTCGAGCCAGAGTGGACCTTGGAGCAATTGCAATGAAGGGGTACTTTGCAATCCCCAAAGCTCCAGCATTACTGGAGCCACACCATCAGATTATTTAGGGTCATATCCAGGATACTCATTGAGGGAATCTTGCCCTTCTGCATTCTACAACCCTAGCTGATAGGGCCAAACAGAGGTGTAATAATTTTATTTTTGGTGACAAAGGTGTTATAATTTTATTTTTGTTATCAGTTTAGAAACAAAAATTGATTGGAAATGGTGTTCTTTATTTCATACTAGATTGATTTTGTTAGATGTATAAAATGTCCATTGGAACAAGAAAGAAAAGTAAAGATGGTTAACAAAAATGCTGTGCTTATAGTATTTCAATGCTTATTTGCATCATCATCAGAACACTTCGCTAAATGTCCATTGGAACAAGAAAGAAAAATAAAGATGGTTAACAAAAAGTGCTGTGCTTATAATATTTCAATGCTTATTTGCATCATCATCAGAACACTTCACTAAATGTCCATTGGAACAAGAAAGAAAAATAAAGATGGTTAACAAAAAGTGCTGTGCTTGTAATATTTCAATGTTTATTTGCATCATCATCAGAACACCTCGCTAAAAAAGACTGACCCTGACAGGAATGACTTAGAATTTTGAAACTACTGTAAATTATTGGTTTAAATTTTATTGTTGCTTGGTTACTTGACACTTATCTTATTCACTCAAATGTGTATATATTTTTCTCATTTGTTGGTTGAAATTGAAATTCCACTATATTATTGGATACCAATAAATTAATGATTTCATAGTAAATAAAAATATTAGAGAAAAAAAAGTACAAGTTTTTTATGAGATGCTGAAAAGGTCTTGGCTCAACTAAGAAGAGAATGACCTAGAACTATGAAACGTGTATACTATTATCCAGAAATACTAAATGTAACAGTTATCTTTCTAGGAAATGGAATTGGCAACCAGAGTTTGAATCCTGGATTTGAAACAAGAGCTTTTTAGCATCCCCTCATAAAAAAACATCTTTATAGTTTATAGAGATTGTTGGTTCATTTTATAGATTATGATCTAAACATTTATGAGAAGTCTCCATGGTGTAATGGCTAAAGTGCTGGACTGCAGTTTTAAAGTAAATGAGTTCAAACTCCAGTTGTACTATTAGATCCACTTTCCGACTAATACTCTTGAGAAAAGAATTGAACCCCCAGCTCTGGTTTAAATAGTATCACTGCTGTTCTGCAAGTATGGCTTTGGCATTAAGTAACCTATGAAGGTTGATATGCCACTAAACAAAGAAACCAAATCAAACCATACATTTATATTAACATTCATTTTGTTTTTAAAATGGTGATTGAAATTGGTATTTTCAAAACTTATAGCATTTTCTTTAGAGCCATTGTCAACTGTTATTAAGCTTAATCCTGAATCACATCTTGTTTATAGAATTTATATTTAAAATTAATTGCAAATAAGTACTCTATAATTAGTATTTAATAGTTATCTCTTTTGAGAAATTATAACGATGAGTATGAATGTGAATGCTGACTCCACCCTCTATGCCAGGGTTTCTAAAACAATTTACTTGATTCATCCCTCATAACCAAATTCAATTTCCATTGACTTCCAAATAAATCAATTGAATATTGCCAACATTTTTTTTCTTGATCTCATTGGGTGTCATGATGAAAGGGGGTTGATATTTTTAAAAAAATGTATTTGGTTTCAAGTTAAAATTTTTTACAAAATATAAAAATTTTATTGTAAATGGAATATTGAATCCTATAACAACACCCACACCAACAAATATCTGGCAATACTGAAATTGATTCAACAAGTAAAGGTCCAAATTTCTTTGGTCAGAGTGTGATTTTTAAAAGAAATTTAATTCTAATTTCATTCATTAAAAATCTGTTACTATGGATAAGAATTAAAATTTTAGGCATTTTATTTTAATTTTACTTTTTCATCATTTTTCTTTCTTTTTTAAATCTACGTTTTTAATCCTCCTTATTAAATAATCTTTTTTTTTTTTTTTAATGACAGCCCATAACCTATAATAAAAAAGGATATTTTAGAATTCAGTATTTTTATAAAATGATTTGTTTAAAATATAATTGTTTTTAAATGTTTTCTTTTGTGAAAATATGATTATTTGTCGTGAACATTGCTGAAAAGATGGGGCTCTTTTTGGTCAAGGCCAGATTGTTTGTTCATTTAAGTCACCTGTATATTTTGAATGGGTTTTATGTGAAAGAGACATTCACTAGTGGGTATCACATTCAAATGGGCATTCTGCTAGGTGTATGATATCTGGCAACTAGTCTACATGATCCCAGCAGTTTTTTTTTATTTATAAATGCTAACTAGTAAATTCGCCCCCTGTAAATCTCTGTTTTTATTCATCCTCAAGGTCTATATGGACCCCTTTGAGAAACCCTGCTATACACTATTGTTAATAATTTTCAAATAGGAATGGAAATTGCTGAATTCTGACCATTTTAATGCTATTTTACTAACCTATTACAATATGTCATTTTTTTGCTGTGTCATTTTAATATACATATAAAACATTGGATCCTTATAGCATAGTTGGTTTCTTTGTTTAATGGCATATCAGGTTTCATGGGTTATGCCATAGCCATCCTTCTAGAAAAACAGCAGTGATACTATTTAACCCATAGCTGAAGGGATAAGGAGTTTCCTACCTTTCCCAAGGGTATTAGTCTAAAAGTGAACATAGTAGTGCAACTGTAGTTTGAACTTGCTTACTTCGAGGCTGCAGTCAAGCACTTTAGCCATTATACCACAAAGACTCCCCTTTTAATATAGATTATGCCTCTTTAAATTATATTACACTATGAATTTATTTTTCATTATTTATACTAGATAATTGAACCACAAACCTTGTTATTACTGAAATGATCTACTGCTAAGCTATCCTGACAAAAACTATCTTTGTTTTTTAAATTACACTATATTAAGTGTTTACTACAGAAATCAATTTACAATTTTCTTTTTTCCTTCTGAATTAAAAATTGCTTGTTGCCAATTTTAATCACTTCACCCTCAGGGAACTTTAAACTGATGGTGTCATCTTAGAAAGCATAATTTAATTTAAGTTAATTTATTCTTAGAATTTTTAATTTAATGCTTTTGCTCTGCACACAGCATATTTTCAACACATTGGAGAAAATAGGTAGTGGTGTTGGAGGTAACCATGCCAAATATGGCAAATGGTTGGAGATGTATTAAATTTATATTCATTTCACATTTAATATTGTAGAATTTTTACAATAGTATAGAAGCTGCATCCACTTTAGGGATTTACCTAAGTTTTAAACTATGATTATTATATGTTCATTTACTATAGATACATAAGCATATTTTTTAAGTAAAAAGATATAAGTAAAACTAAAGCCTACAGATACAGATATATATATATATATATATATATATATATATATATATATATATATATATATATATATATATATATATAATTCTTTTTTTCCAGTTGTTTTTTATCTATTCTATCTCTAAAAATGTTCTTTAAAAAATTAGATATTGAATAATTGTAAAGTATAGGGTTTGTCCAGAAAGTATAAAACCATTTTAAGTATCTTAAGAACTGGTTGTGTGGATTTGCAGCCAATGTGAGGGAACCTTAATATGTATATGTTAACAGACTCTCCTATGAAGTTACTGTACTTTAGTTTGAAATAAAGTTTTAATAGTTTCAAACTTTTGATCTTATGTTACTTTCCATATATTCATATGCATAGTTTTAAGTTAAAATTGTAGTTACATGTATAGATTATACCTTTAACTGCTTGAGTACTTGTGGAGCATAGTACCATAGCCATATGTGATTTAACTGTGGTTTCACTAACCAATAAATTACTATGGGTAGAGTTTCTAGTTCCATAACTTATGGTTTTTAATTTGGTTTTTTCCTCCTCTTAAATTGGTTTGCCTCCAGACAAATCCAATCTGCTCTACTATTTCACTGAAAGCTGCGGGGGAAGAACCAATGGATTTGGGCATTTTTGAAGGTCATTAGCACATAGATCCAACACTGAATTGGTATTGTTGGATATTGATGTGGTGTTTGGATCTACAAACTTGATCAATGTCACCTGGCATTTGTGCTGGATGGCTGAAATCAACATACCCTGGCATCTGGGCTGTCCCCTCAGGCTTTACTTGCTTGCAGGACTAAGTTTATTACTTGATGCCTGAAGCGTCCCATTCAAGGAATGTGGATGGGACCAAGAATTTCTGCCTTGTGCCATATTCTGATATGGTGGGATGTCGGATAAATACCAGGTCATCAGCACATAGTGAATTGAGGAGTTTTCAGAACTTGGATGGGATTAAGGAGAACACAACACGGCAGCTGCTGGGTGTTCCCAAAAGAGAACTTTGATGACTGTTTTGAAAAGTGAGGGATTCTGCGATATAGGGCTGGTCTTAAGCCAATTGGGCCCCACACTAGAGTGTCATCTACTCTCAACTTGTCTAGTACACACAAGAGCACATAACAATATATACATTTGCAGTCGGGCCCTTCACTTCCCTACTGGGATAAATGTGAGAGATCCCAAGGTGGCAGGGTTCTTTTAAAGGGGATTAAATTCTCATTGCATGTATTGAATGGCTCAATCAATTCTGGATATTTCATATACTAATAAACTTAGTTTGGGATTTTTTTAATATGGCTACTTAATATGGCTTTCATTTTTTGTCGCAGAAAAATGTAATAAAAAAAACAACAAAAAACAAAAACAATTGAAGTTTCAAATTAGCCACTTTTATAATAAAAACAATTCTGCCTTTTTAAAGTGAAAATTAATCATTTTTCATAATTTATATTTTATTAACTAAATAATTAAATTTTGATAACTACCTGAGAAAAAACTCTTATAAATTTAAAAAAAATTCTCATATACATTTCTCAAATACCATGCAACATTGATATTTTGTAATTTTAAACCTATCTTTTGTAGTTATGAAATTTTGCCATGGTAATTTTCCTATGGAAAACCCTTTTAGTTAAAAAAAAAAAGAAAATAAATAAATAAAAGATAAAAAGAACTTAATGGCCTTACTAGTAAATATGAGTTCAGTTTGAACAGTTATTACCTAAAATGCTCGGAAATGTGGAGAAAATTCTGTTTTATCTAGTCTGAGCAGTATCTATTCTGAAAGCATTTTTCTCCTGGTTATTTTAAGTGGCTCTTACCAGCCATATTCCTATCAAGTGTTCAGGTCAATAACCACTTTTTTTTTTCTTTTTTTTTTTTTTTTTTTTTTTAGCTTATTGATTTATTTATTTTTGAACAAACAGTTGTAAATAACAGTAGGTATTCTTTGCAAGATAAGAGGCACATCTAATCAATTCCACATGTAAAAGATGAAGTAAAACATATTGATCAATAGTTGTGATCAAAAGCAATTCAAGGTCATATAACCTCATTTAGAAATTAGTGATGCTTGTAGCTTTAAAAAATCTTTCTGAAAATATCTTACAATTTCTATATTACTAATGTATAAAATGTATGTAACTGTTATTCAGCAAAAACAGTTGGTACATCATGGTGAAACTTTTATCAGAGCATTACACTTGAAGAATAAAGAAATTTTCATTCCAATTTGCAACTGAATGATAATTTTGTAGAGTCTGCATTCATACAGAATGCCGTTTTTTTTAATCATCAAAATTCTTGATATAACGGAGATAAATATAAAATGCTAATTAGAATCCTTTACTTTCTGATTAGAAGCATCAATATCATCATGGACCATTGTTATCATGGGAACCAAACAGGTCATTTAATTATTATGTAAAATGCTTGTCGTGTATATTTAATGTAAATAATAAAAAACATATAATCAAATATAGGATATATCTATTTACATTTGACTTTCCAGTAAATTAGCACTAGAAAGAAAGAATTTTGTTTTTGTATCATCGGATGAAGATGAATTTTGAGATCATTTTTGTCATCAGAAGTCTATACTCCCAATTATAAAAACCTGTCCTGGATATGACACTAAACTGTGTCTAGAGATCAGGCTCCATTCCTGGTGCTTTGAGGTGGGTGGAGTCACCTCTTCATTTCTTCCTAAATAGAAGCATCAGTATTGTCATAGATTACTGTTACAATGAGAATCTAATAGGTTCATGAATCATTTAGTTTACATATGAATTTTACACAGTAAATGTAACAACTATTCTGAAGCAGACATAATATTTAATTATTATTTTTTGGTACAATATATTGGGACCTAGTCATTTTTCCCTTTTTTATGATGTTTCTGTGGCATGGTCTGATCTTGAAGAGATATAGAATATTCTCAGAAAGATATTGCAGATATTTTAGACAATTAGCTAGTTACTTTCTCATGGGAAGTTTGCCTGAAGCCTTACTGGAAAGGCAAAAAGCTAATGGAGTAATAAGTCATTTAACTTGGAATTTTTTTTTCAGATAATAAAAAAAAAAATTCTATGACTAATGTATAAAGCTGTTAAATCTCTCCACAGGTCTTTGCTGGAAAAATAAAATTAAATTAAAAGTTAATTCAAAGATAAAGTTTAAAAGACAACAATAATGTATTACAAAGTGTCATTATTTGCTTTGCAGTGTTCTCAGATATTTTATATTGTTTACAAAGCTTAAAGCTTACTTCTTCATGACTCTCTGGAAAAACTGATAAAAAAACTTGGCTCTGTTTCATGTAATTGCATTACGATTTGTTGGAGGTGGTTGTAGTGTCATGGTAATAGTCATAGGAAATGGGCGTGGCAACCCAAGTTCGAAACCTGAATGAGGCTGTTTGTTTTTCACTTATCATTAATACCCTTCATCCAACTAATCTCCTTTACTATTGGTAAATAGTTGAGCAGAATGGACTCGTTAACCTTAATATGGCAACCAATCTGGCAGAAGGAAAACTGAATTCAAACCTGTTACACGAATGTGACTGGGGACCACTTTCAGATACCAATCTCTGAGAAACCACTCATAAATACATGTGTAGATCCGGCTTAACTCACATGTTATAAAGTTATTATAAAAAAAAAGTAATGAGTCTGAATCTTGAATTAAAAAAAAAAAAAATTTAAATCAAGGTGGGTGTATAGCTTAGCAATTTGTACATAATTCATTTTTTTCGGGTGGGGGGAAAGAATACTATTTCATCAGAATAAAGCTAGTTTGCACATTTTTTTTAACATTTTTTTATTTGGTTTATCAAGCAAAAATTAGTCACAGCTTAGCTAGGACATTTTCTCTAATCTACTTTATTCACCAGATATTCCACCATTTTGGAATGCCATTTAATCAAGTCTTTTTAGAATTTTATTAATAGGAAAAAAACAATTCCTTGAAAGTTGGCAAAAGGTACCTAGAGGAGTTCTTTACTGAGAAAGATAAAACATTCTGAATGGATGAAATTATAGAGTTAGCTTTGCTTAGTTGACCACAAGACCAGTTTGGGGTACTCAGTGAGAATCAAACTCACTTACAATGGTCTTTTAGCCTACATCTTTAACTATTACACCCTGGAAGGTGCTTAGATGAAATTATGATCATACCTGAAAGAAACTGAGTTAACTGAAATTAAATGTTCAATACGTTGTTAAAAAAAGTTATTAGTTGTTGTTGGTTTCTTTTTTTTTCCCCTATTTTTTTCCCTTTTTTTTTTTTTAATTTTATTTTTTTACTGCAATTATTTGTGTGTTATACAAATGTTATACACAAATAATTACAGTAAAACTTTTGACTGAAATTCTGGGAGAAAAAAAAATTATAAAATGTATTTTTTGATATTTGTAGCAGCTAAATTTATCCTAACTTTAGCATTTATTCATATTTTTATTAGTTTGTACTGACTAAAAATAAGAATTTTGATAGTTTTCATTGTGTCTTAAAACACAAAATTTACAGTTTTTTGAGCAAACACACAGACATGTTCACACAAAAATACAAGCTTGTGGTGAAAATAAGTTCACATTTGGAGAAACAAAATTGTAAAAGACATTTTCTGTGGATATTTCTCAATAGCATATTAGTTTGAACTATAGATATAACATACTTTCGGTCATCCTGTCCCAAATATAGTAAGGCATATAGCTGAAAAAAAAAAAAAAAGAATTGATTATGTAGATCTTGTGTATTATTCACACTCCTAACATTTGGACTGAAAGATCTGGAAAAATAGTGCATCTTGTACACAAATAATTATGATATTTTATAAGCTGAAAATTTTTTTTGTTATCCAGTATTTTAGAAAGAAATTAATCTATATTTTTTTTATATTTTTCTTTTTAGTACTTCACTCACTTTTCTTTCAATTTCTGCTTTTTCCTTATTCTTTCAATAAACCTTACTTGATTATTAGACAACTATAAATAAGTTGTGAAAAAATAATTTCTGGCATCCTATATCTTGCTACCTAAAGAGAATGAAAGTATACTAATTAAAAATCAAGATTTGGTGTGGTTTTGCTTAACGGAATATCAACCTTCATGGATTATCTAATGCCAAAGTCATCCTTGAAGAACATCAGTAATACTATTTAATCCATAAATGGGAAGGGGATAAATGGTTTCATGCCTTTCGCAAGGTTATTAATCTGAAAGTGAATGCAATACAGCACTTTACCCATTAGGCCATGGGGACTACTCACAGTGTTATTTAGTAAAATTCCTTAACAAAATATGAAACTGCTGGCACCTTAGATTGTCACAGTTGATTAGCTTCACTTTAGTTACCTAATACACTTATGGTGGTGAGATTAAAAGGGACTTTCTTGAAATACAAATATGTATTTGTAACATATGCATGTTTGAGGATACATCAACTAGCTTTCACTTTGGGCCAGAGTGGTATGGTAAAAAAAAGAGTCAGAACCAAAAACAGTCTTTGACAAGGAATCACAGGAGCCAGCCATACTTTTCACCAGGGAAAGTTACAGCCTTTCTTTATTCCCTGATATATCATTTTAGCTCTCTTACTTACTTAAACTGTCTTTAAATCAAGAGGTCACTTGGAAGAGAAATAGAATAAGTATCATTTTATTTTACATTTTTCAGTCTTCTGACTTTCTCTGCCCAATATATAACTCTTTGTAAGACTTTCTTGGAACACAAATATGTATTCACCATGTATGCATGTTTGATGATGCATCAACTCACTTTTCCTTTGGGCCAAAGTCGCATAGTGAAAAAAGATTCAGAACAGGAGCCAGCTATTCCTTCCACTAGGGAAAGTTACAACCTGGATTTTGAAATTGCTTGCTATAATATCACTCAAGATTTGAGGATCCTCATTACATTGTTGAGGAGAAAGAAGAGAAAATAATAATAAAAAAAATTCATTTTAGCTCATTAAAATTTACCTTTGGTTGCCATTAACTCTATTTAAGAAAATTATGTTATAATTGCAAATAGATCCGTACTCTTTAATTAGCCATTAATAATTATCTCCCTTGAGAAATCCTAATGATTCACACTATTGCTAATTTTCAAATTGGATTGGAAATTGCTTTATTCTCTAAGTTAGTGTAATAATGTTAAAATACTTGAATAAAAGATCTCATTGTGATACGCCATTTTTGCTGTATTATAATAACATATACATAAAAATCAGATCATTATGATATTCATGGTTTATCATATCTAAAATTTAATGACACTGTATCATGATATTCTGATGATGATTTTAAGAAATTTAAGAGTCACAAGAATGAGGACATTTGCCCCCATACTTTCTTTAATTTAAGATTCTAATGAGTGAAATGTTAAATGTACTACTCATTTCATTGCACTGCCTCTGGACAGATAATTACATTCTAGAGATCCTGTGAGGACCAGAGGAATGTTAATGACTTTAATCTAAGGTCTTCTATTAACTTTTATATAAAGATTATATACTGCATGGAATTTAATGCGTTAATTTTGATGCCCTTGGCACTTTGTGTTCAAGCTCATTTAAAATTGTTTAGAATATGGTGAGAAGTTTATAATAATTTAATGCAGTTGGTAATGATTTGAAGAAATAAAATCGGTGAACTGAATTCAGACTTGCCTTATTTGACTTGTCTAGTTTGAATGTTCTAGAAAAAGCATGACTTCATTTCTCCCCTCTGACTTCTATCTTACTGATTATTTTAACTATGATTTTGCTACTCATGTACCATGATAGTAACTTCAGATAGCCATATATGTTTTAATTAATCTACCATGTGTATTACTAAACCTTATCTGTAATCAGACTCTTTATCAGACGAAGCTTTCTGAACAATTTTGATGGTAATATCAAATAGGTAAACTAAGTTTAATAGGATACTTTATTCTGCTGCTGTTGTTGTTGTCGTTGTCGTTGTTGTCGTCGCCATCATCATTTATGGATTTAAAAAAATTTACTTTGTTTTTGTCTTATTTTTCTTTTAACCTTTTATCTAGTGATCCTTAATATACTTACTTTTATGCATTGATGAAAAATCTGTTGTAAAGAAGTCTGGTGTACTTGTCATCAATGAAGGATTTATCTGATCTCCTACCAGGCCAGATTTGACACAAGGTCATTTTCATATGAGGAAGCCATTCATGGATTGAGATTCATGTGTGACCATCACAAAAATACTTGATCCCCCTCAGTATTCCCTTTTAGAGGTGTCTTAGGCAACAAGTTGATAAACTCAGCCATGCTAAACAGGTATTGCCCGAGAAGAAGGTTCCCTTTGATCAGGTGATCAACTTTATATCACCTACCTGGTATGAACACCAGATGAGCCTCCCCGAGGGTAGATACTTGTTATTAATGAAACTACGGTTGTATTATTCCCAATCTGTTTCTAATGTTCTGGCATTCAAAGGTTGCAGAGTATGGTTTTCAGTTTGTATCTCTGATTGTAGGTTGCATTTAACACCTGCATACTCAAGAGTAAAGGGTTAATAATGAAGTGGTACATATTCTACAACCAAGTGAGGTCAGCTGTGGTGTAATGCTCAAGTAATCAGTAAAAGTTTATAATGAAGACTGACAATTGCTCCTGATACTGATATTGTTCGACTTGGTGTTAGTGTCATTGTAGGAGTTTCCAAAATGAGATTGAACTTATCTGATTGTCTTAGGGACTCCAGTTTCTGGTGTTGCCATGAAGCAAATTACCCTCCTATGTTGGTAGGGGGTTTAAATTCAGTTTTCTTTCCTCTAGATCAGTTGCCTTTACCAAAGCTAAATAACCTTATTACTTTAAATTATACTACCAGTTTTATTAGTTGTTGCATTTTATTATATGAAATTTACATATAAATCTAACAACTGTTATGGAACAGAGGTAGTATTATGCTACTGGTATTAATTATCTGAAGTGTAATTAATATTGCATGAAAAAAAAAAAAAATGTGGGGAGTCCCTATGGTGTACTGGTTAAAGTGCTGAAGTATAACATTGTAGTAAGAAAGTTGAAGTCTGGTTATGCTATTATGTTCCTTTCAGACTTATATCCTTAGGGAAGTCATGAACCCCCTTATCCCTGCAGCTATGTTTTAAATAGTACCATGATTGTACTTCTATGAGAATAACTTTGGTATGAAGATTGATATACCATTAAACAATGAAACCAGACCAAACCAAACCAAACCAAACCAAAAAAAGTTATTCCTTTGTTATAACTATTTTTCTAGTATTTTTATATACTTGTGTATTTTGGGCACCTCATGGTGTAATAGTTATCTAGGGAGACTTGAAAATCATTGTTAGTGAGTTTGTTTTTCACTGGGTACCCCATACTTCTGGCTTTGTACCACAACTACGCTAAACTTAGTAAATAACTATATACCTGACTACCCAAGTTTTATCTGTATTTATGCATACAAAGTTATAAAATAATTGTACTTATTAAGAGATGCCAATGTAAATAATTAAAAAACAAAAACAAAAAAGCCCTTCCTTTCTCATTAATCATTGATGCTTGCTGTTTATAAGTTGGTTCAAAAGGTTTGAAAGGAACAATAACAATGATGTTGATTATGATTCTCCTCCAATATTGATTATAGTATATTGTTTTAGTCCAACTTGTACAAATTAATCCAAAGTCCATCAGGGTCAATCTCCGATGTTTAAGGTTATCTTATAAGGGATAGTACTGATAGCACTGGATAATTTTTGTCCCCCATCCTCACACATATGTTGGGGGCTCTGCAATAAATTCTACCGTGTGTCAAACCTGCCTTTTTCTGGGAACTAGGTTGATACAAATTTTCCAGGTTGCACTCACTTTACTATTTTAACTTTCTAACTGAACAAGTTAAAATAGATTTATTTACAAATGTTTACGTTAGCAGATTAAACAAATTTCATCTTCCTTGGTTCTCAGTACCAGTTGTTTTACCCTCTATGTGCCAAGAACCTTTGATTTTCCCAAGGCAAAAGAAGACATAAATTAGTCTTGCTGAGGGCTTATTCTTTATTGTTGTTGCACTGTTCCTTGCCACTAGAGAAATAATGACTGGAGTGAGTTGTGATAAAAAGTAACTAGGATTAAGATGAAGAAAAATACTAGTCAATGTTTATGAGGATTGATAATCTTCATTTGAAAATTAAATAAAAATAACTTCTATAAAAACTTAATTATACTTTAAATCAGAAAAATAAAATGCCTGTTGTACAATATTCATTTTATAATAATTTTTTTCTTCTTCAGGTTACAAATGAGAATAACCTTATTTTTCTCTTTTCTTCAGTTGAATGAGTTATGTACTTAAATTTACTTTTACAGTGGACCTAAGAAAAAGATAAACTAATACCAAACAAATGTGTATTAGGAACTGTTTGTTTTCATAGTTTTCTTAATGCTATACAGTCATTTATGCAAACCAATGAAAAATATCTTTGAAACTGTTTATGTGTATCTGTCCAGCTAGTTGAACAAACATTCCAACTTGGAAACCTTTTGAACCAATTTAAACTTGGCAGGTCTATTGTTTGATTTGGCAGATTGAGACTAAAAGGTTGGTGTCAATTTGGAATGGGTTTGGGGATTTCCTGGTGATCTAATATACTTGAAAATGTGGATGTATTTCTGTATCCAGATGGTCTAACATGGAACCCTACTGTCCACAACATTGATTTATAAAGTTCACTTGAAGAGAGTTGTTGAAAACTGATTTTGTTGTAATTATTTTGTTTAAGGTTTATATTTAGTGTTGAACTTTAGTTTAGAGGAAATCTTTTAAGTCAGATTTTATGCCAGTATATTATTTAAGGTGTTAGATTGATAAAGAAGACTAGGTATTTTTTTTGGTAAGAGCCACCGAGAAGAACAATTATCATTCTTAAACATTACTCAATTGTTTTTTTTGTGAGTTAAGTGCTATCTTTTTTGTGGTCAAATTATATCCACTATATTAATAATTGGGAAGAGTTTGTTTGTATTTTATTAAGGTTTCATGAAGGATGTAGCCTCTGAAAATAAGAGGATAGAATTTATGCACATGTAAGTTTTATGGTTACAATCTTAGTTATAAATGTTTAGCCGTTGAAATGATTGTTAAGACTTAGCCTCATTTGAACAGCTATTCTTGTGTTATATGGTTTTCCAAGGGTAATATATATTCATTTTTGAATCTTATTTCTGTGTATCATTAAATCTTATAAATGGGAATATGATCAAATAGTTTGATGTCAAGCTATCAAAATTGGTAAGCGTATTTATTGGACCTAGAGGAAGATTTTAACATTATTTGTTGTTTTGTTTTTCCTGGAAAAAGAAAGATTCTCAGTGAGACTTTTCTAATGACAATAAATGATAATCGGTAGGAAACCATATTGCTGCAAGATGTAGCTAATTATACAGAATTTAAGTTTCCAAATTGAAAAAAAAAGAAAATCAATGAATTATATGGTTCACAAAAATAATTATTTGTATCTAATTAAACATTACTGATTAGCTTTATAGATAATTCAAGCAAGTGTTTAATGTATTAGGATTAACAAATTAATTCAATGTATGTTTAGTTTTGCTTAAGTTCTTAATGCCTTTATATTCCAACTTAAATCTGTTTTACCAGATAGCTATATGTATAAATTTTCATTTTGTATATTTAGCTGGTTTGAAAAATCTTGAGACGAATATTTCAGGTTCAGTGCTATTTTGCTATACACTATAAGCCTGATATTTCAGGGTCATGATGATCACATAAGATACTAATAATATAAGGCTTAACATATCAACTATTCATAGCCTTTCTTTTAATGAAATGATGTATTTAACAAAGATGTCTTGTGTCTGGTAACAAAGTTTGTATGAGACTTGGACTTGATTCTTTTTTTTTTTTTTTTTTAGCTCATATACAGAGTATCAGTATAGTTTTATATCATATGCCAAAGTGTAAATGAAACAGAATTAGTTTTGAAATCAGATTCATCCTGTTTTGATAAAAAGTGATATTCAATATAATTGCAACATAGAAATTAGGGTGTGTGTGTGTGTGTGTGTGTGTGTGTGTGTGTGTGTGTGTGTGTGTGTGTGTGTGTGTGTGTGTGTTCTGAGTACATTTAATCTTAAAATACAGTTACACTCTTTTATTTTCTTGGCAGATTATATTATAACTTAAACTTTTTATTCATAGGCGTTTTTGTTTGTTTTTTTTTTCCTTAAAAAATGCTTATGCTCTGTGCCTGAAAAAAGACATTTTATGGTTCAGTTTTATACAGGGCCAGCCTTAAGCCAATTGGACTAATTCCATCCAATACACTACAACACATTGCAATATATTTGTTCTCAATTGAGCCTTGCACCTTCAAAGACTGGCCCTGGTTATATAACTAACACAAGAGATTGATTGAGATAAAGCAGGTGTTTTAGCTGGCACATTTCCCTACTTCTAAAGATGAAGGTATAGGATGTTATGAAATCATCTTTTGATCAGAACTATTCTGATGTGTAATGGAGAAATATATGCATCATGACAGAAACTGAAAAAAGAGGAATCATTTCGTTCTGAATTTTTTCTTTGCTCCCATTATCCTTTTTCATGTGGGTGGCTAAGAATTTTGTCTAAGAATTGTGATAATTGATTCTTTTATTTATTTATTTTATAAAGAATAGATATGTTTCTTTAATTCCTACATCATTGTATCAATTTTAAAAAGTTTTTAATGTCTTTGTATTGATCAATTACTTCAGAGTAAATCATTATATCAGAAATTTAGGTTTAGGTTGGTTGGGTTTTAGCAACTCTTGGTGGTTATTTAATGCCAAATCTTATATATATGATTATACACAACTATTTTGTAGATAACATTTGTAAATGAATCAGACCCTATTTGTTTGCACACAGTTAAAGAGTTTCAAGTATTCCTGTGTAACATGAATAATTCTATTTAGTGTTAATCATTTGTATGCACATTTGTATCGAGTATTGTTATATATTGTTATATATTTGAATTATATATATTTGATGGGACCCTAATAGGAGTAATGGCAATGAAGGTGTGACTGACTACACACTTCCCAAATCTCCAAAACTGGAGCCTTACCATTGGATGCAGTTTAGTGTTGTAGCAATGATTTTTAAGTGAATAGTTTGTAGGTAACATTTTTTAAAAACAAGCCTGAACTCATTTGTTTACACACAGTTAAATGGTTTCAAGTATTGTTTTTTGTGTTTTCTCATTTAAATGGTTTTAACTGTTGCTATCTAATATTAATAATTCAGTTTAATATCAATCATTTGTTTGCACACTGTTAAATGGTTAAACAATTCTATTTGGTCCATTGGTGGGACTCTAATGTACTACCACTCTGGGTCCTGAACAAGGCTGTTTGCATTTCACATAGTATTAGCTTTGGGAAAGATATGAATCCAACTATCCTCTCTCTAGCTGTGAGTAAATTGTTCGGCAGAATGGGCTCTTTAATCTTGGTATGGCAACCAGTCTAGGAGAAGGAAAACTCTGAATTCAAACCAGTTGTAGAAAGTTGTTTTGACTGAAAACATTTTTTTCTCTTTTTCAAGCATTTGTAATGGAATCTCTACCTTTATGGTACCATGTTTGAATATTTGAGCTAAACCGGCAAATATTTATACAGTAGTTTTATATGTACAAAGTCACTAAGAATATATACCCAAAGAGCAATATTCAATACTAGGTGGATAATGTCCAGACAGTTTAATCAGGAGGAAAAATTATCCATTTTAACTCATTATGACCCAATATCCTCATTTGAGGACAGTTAAAATATATATGAAATCTCATTAAAAACTTACATATTGGGTTAATCTAATGTATACTTTGTTGGTTGTTTGTTGGGTTTTATTGTCGACCTTTATGTCAACCTTTTCTAAGTTTATTTTATGTTGAATCAGGATTATTTTTGTATTTTGAATATATCTTTATTTTTATAATTTATTATATGGTCCTGTTTTCTTTAAAAAGTCTATAATTTTGCTTATTTTTAATTGAAAGAGTTCTCTTAGGTTCCATGCCTGAAAGTATGTCTTTCTGATATGGACTAATGTTTTTGCATTTCAGAAGGATATGTATTACTGTGATTATTTTACCTTGTGCATTTTGGCTGTTCCTCCTGCTTTAGTATAAAAACATAAGTAGGTCATTAGCATAAAAACATAAGTAGGTCATATATGACCGATGTGTAGTTGTTAAGACTATCTCCTCTATACTTTGTATTAATAAAATTGATATTTATATTTATTGTAATAAAGGTAAATGAATGTTTCAGTGTGTTTACTATCCATTTTTATGAGTTCTTTTATAATGATTTCACTATAGATTAGGAAATGAAAATTTTTGGGTTATAATGGGCTGATATTAAATGTAAATGATTTCACTCAAATGCCCTTACATGTTTAGGTAATTTGAACACCTTTGGCGGGTTCGGGAAATTATTAATTTCTCTAACACTATATTTTTTTAAGGCAACACAAATGAATTCTTTTCTTTAACAACACAACAACGAAAGTTTTTTATTTGCAGCTTTGAATATGGTTTGCTTTTGGTGCTGCAAGAATCATGGTGTTTAGGCTTGTTAGTGTTGGAGACGAAATGGCTTAGCGGGATGTTGAGATGGCAGCATGTTGCTGGACGTGTGAGGGATGCGTTTAAAGTCACCGTGTAGTTTTGTATCTGGTATTTGGAGGAGAGTATGCATTATCTCCATTAATGTGGGCTAGAGGTGAAATGATAGCTAGCATGTCGAGAGCGGAGTTACGCTCGGATCGACATAGCCAATTTTTGGGGTGACACAAAGTTGGGCCTGTCCGAGGCATGTTGTATGTTTCTAATTTATGTTCAACTGGGATTCCTTGTAAGAAATCCATAAATTAGATGGTTCCCTCGTTGAGTGTCCATGTTGCTGCTGCTCGTGTTAAAGCCACAGTGAGACGTCCACACTGGGTGGCTTGTTTAGCTAAAAAGCATTGCTAAGCAGGGACGATCAGAGGAACGTCTGTTCTGGTTGCCGTCTTATGCCGAAGAGACTGGATTTGGCCGCTCACCCGTTTTGCTAGCCGGAAATGAAGGTCCGGGCTGAATAGGATAAGTCATCCTGATTGGGTGAAATTCAGTGTTGAATTAAATTGCGCGCCAAACCAAAATACGAGATTTTCCTCTTCTCTACACACCTTATTGTGGTATAAGCTGGTCTCACTGAATATTAAGATTGAGCCTTACTAGGCGCTTCATACCTGTTGTGTTATCCCATATTTGATCTCTACTTAGTAAGTAACTATGTTTAAGTCTTTTGATCATCAAGTTGTGCTGCTAGAATAGATTTCCTTCTCTCTCTCTCTCCCCATCATCCATTGCTCCCAGCAGATTTTCCAAACTACATCCTGTGTCTGCACAGAGATAATGTAGATAAGTTCTTGCTGGTTGGCCAACACTAGCATATCCATGTGTAGTGATCCATAGAAGAACGTCACTTATGAGTTCATCCTTGTTTCTCCAGCAGTGTCCTGCATGTCTTGTTCATCTTACTTGAATGGTTTTAGAGATTGGAGCTAGGTGGGGGTACAGCTGTTGTTTCATGGGGTGTTGCTTCCAGGATTTGTTCAGTGTAGCTCATAGTATTCTTGTGCAGTCCTAATTTACCTTTTTCCTTATGTGCTTTGTTAGCACCCATGTGGTGCAACCATACAGTAGTATTAATGCAACCACTGCTTGGAAGTAGTAGACAGATTCATGTACCTTGGCAGCAGCGTCTCATCTACTGAAAGTGATGTTAATATGCACCTTGCAAAGGTGTAGACTGCTATCGATAGGCTTTGATCATATAGAAGTCTGATCTACCTGATAAAATAAAACAGGATTTCTTTGATCATAACCTATTACAATTATTATTTCTCTTCATTGGTTAATTTCTCATTCATTACCAATTGTACTTCACTTAAAATTAGACCTTGTGTTGCATCCTGCTTGTGGTGGAGGGATTGGGTAAATACAACCAAGAGGAGAATTTCTCTTTCTTTTTTTTTTCTGTTAAAGGTTAAAGAAATGATGAGTCAATTTGTTTTAGGTAAATTTATCGTTAATACATGATTACTTCATTGATTTATGCTCTGGAAATACATTCAAATAACTATGGAATTACTTCTGTGTAAAAAAGAAAGAATATGGGCTGAGCTGATATATGAGATGCATACAATAAGTTTCCAGACTTTTTTCGTATGGGCACTTTTATTGATAGTACACACATGAAACTCTTGTCCCCTTCGAAGTAATCTCCTCCAACTGCAATGCACTTGTTGTACCGTTCCAACAACTTCTGGAAGGCCCCATAGAAGTCCTCTTGTGTGAGCATGTCAATGACCTTCATCACAGCCTCTTTCATCTCCTCAATTGTCTCATAATGACAGCCTCTGAGCTTAGGGAATAACCAAAAGTCACAGGGAGCAAGGTCTGGAATATAGAGAAGGTAAAGAACTGTCTTGATGCCCATCTTGGTCAAATAGTCTGTGACAAGGATGGAGTTGTGGACTGGTGCATTGTCCTGGTGGAAATGCCACTCACCCAATTTGAAGAGTGCTGGCCTCTTCTGACCGAATCTCTTCCTGAACTCCCTTAAAACCGTAACATAGTAACCCTAACCCTAACCCTTTGGCCAATCAACTCTGGTGTATTGACTTCCTTACTCCTCCCACACCTCTCATCATTCCTCACAGACTCCCTGCCTTCCTTGAATCTCTTATGCCACTCAAAAACTGATGCTCGATTCATGCAAGATGGTTGAAAAGCAGTCTGAAGCATTCCATATGTTTCTGTGGCATTTTTTCCAAGTTTAAAACAGAATTTTATTGCATATTGTTCTTCTAAATTGCATTTTTGAAATTCAGCAGCTGTGACAATCAGGATTTAGTAGGGTGTATTCCAATTCCTGCTGTAGCTGTTCATTTAAACCTGAAATCATAAAAATTGGTCAGTTATCTCATAAGATCTATAGCAATAACATAGTGAATTTTCAAGAGTCTATGACTATTTTAAATGCCCATATGAAAAAAGTCTGGAAACTTATCATATGCACCTCGTATTTGGGAATATTCATAGAACCAACCATGAAATGCACTTCTGTTATTTATTTCTTTATTTTACATGTAACAATCTTGAAAATGTTTTAGTTTACAATCTGTCTTATCAAATAAGTCTTGTAATTCCTATTAGCAGTTATTTTTTTAAAAAATCTGTTTTTAAGAAAGAATCAGGCCAGTGAGCTTTAGTAAATGCACCAGTCATTTAGATTTTGTTAACTCCTCCAAAAAAAAAACCCAAACCCTTCTCATCTTCAGTTCTCTCCCTTAACACCCAACACTTCAAGTGCTATGTAATAATGCTATTCATTAATGAAATAACACAGTTGGGTAACTAATAATGCTATCATCTTTCTCTTTTTTTTTTCTTTATTTTTTTTTTTCTTTTGTTGCTCTGCCTTACTATTTTGGTTCTTTCTGTCTCTTGTCATTTGAACCCTTGTTCATAAAACTGCTTTGTGTTAGCTTTAAATAGGAACAATATCACCCCTTCCTTTGTAGCAAACAGACCATTGTACAATTTTTCATCTGCTTGGTGACATCCTGGTGTTCATGTAACAGGAAGAAAAGTCATTTCTTTAAACAATAGTTGGTGTTGTTTTAACAAGCATATTTACTGTGTAAAGTATTGGACGGATAAGAGTGAAGAATATGAATGATTCTTATAACCGAACCCTTAAATGTCTATATTAGCATATATACTGTGTCATGTGACTTTCTGAGACCTACATTCTAGCCTTATATTAGAAGAGTTGCACGATACACAAGATACAAACTTTGTGTATGTAAATATTTGGCCAAGACTTGGCTTAGGCCAGCTGGTATGCCTGCAATTTCCAGCTGCAAAATGTCTCAATTTAGGTCTCAGAAAGTCACATGATATGCAAGTATATATGGTAGTTGTTTTAACAGGTTTGGAAATCACTTACCCTTAAATTCTAAACATCTGTAAATTTGGATAAATTATTGTTTTAAGCATCATAATTCGGACAATAGTCATAGAACAGTCATAGAATAGAATTTATTGTTTCTGTCCAGTAATAGTTGTATGAAATAGTTGTATGAAATTTCCATATGAGAGTGGGTTGAAAAGTTCACGAGCTAACATTATTTCTGCTGTTGATGACTTTTTTAAACATAGAATCCAAGCATGGCAACAAGAAAAAGTGTGATGTGCCAAATAGGCTGTTGGAAAATAAACCTCATTTGGTCACATTTCATGAGTTAGTCTATGAACCTTTCAGCCAACCTTCTTGAAAATCTAACAACTATTATGGGACAGAGGGGTTTTAAATCTATAAAAGGAAATGGAACATTTTTTATAAACACCTAAGCTATTTATCTGAAACTGTGGCATCATATTAAACTGTTTATCTTAGGCAATGATGCTACCTCTGCTTTTATGTTTATTGGGTTGAACTTTTCTTTTTTAATTTTTTCTTTTTTTTTTCTTTCTAAGCTTATTTATTGAGTAAATGAACTATTTAACATGTTGCATTCTCTGATTTTATTCAAGTTCTAGGCTGTTGTTCATTCTTAGTATTCAATTGCTATTTTTATCATCCCTTATAATGGGAATGTTTATTATGCTGTAGCCGAGTGCTTAGTTTGTTGGTATATAGGCTTTAAAAAGAACAAAAAACAAAAAAAAACATACTCAAAATCAAATAGCCCAGTCAGCTGGGGATGTAGAATATGCCAATTTCATCTCTGTTGAAGGTTAAGACCCCTTCCCCCCTAACAAGTGTATGACACTAAACTAATCCAGTCCTGAAGCTTTGGAAGAATATGGAGTCCTTCTTAATTGTCATTACTCCCCTGTCCACTCTGAGGGTTTGGGTTCTTTGTTTTTAATGGCATATCAACCCTTCTAGGTTATTTAATGCCAGATCGATTCTTCAAGAACAGCATTGGCACTATTTAATCCATAGCTAGGATAGGGGGCTCATACCTTTCCCAAAAGAATTTGTCCGAAAGTGAATGTAATGTTGTGACTGGAGTTTGAACTCGCTTATTATGATTCTGCAGTCCAGCGCTTTAACCCTTACACCACGAGGAAACCCCCAATCCACTCTGACTCAGAGTGGTAGTACCTGTTATGTTCCCCTCTATGGGTCAAATAGAAATATTTAATCATTTACTATACTTGAAACTATTTAACTGTATGCAACTAAAACTATCAGTGTTAGATAGCAATACTTAAAACCATGTAACTGTGTGCAAACAAATGAGCTCTGGCTCATTTAAAAATAATTTTACTTACAAACTATTTGTTTACAAATTGTGTGTGTGTGTGTGTGTGTGTGTATATATATATATATATATATATATATATATAAATAAACAGGATTTGGCATTAAATAACTTACTAAGGTTGATATGCCATAAAACACAACCAATCAAAAGAAAAAAATGAATTCAAAAAATTTTTTAGATTTAGTTTTAGTTAGAATTTAAAAAGAATTTATCTATTTACTAATTGTTACTTATGGAAAAACTTCATAAATATGTTTAAAAAATTTCTATGTGATGATTTTCTTAAAAAAAGAATAAAAACATAGTGACTTTTATTTGCTGCTAGAGTCCTATAATTACCATAAAAACAGATTTTATGATACACTTTACTCATCTCTTTTTAATGGAATATTCTGGTGATTTAGAAAAGAAGCACTTGTTTTTTAACACAACTTTATGTAGAACTTAGACCCAGACAAACAAACTCGGACACAAAAGCTTGGGTGGGTGGTGGTGAATGCACCCGCATTACAAAAATGCAAGTTCTAAAATGTCCAGCCACAAAAATAAATTTGGTTTCTTCATTTAATGGCATATCAACCTTCATGGGTTATTTAATGCCAAAGCCATCCTTGTAGAAGATTAGCAGTGATACTATTTAAATCATAGCTGGGGGGATAAGGGGGTTCATACCTTTCTGAAGAGTATTAGTTCAAAAGTGAACATAATAGCATGATTAGAGTTTGAACTTGCTTACAAAGTTCATGTTATCCACTACACCATGGAAACTCCCCTACTATGGAGTTTGGGGTTAAAAAAGATTGTTTGATTATCATCAAGTTTGTGCTGATAGCACAGAGTTCCTTTACTCTCTCTCACCATCAACCCCTATCATCCATTGCCCCTGGTAGGTGTTCTAGGATGCATCTTGTGTCTTCATGTTATTAAAAAATGTGCATAAGATTTCAGCATTAACTTTTTTCAAAAACCTTTGTACTCTTTAAAAGAAACTTTGTTTCTTTTTAAATCCTCACCAATTTAAATTGTCAAACTTCAATTACTTCTATAAAAACTGAATTATTTAAAATTCTCATCAACAGAGAAAATTCTCTTATAAAAATTGTTGAATAGATTGTGTAGAGCTGTAGTTGTTTATTAAAATGTACAGTTTGAAAAGTTGTTTATATATAATAGAAAAAATCGCATTAAATTTTACAGAATGGGGTTAAGAAAGATTCATTTAATTGACAACATATTTTTAGAAAATATTCTTCCTTTAGGTCTACTAAGGTTTGATAATGGCTGATTTTTTTTCCTCAAAAATAAAAAATAAAAAAAAAACTTTAAAAGTTGGATCAATTTTATAATTGGGTCTCTCTGTTTTATGGCATATCAACCTTGGATTATTTAATGCCAAAGCCGCTCTTGTAGAGGAACAGTTGTGGTACTATTTAACCCAAACTAGGTTAAAATTGGAAGATATATAGATAAAATGATTTTTTTTCTAAACACTTTAAAAAGGAAAGCAAAAAGCAATTTCTTTAAAAATTTCTTTTTTATACAACTTTTTATATCTTCTGTTTTGTTAATAATTCTCACCCACTAATACAACAGAACTTGGTTAAAAAAATTAAACAGACATCAGTAATAGAAGTAGTAATATTACCACCAAACACAGAGCCTAGCACTTAAAACAACAGTTCATTTTTGTGTCTGTGTCTTCACCATGCCTCCTTCCATTCTTTTTAATTGATTATCATTATCATAATAGATTAAAAAAAAATTGTGACATCAGCTTTTAAATAGATTTTTAAAATAAATTTCTATCTAAATAAAAAAATTAAAAAAACTTTAGTTTTTGAATTTTTTAAAATGACTTGAAGGTTTCCTTAAGATTTTAGGGAAAACTGAAATATATTGATCTAACAAAAGTAAAAAGGTTATGCTGTAAGGCAACAGGAGTAGTTAAACAGTGCCCATTAATAAGCAGATAAAGTATCCAATATGATTATTTGGTAAGCTCTTTTTTGTCAGTACTGGTCAACTTTACTTATGATAAAATAACATTAGTTTCTGAAAATGTTGTTGCTCATCTTATTATAAAAATAAGTGTTTGTTTGAAAGTTAATCCCTTTCTTTTATAGAAGTTTTGACCTTTCTGTTGCAAATACTTCTGCAGCTTGAGTGATAATCTGAATATGACAACGATCTTATTACTTTGCAATTCAACTCTTTGGTTATTGTTTAGCTACTTGACTGACTGAAGTAATTTCATTTCCTTTCTTGGCTTGCAAGGTTCTATCTTGAATACAAGACAGTTGTTAATTGATTGATTTCATGGTTATTTGCATGGGTGTGTGTGGCCTGGTACTGAATTTAGTAGAAAGGCAATTATAAAAAAAATACATAATTATCATCGACTTAGTTACTTCTTTGGCATATGCCAGGTGTGAAAAATTAGTTTAGCTTACATTATCCCTAAAGAGGAATGCTGAAGCTATTTTTGGTACCACCCTCTCATGTGCAGAAGTTTCTCGGCTTTAGAAAAAAAAAAAAAAGAACATTGTATTGAATCCTGTCTATAGTGGGGAAACAATGCAAATATAATTCATTATTTACAAAACTTAGTTTGGCATTAGGTTAGAGTAGTGGAGAATCAAGTGAAGATCAAACAAACTGGTCTGTGCTATAAGCTTCCTAACTATTCCACTTCTGTTAGCAACTGTTTAATTTTTTTTTTTAAAGATTATAGATAAGTGTCAGTATATAAACTTAGAAGTGATGTCATTTCCTGTAATATGCTGCCATCTACCAACATTTCACTTATAATTGAATAAATTGACATTGGTTGGCAGTTAGTTCTATCCACAAACTCACACTTACCTGGCATTTCAGGGCTCATCTGGCATTTTTGTTGAGTGGGTGATTTTAAATTGATTGCCTGGTCCTAGGGTGCCTTCCTCCCTGGCCAGTACCTGCTTAGCTGAGCTGTGTTTATGGCTTGGTGCCTGAAGCATCCCTAAAGGGGAATGCCAAGGGGACCAAGCACTTTTTGTGATGCCCACACATGAGTCTTGATTCGTGGGTGCCCCTTTCCTCTATAAAATGACCTTGTGTCAAATCTGACTCGATGGGAAGTTAGATAAATCCATAAAATCCATTCTCATTGACTCACAAAGTTCTGTTTGTTAACATCAATATATAGAAATAAATGGAGATATCTTGACATCATTAATAATAGGAAATTTTAAGATTATGATTAATAAATAAAAAAATTGAATAAAATCTTTTTTTTAAACTTTAAAGTTGATTAAATATTTCCAATTTATAGATTTTAGTATATTTATACTAGCTGAAATATTCTCTTTGTCAGGTAAAACTTATTCTGTTTTTTGTGACAGCTCTTTCCTATAACAAATCATTTATACAGTTATGTGGTTTCAAGCTTTCCAATCCAATATCAAAAATTTTCAAACAGATCTATTTGACACCTAGATGGGACCCAAACTAATGTTCATAACCTTTTTATAGGAGATATAGTTGGCATATTTGTAATAATTTATACAAAATTATATAGTTTCAAATCACTATTCCTATTTAATAAGTCATTCTAAAACTCTTGTGTATTTTCATATATTTAAACATTTTTTTTACATCTAAAGAATGTATATTTAATTTTGAAATGGAGAGGAAAAATGTATAGTTAAAGGGTGATAAATTACTTTTACTGTTGGAATTGATGCAAATAAAATTTCTCTTTAGTGATATTGAACAGTGGTTGTATGTAATTTGCATATAAAGGAATGGGAGATATATATATATATATGTGTGTGTGTGTGTGTGTGTGTGTGTGTGTGTGTGTGTGTGTGTGTGTGTGTGTGTGTGTGTATAGTAAAGTGGGTGACCTCAGTCGAAGGTGACCTGAAGGCTCCCTTTTCAATAGCTACTACACCGTGGTGTAAGGGAGGGTGCTATTCCATTCCCTGGATTACTCCACTTTCTAAGCAAGGCAGCATCAAGTACCATTATTTGAGTCTTTGGTATGACTCAACCTGGTATTGAAACCCGGTCTCCCAGATCATTGGCAAACACTCTACTCATTAGAGCAATGGCCTGGTTAATATATATATAATGCTACAAGGAGAATTGGGGGGGGGGTAGAAAAAGAGGACATAGCCACCTAGTTTGTAATGGTTAGCCAGCTAAACTGGCAGACTAGTGAGTTTAAGACTTACTGGGTGCTTTATTCATCCAGTTTTTTGCTACAACTAAACAAAGTTTAGTAAAAAAAATAAGAAGGCAGTGTACTACAGACTTGAAACAGAATAACTTGGTAGCATCATATCTTTTTGTGGTTTGAATATACAGTGAAAAAATTGAAATTCATGTTATCATGCATATGAAATTTACAGTAGAGAAGTATTTTTTATGCAGCTGATTTTATGTTATTAGAATGGTTAAGTTTGCTCAGAAAAAAAACCAAACAATTTTGATGGAAGTATCCTCAATTTTTTGTGTTTTTCTGTCATTTATTATTTAGTGGTTAAGGTTAAAATCTCTTATCTTATTATATACAAATTCATGGTCTTTGAAATCATACTTTCAATTCTTATTGGATTTGTGTTATGTAACTATGAAATTGAGGTATAACTGGTTGATTATCATTATTTTTGTACTTAAGAAATAATTGGAATCTCATCTGTTGACTTAATGATAAACTGACTAGAGTAAATGTTTGTCTTGAGTATACTCATTTAAGTTTGGGAAGAGCCCATGAATAATTTCGTGGAGAGGGAAGGGATTATATGCTTTGCCATAATTTGCTAAAATAACTTGCTAATGTCCTTTACCATTTCACATATGCACACACACTCTCTCTCTCATTTTTTTAAAAATTAAAGTTCTTTGTATTACATTTGAAATTTTAAAAAATAATTTTTTTAAGCACATTTAGCTCACATAACAAAATGAAAGTTCTATTTCTATAATATATGTATTTATCCCTCCTTCTTCCGCAAGCAAGATGTCATATAAGATTAAGTTTTAAGTGGAGTTCTGCTGGTTTGAATTCCGAGTTATTTTTCTAGACTGGTTGTCCTACCAAGGCTTGAGAATTCAGTCTGCCCTACCATTTACCCATAAGTGAAGACTGATGTGATGGATTTGTACCTTTCATAAAGGCATTTGTGTGAAGTGACATCCAAACAGCCTTTTTCAGGGTTTGAACTTGAATTACTGATTCTTTTTCCTACAACAATAACCATTACTCAGCATGTCTCTACTGTCTGTAGCTCTACTTTAAATCGTGACATTTAATCCAATCATAAAACTTTATATTTTCTTTCAAGATCAGTATACATTTTAAGAAATTTTATTATTGTTATTAGTTTGCTCTTTCTGAGTTTTTTTTGCACCACTACCAACTGGTGATCTTTACTGAATTCTCAGTTTTCCAGGACTCTTCCTAGTATTCTATCAGATTTCAGCTGTGCTGTGGTCTCAATTCTTCCTTGGATTTCCATCAGTCTCTTTTCCATGATTTTAAGGAGTTAACTATTATTGGCATCAATGTCACCTTTGTTTTCTTTATAACTTCATATTAACTTAGAGAACACATGCAAAGCCAATCCACCATCTTTATTACAACATAAAAGATTACTATAAAGACTAGGAACATAACTAAGTATTTACAACTATCAGGCTAGATAACTCAACCTTCACATTCCTGAAGTTTTTCAGCTCTCCAGCAAGTTCCAGGTATTTATCTAGTTTAGATTTCAGTTTAGTTTTTTTGTTTAATGACATATCAACTTTTATGGTTTATTTAATGGAAAAGCCATCTTTGTAGAACAGCAGTGATACTATTTAACCCATAGCTAGGGAGGTAAGAGGGTTCACATCTTTCCCAAGAGTCTTAGTCTGAAAGTGAATGTATTAGCTTGACTGGGGTTTGAACCTGCTTACTTTGAGGCTACGGTGCAGTACTTTAACCATTACATCATGAGAACTCTTCCTTATTTAGTTTATTCCTTTAATTACTCTGATTCTGTGATCTGTTTCAAACAGCAAAGAGACTTCTTTTTTCCTTTTATTAACT
This sequence comes from Sepioteuthis lessoniana, assembly GCA_963585895.1. Classification (NCBI taxonomy): domain Eukaryota; kingdom Metazoa; phylum Mollusca; class Cephalopoda; order Myopsida; family Loliginidae; genus Sepioteuthis; species Sepioteuthis lessoniana. The sequence goes on from OY757918.1 coordinate 75,146,457, forward strand.
AAAACTAGATCTGGTCTTCTAGCTGGGATTGTGGGTGGAATTTTTTTTAAATCTCAAAATCACAGAATTTTGTGCGTCTCAATTTTTAGGATAGCTTCTGGTTTGTGCATGTACCATTTTTCAGTATGGTTAAAGTTTACTCACTTGTACAGTTCCAGTGGATCACCTTCCCCACATAGTCATGCTTACTTTTATGTTCCTTCTGTGCTGGTTTGCTCTTTCATTTCTCTCTCTCTTTTTCTTTTCTCTCCAAATAGCCTACTCTTACTATTTGCCCCACATCTTATTTGTTTTATCATTTAGCTACTACTACTATTACCACTACTACTGAATTGTTTTGTGTCTTAGAAAATGTACCTAATATTTCATGCAATCAAATGATCCATATTGCAGCCAATATTTTCTGCCTGTCAGCTGTTGCCATACATCCTACATAAGAAGCAACTAAAGTGTCTTTAATCAGTTTTGTCTGGCTTCCACTTCGAAGTAAAACTCTTCACACAAAGCATCACTTGAACATTTTGTTTCCATTCACATGCTTCCTTATCTTCACATGACAATTTCTCAAACCAAGTCATCATTATCAGTTATGGGCACTGTTTCTTGTGTAGTCTGTTCTTCAGCTTTAGAAACCCTTTGAATCCAAAGGTTCTACAGAGAAAGTGAGAGAGATTCTTTATTTAGAAAACACATGCAGTAACAGCTGAAGGTGCTTCCTTCCATAAAGAATAAGAGCAGTGCAATTAGAAATAATTCAGTCTGTCTTAAGCTCAATGGTTAGAATACTAAAGTGGTCACTGTGAGGTTTGTTTCAATGGTTTAGAATGAAAGTCATTTGGAACTGTTTTTATTGAATTTTATCAAACATTAAAAAAATTTTGAATTATATTACAGGATACCTAATATCAAAATGGATTTTCAAACATTTGTTTTTCATCATACTTGTCATATATTTTTAATAGTAATAACTTAACCCTTCCACCCTAATAGAGTATATACTCTCAAGAACATATCTGTTAATAATCCCAATTGTTTGTGACAATAATATTTTTAGGACATTTTTCTCCCATGCCTAAATAGGTGCACCTAGGTGCTTGTTTTGAGTAATTCAAATTTCTGTGATAATGTACAAAAATTATATAGAAATGTAATAGTTGAATTAACTATTCAGATAAGAGTAAATTTAAGTAATTTGCTTCATTTTTTTTACTGAACAATTAAATTCTAATAGTTTACCTTCAACTTGTTAGAATTCACATTGCAGTTGTATTTCTTTAGTTATACTCTCCCCCAACTACTAAGATTAAGTTGTGGTGGTACCAGATATATCATTTTTGGGACTATGTATTTATTTAATTCTTCTGTTATGGGTTGAATGTGATACAAGGTTAATTTTTTAGTGGAGTAATGCTTGTTTGAATTCACTTTTTCTTCTCTTTGACTGTTTGCCTAACAAAAGCTGAATAACCCCGTCTGCCCTACTATTTATCCATGTCTGGGGGAGAAGGGATGGATTAATGTCTTTCTCAAGAGTATTATTGCAAAATGAAATGCAAACAACCTTGTCTTGTCACTATTTCTATTTCCTATGACAATATCCTTTATGCCAAGTGTACCTCCAAAGACTTAAATGTGGCTGCTTAGTGCAAAAAATATATATATTGAAACTTACTTCTATTTGTATAGTGAATGTCAGTATTACATTTTTATATAATTCTTTTGTATATTACCACATCAAAATAACTTATTTTGTATTTAAAAACACTTTGGAACTAAAAGGTAGTGCTTATTGATAGTTTTATTAACTCATTAACAGAAAAAGAATTTACTAAAAATATAGTTGGATATAAGTGTTAAAAGTTGGATAAATGGGTTAAAGAAGATAGTTCATAAGTTTGTATTATATTCCAACTTAGAATATGAAATGTATATATAACTAAAAAATTGAATCAACAGATTCAATTATGGCAATGACCTAAAGGCATTTTTCTCTTGTGAATTGTGTAACAGCATAAAAAAATCCAATATTTATAAGCCTATATATGATATCACATCAATTTGTGGCAAAACATTATAATATGAGGAATAAGTGGCCCTCACTTAAGTCATATTGTTTTAAAAGATTAATGGAGGAAAAGGCAAATTTTATCTATTTCAGATAAATTTTTACATGTTTAAAATGATTGAGAAGATACATTTTTATGCCATATAATTGAAGATGAATACTATTAATTAGACATAAAATAACCGAGTAAGGGTTGATATGGCATAAAACCAACCATCCAACCAGCCTGTCACTCTGATGATTTTAATCCTCTCTTGATCCTTCATCATCATCATAATTTTTTTATACTTTTGTATTTGAATGACCAGGAAATGTTATTGTAATGTGTAAATGTTAAGTAATTCTCCCTCTGTGCTGAAGATGCTGTCATCCCCACTTTTTTCTTGGTATTGTCCGAATAAATCCTTCCAGAAAACTTTAATTGACCAATTAACTGTAATTCTTGGCTTCTCTTTTCTTTGGATACCAATTTTAAATGTAACTGTGTGTGTGTGTATGTGTGTGTGTATATTTTCTTTTTTTGTTTTAAAAGGATTTTTAATAGCATCCACCGTTGTAAGATGCTTATAAGATATACTAAGAAAATTATCTTCTTAGCTAAGGCTAGTATACATCTGATAATAGGCTACAATGAAATTGTTGTGGTAGGCTCAAGATTTCAAACATGCTTACAAAAGGTTTTTAGAGAAAATGAAATCTTAGTATTTGCACTGGCAAAATTGATGTAAAATAATAAAACACGAAAAAAAGGATTTTTTTAGGGATAACATTTATTGGACAGTAAGATAAGGGTGCTAACTAAGTTTTTAATTCCTTCTGTCTGATTCGGGTATTGGTTCCATAATTAATTTAGAAATGATCTCAGGAGCTTAATTCTGATTTGGTTATTAACTCCCTAGAGCCATGAGATCTCCATGCCTGTGCACCCCCTGGTTCTTAGTTGAAAATGTAAAATGTTATTTTAAATAGATTACAACATTTTATAGGCAGTAGCAATATAGAAACCAGGATTCCCTGGCTATAATTCAGGTGGCCCATGTATATATACTTTCAGGTAGTGGCACATATATTGGCTGCTTGGGTTTTAAGTGTTAAATACTGTATTTGATGGCCTATAAAAAAACAAAAGTATCATAGTTTTTCTGTGCATAAGATGCACTCTACTAAAATATTGAAATGTTATATATATGAAGTCTAATGTTGCTTGGATTGTTAAACTAAGATGATTCATAGATCCAAAACTTAACTTTCACTATGTCAGGTAGAGTGATTGGAAGAAGAGATGAAAATAAAAAAAAAAAAAAAACTATGGGATCAATGATAGGATCCATAGAATCTTTATTGCACCTAGATAAACCAGACTTTATAGAAACTTGGATAAGATTTTTTGCTGCCCTTGTGCAAAGCAAAGAAACTATGAAGAATATGGAGGTGAAAATATAATGACCAATTTATTTCTGGTTACAGCCAATTGTGAAGCAGTTGTAAACATTTTCTTGATGATTTATCCAAGAAAATTGAAAGAACTGACATTCAATCAAATTGAAGAGATTATTCTAAAGAAAAAAAAAAGAATATTGAACTACAGAATTTGGTAACATCATAGCAAAAATGAAAACCTGTGTATCTTATATGCTGTAAAATACATTACTTAGCTTTCTATCTATGATACCAGTGCATTGGATGCAATGTAATATTTAGATACTTTTGTATGTGGGGAATGGATAATGAGGTATTACATCTTATTACCTTGCAAATTCTGTATCTCTGTTCTTCCAGTCATATAAGAAATCAGGAAGAAGATGACTAGAGGGAGTCCCAAAGCATGTTCATTGTTAAACTGCTCTTTGAATAGAAGCTGCTCATTGCAATCTAATATATTGTGTTCAGTAATGATGTTCTCTTTGGCTAGAATGTTGGACAATCCTGTTTAATTTGCTTTTATATATATATATATATATATATATATATATATATATATATATATATATATATATATAAACATTTTCTTGAAAGAAAAAAGAGATACTTTGAAAAATAAGATTATTTAGAAAAGCTTCATAATAAACAGTCAAAGTTTACCAAGTTTTTCCTAGTTTTACACATGGCAATAATATGGAGTACTAGTGAAAATCAAACTCCCTGAAAATGGTCTATTTGCATTAGTAGTTCACTGGAGGTTTTAAATAAATTTGAATGGCTTTTTATACTTTTTTTATTCCATTCTCAAAAAAGAAATTTATCTTCTACCCTTTTTTTTCTTAAACTAAAAATCTACACTATGTATTCAAGGTGACCTGTTAAGAAATATTCATTGTATATACAAGTGTTTCTTACGTCTGTAGATCAATGTTCTAACTTCAGTTGCCAGATCTTTGGATGTAATCCAAAGGAAGACAATCCAGATTAGCAGTGTCTTTTTTCAATAATGACCTTCCTTTATATTTGGGTTTAGTTGTTCAGTCTCTGTTCATCTGCTTCAACCTACCATGGCAAGTGAATACTATTACTTCGATTTTCATTACCCTTTATATTGGTTGAAATATATATAAAACTAGGTAAACTTGTTAAATTCTTGTAAATTAGGTTTGATGACTTACAAGAACAGACTGCCTACTGAGAAGTTTCATTCAAAAGCCATAATGGTGAGGCTCATGACAAAATATATTTTTTTTAATTTAAAATTCTTTTTAAGATGAATTTTTTTAAAAGGGTTATGAAGAAAAAAAAACACTCTGGAAGTAAAATTTGATATTCATAAGGTTAATATTGACTTGGGTTTTTTTGTTTTTTGCAGTGTTTCATTAAGTTTGTTTGCTTTTTTGACTACATACTATACATGACAAGACGACCCTGGAACCCAACAAGTTCTTAAAACAACTCACTTTTATGATATTGATGCTTCTATTTTTTGAAGGAGTGAAAGATTCTAATTAACATTTCATTGTTATCTTTGCTATATTTAGAATTTGTATTAAAAAAATAAGCAAAGAAAAAAGAGTTTTAAACCAAAAATTTTGATTAGTTTTTAAGAGCTTCTTTGTGTATATTATTTCTTGTTCATCCATCTTTTTGTATATTATTTCTTGTTCATCCATCTTTTTGTAAATATGTTAGCTGTTTTTTTTATTACTTATGAGTAAACATCCATCATATAGCTAGTCATGTGAAAAATAAGGATCTGACCTTATTGATCCCACCATTGAGGTAAATAAATATTTTTGTTACCTTAATGTAAAGTATTCTTTTTGCCAGAAATGGTACATTTTGCTGTCCGATTATGTCCATTGTCCTCAAATGTTCTTTGAGGTCAATATTTTATATTTATATATATATATATATATATATATATATATATATATATATATATATATATAAAATGTGATATTATATTATAGACTGTGTTGAAGTTCAAACATGAAGAAAATTGGATCCCTGAAACTTTGAATTTGGTCATAATTCTTAGACAGACATATGAAATACTTTATTTCGTTTTCATCTCCAATTTTCTTTGTGAACTTTTGAGACCCCTACTATGCAACAGGACCCTAATGGATATTACCACTCCAGGTCAGAGTGGGCCTGAGAGAAATGTCAACAAAGTGACTCCATGCACCCCAAAGCTCCAGAACTGGAGCCTCACCATCGGATGCTGTTTCATGTCTTACCTAGCGTACACCTTCTTTTTTTGTGGGAGGAGTATGTCTTGCCTCTTTGTTTGGGATACAATCAGTATATCATAAGCCATGCTGACAGGGTGCACAGCAATAGTTAATGGCTATTATTCTTTACATTGTAGTATAGATGAGAGAGGGAGATAGATATATAGGCAGTACTAGTTGGTATTTAGGTTATTTGGCATTGTAGAATTTTGTTTTTCTTTTCACCATGTCAGTTCTATTTGTCAAGAATTGAATACTTAATGAAAATAATCTGAGAATAGGTTATTGATTCACTTAGTGCTCTAATACTAATAATCTTACTGTAACCAGAGAAGCAATTTATTTTGGATTATAAGAGATTTTCATTCAAAAGTTTAAGACATTTTTCTCTTTTAGCAGAAATAGTTAAAGGGCATGCACATACATATAAAAATATTTAGCATTTCTCATTTCCTTTTTTTTTCTTCTTGTGTATTTAAAAAAAAAAAAGAAGAAAAATAATATCCATGTGAAAGAAAGTGAATTAACTTGATATGTTGAAATAATACTTACATATAACAAATCATTGGCTGATAGTTGAGGTCAGCAGTGAATTGTTTAGAAATGTAATAAGAGAAGGAATTACACATAGTTGGTGAATGATATTGCTGTAATCTTTATTTAATTCTTGTTAGAATTGGAGAAGAGAATCAGAAATACTTATTCTTAGTTTGTCTGGCATAGAAATTTGGTTTTGTTGGGGATTTCTTGATTGCTGAAAATGAATAAAGATAAATATAGAGGCCTGATTTTTAGCATTACCTCTTTACAGCTTTAAAGGAAGTAGGGTTTGAGGCATGCTCTAATAATTGTAACAAAAACTGAGGAAACTTGGCAATTTCTGGAACATCTTTGTTCATGCTTACCTTCTACTAGTACTTAATGCACACCCTATACTAACAATGTCCTTAATGCACACCCTATACTCACAATTAATGTCCTTAATGCACACCCTATACTAACAATTAATGTCCTTAATGCACACCCTATACTAGCACTTTATGCATACTCTATAGTAGCACATTTTACACACCATATACTCACACTTTATGTACTCCCTATACTCACATTATTTGAATGCTAAATTAGCATAAAACCATGGCACCTGATTTCTGTAGGAAATATATCAATAGTTCAGCTGTTTAGTACAAATGAAAGTTGGCAACCATAGTCGAGGGTAACCTGAAGGCTCTCTTTTCAATAGCTACTACACCGAGGTGTTTGGGAGGGCACTACTTCTTTCTCTGGATTGCTCCACTTTACCCTTGACCCTTACCTTATAGTATTGAGTGTTAAGCAAGGAAGTATCTAGTACCACTTTTTGAGTCTTTGGTATGACTTCACCTGGGATTGAAACCCGGTTTCCTGGGCCATTGGCAAACACTCTACCCACTAGGACTACCAAATATATACAAATAAATACTATACTAATAATAAAAAAGTTAAGTTGGCAATTGTAGTCGATGGCTACCTGAAAGCTTCCTTTTAAATAGCTACTACACCGAGGTGTAACAGAAGGCATTACTCCTTTCCCTGGATTGCTCCACTTTACCGTTGAAATGTACCTTATAATGCTGAGTGTTAAGCAAGGAGGTATCAAGTACTGCTTTTTGAGTCTTTGGTATGACTCGACCTGAGATTGAACCCCAGTCTCCCGGGCCATTGGCAAAGGCTCTACTACTAAGCCAATGGACTGGTATCATACTAATAATAGTCTACCAATATCTATACACATTAATCTATCACTATACTATATTAATACGAATAAATACTCATAAAAAAATGCTTTTCAAGGTACAAATTATATATAATAGTTTTATTCCTATCAATTATGGGAAGGAAAATTCAAATGAGTCAAGTAAGTCAGCTAAACTGATTATTTTATTTCTTTTTTTATCTTATGAAATATTTTTACAAAGAAATGTGTTTTTGGTATCTTGACATCCTGAATGAGATGTTTTAATATTAATCATCTATAAACAGGAACTGATTTAAAATGAACCATCTGCTTTGATTCAAGGAACTCTTAAAAACAAGAATTTTTGTTCCCTCTATAAGAAATAGTTGTTTTTAACTTGTTGCTGTACTGGTATGTTTTTATAGGAAGCTTAAAAAGTATAAGTTATAAACATCTTTATACTTTTCTCTATGAATATGACACTTGCCACTATATGGCATGTACAAATCTTAGTGTACCAAAATTTTTGACAATAGTATTAAATGTTTCTGATGCCTGAAATATACAGGACCATAAAAAAGATTAATTTTTCCTGCTGCAAAATTCTACATTTGTTTTAATTGTAGATGTACAGTGGCTAATAGCTATAAAATAAAATCAGCAAACTAAGTTCAAATTCTGATTGAGGCTGTCATTTTTCACTTCAGAGTAATATTCTTGAGAAAGGCAGAAATCCAATTCTCTTTGGATGAGTTTATCCAACTTCTCCACCACTGGCAGGATGTGACACAATGTTAACTGTTAAATAGAGTAAAGCTAGTTTGAATTCAGTGTTCCTTCTAGACTGATTGTCTTTCTAGGATTAAAGAATAAAGTCTGCCTTACTATTTACCCATAGGTGTGGAAAAGAATAGAAAGATTCATGCCTTTCCCAAGGGCATTAATGTGAAAGGAAATGCACACTTCTCTGAGATTTAAACTTTGGTTGCTGATTCATTTTCCTATGACAGTAAACATTATGCTAAGTACATCTTCTCTTCTCTTTGTATTGATGAGTAAAATAATACAGATTAGTTGACTGTCATCAAATCTAGTGAGCCTAATCTAGAAATAGGAAAACTGAATTCAAAATTGTGGAGAAGTCAATGGGAAACCATTCTATTATCTGTCCTAAGAATGGTCATGAGAATGTGCTGTTCACATTAAAGGAAACTGAACTACAATCATTCAAATTCTGGACAAGACATGGCAATTTCTATTCATTCATATTTGATTATCATTTGCTTTACTTTGCATTGAATATTGATTGTTCTTAGAAAAGTTTGTTAAAGCTTTTTCCATTGTCTTAGAGAAAATGATAGGAGTATAGCAAAAATTGGCTTCTGCAAAAATATGTATCGTGCTTATTTGCTGGCAGTAAAGAATTTTGTGTTGTTATCTTCTTAAGCAGAATAAAGATGCTTGATCCACTTTAATAGATTCTAAGCAATGTTTCTTGTTTTGAGTATCATCTAACATTTCTTATCTACTTGGTTAATAAAAGTTTATCATAAGCTAAAAAGTAGTTCAGTAGTGAGAACATTCGACCAAAGTCTCTGAGGTTCATTTCAGTATTGAGTGCTAAGATTTGTTAACCAAAATTCTCTTTCAAATATATTACAACTTAGTCAGCTGGGACTGTAGGATACATTGACTGCATCTCTGCAGAGGGGTAAGCCTCCCTCCCAACAAATGTCCTGGATATGATATTAAACAACCTGATGGTGAGGTTCCAGTCTTGGAGCTTTAGGGAATGCGGAATACACCATTCATTGCCATTGCTTTCAGATCCACTCTGACCTGGAGTGGTAGTACTTCATAGGGTCCTATCTATGGGTCAAGTAGAATTGTTTGACATTTAACCTGTGTGCGAACAAATGACTTATGCTAAATTGAATTGTTAGAAATAGAACTGTTTGATCATTTAACTGTGTGTAAACAAATGACTGATGTTTAATTGAATTGTTAGTGATGCAAAGCAATAATTGGAATCATTCATCTGTGTGCAAATAAAACTATTAGTGTGGAATACTTGGAACCATCTGTGTGCAAACAAATGAATAATGTGGAATAGAATTAGTAGTATTATATAGCAATACTTGGAACTATTTAATTGTGCAGAAACAATAGCAATACTAGGGTGCAAACAAATTAGTTCTCATTCAAAAATTAAGTACAAACTATTCACTTACAAATCATATGAATATCTATTTAAATGCATGCAAAGAAATGACTGATGTTAAATTTTTGCTGTTACATAGCAATACTTGAAACCATTTAACAGTGTTCAAAAAGTGAGCTCAGGCTCGTTTAAAAATGTTATCCCCAAAATGTGTTTACAAATATTGGCCTGATGAGCAGAGTGTTTGTCATTGTTCCTGGAGATCAGTGTTCAATTCCAAGTCGAGTCATACCAAAGACTCAAAAAATGGCACTTGATGCCACTTTGCTTAACACTCAGCATTATAAGGTAAGGATCAAGGGTAAAGTGGAGCAATCCAGGGAATGGAGTAGAGCCCTCCCCTACACCTCGGTGTGTTAGCTATTGAAAAAGGAGCCTTCAGGTCACTCCCAACTAAGGTTGCCAACTTTACAACTTATTAATAGGATTTGGCATTAAATAACCTACAAGGTTGACATGCCATAAAACCCAATCAACTGAATATATTAAACTATGTAATTATTGCATATTTTACAAATACTTGTTGATTGTTAAGAGGAGTCTTTCTTTACTTTGAATAAAAAGCACTTTTCTTCCTCTTACCTTAGTGACAGAGAACGGGAATTGAGTGACAGAAATGAACAAGACCTACCATATTCTCAAAGAAAGAGAGTCAGACTTTGTCTGGAGTGTAGGACCGTGATATAAGAAAATCTAATTCTTGCTAGCATTTGGATATTTACGCACAGTGGAAAAAGAGAATCTGGGTCCTTCTGGATGCAAAAAAAGGCAGCTTAGGTGTAATGCGGACACCTGGCTTGATGGAGGTGCCTGGATGTGTGGGCTCTGGCATCAATAAATAGACAAGTCGGACATCCTGTCAGTCAGATAGCTTTGGGCAGAACTTAGAGAAAGCAGCAATGATTATTGTGGATGCAAGAATAATAATTTTTGTTTATTTAATTCCAACAAACCACAGTATTGTAATTGAATGTCATTTCTACTCTAAACTTTGATTCACATGTGTGGTTCTAACTGCCTATCACTATCCCCTTTCAAAACCAGAATAAATCCTTCTAAAGCACTTAAGCCACAAAGCAATGGTAGAGTACTCAGAATAACAAGCAAAATGGGGCTCATTTATCTGTAAGAAATAAGTGGTTTTGTTATCTGCTCATCAAATAATCTTTTTTGTTAAAGACAAAAAAAAAAAAATTAAAAAACCTTAACAATTATGTATTACAGAAATTCTCTTGTTTATGTATTCACCCAGCCCCTCCACCACAGGCAGGATATGATATAAGGTCATTTTTTAAGTGGATTTGGTTTGAATTAAGATTTTTCTATCTCTTGGACTGGTTGCCTTATTAAGGCTAAATAACCCAGTGTACTATACTCTATACCCATACTTGGGAGAAGGATTCACACCTTTTCCTAGGGCATTAGTGCTAAGTGAAATGCAAACAAGTCACCAATTCCATTTTTTACAACAATAACTATTATACTTATTGCACCTCCTCAATGTTTGTATTTGTGTATATGAGTTATATATTATGTGTGTTATGTAAACTATGACCCAGCAAAAAATTGCACATCATAGTGGTTTTTTTTTTATTAGAGCAGTACATGTCTAATGTATAGAATAAAGTAATTTCCAGTCCAATTTGCAACTGAATGTAGTTTTTTTTATTCATCATTGCTGAATGTAATTTTTTAATCATCCAAATTCTTGATATAATGGAGATAACTGTGAGATGATAATTAGAATCCTTCACTCCTTCTTAAATAGAGGCATCAATATCATCATGGATCACTATTGACTATGAAATGGTAATTAGAATCCTTCACTACTTGGTAAATAGAAGTACCAATATCATCATGGAATGGTTTTGTAATAGAAATCCAACAGGTTCATAGGTTGTCTTGTATCTCTATGAACAGTTGGGAATATTGGCAAATCTTTTAGTGTCCAGAATGTCTTATAATATTGACTACTTGCTGTAGAGTAAAAAGCACACTGACCTAAGAATTCCTTCATCACATAATGCAATACAAATGCAACCTTGTGCCAATATTACATTTGGCCTACAGATGTCTGTCTGCAAATATATTTGTTGTTATTGTATTTGACATTTTCAATTCTATTCAAAGTAGACAGTAATCAACACTGGAATAGTTGCTTTCTGTTTCATAAAATTTTTATGTTATTCGAGAGTTACAACATTCTTTGGTGTTATTTTTTGTTTGAAACATTATCTATTTGATCCTTGTTTACTGAACAGTTTGTACTAAATTTTTTAATAAATTTGTGGTTATGTTATAGCAGAACTTTATTTCCCTTTTTTTTTCCTTTTCTTTTTTCAAAAATTTCAGTTTTAAAATCTAATGCTCTGTAAAAATGCTCCTTATCCATGATTAACTGACATGATTTTTTGATTTTACAAAGCTATGGGAAGATGCTTGTAGTGTATTGGTTATTTTTGTAGGATATGGAATTGGTGACTATAGTTCAAATTCTGGATGTGGCTGTTTGTATTTCACATAGTGCTAATACCCTTGGGAATGGTATGAATCCAACTATTCTCCTCCCAGCTTTAGGAGGGCAGACTGGGCTCTTTTATCCTTTGAGCCCTGAGTTCCTGAGCCTGAATTTATCCTCTGTCATTTGAGTGTGATCTCCGCACCAGTAAACCAGTGTGTGGAAGAATAAAAATACCAACAGTGTAATGAGCTCAGAGGGTTAACATTGGTATGGCAACCAGTCTAGGAGAAGGAAAACTCTGAATTCAAACCAGTTGTATTCAGTTTAAAAATTTACTTTGTGCTACATCCTGCTTGTGGTGGAGAGGTTGGGTAAATACATACAATGCTATGACAGTCATAAGAATTTTGCTGCTGTTAAATCTCTAAATTTGCATCATTTGGAAAGTGAGGGATTCTTTATGGGCCTGGTGATATTGTATGTTTCAACAGATATCAAACCTATTTTTATAGACAAAAAAAGTCACATATTTTAACATTTCTGGGATGTTATACTAGTGTCAGTTTTAATTTTTTTGTTTTGTTTTACAATGTACCTTTCAAAATATAACCTCATTGTAAGTAGAGAATATTTATCTCCCTCCTGGGGCAGTTTTGAGACAATTTAACATGGCATGACATCATGTGCATATGCATAGACAAGAGCAGAAATTTCCAGTTCACACAACCACTATTATGCATGTATTGGACTACACTGACTTCCCATGTTCAATGGGAGAAGTGATGTCGCAGGTTTGGAGAACATCTGTATTTGTAGACTTAAGCTATTACATCTGTAATGAGCAGAAATATGTCAAGAGTACCAGCAAACCATTTATTCCAAGTAATTTCCATAATCCTCTTGGGAAAGTCATGAATCCATTTGTTCTTTTCCCAGCTATTGGTAAATAGTAGAGCATACTGTTTTTTTTAGCCTTGATTAGGCAAAAAGTTTAAAAGGAAAATGTGATTTCAAACCAACTTTGCTCCACTCAAAAGATATTGACCTTGTGTTGCAGGGGTTGGATAAATACATACTTCCATTTACCCTATATACATAGACACACATATATAGCAAAACATTTTATTCATTGTTTGAACACTATAGAATTCAGTTTTATATACAAATGGTTATAATAATTGGCATCTTTTTTTTGCAATGATATTGTTTTTTTTGTTTTTTTTAATGTATTGTAAAAGGAAAGGCTGAAGACTTATTTTTACTAGTTGACATTTTTGTATATCTCCCACAAGTACTCATGTTCAAGCCCTGGTGAAAGCTAGGATCTGAAATGCTGATTTTCAAAGATGGTTTTCTTTCCTTGAAAGATTAACACAACTTAGTCTTTCCTTTCTCCTAATGTGGACCTGTACCAGACTAAATTAATCTTTATAAATGTTTATAATGTTGCAAATATTTCTCAACATATTTCCCAGACTTCTCTTGTTTGGAATGCTTTTTAGAAGTAACAAAAATATTTTGGTGCATTTTGAAAAAAAGAAAAAAAAAAGAAAAGGTATTCATACATTTTAGCTTACTAAAATAAGTTAACTCTAGTTGGACTGTTTTAATGAGATAAAATGATGTATTATAGAAATCCAGTCTTTGTGTTATGAGAGATGACTGCTGATTCAATTATTTTTCTTGTGCATTTATCATGTTTATATAGTATCTTTTGATATATAGATACTCTGTTTTACGTCATTTCAGCCTACGTAAAATTTGCCTTTAATGCCACTTTAATAGACTAAATTTCAGTTCAGCGAATGTCATTACATCCAAGATTAATTTTTTATTCAGTAAATTAAGGATAGTTATCAAGAGATAGTTTTGGTATTTCTTAGCAATATTTTGTTAGGATGTACATGAGACACTCATTTCCTCTTCAACCCACAGAAGTCTTTTTTTTTTTTTCCTTAATTTAATTTTTTAACTATTCAATGTTACTAAGAGAAAATTCCAATTGACATAAATATGAATTGAAAAGCTGGATGAAAATAGTAAAAGCATTTTTTGTCATTGAAGGATACTCTTTCTAATAGAAATCTAAAGTCACTGGATATAGAAATATAGTATATAATTTCAAATAAATATCTGATGAAAATTTTATGAAATTGTTTTGAACCTAGGCATAATCTTCTGTATTCAATGATGAAATATAAGTTTAACTTCTTTCCAAATTTGTTGAATACTCTACTATAAATCTTGTTTCATGCTGATTTGTTTGTGTATACTCTTTTGCAGCCCATATAGCTACATCTGTTTGGGAATCATTCATTTATTCCTTTCAATGCTGAAAAGAAGAAAGACCTAAACATACATAACCAAAATGTTTGGTTTAATGGCATATCAGTCTTCATGGGTTATTTAATGTCAAAGCCATGCTTGTAGATGAATAGTTGTACAATTTAACTCATAGCTAGAGGTGTAAGTGGGTTCATACCTTTCCCAAGGGTATCAGTTCAAAAGTGAATATGATAGCATGAATGAGTTTGAACTTGCTTATTATGATATTGAAGTTCAGCATGTTAACCACTCTGTCATGGGGACTCCACCTCCAAATGTCTGATTACCATAATTATTTGTATATAAGACATAATATTTTTCCAAATTTTTCAGTTTAAAAATTATGGGTGCTTATTATATACAAGAAATATTAACTTTTTCTAGTCACATGTGACATCGTATTCAGGATGATATGTCTGAAAGTAAGATATATCTAAAGTTCAAACTAATATGTAACAAACACTTCTGCTTTATATCACTACGGAGAAATAGCCACTGGAATGTATGTTTGTTTATAATTTATTTCTTCTTCTGTGAAATTATTTTTCCTGAAATTTTGTTACATTTTCGTGTGAATATGTCCTTGCCTTTGCCTTAGATGCTGTCCAAATTTTGTTTCAAAACATTATATAAACTAAATAAATTTTTATTTTTAGACGAAACAAACCAGATAAAAAGTTGAACAAATACTAAATTTAATTTAAATTTAGCAGTTAAAAATTCGAAAATATCCATGTATATGTATTTTTCCAGAATTTCATAGCAAAAAGTTATGGGTGTTTATTATACACAGATAAATATTATACATGATTATTTATGATAATGGAGATATAACTTGAGATAAATTTTGTTGCTGTCTTTTCAAGAATGTGAGTGTAATACTATAACTTAATATTTCAAGATGTACATCTGTTTTAGCATGACATGATTGGAATTATGTCCATCACTATGGATATGTAGACAAACAGTTGCTTTAAGTTGGGTGAGTGAGAAAAGGAAAAGAAATACTGATGCTATAGGAAAATGAGAAATGGAGATAGCTTTTAAAAGAAGAAAGGTTGAAAAGATCAAAATACCTTTTTGAAGAGATGTCAGTTACAGAAGATTTTTGAAAAGTTTATGAATCAGCTCTTAGTTATGTGGCTTACGGATATTACTGGTTATGTTTATACAGACGTGGGGAGGAAAAAAAAAAAAAAAAACAATAAAGAACTTTAGAAAATATCAATTTAAAAAAAAAAAGATAAAAAATAATTTCCTAAAATCATTTAAAAACTTGTACATTAGATAAAATTTTGATGGTTTGGTTTGATTTCATTGTTTAATGGCACATCAACCTTTGTGGGTTATTTAATGTCAAAGCCATCCTTGTAGAAGATCAGTAGTAGTACTATTCAACCCCTAACTGGGTGGATAAGGGGTTATTTGTATAAAAGTGAACATAATTACATGATTGGAGTTTGAACTCATTTACTATGCTGTTGCAGTGTTGCATATTAGTCACTACACCATGGAGACTCCCTTCATAAGATTTTGAGAATGTATAGCTGTAAATTTAGTCAACAAGCCTTTCTCATGATGCTCACTGAGTGTAATAGTTATCATCATAGGAAATTTAATCAGAAACTCTGTTTGGATTTTAGTTTGGGAAAGGCATGAATCCATCTAGCTGTTATGAGTAAATAGTAGGGCAGTTGAATTCTTTAGCCTTGGTTAGGCAACTAGTACAAGAGAAGGAAAATTCTGAATTTAAACTCATCTGTACTCGACTTGAAAAAATTACCTTGTCACATCCTGCCCATGGTTAAAGTGTTGGTTAAATAAAAAACAAGTTTTTACATATTTCAATTTTTATCTTTTGCTTAGATAATCAGGATATTTTTTAATTTATTTATCTTGTTCAAGATGAATGTCTTTAAACATAAACATAGAGAAACATTTCTTTGGAATATTCTAATTTTATGCTAACAATGAATATTTCAATAATGATTTTGATTCTATCCAAAGAGTTATAGGTTGAAATTGTAATATTTTTTTAGTTTTTTTCTTCCTTAATTAGATCATTTCATAGCAGGAAAGCTTTTATATAGATTGAGATTAAATATCTTAAAAACATATCAAAAACCAGCCTGCTATTCAGAAAACCTCATTTTATAATTTATATCTTGACTTTTAATAATATGTTTATATATAAAATACAATGTGACTGTATATATATTTGTCATGCAACTGTATCTCATTATAGAGTCATGAGAAATTTCATTGTTATGGTAACAAGAATCGTTACTAGAAATGTATTTTGTGACACAAGGTCAATTTTAAGGGGAGTAAAGATTGTTTGAATTTGGTGTTTTTTTTTCTCGTAGACTAGTTGCCTAAACAAGGTTAAAGAACCCAGTCAGTACTGTACTACTACTCATTAACTCTATACACCTTCAAAACCAGAATAAGTCCTAAAGCCATAAAGCAATGGTAGACTACTCAGGATAATAAGAAAATTAGGGCTTACTTATCTGTCAGCAATAAGTTTTTATTAACTGCTCATGAAATAATTTTTTTCTTCTTTTGGTCCCCCCCTTAAAAACTTGTAATATTTATGCATATCTGAAATTCTCTTTATGTGTGTATTTGCCCAACTTCTCTGCCACAGGTTGATTTTTAAATGAAGTTAAGCTGGTTTGAATTCAGTTTTCCATCTCCTAGACTGCTTGCTTTTTCAAGGTTAAAGAACTCAGTGTGCCCTACTATTTACTTATAGTTGATGAGAAAAGAGAAGGATTCATATCTCTCCCAATAGCACTAGTACTAATTGAAATGCAAGCAGTCTTGTTCAGGATTTGAATTTAAACCACTGATTCCATTTTCTAGAACAATAACCATTATGATAAGTGCACCTTCTTAAGCATTACTTGAATGATAAAAAGAAAGGAATGAGAAAAATGAATAGTGAATAGGTTGAAAGTTAAGAGAAATTGAAAAAGAGTGGAAGAATAGGAAGTGAAGCTGAAAAGGTATAGAAAGTTAATATGAGAGATGAGAAAAAAATGCCAATCCACATACAAATAATCACATAATTTATGATGGGAACTATGCTACTTGAGTGAGTCAAAAGTTTTGCAATATTTGGCAAGTGCTAGTTTGTGGTGCAGTTCAAGCTGTGGTTGGTTGTAGTGTGGTAGTTGGTGTGCTGACATGTTGTGCATTGCTTAACTCTGTGTGATTTGCTAGACTATATTGCACATTTATCTTTGTGGCTAATTTGTGAACTTATGCATTATTAGTTCAAACTGGTGTATAACACCATGGAAGCGACAAAAAAACATTCGTTGTGTGAAAAGTGAAAGTGCAGTTGATCTCTGTACAGAAACCAGATGATTCAAGAAATTTCATTCGGGTTTCAAGAACATTGATGGCCTGGTAAGTGTAAAACTGGATTTCAAATCCATGCTTCAAGCCATTGAAGTAAATCCAGCAAGTATCACTTGAAGAATATCAGGTGAGCTTGGCATCTCACAATCCAGTGTGGTTCATCACTTTCATGATCTTAGCAAAAGCACCTGGAGCTGAATTGTGCCTCAGATTATGAAAATATTGCAAAACTTTTGACTCACCCTAGTAATATTTTAAATAAAATATAGCACATGCTGTGAGTTTGTGGTTCAACTGAAAGATAAAAGAAATCCTGAATTTTTCATATGCATTGTTTTATTGTTAAATCGTTGCCTAGCACAGATGAAAGTCTAATGATATTAAATATTCAACAAATAAGCTTACATTGTTGTGATTGGAAGGATCAAGTCTTAAAAGAAACATTTATTTATATTTTGTATTCTTGTCAACTTCCCTAATTTATTGCCTTGTCTTAAACTGGCTAAATTTTCTTACATGCCAAATCAGTTTTATCTTTGGCAACATAAACTTGATTAAATTCTTAATTGAACCTTTCTTTAATTATTTTTCTGATAGAAAATAAAAACTTTGTCTAGCAGTGATAAAATTGTAGTTGGCTTTTTGTTGGCCCACATACAACTTGCAATATTTTAACACTTGTTATCTGTTTGTGAAGGCAAGTTGAAATGATGCAGAAGTTTCCATAAGTTTAGTGATGAAGTCTTTTTTCTAAAACAATAAAGAGTTATTATAAGGAAGTTTTTTGTTTATGGCAATAAAGAAGTGATATGTCCGATAACATACATGTTATATTTTAATTTTGCCTGTATTTATTCAAGGCATGGAGTATGAAAAAAATTCTAAGAGTTTTATACATCATCATCAAGGCATGCCAACAGCACAGATTTGTTTGACTCTCTCTTTCTCACTACCCATCACTATCAGTTATTGCTTTTGGCAAGTCCTCTAGATAGCATCAGATGTCTGCAAAAAGCAGTTGAATGTAAGTTTTTGCTGGTTGGGCTGCACTGGTGTGTCCATGTGTAAGAATCCATAGGAGATCATCACTTATGAGTCTGTCTTTGCTTTTCCAGCAGTGCCCGGCATGTCTTGCTTGGGTGATTTGTGAGATGGAAGTTAATTGGCCAAACAGCTGCTATTTTGTAGGATCCTGCTTCCAGAATTTAGAGTGTAACTCTGGATATCAGATTACTGAGTAGTATAGGGTGTTATGTGTCGTGTAGCATTGCCATCAAGATGTACAGATTTTCTCAAGTTCCATGGTGGTGGAGGAGTGGTAACAAGTGCAGGCTTGACAAGCTGAGGGTACAGTCATAAATCTGCATGTGGGTCGTTCAAGGCTCATCTAATGACACTAAATTGTTGACAGAACATTAGCATGCTGTTCTGTCTGAGCAGCTGTCTTTAGGGTAGCACTGTTCACCCAGAAAACTGGGAAGGGTCTAGTAAAGGTGACCCAAATGAATACCTATTCTAGAGCTCTGTGTACCTTTACATTGCTATTGCTTTCTTGTACACTCTGGTAGTGCTTGTTAGGATACCAACTATGCCAGGGTTATGGTAAAACCATGGAATGCAACATAGTGTTATGTGAAGCAGGGTGCATGAATTCAAAAGCGGGTCAATGGTGAGCATCCCAATGCTGGACAGAGGAGCCTCATCGGTCAGTGGCCAAGATCAAATACTACTGCTAATCACCTATAAGGGTGGCATCTATTGATGAAAAAATTAATCATCAAAAGATAACTATAACTCCAAATCAAACAAGACATCCAAACCGTATTGCCCTTTATATGGGTCAACAAGGAGTACATTCTGCTAAGCTTTTTTACTGTATATTATAACTTATGGTTACCTCCTTTTGGCTCTGTCACTTTGAAATCTGGAAATTATGAGGGTAATTTTTATCTGTGTATATTTTTCAATTTTTCTAGCCTCTAGCTGTGTATTTTTGATCATAATAGAAAACAATGGCAAGGGAGATCACTCTAAATTAGTGGTGTCAAGTTGTATATGAACTCTGTACAGCAGCATAACAAAGAAGAACATGATGCAATGGGTTAATTGTGGATTTTGTTTTGGGTGACTCAAGAGTTCATTTGGTTTATTAAGTAAAATAAAAATTATTTTAGATATTAACTTTATTCAGCAACATATTCACTACTTTTTTTTCTATCTTTCAGCCAATTTTATAATCCTATCCTCCCAGAATAAAAAAAAAATCTTTATCAGCAAATGAATAACTATTAATAGTGCCTTTTGTAATCTTCCTGTAAATTGAATTTATTTTTGTTTTATTCTGTAAAGACCAGAATAAATGATAATCCAAAGGTGCAATAAAATGAAACCTTCACTTGTTAAGCTGTGACAATTTTACCTGGTCACAAAGAAGCATGTAGTCTAGTATTATCTTGATAGAAAGCCTTTTTACTTAATTCTGTACAATTTTTGTCAATTGCTGTCCTCAGTTAGTTTAATTGAAAGTAGTACTTATTTGAATCAGTTGTTTGCTTCTTTAGAAGAGGTCATGGTTGAGACATCTATCAAATAATATAGCATCACTATTTTTTTCTTTTTTCAATTAAAGAGTAGCTTTTTATATAGTTAGTGATGATACATTTAATTTGCCCCATGAATTTCATATTGTTGGAAACTATCCACTTTTCATTGCACGCATCCAAACAACTAATATTACCAAGGTGGTTTGAATGATTTTTCTATACTTAATTTGGATATTTTTTGAGTATGTTGTCTGTCTTCTTTGGTATATAACATTAATTATTCTCAAGTATGTATTTACCCAACCCCTCTGCCATTTGCAGGATTTGACACAAGGTCAATTTTCGAATGAATCTGGTTTGAATTCAAAGTTTTCTTTTCATACTGGTTGTCCAATTAAGGCTAAAGAACCCAAACTGCTCTACTATTTACCCCAGCTCGAAGGAAAACAGATGAAGTCATGTTTTTCATCATCAGCACAAAATGAAATACAAACAGCTCCGTCCATATTTTGAACTCAGATTACTGATTACATTTCCTATGATTATAACCATTACATTACGTGTACCTCTTTTTTCTCAAGTAATTTCTTTATTTGATTCTTATCAATTACAACTTGTCAACTTGAATGTGGTGCATCACTTAGTAAGACATTTCCTCTAGAAAAGTTTGCAAATCATTTTTGACACATTTGATTTTTCACAGTAACTTCTTCAAACTGCACAAAATCGTGTGTGTGTGTGTGTGTGTGTGTGTGTGTGTGTGTGTGTGTGTGTGTGTGTGTGTGCGTGTGCGCGCGCGCACGCATGTATGTGCGCGCATGTTTGTTAGTCACATTTTTTATGTTTCTTAAAAGCAAAATATGTTAAAAAATTGCATATTTTCTTCTATTATCAAAGTTAAAATGAATAAAAGAAAATACACTTTGTTCCCTTTTCTTTTCTTTTTCCAAAAATATCATGTTGATATGGTGGCTATCCCAATACAAACAAAATCTATTTAGATAAAGTTAGTTAAAACTTGTAATGAAGTAAGACTGAGGGGCTTAAACCTACTCAATGTTAAGTGCCCCTGATGTTTGATTTGTTCCATCATGGTGCATGTGCAGGAAAAACCTTTTTAAGACTATCAGTGATTTGTATGAGTGAGCAAGTAGCTGAATAAAAAGCAAAACACACTAATGGAGTGCAGTGTGAATTTTGAACTGAGATGTATTCAGACGGCTATTTTTGGGACAGTCAACTGCTACAAGTTACAAAACTAAATACACCTCAGGCCATCGACTAACAAATCCAGTTTTACCTTTTTAACCAACTCAGTCATACATCTTGGAATGTATTCTAATTGTTTTTGTGCAATTTGCTATATTTTGTGTTTTCATGAATTTCTTCCATCTATTCCAAGATGTAATTCAGAGGTTTTTAATAAATAATATTCTTACTATCAGATACCTATTATTTTACTAATTATTTGAAACCCTACTGTATACCAAAAAAAGAAAAAAAAAGTGATATAGATCCTTAAATTCTAAGATTCTAATAAAGAAGAATAGACTTGTTTATAAGCCTTGCCAAACATTGACAATAAATTTAAAAAAATTGTTTTCTTTGAGTAGAATGTAACATTTATTTTGATAGATGAAAGGAGTCTACTCTGTAATGTTTTATTGCTATTGAGGCTTGTGGGTGAGATTTTAGCTTATTTCTATTCATTCAAAGTAGAATACAAGTTGCAATCAAGTGTAGGTTGGACTTATGTTACAAAGTAGTCATTAGGAGGTTTAATTTGCTATTCCCAGTTCCACTTCAAAAGATATACTATCTAAACAATGGTTGTGTAGTTTCAGTGTCTAGGAAACCTTTATATATATATATATATATATATATATATATATATATATATATATATATATATAATGGATATTGGACAAGTAGTGTTGGGAAAAATCTGAGAAATAATTTCTGGCAAAATTTATAATCTGAAGAAATAATTCTATTTAGAATCATAACTGTGTTGAGTTATATGATTAAGCTATGCACTATATATCTTAGCTGAGTATAAGTTTCATTATTTTGTATATAATGACAAAAATTTTGTCTATTTATACCTTTTATGGTATTATATATTTAACAAGTGCATTAATGAACTAAAAGCAGTGGACAAAAAGTCAGAATTTAAATGAACTTTGACCTATAATATCATATCCTAGAAAAAATCATTTAAGACATAAATAATGAGATTCTTGTAGATGGGGATTTGTTAGTAATACAATATGAGGAGATGTTGAAAAGTTCTTGGCCTAACCAGGAAAAGAATAACCTAGAGCCATGCTATTCAACATATTCATCCCACACTTCAAATTTGGTGCATCATTTCTCACATTTCTTTAACCCCTTAAATCCAAAAAACAAAACTGAAAAATCATTCTCTTTTGGTTAGGTCAAGAACTTTTTATCACTATCTTGTAATGTCTTTGTTAATAAAAGTATAGGAACCTTCCAATTCAGTTTGAGTAACGAATAGCATATATCATCTTTTTACTAGTATAAGTTTTTCAAAATTTTGAATATTGCTTTCATATAGACAATAAGAATCTCTATGAAAAAGTTAACACTACATGAGATGGAATATCATAAACCTGCATTGATATTCTAATTAAGGTTTGAAATTCAATATAAATATTACTATACAATATATAAAGTGAAAGTTATTTCAGAATATACTGTATGAATTATGATTTATGAATAAGAAATCTTATATTGGCGCTCATAGTGTAATGGTTATCATTGTGGGAAGAGGACATGTTGACCTTAGTTCAAATACTGGATGAGGCTATTTGCATTTCACATAACCCTAATACCCTTGGGAAAGGTATGTATTCAGCTGTTCTCTCTCCAGGTATAGATGAATGGTAGGGCAGACTAGGTTCTTTAGTTTTATTATGGCAACCAGTCTGGGAGAAGGAAAACTCTGAATTCAAACCTGTTAAACACTGCTAAAAAAGTTGATCTTGTATCACATTCAGCTTGTGAGGAGGATTTGGTGACTACATATATTGGTTAATTTGAACAAAAATGGGAACATATTTATTTATTTAAACATCCTAAAAGCATTTTCAGCTCACAATCATCAGAGGATAATATTAGCAAATGAGGGAAATGTGCTAAAAAGGCAGAAAGACATTAAATGTTGAGAGTAATAGAAACTACTTTAAAAAAAATGGTGTGGGATTAGAAATCAGCTCAGTAAAATATAGTAAGGCTTAGAGACCCAATGACTATGAAAACAGGGGGTTGAAAGACAGTATGAGCAAAATGGTTAAGATGATTAAAACACTTAATGTTTAGAACCTATGAGGAGTTGGGGAGGGGAGCAGAACAAAAAGCCCTTACCGAACCCACTCTTGAAATCCATTGAAAAGATGTATGTATTGTTCTGGCATAGGACAGGTTTTAGTTGTTAATTGTAATCACCAATCATCTTTTATATTCAGTTGGATGTAGCTATACAGCAAAAGCTTTTCTCCTTCTACCTTTTTAATTTTTTTTTTTTAAACCTGTTAGATACAATGTATTTGTTGTTGTTTTGTTTATTTACTTTTTTTGAATGATTCAATTTTTAAATCACCAGTTGAATATTTTAACCTATGAACTATCATTGGCAACACATACACAATTGTTTTCAAAAAGAAAAAGATTGATTATAAGCCAAGTTGTAATCCCTCTATATAAATTGGAATGGAAATTCTCATGCTCTTTCTAAAACTTGGGTAATCATAGCTTTTCATAGCTTCCATTATTAGTAAATTGTAGTTTTGAATTCAGTTTTCCTTCTCTTAGATTGGTTACTTCCTATCAAAGCCAAAGCTAAAACTGCCTGAATGAATTTATGCTTTTTCTCCAAGAGTAAAATGAATGTGAACAGCCTCAGTGTAAATTTAAACTTTGTCAATTGTATTTTTTGTAATGTCAACCATTACACCACCTGCATCCCCTTTGTTAATTACATAACTAAAAAAGAAGGGGTCTCTGTAGTGTAGTGGTGAATGTGCTGGACCGGGACATCATAGCAAGTTCAAACTCTAATTGTGCTATTATGTTCACTCTCGGACGAATATCTTTGGGAAAGATATGAAACCCCTCATCCTTCCCAGTTACAGGTTAAATAGCACTGCTAGTGTTCTTCTACAAGGATGGGTTTAGCATTAAATAATCTGTAAAAGTTGATATGCTATTAAACAAAGAAACTAAACCATAATTATAAAAAGAAAAAAAGCAGCAACTTCTGAGATAAATTATAAAAAATGTATTAAGATAGTAACACTGATGTAAAGATACAAGTCTTTGTCATATAATTTTATCAATAGTCTTATATTGTACATTATATTACTCCTTGAATTATGAGATACAAATCAGTGATTCTTGAAGAGTCATGTGATCTTTCATTTAATTTGCACCTTAGTCAACTTTATAATATATATATATATATATATATATATATATATATATATAGTGACAGAGATGGATTTGGAGTTGGATTTTTTTAAATTAGCCTTTTTTGTTTCTGAGTAAGATGTTGCAAATGAGGATAAAGGCTGTTTAATAATTGTCCTAAATCTCTGACGTTACAACATAAGCATATTTTATTGGTTTTGACTGTGACTGTCTGGGTAGATGGTCGAAGCTTGGTGGCATATAACCCCTACCACCATCACTCAAACCTATATCTATTTCCTTCCCTGTTCTTTCTTTATCTGTCTCTTATCTTTAGACCCTTTCCCTCCCTTTATACTTTTTTACATTTTCCTTTATCTTATCTATTTCTTCAATTGCTAAAATGTAGAAAAACTCAAAATGTTTAGTCTGAAGACTTTCTTCTGTGAATAAAGAACAAAATATTACCACTAAACCCATTGTAAGTGTTTGATTAATCCACTTTTCCACTTATTTTTATCATCTTGTTACATTCACCAAAATCTACTAATTCTCCATATATATATATATATATATATATATATATATATATATATATATATATATATGTGTATATATATGTATATATATATATATATATATATATATATATATATATATATATATATAATGTTTGTGTGTCTGTGTGTTGTTGGAGGTGCTTGTGGTGTAATGGTTACCTCTGTAGGAAATGGAAACAGCAAGTTCAAATCCTGGATAAGGTTGTTTGCATTTCACATAGCACTAATACCCTAAGGAAAGGTATGAACCAACTATTCTCATTCTCTGAGTAAATAGTATGAGTAAATAGTAGAACAGACTGGGCTCTTTAATCTTGGGGTGGCAACTGATATAGGTGAAGGAAAACTGAATTTGAACCTGTTCAAGTCTGTTAAAAAATTGACTTTGTATCACATCCTGTTTGTATGGAAGGGTTAGGTGTAGGTGTGTGTGTGTGTGTGTGTGTGTGTGTGTGTGTGTGTGTGTGTGTATAAACTTTATTTTACATTAACTACACTGTACTATATGTTGTTATGTTTACTAGATATCACTTTGAGCATGTTAGGAAAAGAAACTAAAGAAAAAAAGCTATGTAACATTAACTTTTACATGTGTTTTAGCTGTAAGTGGCTATGGAACCCCATCTGGTTGTTCAGATTGCTAATGTAGTTATAGTCTTCATGGATGAAAGTCAATAATAATTAAGTGAAGCTTAATGCCTGGAGACCAGTTCTCCTAGAAGCACTTCCCTATTGCACTAAGTCGGGTGGGTTCAGGAAAATACCATGATGTCTACTGTAATAATCAAGGGAAATGTGTAATTTTTGTATGACCTACAACATAACCTTGAGTTACATGCTGGGTACCATTACACTAAAAAAAGAAATAAAAAAATAAAAATTTGTCTCATTTGTCTTGTGGAATGGGGCACTTTATCATATTCTGATAAAAAATTTGTTTGTAAAAATTTTCTATCATTTGCTATAAGTAGTTAGTTTTTAAGAGAATACTGTCTTCACTTATCTTTTGTGTGTTGGCTTATTGATAATTTTGATTATTGAACATTGTATTTGTTAATTAATTAATAGTTTTTCTAAGTTAATGAGTTTTGCTCTCTTTGATAACTGAATGTTTGGAGTAAGTAGATGATTAAAGTAGATGGCATAGAAATTGTGGTTCTGTCCTAGTTCAGGGTCCTTACAGCTACACTGGATCTTGTTGCATGGTGCTGTGCTATATCTGGTTGCATGGTCAACCACATGTAGAATTCTGTGTCCTTCAATGTCTTTCAAATTCATAGCAACAGTTTCATTAAAAGCTTTTGTTAGTAAGAATTTCACCAGTATTAATAATGTAGATTTATATATCTTTGGTCTACTTTTAGTTTTAATAAACACTGTTGATTGGTATATGCTCTTTCTTTACACTTCACATTGTATAATGGTTAACAAGTTAGATTAACTGACCATTGTTAATTAGTTAGTTTAATTTTCAATTGGTGCCCCTTACTTCTGGCCTTGTGTCATATTTAAGCTAAGCTTAGTAAATAACTATGTACCTCTTTCTAGAATGAATCTATTTTTGGTAAGTGTTCTTTTCAATATAAACAATATAATTCATCATAATAGTGTTTAAATCTTTTCAGATAACATGGACAAGATAAAATTTTCAGCATGTGTTTTTAAATCTTACCATTGATGGATCAACTCATTTAACTCATTAGCGTGGGAGGGAATCTCTGTGGTGTAATGGCTAAAGTGCTGGACTGTGGCCTTAAAGTAAGCAAGTTCAAATTCCAGTTGTACTATTATGTTCTATACCCTAGGGAAAGGTATGAAAGGTATGTCTCTCCAGCTATGAGTTAAATAGTACCACTATTGCTTCACAAGGATAGCGTTTACGTTAAATAACTCCTGAAGGTTGATATGCCATTAAGAAACCAAACTTAATTAGTGTTGATGCACTTAGAAAAGGTTGATAAGTCAAAACTCATACCTTTACATACACTCATGATGAGAACAGAGAAAAACTGAGTTCAAGCCCAACTTGACAGTGTAAAAACGTGCTCTGTTCTATGTTAGTCTGAATGCCAGTAGCTAAGTGGCATGGGAAGAGAAAGTGTGTGTGAGTCTGCAATCTACTTGCCCTGTAGTCACTGTTCAGACAATAATATTGAGTGCTACTATATTATCTATTATCATTTAACTCTGTTCTACATTATTACATTATTAGGAAGTGTATATAAAAAAAGGGGGGCATGTGCATCAATGAAAATTAGTCCCCATAATCTCACTCAACTTATATTGCAAAAGAACCAAGATATTGATACAAAATAATTGCAAAGAATTATCAAAAGTCACAAGGGAAAAGCAGATAATATTCATAATGAATGTTAACATTTAAATTGAGTAATTTTCCAAAGTTTGCTTAATAATTCAAATTATTTGTGTTATTGTATTGCAACTTTTTTTTGTATTACAAATAAATTAAGTGGAAGTTCCCAGACAGAAGGAGGAGTCCCTGTAGCTAGTATATGGGACTGCAACATTGTAGTGAGTTTTAATTCCAGTCATACTACTGCATTCACTTTCCAACTAACAACCTTCGGAAAGGTTCGAACCCTTTTATCGTCCCTTCAGCTATGGGTTATAGGAGGGCTTTGGCATTAAATAACCTATGAAGGTTGATATGCCATAAAACATAGAAACCAAACCAGGTAGACTAGAAAAGTAATAATTGCATCACAGTGTTCATATGCTTATAAACTCATTTGATTTTTCTTCATTGCTAATAAACATTTATAATAAAGGTCTGAGTAAAATGTATAGGTGTCTGCATTAGAAGTTCCTAGAGTTATCTAAATAAAAGACCAGAGATAACATTAACTACAACACAGTGTTTATATTGACACAAACTCACCTGATTTTTCTTCATAGTCAATAAATATTTATTTAAGGTCTTAGTGACAATTGTGATAGTTATGTAAATGCTTTAAACAGAAAGAGAGGTGGAGTTATTTTGGCATTTTATAAGTTCTAGTGACCTCAGTAACCTTTCTAACCTTGTCCATCCCACTTTTTTTTTTTAAATTTTTGTACTTCAAAGTATTTCATTCTATTTTGTGAGAAATGGTAATTTTCATCATCTGATAACCTCCAATGACTACAAATGACCTGGAATAATCTGTTCAAGTCAGAGATTAAGTCATAATTAATACAAACATAGACTTTGTATTTGGCTGCGATCTTTGGAGAAACATATTCAAATGCTTCATTGATTTTAACAGCTTGTCAACCCATCTGAGGTTATTTTATGCTTTGAGATTAGGAAATTGCATACATTGTATGGTTATATTTACATTTTTGTGTAGTTCTTACGTTTTTTGTACACATCCCTATGATATCAGATATTTTGATTTAATACAAATAATTTGCAAACAAATGGGATCCTATCAGGTACTACTACTCTAGGTTAGAGTGGATCTGTGAGTAATAGCACGCTACCCAGATTTAAAAAAAAAAAAAGAAAAAAAGAAAAATTTTTTTTTTTTTTTAAATACATAAATTTTCTCCAATAGATAATGTCAAGTTGAAAATATAATACAAATTGAACCCTACCTCTTTTATTTATTTTTTTAAAAATTTATTCTCAGACTAGAAAAACTTGATTGGTGTAACAGGTGCTGAATTTTATCAAAGTGTGGTCTGAAATTGTTTAAAGTAGATATGTTCAGTCCCATGGAGTATTTACCCATATATCTAATGTGGTATTTCATTATTGGGATTTTAAGGTCTTATCTTTGTGGCTGTTATAAAGTTTCAGATGAAAAAAAAAACAGTTTTAATGATACCTTATCTGCTGAAATATACAAGAACATAAACTATTTTTGACT
Source organism: Sepioteuthis lessoniana (assembly GCA_963585895.1). Classification (NCBI taxonomy): domain Eukaryota; kingdom Metazoa; phylum Mollusca; class Cephalopoda; order Myopsida; family Loliginidae; genus Sepioteuthis; species Sepioteuthis lessoniana. Next base: position 75,175,683 of record OY757918.1, read on the forward strand.
TACCCCCTTTTTTCCCCATTCTGATTACTAGAATTTTTGCTGATGCTTATATAACTGTTTCCTCAGAAGAAAAAATCTGACAGTATCAGTCAAATTGCTAAAGTTCATGTTTACAAAATACCTTTGCTCAAAAGTTGATAACACTTACTTTTATCTTTCTGCATAATTTATTACTACTTGGCCTGTAAAATATTTGTTTGCCCAAACAATTCTTGTAAGCAAGGTCTTTTTTTTTTGTTTTTTATTTGCTTATTTGCTATTGTAAGCATTAAAGAAAGGCAAATTTTAGCATCAACACACTTCCAGCTTTTTTGCCTGTACTAAAAGGTGAAGGAAACTATGTTTAACTGATAACCTCCACAGCTAGTCACCTCCATGGTATTTAATTCACAGACTAATATAATTTCTTTATCTTTGCAGCTAGGAAACAAGAAAGGCTAACAAGATCTAGTAGTTGTAATAGCAAGAATAAACTTATTAGTTATCCTATTCCACACTATTACCTTATTTGGAAGTGAATAAAAATAGGATGCATATCAATGATTGTTAATTCCCTAAATCTTACTCTATCAAGGTATATTGCAAAAAAATAGATCAGCAAAACATTTAGTATCATATGAGGTGTGTTAAAAAAGTATTGAAATGGAAGCTGTATTTATGATGACAGAAATGTACAATGAATGAAATGTTCATTTTCTTTAAAATAGTCAACTTGGCATTTAGTACACCTATTCCAGTGAGTTTTCCATTAGTTGAAGCACCTGATACTACTTTTTTTGATAGGATATGTAAAGCTGCACTATCATATTTCTTTTATTGACCCTTCCTCAAATCTTTTGATTGTGATGAATTTTTAGTTTAAGATACAAGAAAAAGTTGTATGGAGCTAGATTTGGTGAGTATAGACGGTACTGCACTTGCATGATCCTGTGTTTCACCAAAAACATTCAATTCAAAAAGTATTGAGACTGTTCCATAAATCTCTGAAAAAAAAATGTCAGTAACACATCTAGATGAAATGAAGACATCATCACTTATTATATAAATTGTTCAGCTGAGCATATATCTTCATTTACATTTCAAATTTTAAATAAATTAATGATTCAGTATCAGTACTTTTTGTTGCCCTGTTGGCTGAACTTAGAATATGCTGACTGCATTCCCTGCAGAGAGATAAGATCTCCCCACTGGCCATCTGGTGATGAAGCTCCAGTTCTGGGACTCTGAGGAGCGTGGAATTACTACTTCCTTGTTATTACCCCTAGGTCCACTCCCATTGTAGTCATATTTGTTAGTTCCATCAATGGGTCAAATAGATCTGTTTAAAAACTTGGTATTACATAGGAATACTTAAAACCATATACCTGTGTGCAAATTATTTCTGTTAAGAATAGTTACTTGAAGCCATAATTGTTTATATAGTTACTTGAAACCATATAATTGCTTGAAATACTTAAAACCATATATTATTGTAGGCAAATTATTATTAGTAAACAAAGTTTAATTGCATATAAGCATTGACACAAAGTGGTTACATCTGAGCATGGATAAATAAAAAGTGTGATTTAAAAAAATAAAGTGATTGCAACGGAATGTTGAAAAATAAACTGATTATAATCAAACATTTACATATGAATCAAATTTTGGCATTGAATACCCTATAAGGAGTTGATATGCCATTAGAAAAATAAACCAAATCATTGTTAATGGGTTTTATTCTCACTGGGTGCCTCACACTTTTTGCCCTGTGCCAGACTAAGAAACATTTTTGTAAATGATTACTATCAAAGTATGCTTAGGAAATCAAATAAAAAAATGAATTAATTTGATTTCTAAAAATTTTGTAAAATAGTCAACTTGGCATTTAGTACACCTATTCCAGTGAGTTTTCCATTAGTTGAAGCACCTGATACTACTTTTTTTGATAGGATATGTAAAGCTGCACTATCATATTTCTTTTATTGACCCTTCCTCATGTATAAAATCATTTAATACTTTTTGGACCTACCATTCTTTTCAGCCACCATGATGCTGCTTTTCTCTGAATAACAATCAAATGATATTAAAAGTCCCTCCTGCTCAGTGGATGATCCAAACATCATGGCTGAAAATCAGCCATGTTTGGTTGTGGGCTGCATGTGGTTGAAATAAAATTCTTGGCATGGCATTCTTTACCACACCCATACTTCTACTATTTGTTTGAAACTAGATAAATAAGGACTCATTTGAAGAGATGACAACCAGCAGAATACCAGCAGTCTACCATTCCAGATGCCTTCTACAGAGCTTTCCAAACTGTATTGAGTTTTGTAGTATGTATCAATACTCTCTATATACATATTTTTTCTTTAATTATTAGCTAAGTTTTTCATTGAATTCTTTCTTATACATTTTGGCTTAGCAAACAAATAATATTTTGTGAAGAAACTTTATTTTAAAAAAGTGTCACCAATGCAAAAAGTTTGAAAAGCTCTGATTGCTTTTTCTCATAATCATTTATTTATTTATTTCAACTTTTTTCTTTTCTTTTTTTTTTTCAACTTAATGTTGACTGGTTTAAGTGTCTTTCTTCTGTTTGCTCCACTATAATAACATGTTGGATGAGGATACAACATTCTAATTAGCTGATTTGAATGTTATCTGCCACTGTGCAATAAAGATTTTCATCACACAAAGACAAAGACATGTTTCTAATGATTCAGATTAGTCCGAACAAGACTTAGTGGTTTTCTTTTCTTCATCAGTGAATTGTATATGGTTAATGATTAAAATTGAAATCTTGATGTTATTTGATATTGGTTTATTCTCTTTAGATTGACTAACTTACTCTGACAATTACTATGTTCCTTGAAAATGAGACATTGTTTAATGATTGTGTGGTTTTCTTGGATATTTTATTGTAAATTGAGTTATTAATATTGTGGATATCTTTATTAAATATCAAATCTTTATAAAATAATAGTGTCTATTTACTTATACTATGTCTCTGCATTTTTACTATTCATATGAAATATTTAATTATAGTGTCTTGTTAGAAAATTATGATTAAATAAAGATTGCCCATCAATGGTTTGGTTTGGTTGGGTTTTATAGTATATCAACCCTTATAGGTTATTTAATGCCAAATTTTGTTTATATATATTAGATGTATGAATCGTAAACACATTTTGTTAATAATATTTTTAATCGAGCCTGAGCTCATTTTTGCACACAGTTTTAAGTATTGCAATGTAATGATAACAGTTTAATGTCAGTCATTTGATATTCAAATGGATATAATTTGTAGGTGAATAAATAGTTTATTGGCAATTTCTTTTCTAAATTAGTTACAACTAATTTGTTTGCACACAAGTATTAATATTGTTTATACACAGTTAAGTGTTTTCAATTATTGCTATCTAACACTAATAATTCTATTCAATATTATTGATTTGTTTGCACTCTGTGAAGTGGTTCCAAGTATTGCTATGTATCACTAACAGTTTAATTAGACATCAATCATTTGTTTATACACGGTTAAGTGGTCAAATAGTTCTATTTGTAACAATTCAATTTAACATAAATAATTTTTTTATACAGTTTAAATGAAAAACAGTTCTATTTGACCCATAGATAAGGACGCTATCAGGTGCTGCCTCACCAGGTCAGAGTGGACCTGGGAGCAATCACTATGAAGGGCTACTCCACATTTCCCAGAGTTCTAGGGCTGGAGCCTTACCATCAGATGGTTTAATGTCATATCCAGGACACTTGTGTGTGTGGGGGGGGTTTACCTCCCTGCATAAATGCAGTCCATGTACTCTACAGTCCAAGCAAACTGGGAACATGCATTAATCATTTCTATTACTTGCAAAAGAAAAAGCAAATGATATCACTTGACTAACATTTTATTTAACAGTTTCTAATGCTTTTTTTCTTTTTGTTTTCAGGTAAGTGCAACATTTTTATGTCACGTAAGTTTGGCAAAATTATATTTTAAATTCTTTTAAGTAAATTTTTGTGTTGTTTAGTAGAAAGACCTATTTATTTATTTATTTTGTTTGTGTCTTATGATTTTTTTTTGTACATAAAAACTTTCACATAAAGAAACAATTTCAGCATTTATCACTTTAATCATCACATTGATATATCAATTCTAAACTAAAATATTTGCCTACTACAGAGATAGCAATGAAATGTTAATTAGACTCTTTCATTCCTTCCTGAAGGTTGGTATGCATGAAACAAAGAAACAAAACCATATTCACTCCTTCCTAAATAGAAGTATCAATATAATCTTGGACTACTGTTACAATGGGGACCCAACAGGTTCCTGGTTTGTCTAGTTATTATTGGGATGAGTCAAAAGTTTTGATATATTGTGCATTGATTTGAACTGGGCCATAATGTCTTGGAAGCAACAAAAACATTAGTTGGGTGAAAGGAGAAGGCACAGTTGATCACAGTACAGTAACAAAATGGTTGTAGAAATTTCATTTGTGTTACAAGAACCTCGACTATTACGCAAGGTCAAGTAGGCCTAAAACTGGGAAGTCCAAGGCTGAGATCTCTGGGAGTAATAACAATGAATGTACCCTAATATATTATTTACTAGTTGATTATCTTTCTGTACTAAAGATATACAAAACCATAGCTTAATGAATATCTGTAATTGCTAAACAAACTTTTCTGTTCTTTATTATGAATACATTATCTAATAAATCTAAATTATATTGATCTGATTTTTGTATCTTTCTGAAACCCTGTAAAATGGCACATAAGTTTTTTTTTAACTGAATAGCATAAAAATACCTAAAGAATAAAGCAATTTCAATTCAATCAACAGCTTAATGATAACTAGACAACCTATTAGATTCCCATTGTAACAGTAGTCCATGATGATTTTGATGCTTCTATTTAGGAAAGAGTAAAATGTTCTCATTATGTTTCAGTTATCTCTGTTTATATAAAGAACCAATAAATATGAAGTTCAGCTTGAATGCAGACCCCACAAAATTATCTTTCAATTGCAATTTAAACTGGAAATTGCTTTACTCTCTTAGATCATCTAAAATGCATTACTCTAGCAAAGATCTTGATATGATGTACCATTTTTTTATCTGGGTTATATGCATACATGAGACAAGATGAGAAATTTCATGATATATAGATGGTGTAGTGTTTGTGTTCACTTCAATCATTATAATTTCTCAAATGAGATAACTATTGAATGTTACTTCCCTTGTATTATTTCTTTATTTCTTCCCTTTTTGTTTATTTTTTTGCAATTATGATATAAATTCTATATTCTTATTAAGATAAAAATTTTATGACTTATATGTGACTTGATATTGGCCTTGATATCTGTAAAAGGCAACTTTTTAATCAATTATAAAAAAAAGTATTAGTGATTTTTAAGAGAAAATGTGGCTAGAAATAGCAGCTCTCTGTCAGTAGATAAAGAAAAACCAATATTAGACTAACGCAATCATATCTGGAGAAAAAGATCTGTCTAATATTTCATGATAACCATTAGTCAATATTCTTATTAATGGACTGTTTTTAAATTTTTAATATTGTGTTTGAATATAGCAAGGGATTAAGAAGATAACTAGTAGTTCTCATTGAAATTAGTATAGCAGAAATTACTTGAAAAATTGGACATCTTCATATTCTTGGTGTTGTTAATATATTTCAGCCGATCCATTTTTCAGCCCTCTGGTATATACTCTAAAAGGGTGGGCAGACAATTTTTTCCATGGTGAGGGGGGGGGGCTCTCAAAAAAGTTATACACCTGATGAGGAACTTGAGTTCAAATCCTAAACAAGGCTGATTACATTTTATTTTTTGCTAATGCCTTTATGAAAGTCATTGATCCATCTTTTCTCTCCCCAACAACAAACTCAGCTATGAGTAACTAGTAGTGCTGATAGGTTTCTTTAGTCTTAGTTAGGTAACCAGTCTAGGAGAAAAAGAAATTGGACTAAGCCAGCATTACTCCACTTAAAAATTGACCTTGTGCTAGTGGAGGGGTTGGGTAACTATATACACCTGATGGGAACTGAAGAATAAGAATGGATTGGCCAAAACCTTGTGTTAACAACATCTATAATATAAAGTTTGGTTGGATTTTATGGCATATCAACCATTGTAGGTTATTTAATGTAAAATCCTCTTCACACACATGCACACACACATCAAATATATATGATTTGTAAAAACCCTTTGTTGATAACATTTTTAAACAAGTCTAAGTTCATTTTTTTTTGCACACATTTAAATGGTTTCAAGCAAGTACTGCTATTTAACGCTAATTATTCTATTCAACCCTATTCATTCATTTGCAGACAGTTAAATGGTTCCAAGTATTCCTATGTATTACTAACAATTCAATTAAACATCAGTCACTTGTTTACACTATGTTAAGTGATCAAAGAGTTCTATTTTTAACAATTTAATTTAACATAAGTCATTTGTTTACTTTCAGTTTAAATCTTAAACGGTTCTATTTTGAGCCATAGATAGGACACTATCAGATGCTACCACTCTGGGCCAGAGTGGACCTAGGAGTGATGACAGTGAAAGGGTACTCCACATTCCCCAAAGCTCCAGCATTACTAGAGCCTCACCATCAGATTATTTAGTGTCATATCTAGGACACTCATTGGGAGGGGGTCTTACCTTTCTGCAGAAATGCAGTCAGTGTATTCTACAGCCCCAGCCGACTGGGCTTAGAATATAAATAAGAAGTTCAATTGTCCAAACAATTTCTGGTATGTTAATGACTTCTCTCAAAGTTATAGAAAACTGAAATTAGTGTTAATTTAATATTTATAGCCTTTTAAGCCTCATTTACTATAGCAGCTGTTTTCTGCATCTGTTAGGGTGAAAGATGGGTGAGATGATCCATGACAGTTTCTCTTCATATTTGACTTTCCTTAGTTTCTCTGTTCCTCCTACAAACACTGTTTAGTCTTTTTGTGAATGACTAACAATTTGTTGACTATCAATCAGATTATTTATTGTTTTTACAATGACAAAAAGAAAATTCCTTTCATGTAGTGAGTACTAGCATAAATTTCCAGCAATGCCTGGGACAAAGAATAAATTTAGTAAAAAGAAATACATAAACCAATCATGACACAAAGTAAGTAACCTGTTCTATTGGCAGCACTTAAAATACACTCACAGTATCTCCTACAAAAGTTAAGACCCCCCCTTCCCCCCCAAAAAAGGGTGTCTTCGATATGAGACTAAACTGCTTCTGATGATGAGGCTGCAGATCTGGGGAATGTGGAATACTCCTTCATTGCTATTATTTCCAGATCCACTTTTACCCAGATTGGGAGTTCCTCTTAGGGTCCTGTTTACGGGTCAAATAAATCTGTTTCAAAATTATTTGTATTTGTTATGACCATGTGACCCCCCTCCCCCAAAAACTTCTTATGAAGTAATTAGACAAAAAATGTAAATATGAATGTACAATGAATGTGATTCCCCTAACCTCATAACATAAAATAATCCTAGATGGGTTGACATGCCATTAAAATCAAATTGAGTCACTTAGATTTTTATTTTTTATGACCAACCTCAAAAATAAACATTTCAGAAATAAGATTTTAGGTTTGTTGAATTTTCAAAATATAGTAAAAAAAAACATAAATTTTTTTTTCTGTAACTGCTTACTCCTCTTTCTAGCTTTAGCTGCAATTTAAAAGGTCAAATTACCGGATCTAGAGAAGAAAATGTCTTTATTTGAATAACTGAGTAATTTTGAAAACTATCAACAAAACAATTGATTATTTATAAAGATCACAAAAGACCAGATTGGTAATAAATAACATGAGTTATTTGTCACAGCTGAAATATGCTATGCAAATTATTCCTGTTAAGCAATTACTGCTAAGTTTCTTACAATATAAGAAATGTGTTCATATTCATAAAAGATAGGTGTTGTCTAAAGCTATAACTCACAGATGTAAATTACTGTTGTATAGGAGAGAAAAACAACAATGCTGATGTATAAAAATATAACCTGCCTATTTTCTTTTCCTTTTATTACCCAAAATGTATGGATGAGTGTTCGATAAGAGAAGGTTGAAGGCGGCACACACACGGGCTGATGATATGGATCTTCTGTGAACCGCTTTCCTCTGCTTCTGCCTTTGAGTTGAAATCTCCCTGGTTATATAATATTCCAGATGCCCGAGCAAATTCTCATTGTCACATCTCCAACATGCTGCTTACACATTGCACATGGACATGCTTCCTTCTTTTGCCACCCCGACAATTTATGTGAGCATTTCTACCAATATCCTGTTTACTTTGGTACCAGTTGCATTTCTTGCTATTTTTGTTCTCAGTGTTCAACTTCCACAGCGGCATTGATGTGAAAAATACATAGAAAAAACTATTTCATCAGAAAAAAAAATCACAGGAATGATTGCCATTCTATAGTGCCAGTACAAAGAACCCAGTAACAATAGTATTTGACTGGTGAAAAAATGTCATCATGCATTAGCCTCATTCTAGCATACATTCTTTTTTGTGGTGTCAGCTTTTTATTCATTTATTTTCTTTAAGTGTGTATCGGGATGAGGCATTTTTTAAATGAGAAATATTTCCATAAAAATGTTCTTGGTGCTATTATAGTAAAGCAAGTATAAAACCTAAAAAAATAAAATCATGAACACCAGGTGTCTGTTATTTGAAGTTTCATGTGGTATGCACAATCCTTACTTCTATCTGATGATTGTGCACTTTACAATTAAACTTCAAGTAACTCATGGTAATCAAAATTATTTTTTAGGTTTTATATATATCTTAGTTTAAAAAACAAATAAAAGCAAAAGTAAAACAAAACAAAACAAAAACAACTGGGACAAGTTATGTGGTACCTTATTAATTATAGATAATATCCGCTTATGTATCTATCAGAAAGAAGAGTTTTACATTCATTCAGAGATGAAATTCTCTTATGTACAGCATAAGTCTTTACAAGTTGCAGAAAGTAGAGAGACCTAAGTAAAATATTATTAGTAATGCTTGTGGAAAGCAACATACTGGATGGTCAATTGACATTTGACCAATGTCAAGTAAAAAGCTATCGATAGCCAGAAGCTAAATTTGGCTAATATGAACATAATGGATTTGAAATATGCGTGTCATAGCATCTGTTCACATCAGACAATGACCTTTTAGGACAAGTTTGTTGTGCTGGAAATCATTTACATGGATTTCTTTCTTTTAGTTTCAGGTCACCGTGAGGAAAGTTTAGCTTTTGTTTTTTTTTCCTAATTTTTTTGTACAAAGAGATACACAACACTTACTTTTTGATTGTGTAAAGGCTTGGAAATAGGGAAGATTGTATTGCTTAATTTTCTAAATAAAAATGTCTTGTCATTTAAATGCAAATACTTGTAAAGCAATGACATTCATGGAAGAATCCATTTAAAAAAAACAAGAAATCAGCTGCTTATATATGCAAGGATTTAGTTAATTTGAATGCTACCAGGAAAACTTCTAAGTTCAAATGGATAAGATATTTGAGAAGAAATTCCTTTGAAAATTTATATTGAAAATATGCATGTACAAATATCTAAATTTATGATTTTATGCAAAAGAAAAGGGGAAAAAAGATTGTTTCAATGAATCAATCACTATTTACAATTTTTTAAATAGTAAATAAAAAAAATTTACTTGTCCTAGTGGGTAGAGTGTTCGCCAATGGTACTTGATACCTCCTTGCTTAACAATCAACAATATAAGGTACATATCAAGGGTAAAGTGGAGCAATTCAGGTAAAGGAGTATTGCCCTCCCCTATACCTCAGTGTAGTAGCTATTGAAAAGGGAGCCTTCTGGTTACTCTCGACTACAGTCGCCAATTTTTTTTACTTTATTTAGATATTTATATAAATTAGGATTATGAAATTAATTAAAAAAAATTTGGATTCAAACACTTTTTCCAGATAGATGAGGATTATTTTTTTCTTTGTTTTTTTGGAGTGGCTATTTTGCATTTATTCCCCTGCATTTTAAACATTTTCTTGTCACAGTTTATGTTTATGCAAAGGTTGGCTGAAAAGTTCATAGGCTGACCAAGATACTGTCATGAAATATGACTAAATGGGGTTTATTTTTCAGCGTAGTCCCCCTTGCGGTTACACACTTCTTCCATCAGTGTTGCAGAACTTGTATACCATTGGTAAAAAAGTCATGCCCACCCTCCTACATACAAACATCTGCAAAGTAATGAAAAGTAGATCTTTTTTTTCTCAGTAAGATTGAGTATAACCATTACAAAGCATTATACTGTCTTTTAGTCAAGAGAAATCTATAATAATAATAATAATGATGATGATGATGGCTGGAAGAGAAGTATAAAAAAATATGGGTGTAATGAAATGTTCCAAATCTTATCCAACTATTGGTGATAATGTTACTCCACAGCTTCCTTTATCAGTGAACTCTGCATTATTTGGGAGGGATATCGGAATAGTTTTGAGTGTGTATGTGTGTGTATTATACATACAATGAGGTAGTGAAAAGTTGTCACCCTAAGAAGAGTATGACTTTTTGAAGGGTAAACTCTGTTACACTATTAGTATACAGGAGGTGCCTGTGGTGTAATGGTTATCGTTGTAGGAAATGGACACAGCGACACGAGTTCAAATCCTGGACGAGATTGATTGCATTTCACATAGCACTAATACCTTTGGGAAAGGTATGAATCCAATTATTCTCCCTCCAGCTATGGGTAAATAGTAGGGCAGACTAGGTTCTTCAGCCTTGGTTATGCAACTAGTCTAGGAGAAGGAAAACTCTGAATTCAAACCTGTTAAACTCCGATTAAAAACTGACCTTGTGTCATATCCTGCCCGAGCGGAGGGGTTGGTAAATAGGATTAGTATACAGGTGGTAATTTTGTTTTTCCTCCACATTGTAGGCAAAGGCAAACAGTAGAGGTTAAATTTGAGCTCAGGGTTCAACTTGGAAAATGTTGTGCCAAGTGTGTTGGACTTCAGAATTAATATATAGAATAGCATATATATTTCATGGCTCTAGAACATTCTCTTCTTCTCTTATTGTTCTAGATAGAACTTTTCAGTATTCTCTGTGTTTTTGTGTATGTGTATCTGTAGGTTGGTTGGTTTTTTGGGTTTTATGGCATATCAACCTTTGTAGGTTATTTAATGCCAAATCCACTTTTATACAAATAATCAGTTCTATTTCAAACAATTCAGTTTAGCATGAGTACACAGTATAATTTCAAAAACATTTCTATTTCAAGCTATTCAGTTTAGTCAAACAGTTCTAATTTAAGCAATTCAGTTTAGTATAAGTATAGTTTTTGTCCACACACAGTTAAATGTCAAAACAGTTCAATTTTTAAAAATTCAGTTTAGCGTAAGTACAGTTTCAATGTCAAAAACAGTTCTATTTCAGACAATTCAGTTTTGCATCGGTACACAATTTAGTTCTATTTGATTCATAGACAGGACCCTATCAGGTGCTACCACTCCAGGCCAGAATGGATCTCGGAGTGATTGCAATGAAGAGGTACTCCGCATTCCCCAAAGCTCCAGCATTACTGGAGCCTCACCATCAGATTGTTTAATGTCATATCCTGGACACTTGTTGTGCGGGGTCAGTGTATTCTACAGTCCCAGCTTACTGGGCATGTGTATCTGTATGATTATTATATATATATATATATATATATATATATATATATATATATATATATATATAACCAAAATGTTATATAGTGATTTTTGTAAACTGTAAGCTGTTCAAAATTTCAATGTAATTTTAAACATATACATATTTTATTTTATCTTCTCCATTACCCTGTTTATCAGAAGTGTGTGTCTGTGGTTATGGCATCTTCCACAGATTAATGGCATTAACTGGACAGCTGAAGATTAGTATAAATCAAGGTTGAAGTGGTTTGGACACATGCTTAGAGAAGGTGATGATTGAAAGATAAAAAAGTGTATGAGAGTGTAGGAACTGAATCAGCTGTAAAGACTTAAGAGGATCACATGAGTCTGGTAAGATTAGTTGGGTGATTGGTATGAGTCTGAAAGAAAGAAAGATCTGTAGGTTCAGCTTCATTTAATGAGTTTCTCTGAAGAGTAAGATTGATGAGACTTTGATATTTGAGAAAAAAGGACAATAATGAAAGCAGGTGTCACATTTCAAGAATTAGACTCTGCTAGACATGGAATGTATCTATCCAGAATATTTAGGAAGTGCTTAAAGAATGATATAATTTCTGTAGCTGAGTGGAACCAAGAAAGCATAGTCATGGCCTATCATTTGAGAAACAAAGAAAGCAACTTTAAAAAAGATAATAATAATCTGAAAAGTACAGGGAGTGCTCCAAAAGTAATGCTTTTTATTTATTTCCTAAAAAAAACTATAATTGGTATAGGAAGCTTTTGGATAGCTCTACAAAATAATATTTTTCCTCATTGGCTATATATTTTTGCCAGCAATGAACAAGAGCCTGCATACTACACTCATAAAAAAGAAACCTATTTTTTTACAACATCAATGCAGCCCAGTCGGCTGGGACTATAAAATATACCGATTGCATCTCTGCACTCGACAGGTGTCCTGGATATATCAGTAAACCATCTGATGGTAAGGCTCCAGCCTTGGAGATTTAGGGAATGTGGAGTATCCCTTCATTGTCATTGCTCCCAAGTCCACTCTGGCCCAGATTGGTAGTACCTGATGGGGTCCTATCTATGGGTCAAATAGAACAAACTGTATGCAAATGAATGACTGATGTTAAATTGTGACTGTTATATATGATACTTGAAACCATTTAACTGTATGCAAAAGAGCTCAGTCTTGTTTAAGAATGTTATCTACAAAATATGTTTACAAATCATATATATATTCAATGTATATGTATAAACCTTGGCAACCTACAATGGTTGATATGCCATAAAACCAAACCAAACTAAACCACAACATCAATGAGAGCATGGATTTCCTTGACTCTCTCTTGTCAGCCATCATTCTTGGTAGGTTCTCTAGACAGCACAGAGTGTTTGCACAGAGCTGGTTAATATAAGTTTTTGCTGGTGTATCCATGTGTAGGAGTCCATAAGAGAATGTCACTTGTAAGTTTGTTCTTACTTCTTCAGCAATACCCAGCATGTCTTGTTCATCTTACTTGGATGATTTGTTGGATGAGTGGTAAGTAGCCGTATAGTTACTGTTTTGTTTTGCTACTGCTTCCAAAACTTTTTCAAAATAGCATGTAGCATATTATCTGGAAAATGTCAGCATAGTCAGTCTTTCATTAGCAAAATCCTGTCAATGAACTGATTGAGAAACTCTTCATTTTGTAGGTTGACCGCTGTGTTGAACATGGCTTGTTACTCAAATCAGTGTTGACACTGTTGAAATGGATAATCCACTGAAGATCCCTATGACTCATTGCAATGATTTTGTCATTGTTGGGAAAATGTAGTCCATTTTTCATTGGCCCAATTCATGTGAATGAGCTGATATATATATATATATATATATATATATATATATATATATATATATATACCTGTGTATTTATGTGTGTGTATGCACACACACACACACACACACACACATATATATATATATATATATATATATATATATATATATATATATATATATATATCTCTATATATCCCACCATTTAGTAAAATGGCTGTAAATTCTGTAAGAAATAAGTGTACAATACACAAAAAGTATACAATATACTGGAAGTGTAGAACAAATATTACAATAATAAGAAATAAGATCAATAACTCATAAACTGAGTTTCACAAGTTTGATCAACAGATGAGTCATATATAATTGTGTTTTATATTCAAATAAGCTTTTTAAATATATGAATCCATAAAGCTAATTTTTAGAGTTGTTAAATATTATATTTTAATTAAAATTTGATATAAAGTTGGTATGTCAATTAGATAACAGAATTTCTGTATTCTACTGAATGTATATTTTTTACATTTCTAAAATGTAGTGAGGATTTTACAATCTCCAGAATGATTATAAAACTTAAAGGTATAAACATTTATTTTGTTCATGTATTTGGTATCATCTCTCTTAAGGACATTGTGCTGTTGTTTGTGACAGTTAAATAGTATATTGTTCATTAATTCTAATTACTTTTGCTGATTATCTCATTAACAACTGCACCCTTTGGTAACATTTATGAGATTGGAACTTGTAAATCTTTTTATAATAACCATTATTCTTTTGACAATGTACTTGTCTTTAATGCTTATGTCTGTGATAAGTGACTGAACAAATAATTAGAAAAGAATAACTTGTTAAAACTCAGCTCCCAGCTGAGCACTAGGTCCTGATCCAGACAACATGAGAAACTTTAAACAATAATGTGCCTCTTTCTGAGTTGAAATGGTCATTGAAATTCTTTTTTTAAAAAAAAAGAATAGTTGTTGTAGTAGTAGTAGTAATAATAATAAAAAAAAAACCCAGGGAACTATTAATATCTGCTGCTCCACACTAACATGTGTGCGCGTGAGCACACACACACACACACACACACACACACACACACACACACACACACACACACACACAGAGCTATTTGTTTCTTTCTTCAAAATCTTTGTTTTCTTCTGTTAAAACTCTCATGAAAATTGATGCCTGAAGCTTTTCTTTAAAGAAAATCATTTAGGCATCTTAATTGGTTTAAATGACATGACATTTTGAATATTCAGTCAGATAGCACTTTTTTTGCATTAGCTTGTATTGAAACACATTTAAAAGAGGAAAAATCCCATCCTATGACTTGCGTACATTCAACTAAATGATATCAGTATTACAGTAAGTATAAAACAATTCTTACCACTTTTTTTAAAACCAATTTTCATAGATATTTGTATATTTATACACTTACTATCTATTTATTAAATATTTAAAAACCTTATTTAGTTGCAATAAGTCATTTGCAAGCAAGGAGTATTTTTAGGATATACTGAAAATAAATGTACTTTTCAAGTGTGGTGGTAAAATACTTTTTCCCCAGATCAACTATTTCTTTAAAAACTTAATTGTAAACTAAAATTGGGTTTTTAAATCATGACAATTATAGTAATATTACATATAAGGATTTGTGCTAAATTGTTAAAAAACATTTATTACTTTTGATTCAAGGTTGCTTGGAATGAAAAATTTTGCAGATTTTATTCAAAATTTTTGTTTATTTATCTTTAATTTGATTTTTTTTAATATTTAATTTTGAAAAAATTGCTCAGTGATAGCATTTTTCTTATTTTTTGATAACTCTTAACAAGATATATTGCAGCAACTGTAAATCCAGTGATGATTACATTCAAGGACATGCTGAAAAGGTCTCTGTTCAACTAAGAAGGGAATTACTTTGGTTCTCTCTCTCTCTCTCTCTCTCTCTCTCTCTCTCATATAAAGTTTAACATTTTTTATTTTTAATGGATAGCAATGTTTTTATAGTTTTTATTACATTCACTGCTTCATCTTGAACAATAGGTAGTATTGACCAATAAGTACAATCATGATTCCAAAGTCAACAAGTTAACTTTTTTAATTTTTTTTTCTTTCATTGAAGTGTTTGGAGTTTGTAGAAAGTATTTCTAGCTGGCCCAGACTTGATTCCTTGTGTAAGTACAAGGTATTATTGGATTATATGCCTCTCTAAAAGAAAGAGAAAAACAGGTTATTATCTGAGAATAACCAAAGGCTGGTTTAATATATATTGTCTATAAGCAAGTATGCTCAGTTTGTCATGAAATATTGTATTATTCTTTTCTTCTACTTTTGTGGATTTGATTTTGTCAAGAATAGGCATGATTTTTGTTCAGAAAAAAAGCAGAATCCTTTTTGGGTACAGATCATTGGTAAACTGATCACGTTGGTGATCATTAAGTCTGTAGTTCAAAACTCTATGCTAAATATACTGGGTTGAAAAAGATAGTGTATGTAAAGTTGCTTTTAAGATTATTAAAAACAAAGTTATGGTGATTAAAATTCAAATGACTTTAATCCAACTTGACGTATTGTCTTTCATTAGGTTAAGTGGATTTAACCCTTTGTCTACTGAGTTAACAAGTGTCAAGTGTCTCCCTACAACCTGGCATGCAGGCTGATCAACTATATTCTGCATATATACATGCAGTATAATGATTATTGCCATTGCAAATAGACTCTTTGACCAGAATTCAAATTCTGGACAAAGCTGTTTGCATTTCATTTCACTTTAATTGCCTTGGAAAAGGCATGAATCTATCACTTTTCTATCTCCAGCTAGGAGTAAGTAGTAGGGCAGACTATGCTCTTTAACCTTGGTATGGCAACTAGTCTAGAAGGAAAATTCTGATTTTTAACCAGCTGTACTCAGCTTAAAAATTGACGTTGTGACAGCTTGGTTTGGTTTCTGTGTTTTAATGGCCTATCGACATTCTTATGAAAGCCTCAAAGATTATTACAATAAAATTAATATTTTACAAGTTTAGGGTATTTTTTTATCTCTTGCCTTTTCAAAAGTGTGCAAAGGTGCCTACTGATGTATTTTATATTTTAAAATCTGCCAGATGTAATAATATAAAGGATTACTCTCAGGTTATTTACAGGTTATTACTATTAGGTTGCTGTTGAGTGAAGCAAGCTAAGATAAGGCCATGAATTCCTAGTGTGTATGTATACCAAACAATATTGTATCCATTTTCATGCAGTCTCTCCACTGATATAACCTCCTTAATGCATTTTATGTGACTCAACTTTTATATAATGTATCTTGGTAACTGTGCATGTAGCTTGACTCAACACCATGCCTGACCCCAGTCATCATCTCAGGAAGGTTTTATGAAGGCACTGTTATTGTTTTTCCAGCAGTAATTATATGTATTTATTTTTGAATCTATGAATTGTTTGTATTGAAGATGTGTTAAGATTGAAGGATTACACGAAAGGATTATTAGATATAACATACACTCAGGGAAAGCTGACAAGTATACTAGCCAAAGCATTGATATAAAAACAACAAAAATGAAGATACCAGTTTTAGAAATTTAAGTTTTAGTAAGTTGTACAAATAAACATTACTTTTCTATCAGATTAGTTTGATAATAACTTAGTATTAATTTTTTTTATTGTAGCCTACAGTTCTTAACTTTCGAAAAATTACAATCCTGTATGCCTATTATTTATTGTAGCTTATCTCTAGCTCATTTCAGATGAGGTTTCAAAGTTTGATTAAAAGGTCATCAGGCTGGGTTATCTGCTTAAACTTCATGTAATTTTGACTTATTTTTATCCTTTTGGTGTACCTTATGGTACAATAGTTAGCAAACTAATCTCATGAATCTGTACTTCTGAGTAGGGAGTTTGATCCTCCATACTTGTGACTCTGTGTCAAAATTGATTTAAGTAAATAAGCTCATACATTTTAAATATTTCTTCTTTACATTTGTTTTTTATTTAGATCAAAAAATATATTTATTTGAATAAATTTAAAACTGAGTTAATAATGTTCAGACTGCACTGAAAAATTCTTTACCTGAATAATGATGATCATAATAAAACACTGGCCAAAAGGTGTAAAAATGAAACCAAGCATTGATCATACACAGAAGAATAGCAAGTGTAGGCTATGAGGTGATGGAGATGAAACAGTTAATCACATAAGCAAATGCAACAAACTGGCACAAAAGGAATCCAAGAGCAGGTAAGAGTATGTGAGGAAAAGTGATTCACTGAAAACTGTGCAAGAGATTAAAATTCAATCATGCTGACAAATGGTATATACACAAACCAGAATTTGTCCAAGAAAATAAGACATAAAATTTTCAGGGACTTTGAGATACGAATCAATCATTCAATCCTGGCTGGAAAACCAGACTTACAGTTTATTAACAAGAAGAAAAGAACTTCTCAACTTGTGGATTATGCTGTTACAGCAGACTATAGAATGAAAATGAAAGAAAACAAAAATATTATATATATATATATATATATATATATATAATATGAAATTTTTCTTTTAGATGTATGTTATGTGTTAGTATTCTGTCTCCAATAAATCTTTCAAAAATAAATATATACATAAAAGAAAAATTATAATATTTTGTCTCTAATCTTTTTTCCTAAGCATCACCAGATACCACTGCTTGTAACTCAGTGTATTTTCATAATGGTTAATATCTCAAGGTTGATACAAATCTCGAGTAATTGAAGATTATACTTTTTTTTCTCATTGTGTGCCACTATTTCCTATTGGTTTGATTGATTTATCATTCTTCTCTATTAACCAGCCACTGCTCTCCTTAAAAATATAAAAAAATATGGTTTTATTGAATATCATCTCATTTTATATAGCACATCATAGAGCTACATTCTTAAATCTTACCTCAAAAATGGAATTCTCTACATCTACCCTGAAATTGAGTAAATATTGTTATCCATGATATTATATAATTCTTTTTATTTTGCATTTTCTAATGTTATGTGTAAAAATTTTTTATAATGATGAAACCTATTCAAAATAGTTTATGCTTATGAATATGATATCATTTGACAATCACTCCTCTATAGTAGTATTTATTCAATTCTGTAGGAAGTAGGAAGTGTAATTTTTGCCTCCTGGTTTCAGAGTTGAATGCAAAGTGCTACTGATTTTTAAAATTTTTATCTTCTTTTATCATATTTGATGCAAATATCATTCCTCTTGCTCATGCATAAAAAATGATATAAAGTTATATCATTATAACAGTTTGTGTTTCTTTAGGAAGAGTAAGATGTTTACTAAGCTTAGCTCTTTGAACTTGTAAATTCAATATTTTTGGCTGATCACTATTTTACTGTACATTACAAGTCTAGTATTAAGAATAATAAGACTTTGTATAGCAACTATTCACACCCTTTTAATGGAAATATGTGATAGCTTTAAGCAAAGATATCTGTACCTTAGACTAAAGTTGAAATGTTTTCTTTTTTTCTCTTTTTCTTTTTTGAGAGAAAGAGAGAAAGCAATGAGTCAAGAGGCTAAGGATTAACTTGAATACAAAGGAAGAAATTCTCTTCTACCAATCTTAGAAATGGGGAGAGCCTACCCCATTTGAAAATCATCATTTAAAATACTAGAGTTTTATCTAGGTTTTAACATCAACAATTGACACCAGTAAGAAATGTACAACCCCTTCAACAACTTTGCAAACCTTCTGATCCAGAATTATATGAACTGTCATGTAATGGTAAAAATTTTGCTGCATCTGTCTTCAGTGAAACCACCATTATATTATTTATAATTTAAAGTATCATTTCTAATGTTCTGCCATGCAAGGATATAGAATATGATTTTTTGACTGGTTATAGGGAATCATTTGATACAGGTAGGTAAGAGGTTAAATCCACCTAACCTTACTAGAGACAATACATGAAGATGAATTAATGTACATGTAATTTGAATTTTATTCACCATAATTTTGTTTTTAATTATTAAGTTGTGTATTTTGACCCTTAGAATCTTGAGCCTCAATATGCCTTGCCCCCTTCATTCTTTGGCTGAAAAACTGCTGAAAATGTAAAATGTTGTAATTAGTTATCTAATTGCCTGCAAGACCATTTGATAAGATTATATTTTACATGTTAGTGATGTGGAAATAGGGATTCCCTGTCTGAAATTCAAGCCAGCTGGGTATATGTACTTATAAATAGAGGTATGAATACTAGCCACTAGGGTTCTAAGGGATTTAAGCAACTTTACATTTACTTGGTTGAAAAAATTAGTATATCTAGCACCTTGGATTTAATGATTGCCAACATGATCAGTTTACAAATGATTTGTACTCAAAAAGGTCTCTGCTTATTCCCTGACAATAATGTTTCTCATGTTCTGGCATACAAAGACTACGGAGTATGGTTTTTCAGCCCTCATGCCTGGTTGTGGGGGTCCATTTAATACCAGTGCACCTGGTCAGTAAGAGGATGAAAGGCATTTGTAGAATGCCTTTCAACACGTGATTTTCTCACATTATATGTTCAAACTGGGCCATAATTCAACTGAAGCTGTAAAAAAATTATATTATTTGTGTATAATGCTTGTTTGTGAGTGAACAATAAGATTTATTTATTTGATTTTACAAGTATTGATTTTTTTTTTTGTTAAAAAAGAGGAGAGTGGTTTGCTAAAACCATCAATCAATAATGAAGACTTGATGGCAGTTGTAAAAAGTGTTAAAAAAAGTCTCAGTGGTAGAAGTCATAGCAAACTTTAATTTTATCAATTTAAATCAATTAAAGGTGATTGGCAAGAAAACAAAAAGTTTGATAAATGGATTGGATTCTGATTAGAGGCCAAAACTACATAATCTCTGGAAAGTGGTGAATGTTTGGTGGAACAAGGTATAGTCTACTACATCATAGCTTCCTTTAAAGTAATCAAATAATGAATACCATTGTAAACCAGATTAAGATTGTGTATTTACAATTAAAACAGTGGTGATTAGAAAGGTTAGCTTACAGCTGCATGATAATGTCTGCTCTTATGTTGTTACAAAAAAAAAATGGCATTACTTGGTTGAAGATGGAGATTTTATTGCAAGCCTTATGCACAAGCAGGGTGTAACTCAAGGTAAATTTTTAAGCAGAGTTTCACAGATTTGAATACAGTTTTCCTTCTTTTTGACCAGTTGCCATACCAAAGTTAAAGAGCTCAGTTTGCCCTACTATTTATCCCAAGCTGGGGAGAGAGTAGTTGGATGCATATCTTTCTGAGGGGTATTAGCTTGATGTGAAATGCAAACAGCCTAATCCAAGATTTGAACTGGTCTCTTTGTCTATTTTATATGATGATAGCCATTACAGTAGCACCAGTGCCTTCCAACCTCAGTTTTATGACCTTTTTTTTTTTTTAAACATTTATTTTTTCATGGATGACCATTTTACCCCCCCCCACAATTATATAATTGTAATGAACAATTTTTCACCCTAAAAAGGGGTCATTTATTACACTCAATATGTGATAAAAACACCTTTTTGTGGCAAAAAATTAGGGGTCATACACATGTATGTACAGTATATCACTTTGTTACAGACTTTCTCCAAGCAGATCAAATCAGAAAACCCTTTAGTGAATTTATTTGTTCTTTGAATGGGGAATTATTTAGAAAGACAACTTTTATTTACTAAGTATTGCTTAGATATGGAATACAGGCTTCAGGGGGCTTATAATACCTGCTGTTGCTTAAGTGGTCACCCATCTAAGTATTGAACTGGTTCATTGCTGCTTAACTTTGGTGATCCTGCAGGAATCAGTACTTTCAGTGTGACTTGACTGTAAGTCTTAGAAAGAGAATTGCTATCTTTCTATCTAAGTAAAGCATTTATATAGAGACTGGGATACATACACAGATACTGCAGTGTGGACTGAAAGTGATCTGGGGCTACTGTGCAAAAAAGTTTATTAACCCATTATCCATATCAATGTACGATCAGTTCTTTATAGATATGTACAATCTTTATCAGATATTAACTTCTTAAGTAAATGCACATATCATTGTAGGAAGCAGACACAATAACTCCAGTTCTAATCTTGTATGAAGTTGTTTGCATTTCATTTAGTGGTAATGCCCTTGGGAAAGGCATGAATCTTTGTCTTTTCCCTTCTAGCTATGGGTAAATAGTGGAGCAGACTGGGTTCTTTATCTTTAGTAAGACAACCAGTCCAAAAGAAGGAAAAGGAATTTTGACCAGCTGTACTTCACTTAAAAATTGAAGTTGTATCTGAGACTAGATAAATAAAGTTGAGACTATATAAATAAAGTTTTATTTATAAAAAATAAAATAAATAAATAAGATAAATAAATTATTATAGAAATCCATTTTTTTTAATTTCCAGTGCTAGTTGACTACAAGGGTGCACTGAAATGTTCATAGGCTGATGTCATATCTGCTATTGATTACTTTTTCGATCAATGGGATCTAAGCACTGCAATACCAATGGAAGAATTGTATAGAGTGCAAGATGGGGGACTATTTTGAAAAATAGACCTCATTTGGTCATGTTCCATGAGAGTATTTTGGTCAGTCTATGAACTTTTCCGTCTAACCTAGTGTATTAATAATTAATTCTTACTATCAAAACATTTTAGCTATAATACTTTCATTTGTCTAAGTCATTTAAAAATGAGAAATTTTCTACCTGGGACTCTTGAGTCTTGGATCCATAAACACTGCTGGATTCCCCAAACATCTGGCAGATTTGCTCATACTTGATACTCTGTTTCTATTTGGATCAGATTTAACACTTTTCTATGCCAAGAAACTTCATGAATGAAAATATTTCAATTTTTTGCTCTTGGCTTAAATGCTATGTAGAGGTACAGCACTTGTTATAGTTACTAGTGAATTCATCACCTGTAGCCAGTTTCATTGTTTTGTGACAGACTCACTACACTTACACTATATTATATTATTACTGTTACATATCATGTATTGGGTAATACATATTACCTATTATCATTTACTTTTTACGTGGTATCTTTTATATTTTACATGGATGGTGTCCTCTTGGCTTAGTGGCTAATGTACTGGACTACATCATAGTAAGTGAGTTTAACATTCAATCTCACTAATGCATTCACTTTCAGACTATTACCCTTGGCAAAGATATGAACCCTTTCACCCTAGCTATGGGTTAAATAGTAACAGTGCTATTCTTACACAAAGAATAGCTTTGCCATTAAATAACCTATGAAGGTTGATATGCCATTAAACAGAGAAACAAAACCAAAGCAACCTTTTACATAGTATCTAATACCTTTTATACATCATCCTTTATCTTTTTTTTTACTTTTTTATTCATCTCTTCACTGCTTATAACAGCCATTTAGAGGAAAAAGTTAGAGAATTTCTCCTGACAGAATTATCTGCTTTATATATAGATACCTCCATGTTTCATGTTTAAAATCCAGCCTTTTACGCACATAAATAAAAATTGTCTCTGTTGGTAATAAACATTTAACATATTACCAAACTCTTTTTCTTTTTTTTTTTTTTCTTTTTTTTTTGCAACCAATAATAAATTCAGATCCATGGTGTTCAATATTAAAAATGTTTTGACTCTTAATTTTATCATATCCTATCCTACAGAATTTTTTCCCCAATTTAATAACTTGAAGGTTATCTCAGATGAATTATTATCCAGTATATTTTAGAACTTGATAACTCAAATTCTTTTTTTTGCTTCTTTCAAAAATGTTCTGCCCATTTTATTTGAGCAAGAACGATAATGCTAACAAATTGAAATATGACCTGGGATTTCAGGGAGAAAAAATCTGAGAAAGGAAAATAAATAGATAAATAAATAAAATAAATTCATGATTTTTCAGATATTATATTGCTAGAAGCTATGTTTGCTCTGTGTATGAGCTTTGATATATAATGACCTCGAATGCATAATTTCATATATATATATATATATATATATATATATATATATATATATATATACACACACAAAATAGCTTTTGATGTTAAAATGGATACCTTATCTGATATGTTGTAGTTAAACCTAACTCATTAATTTGCTTTTTATGCCTTCTCTCCTGCTTCCCTTCCTCTATTTCTCTCCTCTAAAATTATCCAATAGGAAAAAGTAATTTCTTATCAAATCCTTCAAATAGTCTGTTTTTGATAGTCACTAATGAGATTCTGGTTGTCTTGGTAAAAGTCATTCCATCTTTTATTTCTAGGTTCATTTAAGACTTGCCTCAAATTTTCGTAGATTAAATTTGATATGATATCAGAACATATGAAATATATACATGTATTCATCATTTTTAAGGACCTGATAGATTTTTTTTGTGGCTACCTCTTTGAATATTTTGATGTTGAGTTTTATCATTTTTGTTCAGTGCACATTGCCTACTTACATAGTTATAAGCTTTGAGGCTGGAACTCCATTGCACTAATTTTATGTTTTCATCTATATTATTCTTTCGCTTAGTTGTTTCAACTTGGAAGCTCTCATAGAGAGATGATTTTGGTTGTCTATCATTTTTCTTCTTTTGTTTTCTTTAGCAAATATTATCCTCTACAGTTTTGCTAAACTTGCAATATCTAGTTTTAAATTGTTGCCCTTCTCCTAGACTGCTTGTTCACTTAAGTAAGAGAGCGTAATCTCCCATTTTGTTTTATCCTTAGCCAGAGTGGACAAGAAATGGATCAATACCTTTCTCAAGAGCATTAGTGTGAAATAAAATGTGTACAACCCTTGCTAGAATTTGAGCTGGTTTTGCCCATTCCATTCTCCACACTAATGTTCATGACATCATTAGCATCTCCCTAACTATATTAATGCATTTAAAGAAATATTCAGACAGATGAATTTTGTTGTGTTGTGTGTGTCTCATAGAAAGTTGATGAAGAGACTAGGACAAGATAAAGAGATCACATTCATATCAGGAAAAAGGAAAAGTCAGACACATGGTTACAAAAAAATCACACTCACTTTATTGTTGATGTTACAACTTCCCTCTGGACTGGTCTCAAAAACAAGATGAAGTAGTATTTTCGAGTTGATCAAGGAAAGATCAATTCTCTGATAAATATATAGCCACCCCTCATTGGGAGGGAGTTCACTTACCCTTGAAATTTAGGTAATGACTTGTTGCTCTCCTGGTAACTGGCTGTTTCTCACACTGCCAATGAGAGTTGTTGTGATTGACCTTTTGTTGTCCATCGTACAGCTGGGCACTAGGGTCACTGGTGGTGGGAGGCTACCACTGTATTACAATTTCTGATTTTTGTTGTTCATACAATATTTTGGCTAGTACATTCTCTAACCTTCTTCAGCTTTAATATGTAAAAGGACTCAAAAATATACCAGATGAAATGTGTGAACGACAAAAACAAAGATTTTGGGTTTGGTTTGGTTTAGTTTGATTTCTTTGTTTAATGGCATGTCAACCTTCAGGGTTTATTCAGTGCTAAAGTCATCCTTATTTTAAGAACACCAGTGATACTATTTATCCTATAGCTAGGGGAAAAGGGGGTTCATACCTTTCCCAAAGTTATTAGTTCAAGAATGAATGTAAATGTGTGACTGAAGTTCACTCTTTTGCTTCAAGGCCAAAGTCCAGCACTTTAGTCATTATGTTATACCCCCCCCCCGTCTGAATAAATCTCTGAATGTTACTGATTCTTGTCAAAATTATAGACTGTCTATTTACATATGTTTATTCTTGTTTATTAATCATAACAAATTTTGTTTTCCTGACAATAAGGTTTCAGTCTTTGTCTTCATTTGTTCCTCTTTATTGTTTACATACATATCTCCTCAAAGCAGAAACTGTACCTTGATGCACCTGGTGGGATCACTTGCTCCTGGTCAAGAACATCCTCATAGAATATTAGAAAACATGATAAATACTACCATGTACAAAATCTTATCATGCTGTTTGAAAATGTTCCTGTCTCTCAAATAATAGACTACCTGAAAACAAATCATTTTCAACTCTTATAAGAGAAACCCCAAACAATTAGATCGCAAAAAAAAGTGTCTCAAAATTACACTATACTTTCGAAACTACATAGAAAACAATGTACAATCTAAAACACTTAACCAAATAATAACTACAATCCCAAAATTTCTTGAATGACTATTATACAAAACACACTATTTGGCATGAAATGACCTACAAAGTTGATGTGCTGTAAAACAAAAATCCAATCCAATTCAATTCATTGTTGTTTGTTCTACCCTTGAACCACCTTTTTGCAAATGTTCATTCTCCTTATTGAAACCAGTCTCCCCAACCTAGCACCTGTTTTTTTTTTTTTTTTTTTTTTTTTTTTTTGTGCCTATGTGGTTTAATTCTCTTACAAACAAGCTGTCACATGGTGATCATTTCCCTGCTGTTGTTAATTCTATTCTGAGTTGTTTGTGAACAGATGAATTAGTATCTTCAAATCATCTACATACTTGTCTGTTAATATTATGTCATCAACCACTTTTTTTCTCTTCCTTTTCTGTCTTTTAATACCCAACTCCTCAGCATGAATTTTGCTAATTTTATCAGCTTATGTGATAAAATCAATAAAACTGAAGCTCTTCATTGCAAAGTGTGTTTTGTTCTTTGTAGCATCTCAATTACTTTGAATTGCACTCAATATCTCCAGAACAAGCTGTAGAATGATCTAACATTTTCAATCTTAAGATGGAAAAAAAAAATCAGTAATTCCTTTATTTTTGTTCATTCAACTATTATACCCTTTTTTTGCCACCATAAAACCTTTCAGCAATTTGTCTGTTCTATTTCAGTTTTAATAAAACTAAAAACTGTATTACTAAAGTTCTTATTGTGTGTGTGTGTGTGTGTGTGTATATATATATATATATATATATATATATATATATATATATATATATATATATATATATATATATACACACACACACACACACACACACACACACTGTCTGATGGTTGTGTTTTAAATACAAAATAAAATTTGGACTAACAGCTTTGAATTCTTGTGAGCTTCTAATTATTAGTTCTTTATATAATGAATGCATAATAAAATAATGATAATGAATAAAAACAACAGAAAATAATAAAAGAAACAAAGTAAATAAATTAACAGATCACAAAATTAATATAGCCTTGTCAATAACTACACACTGAGGAAGGACCTAATATATCTATGTAGATATAGCCAAAAACCAATATGAACTAGAGCACCATTCCCACCATGCTTCACATGACAAAGATATAAAAAGAGATACTTGATATGTGGGAAACCCTGCATAGGCAAGAAACTAGCAGTCACCAAGTGCTATTGACTGTGTCTATGCTAGTCACACTTAGATGTGCATATGCTCTATCACTGATATTGAGCACTATTTATAAATGTAGCTGACCATATAACTATGTGGTGCCTTCAATAAGTTTCCAGACTTTTTTGTACAGTCATTTAAAATTGTCGTAGACTCTTGAAAATTCAGTATCTTATTGCTATACATCTTATGAGACGACTCACCAATTTTTATGATTTCAGGTTTAAATGAACAGCTACAGCAGGAATTGGAATACACCCTACTAAAACCTGATTGTCACAGCTGGTGAATTTCAAAAATGCAATCTGGACGTGAGGAAGAATGATATGCAATAAAATTGTGTTTTAAACTTGGAAAAAATGCCACAGAAATGTATGGAATGCTTCAGATTGCTTTTGGAGCATCTTGAGCATCAGTTTTTGAGTGGCATAAGAGATTCAAGGAAGGCAGGGAGTGTGTGAGGGATGATGAGAGGTGTGGGAGGAGTAAGGAAGTCAATAGACCAGAGTTGATTGGCCAAAGGGTTAGGGTTATTCCCTAAACTCAGAGGGTATCGTTATGAGACAATTGAGGAGATGAAAGAGGCTATGACAAAGGTCATTGACACGCTCACACAAGAAGACTTCCATGGGGCCTTCCAGAAGTTGTTGGAATGGTACAACAAGTGCATTGCAGCCGGAGAAGATTACTTTGAAGGGGACTAGAGTTTCATTTGTGTACTATTAATAAAAGTGCCCATACGAAAAAAAGTCTGGAAACTTATTTAATGATCCTCGTATATTATCAAAGTGTGTGCATAACCCAGAAAAAATGGCATATCATAGTGAGATTTTTAGTAGAGAAATATATTTAAAGGCTCTAACTTAAAGAATTAACAATATCTAGTTCAATTTGCAACTGATTAGTAATTGTGAAGTCTGCATTTCTACTGAATTTTATAATGAATATATATTTTTTTATCATAGATATACCAAAGATATGGTACTGTTTTATCTGCAATGATATTGGAATGTATATTTTGTAATAGAAACCCATCCATATATTACTAAAATTTCCTTTGTGTTTGTATGTAAATAACCTGCTCATTGGCCTAGCGGGTAGAGTGTTTGCCAATGGCCCAGGAGACCTGGGTTCAATCCCAGGTCGAGTCATACCAAAGACTTAAAAAATGGTACTTGATACCTCCTTGCTTAATACTCAGCACACAGGATCGTATCAAGGGTAAAGTGGAGCAATCCAGGGAAAGGAGTAGCACCCTCCCCTACACCTCGGTGTAGTAGCTATTGAAAAGGGAGCCTTCGGGTCGTCAACTTTACTTAGTATGTAACCATAACCCAGTGAAAATGGCAAATCATTTAATATTTTCATTTTAACAATACACTTAAAATGCTATGAGAATAAAGCAATTCTCATTCAAGTTAAGTTTGGTTTGGTTTCTTTGTTTAATGGCATGTCAACCTTCATGTTATTTGATGCCAATGTCATCCTTATAAAAGAACAGCAGTGATACTATTTAACCTATAGCTGGAGAGATGGGGGAAGTTCAACACCTTCTCCAAGAGTATTAGTCCGAAAGTGAACAAAATAGTATGACTTCTGTTCAAACTTGCTTACTATAATGTCACAGTCCAGGACATTTGCCACTACACCACAGGGACTTCCCCCAGTCCAATTTGTGATGGAATGTAATTTTGTGGGGTCAATGTTCATACTGAACAAATCTAAATTTCTTGCTATATTAGAGATAACTGAAACGGTAATTAAGATCCTTCACTATTTCTCAAATAGCAACATCAATATCATCATGAACTGCTATCACAAAAGATTCATTTGTTGTCTAGTCTTTACTTGATGAAACTAGGTCTCATTTTAATAAAATTATGTCTCTGCTCACTTCATACTTGCAATTAAAAACTTGATATAATATACAATAAATAGATAAACAATTATTCAACTGTTTTATTGAACTTCTTAGTTCATGTTTTTATTTATACTACCTCTCTCTCCAAATAGTTATTACATTTATCTATATATTTCATATACTAAATCTAACAACTATTATGGGATAGAGGCAGAATCTTTTTTATTCATTTCAAAATTTAAAAGATATTTTTTGATATGTCTGATTCACGATTTGTTTATACTGTCCAGGTTAAAAGTGCAGTAAGAGAAACCTGAAGCTAAATTTTTTAAAACCTTATTTTTCTGATGAAGGTATCATTGTGGAACAAGAAAAGTTTTGGTAAATGAGCCAGGCTTTGACCATTTACCAAAAACTGTCCTTGTTCCCCAATGATAGCATCATGGGAAAAATAAAGTCTAAAAAGTTTGGCTTTCGGTTACCCTTACTGCACTTTTAACCTGGACCAATGGGTCTGCTTAACCAATTCTACACTTTACCCTACAAGAAAGTTGTTAGTTTCAGTATGGAGGAATTTAACTAAATACATAACCCATCTCTCAGCTACACACTGGCTATATTTTTAGCAGCAGCAACATTAGTAGTTGTTGTAACTAACACAAATGAGTGTGCTATTTGCATGAAATTTAGTTTCAAAAATGTTTTAAGACCCAAATAAATTTGCTATATCCAACTCCTTTCTTTCTTTCTTTCTTTTTATGCTTATCCTTATTATTGATTTAAAGGT
The DNA here is from genome assembly GCA_963585895.1 of Sepioteuthis lessoniana. Taxonomy (NCBI): domain Eukaryota; kingdom Metazoa; phylum Mollusca; class Cephalopoda; order Myopsida; family Loliginidae; genus Sepioteuthis; species Sepioteuthis lessoniana. The sequence continues at coordinate 75,205,158 of OY757918.1, forward strand.
AAAAAGCAAATGTCAGTTCAATTCTCACCAGAAGCTTATCCTATATTATTACCTCAGATATATGATGTTCCTTGCTGTTGTAAAAATAATTATCTGATTGAGGATGTATTTACCCAATCCCCCCATCAAGGGCAGGGTATGACACAAGGCCAATTTTTAACTGGAGTGCAGCTGGTTTGAATTCAGTGTTCTCCTTTTTCTAGACTGGTTGCCTAATCATAGCTAAAGACCCTGTCCTACTTACTATTTACTCATAGCTGATGGGAAAACAATTGGGTTCATGCCTTTTCCAAGGGCATTAGCACAAATCCTGAACTAGATATCAGGTTTCCAATTCTATTTCCTATGATAATCATTACACTAATCATGGCACTGATTGAGTAGCAATAAAAATCAACTAAAATTATAAAGAAAGAAAATGCTACTTAAAATTCATAATAATGATAATAATTGACAAATCTTCAGCTATTAAAAAATCATAAAAACAACAACCCTGATACTGTGACAGATCAAATAATGGAATAAGTTGTTGGTATGATTTTAGGCCTCTGTGATACCAGTTAATTTTAGAGCTTAATTAGTAAAGGTAGTCTGGATAAACAGGCTTCTTTAAGACAAAAGTGGACATGAGTGTCTCACAAGAAGCTTATCCTTTATTGATAAGCTTCTTGTGAGACATACTCGCGTCCACTTTTAATACATGTCTTTAATACAGATTGTTCCTCACTGTTATAGAAATATTGATCCAAATGAATTTTGACAATATGCAATTAAGATTAAAAAGATGAAAGAGAATACTAGTCGCAATGAATAATAATCAGGATTTGATAATGCTTAGTCTGAAAATAAAAATTAATAACTCGTCTTTATTTGTAACTTGTGTAAAGTGAATGGCACTCTTATTTATCTTATCTCTACAGTTTTAATTATTCAGTCATATGATGTTAATGTTTGTTTCTCAGAATCAAAAGATTCTTTTTAACTTTGTAGTTATGTTTTATGTTCAGATAGTTGTTTCATGATTAGTTTTCATATGAGAAATACAACTTTTGGTCTAAATTACATACTTTTCCACAGACCTATTTCCCTTAAGAAAATCTATAGTTTCAGCATTTTCAATCTTATTTTTTTTCTATATTGATCATTCCTCCAAAAAGATGGTAACGGGGGCAGATTGGCATCAGAATCAAGCCAGCATTTTTTTTCTTTCTGTCAAATTTATCAAAAAATTGAAAACTTCAGTTACACATGAAAGTATACTAAAAATTCTTTTTTCTTTTTTCTTAAATTTATGTTCTGAAATTGTAATGAAAAGTTCAAATATTTGTTTTTATCTTGGTGATGAGATCTTGACAAAATGCCAGCCATATCAGACAAGGGATGCTTTGAGGACTGGTGATCACATTTTCATGTCTACTAGGATCTAGGTAGATGTAATCATTAACTTAGTGTTAGACTAGTTATTGTTTCAAATATACAGTTGACCTTTTACTAAGAAAAAGTTGTATATTTATTTTATGTGTGTAAAGGACACTAGGGATTTGACTGGCAATACAATACAGTGACAACCTGGAAAAATTTGAGAAACACTGTTTTATATGAATTTTGAATACACAAAATTTTTAACTGAATTTCTTTGACAAAATTTTTATGGTACTTAGAGTCCTGCATCATTGTTCTGTAGTGCAAAGTAAAATTTTCATTTTGAAAATGGACACTTAGTCTTTAATCTAAAGTTCATAGATTTTTAAATAATCTAAAAGGTGTTCAGCTTGACAATATATACTTCTAGTTACAAGAACAACTATCTTCTTGCAGTGTTTTGAATTTATCACACAACCCATTAATGATTTGATTCCAACTTGGTGCCTCATAAAATGTTACCATGTGCCAGATTTATATGAGATCTGACTAGAAAGTAACAGTATTGATTTTTTTCAAGTTGGCAACTTTGATTAAGAACTGACTGATCAATGTTGACCTTAAAGACTTGTGAAAGTATTCAATTAATATTTACTTCTCAGAATTTATATTCAGCTGTGTAATTTTAGATTATTACAAGTGTGTTTAAGTGTATTATGAAAATTGAGCATGAGATCAAATTCTTTATCAAACTTCATGACTGTGATAGAAACAAGTCAAAATTGGCAAACAAGAGTTCTATTCAGGAGATAGGTTTTTAGGTAGCACAAGTTATTTTTGGGTGGCTGAAAAACTGGAAGGTAGATTGAATCCTGGTTGACTTATCACTTCATGAACTGAGGAAAATTCAAGAAAAATTAAGAACTCACATCAGATCTGATCCATGTTTGATAGTGAGAATAATTGGTGATGAATTAAATTTGAATCACCAGGCTGTTTATGACATTTTGACAAAGGACCTTGGGAAAGCAAAAAAAATCTGTGCAATAAAACCTCACTCTCTGGGAATGAGTTTTGGGAGAGAAAAAAAAACAACTCCTATGATACCACAGCCTTCTGATAATTTTGTGACTATTTCCTGTTTCCAATAATAAAAGAACCCAGCTCTTTGATCATTATTTGGGAAAAGGTTTAGATGAACCAACTGAAGACAGTGTCAGTTGAAAACTTCCTGCACTATTTCTAGAAACAAAGACTTTTTAATTGGCACATGACTTTTACAGGGGAATATTTTAATGGAGATAAAGTTGATTTGTAATTAAGTCAATACTATTAATGTTTACACAATTTAGTTTATTATTTTCTAAACAGACTTTGTAGATGATATTACTCAGTATAAGTATGTATTGCAAAACTGAATACAATAAATATAATTATCCTAATCTTAGAAGCTGCTTTTATCACTCCAGTAACATTGTCATTTTTCTAAATAGGAATAATGTCAGTCATTGGGATTAGCTTATCTTGCTTGTTTGATTAGGAGTTCATTCCATTTCTGTTATGTCAATTACTTGGATATCTTTTATGTAACATCCATCAACACTTAAACCAAGATAAAACATATAGGCAGGGGACTCATGAGAATAAGAAGCACAAGAATACTACTAATAAAACACAATCTTATTTTATCTTTCTTGAAATGGCATGGATGGAAAATTATCTTTCATTTTATTCATCACTTTCCTCATCATCTAATACATGGAATACTTTGAGAAATATATTTCTTTTTTTTTTTTGTTATTTTAGCATTATTCTTTGTTTTATAGAAAATTTCAATTACTCATTGCGTCAAACATATTTCTTGATAAAATTATGGTGACACTGATATTTATAGTATTAGGTACTTGATGACCCTTGAACCTGTTGGATTCCCATTGTAGTTCATGATATTACTGCTTCTATTTAGAAAAGAGTGAAATATTTGAATAAGCTGATGTGAGAACAATTGGATTCATGCTTTTTCCAAGAGTATTAGCACAAAGTGAAACACAAACATCGTCATCCTGGATTTAAAATCAGGTTGCCAATTCTATTTCCTATGATAACCATTACACTAATCATGGCACTGAGTGAGGGAGTAGTAATAAAAAGTAACTAAAATTATTAAGAAAGAAAATTCTACTCGAAAAATAATGATCATGCTCATGATCATGATCATAGTAGTAGTCAAAGGTTCAGCTATTAAAAAAATCATAAAAACAACAAATCTGATGCTGACAGATCAAAGAATGGAATAAGTTATAGGTATGATTTTACCAGTTGATTTCAGATCTTAACTAAATATTTTTTTGTGGGTATTTTAACATTTTTCTTTGTTTTATAGAAATTTTCAATTCTTTGCATCAAACATATTTCTTGATAAACTTATGGTGACAATAACATTTATAGTATTAGGTACTAGATGACCCTTAAACCTGTTGGGTTCCCATTGTAAGTTATGATGTTATTACTGCTTCTATTTAGGAAGGAGTAAAGTATTTGAATAAGCATTTCAGTTATCTCCATTATATTAAGATTTTGAATGACTAAAAAAAAAAGTTCTGCATGAATGAAGACCTCTATAGAATTACCATTCACTTGCAAATTTTATTGGAAATTGTTTTATTCTCTAAGTTACAGTGTGTTGCTCTTATAAAAATCTTGATACAATGTGCCATTTTTATTCATGATTATATACATGCATATGAAGCTCGTTCAAAAAATTCTTAGCCTTACCTAGATTTTAGATTTGTCACAAACCTCTCACTTTTGTATGAGCTGCATTGGCGCACAAATGATGACAGAAATCTGAATAAGTTTTTCTAGTCTTATAAGATGTGGTAGTGTGTTGTCACAGTAAAAGTTTTCAGCTATGGGTCTTCTTTTTTTGTGAGGCTTAGAACTTTTAATATATAAGCAGTGTAGTTGTAGTCATTGTAATTGAAGTGGTTGGAGTGATATAACAAAAGTAGGAGTATTGATATTTACTGTGCTTTGCTTAGTCTGTCACACAAGCCTTTGCTAATAGATTTTATTTCTTAGCAACATTTAGTGCAGGAAGTTGGATGAAATCCATCTTAAAAAGATGTTATCAAGTTGAATCTGTGAAATTATGCTTGTACTTTTATATTTTATACTAACATAGTCTCCATCATAAATGATGGTTTTATTCACATATAGATTTCTACTTTTGCTTGTTTGTATGTTGGAGATGGTCATGAGCTATGTTGGTGAGTTGAGAATACAGGAGCATCAGTTGACTAAAATCCTTTAAAATCATTCAAATAAACAGAAGAAAGAAAGCATGAGAAGATAAAAAGAAAATACTGAATTGTAGAACCTTATAGTGAAAGTAAAAAGCGAAAGTGAGAAAGTGTCATCAACCTAGTTAATATCCCTAAAAAAATGTTAGAATTTATATAAGATCATCTATCTCACTCCCACCATACTATCAGCCTTTTTCTCAGCCTCTGGCCTTCCCTCAAATCTGTAAGACTTGGAGGAATAAAGAACCTTATTCTGTCATGCTGACAGGGGATTTGAATTCAGTTTTCCTTCTCTTAGACCAGCTATTCTACTAGGGCTAAAGAGCCCTGTCTGACTGACTATTTACTTATAGAGAGAAGAGATGGATTCATGCTTTTCTGAAGGGTATTGGTGTGAAGTAATACACAAACAACATTGGTCAAAATATGAACTTGAATTACTGCTTCTATTTTCCCTGCTGATAATAGTTGCTTGCTTGTGCAGACAAATATATACTTGTTGTAGTATCCATGCTTCATTACATTTTTCTTCCTAGATAGGGTTTGCAATTATGCTAAAAACAAAACACAGTAACCCTGAGTTTCAAACTTTTGTAACCTTAAATTTTAAACTTTTGTAAACAAATTCCTTCTCCCCTGTAGAACCTGAGTGATGATATATGGAAATGAAGACTTACCATATATGTGTGGATATCTATTTTTTCTTTTCATTAATGTTGCCACAAAACAATTTCTAATTTTAGAAGTTGATTTCATTTTTTTCCCTGTTTTTTTTTTAATAAAAACTTTTCTCAAAATTATAGCTTATATACATGAAAAATAAAATTATAATATTACAAATGAATGACAGATTACAGTTATTTATTAAAATCTGCTTTTTAAAATCATTATCCATGTTAGATATCCTATGACTACTACATATGATACACATTGCATGTTGTATTAACCCCTTTATCACCACCAACTATGAGTTAAATAGTTCCACTACTGTTCTTCTACAAGGTTGGCTTTGGCATTAAATAACCCACAAAAGTTGATGTGTCATTAAACAAAGAAACTAAAACAAAACATTGCATATTGATAATGCTTAACATAATGTCAGAAGTTTTGACATTAGGAGAGATGTGGAAACACATACAGAGATTGGCATTATTTCATTAAATTTAGTTAGGTTTCATTAAAAACAACAAATTCTCTTAGTTTGACTATTTGATATTTTTCTTGTTTGTAGATAAGATGTCTTTTTGCTGGATCATAGGCATGAAGGATCTGTCCAAAGCTTATTTTATTTTTGAATGAGTACTTTCAAGTAGCATTGCTCATTATCAAGACTAAGCACTCACACAATAAGCAAACTGTTAAAGTATTATCACCATTGATCTTGATAATGAGTAATCCTACTCAAATGTACTTCATCGAAAATAAAATGAACTTTAAACAATTCCTTCTTCATACCTATGACCCAATGGTATATTTTATTTGTAAACAAGAAAAGCACAAAAAAGTTTGACTGACAGAATTTGTCTGCTTTAATTTGAAATTGCTGTCTATTTATAAAATATTGTTTTATACATAAGCACATTGAGGTGTGTGTAATATTTTCTCTATTTCTCTCATTTTTAATGTTGGTATGCTTAGTTCTTGTCCTTGTCTTTGGAGCATTTATATCATTTAATCTTTCACCATATTATTATTGTTACTCCTTGAGAATTTTTCACACCAGTGTTAGCTCATGGTCTTTCATTGGAGTCCGAGTGACAGCAAGTCTTCAAGTTTCCTCAGTATTCTAACTGATCTTAATAATGCTGGAGTCTGGATGATCTCTACTTGTCCTCTCATTTTTAAGTCTTCTGTTCCCTTTACTAAACCTTTGGGGATTTTTCTGAGTGCACCTAGTATGAATAGTATCACTGTGAGCTTCATATTATTATTATTATTTGTTTGTTATGCTTCCTCAGGCATCTTCTCTTTTTACTCGCATCAACCTTTAAAAAAAAAATCTTTGCACTGAATATATGTACACTATTAATACAATATCTGTATACAGATCAAATTCTGTTAAGTAATTTATCCAATAGTTCCCAAAACTGCCCTCTTAAATTCTTTTTCTTAACATTATTTCTTAAATCATCTAATTTAATCAAAATTTTTTTACACTAACACTGTTTTTTATCTGATTAGGCAATTCATTCCAGAAATATCTTACTCTCTTAGCAAAAAATCCAATTGATTTGTAGACTTAGTGTTACGGTACCTACCAGGAGAATATTCATCTCGGTGTTGAGTTAACTCCAGCCTAACATTTTGGCAGTCAGACTGATGTTCAACACTCTTTTACCTATGCTGCATTTATACTTTCGTTCAATATACTTGTTTCATGTAATCCCGAGTTCATGTCTTTCTTCTGGACCTTTAACTGGTTCACAACACTTAGTTTTTGAAATCTGTGCTCATTTTGGCTGCTGTATTCTCCAACCTTCCTCCAGTGTCATTTGCCATAGTTAGTATCCTTTAGGGAATTTTGAACCAAATCTTTATTCTATCTGTGGTGGTAGGCTGTTCTCATTATGCTGTCCATTCTTTGAAATATATTGTATCAGTTAAATCACTTTCTTAGTTATTTTGCCCTTGTAATGTCACTAAAACAAGATTTTTTCCAAGCTGTGGCTGTGTCAGTTCTACTGTATAGATGCACCTCATGGATGCTAGTGAAACACATGGAGAAATAAGCTAGATATGAACTACACAAGAATGCTATGTGCTGTTTTGAACACATTCTAGAACCAACACTCCACAAAACAGCAATTGTACTGCTACTCACCTCTCATCTCACCAATCCAAGTAAGACAAACAAGACATGTTAGGTGCTACTAAAGAAGTAATGATGAACTCAAAAGTGACATTCTCTTATGGATTCCTACTATTGGGCTAGTGTTGGCCGACTAGCGAAGACTAACATACATCAGATCTGGGCAGACCTAGCAGGAATGATGGATGATTAAGATGAATGGCAAGAAAGAGTCTGAGAACTCTGAGTTGTTAGCATGCCTTGATGATGAATGTCACTTTTCTTTTGGCTGAATCTAGGCCCAGGAATTGAACCCACAACTTCTAGATAGACTTCAACTAGAACCTCTCACCCATTGTCTCAAGAGAATAAAAGCATATGCTAAGAGTTTCCAGTTGTAAGTAAGTAAAGTTGGCAACCTTAATTGAGAGTGACCCGAAGGCTCCCTTTTCAATAGCTACTACACCGAGGTATAGGGGAGGGCGCTACTCCATTCCCTGGATTGCTCCACTTTACCCCTGATCCGTACCTTATAATGCTGAGGGCTAAGCAAGGCAGAATCAAGTACCATTTTGTAAGTCTTTGGTATGACTGGACCTGGGATTGAACCCCTGTCTCCCAGATCTTTAGTGAACATTTAACTCATTAGGCTAATGGCCCAAAGTTGTAGTGTATCTTAAAATTATTTCAATCCCTGAGCCCAGGTTTAATGGAAAGAAAAGCAACATTACAAGTATGAATTAACTGATACAATATATTTCAAAACATGGACAGCAGAATGAGAACACTTTCTCAGAGTGAATAAAGGATTGACCAATGATGATAAATTACTTGGAAAAGGCTGGAGAGTGCAGCAGCCAAAACATTGTGAGCATAACAACCAAGATGAGGACAATAGTCTGGTGAAAGGCTATGTGATATAAATGTCCCAATTATAAGGACAAGCATACATCCTTAAAAATAGTGTTTATAACAAGACACCTGAAGAAGGTTTGTTTGGTTTGATGGCATATACAACCATTGTAGGTTATTTAATGCCAAATCATGTTTTTACATGTATATTAAATATGATTTGTAAGCAAATTTTGCAGATACACACAGTTAAATGATGAAACAGTTCTATTTCTAACAATTCAATTTAGCCTAAGTCAACAAAGGTAAATGGTTCCAAATATTGCTATGTATCACGAACAATTCAATTAAACATCAGTTATTAGTTTACGCACAATTAAATGATCTGACAGTTCTATTTCAAACAATTCAATTTAACATGTCATTTGTTTGCACACAATTTAAATGTCAAGCAGTTCTATTTAACCCATAGATAGGACCCTATCAGGTGTTACCACTCCAGGCCTAAGTGGAGCTGGGAGCAATGGCAATGAAAGGGTACTCCGTATTCCCCAATACTCCAGTATTACTGGAGCCTCACCATCAGACTGTTTAGTATCATATCTAGGACATTTGTTAGAAGGTCTTACCCCTCTGCAGATATGCTGTCAGTGTTTTCTACAGCCCCAGCCAACTCGGCTGTGTTAAGAAGGCTAGAGTGTTTGCCAATAGTCCAGGAGACCAGGGTTCAATCCCAAGTCAAGTCATACCAAAGATTAAAAAAATTGTATTTGATGCCACCTTGCTTAACACACAGCATTATAAGGTAAGGATCAAGAGTAAAGTGGAGCAATCCAGGGAAGGGAGTAGCACCCTCCCTTACACCTCAGTGTAGTAGCTATTGAAAAAAGAGCCTTTGGGTCACTCTCAAATAAGGTCACCAACTTTACTTATAACAACTAAGATGAGGACAATAGTCTGAGATGTGTAAAGGTAAACCATAACTACTTGTAATCTAAGAAATCTAGACAGAAATCTTGTAAGGCTTTATTTTTCTTTCTTTCTTTTTCTTCTTTTTTTTTTCTTGCTTTATTTCTTTCTTTTTTTGTATATGACTATCTTATATCTTAAATGCAGTGATCTTGTTGGTTGATTAATGAAAGTTTTTGTATTCTACTTGGAAGAGCTGCTTTTCTATACACAGAGAATTCCAGTATCTTGTATCTATTGCACAGCTCTTACTGAAAATGGAAAATGAAATGAATAAAAAACAAACAAACTTGTAGACTGTTGCTGTTAATCAGCAAGTGACAACACAAGGTGTGGATTTTCCTACCAGTTGGGAAGGCAATCAGTATTGGAGTAATTCTTCATAATTCTATAGTAAAAGTAATTATTCGGGTCTCATCTAGAGTCCTTCAATAAAGAACTGCACAATATTTTATTCTGTATTGACACCCTCCCTCCCTGCCAAAAAATAAAAACAGCAAAATAAACTCTTCTTATTATGATACAGACTTTCAGTATTCTCTTGTATAAAAGCAAACAACTTGGGTAGGAATGAAAAATAATTGCTTTAGCAGAACTCTGAAATTTTCGTAAGATTTTAAGCAAGCAGAATTGCTTTATTGAGAAAATAATCTTATTCAGTAACTATTTTCATTCAAATGTAAAATATATATATGCTTACAGTATCCCCTACAGGTACAATCCTAACAATCTTTCTTATAAAGAGTTGATTTTCTTCTAAACCAAAGATATGATTTTATTATTTCTAGAGGAACATTATAGAATCAAAATAGATGTTATTAGGTATTACTTATTACCAAACTACTCCATAACCAAAAATATGAGTGGAACATTCCCAAAATAAGTAGACTCTTTGTGTATGAGTGTGTGTGTCATATATATATATATATATATATATATATATATATATAAAAATTGAAAGAACTTAACAAACTGTCATTTGGCAATTATAAATTTATTTCAACTGGCCACTCTATAAGAGAAACCAACCTCTTCAAATAGCCATCACACAATGGAGAAAATTTTTTTTTAATTTTAGAATTATTCTTTCAATGGATTCTTACTCAAAAAGTAGGGAAGGCAAAAACATGAGCTAGAAGTGAGTGTCAAAACTACATGTAATGTCATCCTCAGGTGTCATGTATCCCTATGTATCTAAAAAGATTTTTTAACACAACTCACAAAATCTTCACCAACTAAAATCTTATCAATAAATCAACCTATTTTATTTTAAGAAAAAAATCTGTCTATTTATTTATTCATTTATTTGTTATTGAAAATACGGTAATAAACACTATTACTAATATCAAACTTATATTGCTTAGTTAAAATTTTTAATAGGTTTTATTTGATTTCCACTTAAAATTAAAATTCAGTCTTTATTTAATTTCTGAATATTTATGTGTGTGTGTGTGTGTGTATATATATATATATATATATATATATATATATATATAGTACAATTAAATGGAGACTCAAACTCGGTTAAGCCGTCATAATAAATTTATTTCGGCGGAGAATATTGTTGGTATATTGCTGCCATTCTAATTACCATTAAAATCATTAATATTATAATAATTATTGATCATTAATAATTATATTACTAATAATAAAAGTTAACTATTATTACAATTATTACTAAATTATCATTATTATTATTGTTACTGTTAATAAATTAATCAATAATATCAATAGTAAGACTGATACCATTAATTTTAGCCTACTATTATTATCACTATCAATTTTTATTAACATTTTTTATATGAGTTAAAATCTATTTTCATGACAGCATTTAAAATTTTGTTCATTATGTTTATTTAATTATTGGCTCTTAAATTTATATCTAATGATGTTTATTTTTTCCTCCCGGCAAAGGTTACATATATTGTTAAAGCTTCCAGGAGTTGAAGATTTCTTTAAAAATTTCAACCTAATTTGTGAAGTTAGGCCCTTATCTCTCAAACACCTGTTTGATTTCTGAGTAAAGGCTTGGGAAAAGAGTGTATATGATTCCAATTTAAACCCTCTCCTCCTTACAATTTTCCATGGGGAAAATTCTTGTTATGATTATAATCATAACAAGAATATAACCAGAATTTAATAGACAAATTATTAATAGATAATCTGCAAATGAATAAGTTACTTTGTAATTGTAGAAATAAAGAAGATTTTCCTATGGGAGGAACGTATAATTAATTCCAAGAAAGTGGTCTACCAAGCAACTATTTTTATTTTAAAATGTTTTTTAGATACATAAGGATACATGACATCAGACTATATCTGGTTTTGATACCAACTTCTCTCGTATCTTTTTGTCTGCTCTCTCTCTCTCTCTCTCTCTCTCTCTCTCAGTGAGTAAGAATCTATTGAAAGAGTGCTTTTTTAATTAATTTTTTTTTCTCACCATTGTGTGATGGCTATCTGATGAAGTTAGTTTCTCTTATGGAGTGGACAGCTGAAATAAATTTATAATAGCCAAGTGATGGTTTGTTGAGTTTTTTCCAATTATATGAATTTGCTCTGTATGAAATTTATACATTGATTATCCTACATGTAGCACTCCTAGAGATTTATAAGAATCCTCTTATATATTTTCAAATGGAATCATTCCCAATGCATTTTCTTTGGAGATATATATTGCAAATTTCTTTTTGGTTACAGTTTCACAGGTGTAGAGTTTGGTAATAAATGAGAGGTAATATCTGTTTTAATTGTATAAAGTTTCTCTCAAAAATAAAATCCTAGTATCTTTGAATTAGAAGAAAATCAACTTTAAAAAAAAAGATTTTGTAGGGGCGTACTTATTTAGGGATGATGCTATACTTCCTCTCATTGGTTACTCTATATTTCTAACCATTTGATTATATGAACATACAGTTTGATAAAATTGAGACCATTGCAATGTCTAATTTACTTATTTTTTGGTATTGTTTTATAATTCCGTGATTTTTTTCTTCAAATCTTTAATTTATCACTATAACTATTCTTTATCCTGAGATTTTCATTGTTGAGAATTTACATTCTTCCTCTCAGAATTTACTTACCTTTCATGGGAGATACTCCAACCCCTACCCCATCATATGTGGCAGAGGATAAATTACCTCATTCAGTTTCAGGGGAAGCTGTCCTCTCCAGATAGCATCTATTCCATTGCACTAAAATAGAGAAGGTTAGCGTGAACTGATACCTGAGATGCCCTGAAAGGAGAATACTGACATTGCTGAGCTATGTTTGTCACTGCTCTCTCATATCCATGATGGTCCCTGAATTAAACTCGATCTTGTGAAATTGGATGGGAACTAGTAAATATCCCCTCTCATACAACTTGGCTTCTATTCTGAATATATCCATTTTTTTTAATTATTTGACTAAAAGGAAAAAAAAAACTTTTTGCTACAAATCTTTTCCCCAAGTGAAAATATTATTTTAGCTGTTTGAACTTTAATATACTTAAGAAATATTAGGATTGCTAAGAGGTTTATGATCTTAGCAAATTTTTTTTAAAGATTTATTTAATCTTGTCTTCAAATAAACATCTGGTCTTTCAATAAAGAAATTTGTAATCTCTCTTAGAAACTTTCTTATATTGCCACTGTTTTACATCTTTCTATAAATCCTGGTTAGTTCAGATTAGGAACATATTTGGTTTTTACATGAATTTTTTGAACAATTATTCAATAGTCTAACTTAAACTAAGTATTTCCAGGTGTCCCTTTAGTCTGTATAGGTCACACTTCTGTACTATTTTTACTAACAGCATTTGTTGTCCTTTGTAGGATTTAAAATTGTAGTAGCACTGGACATGGCTGGTATCTTATTGCAATGCTCTTTTCATGTAATTGTTGTTGGCATTATTTTATTGTGAAAAATCATTACCATACCAGTCTTTTCCATAACCACTGCTGGACTCAGGCCTTTCCCAAAATCTTTAAAACACAATGAGTAATGGACTTTGCTTTGTCATGTTGGCCCATGATGTGTTGGCAGGGGGTTTGAAATAAAGGTTGTCTTCCCTCATAGGTTTAAGAGCTCAATTTTACCCATTGCTTTGAAACAAAAGAAATGTATTCATTCTTTTCCTAAGAATATTAGCATGAAGTGAATGCAAACATTCTTAGCCAGAATTTGAACTCTGCTTGCTGATTTCATTTTCTTTCTGTGATGCTATGTGTGTAATTGATCCATACTACTAAGGTTACTCTATTTTAGGCCTGATCTTACCCAAACTTTCTGGAATTGTTTGTCATGCTTGGAAAAGTTTTAAACTAACCTAGGAGATCCAGTTCAAACTGGTTTTCAAGTGGGATCTGTCTCTCTCTCCCTCTGTGTCTTGGTTTCCCCCTTGCTTTAAAAGGAGGTCCATCTCACAGCGGTTACTTAAAACACTCTTTTAGTAATTGTTACAAGAAGCAGATGGCTCTCTCTCTCTCTCTCTCTCTCTTCTCTCTCTCTCTCTCTCTCTCTCTCTCTGAGCTAAGATGGAATTCATTTCATCTTAATGGTCACTTCAGATAATAAAAATAACCTAAAAGAAATAGAAAGTCTTTTTTTTTTTAATTTACGTTAATACTACTCCTCTGAGTTTTGGAAATAATATTAGATATTTATTTGAAATAGCAATTAACTTTTAAAGGTTTTTCTGGGTAACTGTAGTCTTTGAACAAACCTAAAACTCTTTCATAAACTACACTTAGTGTAAACAAGGCAGTTTTCCATTGTAAATGAATGATAAAACAAATAAATCATCCTTTAATTATGAATTATTATCTTAAACTTTAATAAAATCAACTCTACATCCTTTATTTTTAGAATTACCAATTTGCTACCCATATATAATATGGGTATGTACTGTATGCGCAGCCACCTAGTATTCATGCCAGGCAGTTATGTTTGAAAACTATGACATCTTGGCCACAGTGGGCGATCCCAATCTGTTCTTTACCTGCTAGCAGGACTAAGTTTATTACTTTGTTCGTGAGGGGAATGCCAATGGGGTCAAGAATTTTTACACCTGCTACACATGAGTCTCAATTCATGCATAGTCCCCACTATAAAACAGCCTTGTGCCATATTCTGACATGGTGGAATGTCAGATAAATCAAAGTACTGCTAGATTTAATTTTTCAAAAGGATGAATTTAATAAAGAATAATTTCAAAACTCATTATTTCTAATTTTCTACCTTTGTTTCATATAGTAGTTACATTTGTATATGAATTTCATCTACTCAGTATAACAACTATTATGGTACAAGGCTTTTTTTTTCTGTGAATGAATAATTTTGTGTAGGGAAAATAATTTAGCTTATCTTGAAGTAAATAACTTGATGCTGTTAGTTACTTATTGAATAAGAAACTATTTTTTAACATTGGATCTAGAAATTTGCCATGTAAATTATTGTTTTGATATACTGTATTTATTTGTGTATAACATGCACCCTTAACTTTGGACAACAAAATTCTGGAGCAGGGGGGATGTTACCTAAATTTTTAGCATTTGTTAAACTATTTATCAGTTTTAATGAATAAAAATAAGAATTTATATAGTTTTCATTATGTCTTTCAACACAAAATTTATACAGTATTTAGAGCAAACATATGTACATGTTCAAACAAAAAATGCAACTAGCTTGCAGTGAAAATGAGTTCACATTGGGAGAAACAAAATTATAAACAAACACATTGCAATGGATATTTCTCTGTAACGGCATAAAACACATTACTTTAGTCTACAGATATAAATTACTTTTAGTCATCCTGTGGCTGGAAAAAATTAATTATATAGTTCTATAGTGATTAATATGCACCTAACTTTTGGGCAGAAAAATCTATCAAAATAGTGCGTCTTATACACAAATAATAGAACATTTCTAAGTAGTAGCTGATGTGTTAGAAATGATCTTAACAAGAATAGATCCCCTTACCAAAAAAAAAAAAAAAAAAAAAAAATTTACATTGAGCATATGTCATCTTAACCTTCCCATGTCTACCTTCCAAGCAAAAGTAATTAACTCATTGCAGGTTACATTGGCTTGCCACCAAAATCCTCCCAAAATGAGGATTATCCTTTGTTCATGATTGCTTTCACTCACCTTCATTCGTGTCTCTAAAGAATTCTTCTGAATGCACAGAGAAAGAATTTTATTTTTAAACTCACAATTCTTCCAGCTTTCCACTAAGTTGGTTCTTTTTGTTTATGTTTCTTCTAGGATAGTAAATTTGTAGATTTCTCTATCTGTTGCACAAATTATTTCAGATTTTAACCACCCAAGTGTAGTAATAGAACCAGATTGATGTCCAATTCTGTTTTATTAAACTTGTAATGAATAAAAACTGACTTGTGTGGTAGATGAAAACAGAATTTAATGCATCAAACCTGAGAATTCACTTGCTCACTGGTTCTGTAACTTGGTTTGGTTGTTGGGGGTACCACTCATGTAGTATGTCTTGGGCAGTCATAGCTTGGTGGACCCCATCCCTCTCCAAATCTACAACTGGTTTGAATTCAATTTTTTTCCTTCTAGACCAGTTACCATACCAAGGTTAAAGAGCCTAGTCTGCCCTACTATTTACCCATAGTTGAAGGGAGAATGGTTGGATCCATACCTTTCCCAAGGGTATTAGTTCTATGGGAAACATAAACAGCCTTATTCAGATTTACATTTTTTGGACTACTGTCCTCATCTTTGTTGCCATGTTTATCACAACGTTTCAGCTGTTGTAAGCTCCGGCCTTCTTCAGGTGGTTAGAATGTTGAACTTAGCCCTTTATTTCACACACCGGAGTAGACTGTTCTAATTCCACAAGCCATGTTTAATAGATGTCAGTTATCAGTTATCGCCTGTTAATTTTCACCTCTGAAAGTTCTCCATTGCCTTCATCAGGTATTGAACTCACACTCATTTTGGGTATGTCACTGGATCTAACCAATAACTTTAACAATTAACTGGAGATAACTGATAATTACCCCGGTGTGTGAAATAAAGGGTTAAGTTCGACATTCCATCTACCTGAAGAAGGCCAGAGCGTACAACGGCTAAAATGTTGTGATAAACATGGCAACAAAGATGAGGATAATAGTCCGAAAAATGTAAATAATGTACATAATACATCTCAAAAATATAGACAGCCTTATTCAGGATTTGAATTTAGGTAACTGACTCTATTTATGACAACAATAACCATTATGCCATAAGCATCTCACTCTAAATTGGATTCATATCTTTCCCAAGGGTACTTAGCACTATGTTAAAGCAAACAGCTTCATTCAGGGTTTGAACTCAGGTAGCTGAGTTCACTTCCCACAATGATATCTGTTATACCATAAGTACCTTCCACACTAGAGAATACATATATTTATATTCTGAAAAATCTTTAAATTTTGAACCTCAACTAAAAAATGCTTATAAACTACCAATATTCAATATCAGTCTTAGGATCTTTAGCCAAGAATGGCATTTAGAAGCTATATTAAACTTAGTAAATCATTGCCATGTTGATAAGATTCATAAAAAAATTGCTGAAGTTTGCATAAAAATTTGAATATTATTTTAAAATCTGATAGCCCTGCAGTTACCTTCCTTTAAACTCTGAGCTGATAAACGATCATATACTGTTTTTATTGCCAAGTGGGGAATCTCCAAAAGTAATTTGTCATGAAGACACCAATTGGATATGAAAGACACAGCAATTCAGTTTAGATCCATTTATAAACTCTAGTAATGTTCAAATTAGTCATTTTTTAGGATTAATAATTAAAGCTTTTTTTTTCTTTTTACTCAACATTCAGTTTCTCTCTCTCTCTCTCTCTCTCTCTATATATATATATATATATATATATATATATATATATATATATATATATATATATATATATATAAAGTGGTGCATTCAATAAGTTTCCAGACTTTCTTTTGTACAGACATTTAAAATTATCGTAGACTCTTGAAAATTCAGTATCTTATCGCTCTACATCTTATGAGATGACTGACCAATTTTTATGATTTCAGGTTCAAATGAACAGCCACAGCAAGAATTGGAATACAACCTACTAAAGCCTGATTGTCACAGCTGGTGAATTTCAAAAATGCAATCTGGACATGAGGAAGAATGATGTGCAATAAAATTCTGTTTTAAACTTGGAAAAAATGCCACAGAAACCTATGGAATGCTTCAGACTGCTTTTCAATTATCTTGCATGAATCAAGCATCAGTTTTTGAGTGCCATAAGAGATTCAAGGAAGGCAGGGAGTGTGTGAGGGATGATGAGAGGTGTGGGAGAAGTAAGGAAGTCAATAGACCAGAGTTGATTGGCCAAAGGGTTAGGGTTACTATGTTGAGGTTTTATGGGTGTTCTGTCGGAAGAGGCCAGCACTCTTCAAATTGGGTCAGTGGCATTTCCACCAGGAAAATACACCAGTCCACAACTCCATCCTTGTCACAGACTATTTGACCAAGATGGGCATGAAGACAGTTCGTCATCCTCCCTATAGTCCAGACCTTGCTCCCTGTGACTTTTGGTTATTCCCTAAGCTCAGAGGCTGTCATTATGAGACAATTGAGGAGATGAAAGAGTCTATGACGAAGGTCATTGACACATTCACACAAGAGGACTTCCATGGGGCAGAAGTTGTTGGAACAGTACAACAAGTGCATTGCACCAGGAGGAGATTACTTCGAATGGGGACTAGAGTTTCATGTGTGTACTATCAATAAAAGTGCCCATACAAAAAAAATCTGGAAACTTATTTAATGATCCTCGTATATATATCGTCTTGCTTTGGGCAATCCTATTTATTGAACAAGTAGAAAACTATTTAAGCACTAATAAGCAAATAGATATCTGTCACTTTAATCATAATTATTCAATATTTTAAACAAAATTATTAATGTTTTAATAATATATTTCAATCTATTTTTCAACGACTACTGATAATTAGGATATATATTGGGTTAGATTTTAGCCAATGTTTAATTTATGTGGTTAGAAGGGTGACATAACTGTAAGTCTTTTAGCCAATGCTTGTTCCTTGCAGTTAAAGACTGACTGATTTTGATTGAGGTATTCTGTGTATTTATATATAAAGTAATTTCAATATCTGTCTTTTTTTTTCTTTTTTATAAACCTCGGTAGCTTTAGAGTCTAACCACTTCTGAGGAATCTAAAGACTAGAAAGTAAACTTGTTTTTATATTGCCTATTCAAAAAATAAAAAAATTAGATATGTATTTAAAACATTTTTGCAACATCATCTTTGTATCTTCTCATCTATAGATTTTATTTGTATATTCTTTAATTTATGTATTCCTTTTTTGTTCATTTATTATTATAAATACTATTCTGCATCCTGTCAAAACCAACTTCAAATAGTTTCTTGAAAATAATTGTATTTTTGTATTTAGATTAGTTGTAGAAAGTAAAGAAAATCTTAGAAAGATATATTTAAATTTTCACTGTAGTCATTTACTAAGCTTTGCTTAGTTAGGCACACCCAGTTAGAATCAAACTTAGTATTAATGGTCTGCTAGCTTTGTTCTCTATTACACCACTTGAGGCTCCCAAATTTGTCTTAGAATTCTGATTTTCTAAGCACCTAAATATCAAGTATTCATTTAGAATTATATGTAAATGAATGGAGAGAAAAAGATTATTATAATACAAAAATGATGTGATAGGGACACTGAATTTTGTTTTTTTTCCCCTCTTAATGTTTTTTTCCCCTCTTAATATTGCAGTTTTATGATTGTTCCTTTCTCTATCTCTTCCAACTGTTACTAATAAAATTTTGTTTTTTTAATTTCTTATTCACTCATTGTTATTGTTAATACAAGAATGAAATTGCTTGCTTCAGTAAACATTTTATTTGAAATTGAAAACATTAGGAAAACTGTTACTAAGGAAAATTAAACCAAGCTATTCTATTTGGACACTAGACATATTTCAAAATTTGACCTCAACAGAATCTTTATTGATCTAATATTTGTATGTACAATATCACCTATAAATAAGTCCACCCATAATAATTTCTTATAAAAAATTAATTTTCTCCTAAACTGAAGATACCAGTGGGGCATTATACAATCAAAACATATTATTGAGTATTATTTATTACTAAATGCTACAGCATTGAAGAATTTTTGAAAATTTTCTTTTTAGAAAATCCCCACAGCCTAATAGCTAAAGTACTGAACTGTGGCCTCTGAGTAAGAGAGTTCAAACTTCAGTCACACTATTATGTTTACTTTCAAACTAATATCCTTGGGAAAGGTATTGCCCCCCCACCACCATCTCCCCCAGCTATAGATTAAATAGTATCACTGTTGTTCTTCTATAAGGATGACATTGGCATTAAATAACCCGTGAAGGTTGATATGCCATTAAACATAGAAACTGAAACCAAACCAATCTACATTATTTAAACTTTCAAACCAAAAATGTGAATGAATAAGTAACACTCCAAAATTATGTACACCTCATATATATTTATACAATTTTATTTTTGGCTATAGTGGTATTGCAATTTTATCATTTAGAGTCTAACCACTTCTGAGGAAACTAAAGACTAGAAAGTAAACTTGTTTTTATATTGCATATTCAAAAAGTAAAATAAATTAGATATGTATTTAAAACATTTTTGCAATATCATCTTTGTATCATCTAATCTATAGATTTTATATATTATAAAACTCTGATCAAGAGTTTGTTTTGGTTTGGTAGCATATCAACCCTTGAAGTTTATTTAATGCCAGATCCTGTGTATACATATATATTAGATATATTTTATAAACATGTTTTGTAGATAACATTTTTAAATGAGCCCGAGCTCAGTCTTTTGCATACAGTTAAATGGTTTCAAGTATTTCTAACTCAAATAATTCTATTTACTTTGAACACAGTTAAATGAATTCAAGTATTACTATAACACTATTTAATTTAGCATCGGTCATTTATTTGCATACAGTTAGATGGTTATATGTATAGGATTTGTAAGTTTGCAGGTAATTTTATTTTTAATTGATTTAGAACTAATTTGTTTGCACACAAGTCCTGCTATTGTTTCTACACAGTTAAATAGTTTCAATTATTGCAATGTAACACAAATATTTCTATTTAATATTAATCATTTGTTTGCACACAGTGAAGTGGTTTCAAGTATTGCTATTTAACACTAATTATTCTATTCAACACTATTCATTCATTTGCATACAGTCAAATATTTCCAAGTATTGCTATGCAATACCAATAATTCTATTTGCATACAGGTAAATGGTTTCAAGTGTTCTACAATAATAGTTGTATTTGTACGCAGTTAAATGGTTCCAAGTATTGCTATGTATCATTAACAATTCAATTAAACATCAGTCATTTGTTTACACACAGTTAAATGGTCAAACAGTTCCATTTCTAAAAATTTGATTTAACATCTCATTTGTTTGTACACAGTTTAAATCGTCAAACAGTTCTATTTGACCTATGAATAGGACGCTATCAGGTGCTACCACTCTATATCAGAGTGGACCTAGCAATGAAGGAATACTCCACATTCCATAAAGAAAGCTCTAGGGCTGGAGCCTCACCATCATATTGTTCAGTGTCATATCTAGGACGCTTATTGAGTGGGGCTTTTACCCTTCTGTAGAGATGCAGATGGTGTATTCTACTGGCCCAACTGATTGGGATGGTGAATTCTTAAAATGTGTTTTGATTATATAATTTCCTGTTAGAAATAATAAAATCCTGCTATCTTTGGTTTAGAAGAAAACTCTTTATAACTAATTGCTATAGGTGGATTTATTTATGGACCATAATGTATATTAACTGTCACAGTGAAAATAGCATTTTAATAAGATTTTTGTTAATGCAACAACGTAGGTATTATTTTCTTTGATTATTATTGTCAAAGTTCCTGTAGTTGTAGCAAAAAGTCATCAGCAAACGACTAATCACAAATTGGGATATCAAATCAAGGAAAAGAAAATTCTAAGAAATTTCTTATTTTTTGTTATTCTTGAAAATTTTCTTTTAACTACAACTAAGGGAACTTTGAGGACAAATTAAAAAAAAAAAATCACTTCCTATGTGTCTCTTAGCTATGGAATTTTCATTAAAATTTGTAGCAATAATAAGAAATTGTTCAGTTTTTCACTGTCAGTTTTTTTTTTTTTGTTTTTTTCTTAATAATTTTGAGCCTCATTCATGTTTGGAATTTTTGATATTGTATTATTTTAAATTAATCTTGACTTTTTCCTATTATTGTCTCTTATGAAGTTATTTTTAATATGTCTTGACTTTTCCCTGCTATTCTTTATAAGTATATTCTTGATGCTGTGATGTCAATAATCGACAGAAGTTTTTAAATAGCATAGGTTCATGTGTTGTTCTGACTTTTTAGAAAATTATGACTTTTTGCTCCAAGGAAGTGATTATTTTCAGCAAAGTTCTCTATCTGTGTTTAAGCCATTGAAGTTTCATTTGTGGCAATAATAAAAAAAATGGTTCATTTTATCACTGTTTCTCCCCCCCCCCATACTGTATTTTCCCATATACCTGTTCCTCTATCATGAAAAAAAAGAAACGAAAAGAAGCCTAATTAATGACCTTGTGCTCAAATAGCCTATTGGATTGTCTGGAATCATTTCTAGCTGTTAAATATAAGTAGTATTAAAAGAACTGGAGAGCCAGGCTTTGTTTAGTTGATTGGCCAATTGGTTGACCAGACAAAACAGGACAAAGTGTGGTTATATCCTTTTGACTGACTTCACTAATGTATAGGTTTATTGTTAATAATGAGCACTGTTTTGCTGTTTGCTCTTATTAACATGTTTTATTCTTTTTTAACTAGTTGAAAAGACTTGTGCAATGAATTTCAACCTTGGTCATTCAGTAAAGACAATATCTTTTCATTGTACCTGAAAAGTGCTCCATCCTTTTTTTATGATTTGCTTTAATTTTAAAAAAATATCTTTTATTTATGGATGTGATAGTCTTTAAGTTCAGTCAGTTTACTATATACTTGTTCAATGAATGACCTTATGATACAAATTTTTTTACCTCAAAAACAAGGGATTGTTCATTACATGTTTTTGAAATGTTGAAGTTTACCTTGTTTCTTGGCCTAACCTTGTGGGTAACTTGATTTAAAGTGTCCCTGCATAGCTTATACCTAACAAAGATTATTAGCTAAGAGGGTAAAATTCTTACTTGACATTGTTTACTATTTATAACACCTGTGCATATTGTGTATCAGTGATGGGGTTTTACTATGTTTGGATTTTCCAAATGAACATAATAAATTACATCAAAGTCTAGACTACGTTCTTGATTTACAGTATTACATTAATTTTTATTATATTACAGTAGTTTTGAAAATATAAATAAGTGTTGGAATGTTTTCTCTTTATATCATTGGATGCTGAAATATTTTTGTAGGTTAGCATATAGAAAAGTTAGGAATCATTCATTACATTATATATATGATAAAAACACCTTTTTGTGGCTAGAAATTAGGAATCCTTTATCACATGAGTATATATAGTACAGTTCTTACCCCTCTGCAGAGGTGCAGTCATTGTATTCTACAACCCCAGCTGATTGGGCTTAAATATTTTAAGAACACAGTGAGGAATAGAAACTGAATTTAGACAGTTTAATACAAATTTCTGTTATTTTGCTTATAAATATTTTACAAAGGCATGAACATTACTTGCCAATAAGCTATCTCTAAGAATGGAGAATAGAAGACACCTTTTGTCTAATTGGCAATTTTGTATTTGATAACACAAGACATATATTATTTTTTTTTACAGTTCAAGACCATCTTTGTGCAAGGTATATCAGTTGTCAATCATTCTTTTATTTGCTTAGTCATTATAATTCAAAATCTTAGACATTAGGCGGGGAAAAATGAATTGGTCATGTAAAATTGAATTTATTTTCTATAACTGGAGAGGAAATAAGTTATTGATCAATAACAGACAATGCATCAAAAGTTTAATTTCAGTTAGAAAGACACATTTCTGAATTGATAGATTTATTTTCTTCATATTATTGTTACTAGACAACTATTTAGTAATTGATAATTTTTTCATTTTTTAATTAATTTTTTGAACTTATGTTAAAGTGAAAACTGGAGAATGTGGTCATGTCTTGAAAGATTAATGGAAAGCATTTGCCTGGTAGACAGGTCTATATTTCTTGGCTAAATGAAAGAGTTTCTCCAAACAAATGGTTAACAGATTGTCAAATTGGTCAAAGATTGAGAAGCAAGGAGAAATATAAATGAACATGTATGTATGTATGTATGTATGTGTGTGTGTGTGTGTGTATATATATATATATATATATATATATATATATATATATATATATAACTCTGCTCCCCCAAAAAGTTTATAGACTGGGTTTCAACCTATATCCTGTGAGTTACATGTGGCCCTCAAGGCTCATCCATGAGGCTCTTCACCCAACTTTCCAAATTTTCTATTTGCCTTTTGATATTGATTATGAAGGCATATCATTAAAATTGCAGATGTAACAAATTGATATTCAGTGTTCAGAAGATTTAAAGTCCAATTTTCTTGGTTGACAAAGTCTCAATTTTTATAAGAACCACATATTTCCTTGTGGATGATTTCTCATCCTTATCACCCACATCTAGCAAGTAGTGAACATGTTTAGTACTACATACCACCATGAACAGTTGTCCTTCAAAATGAAGCACATCAAGAGTACGCTGCAGTCACAACAGTCAAATCATCACTTGTCTAATGTGTTCTTTCTGTCAACCTCTTGAGTTAACCCTGATATTACATCTTTTTGTGATTACAAACAATACCAGATGTCTCATTAATAAATTAGGATTGTTACCTTGTGAAATTAGCTGTTTTTTTTCCAGAGAAAAGCAGTAGAATTGTGATCTGCTATTGAGTGATAAAATGGAGGGAATTTGAAATTTGTTAGTTTTTGTACATTTTTAAAAAATATTGAACAAAAGGAATGTATAAATATAATTGTTACCATTACTTTATGGTTTTGTCTCTCGTGTAGCCATATTTAAAGTGAGCTTTTGTTATTCAATAAAATTGTCATCAGCCTTTTCCTCAGTTCTACTATAGGATACAGGTCTTCCTAATATCTGTAAGATATGGATATTGGAGGTGCCCGTGATGTAAGGGTTATCGTCATAGGAAATGGACCCAGCGACACGAGTTCAAATCCTGGACGAGACTGAATGCATTTCACATAGCACAAATACCCTTGGGAAAAGTATGAATCCAATAATTCTCCCTCCAGCTATGGGTAAATAGTAGAGCAGACTAGGCTCTTCAGCCTTGGTTAGGCAACTAGTCTAGGAGAAGGAAAACTCTGAAACCTGTTAAACTTTGCTTAAAAACTGACCTTGTGTCATATCCTGCCCAAGCGGAGGGGTTGGTAAATATGGTAAGATATGGATATTAATGGGCTTTACCTTACCATGCTGGCACATATGTTGGCTAGAGGTTGGAATTTAGAGTTTTCTTCCTTTTTAAACTGGTTACTCTATCTGAGTGAGAGAACCTAGTCTTTGCAGTTATTTTATCTGTAGTTGGAGGGAAAAAAGATGAATTTTTCCAGAGGTTTGGTTTTGTTGGTTTCTTTGTTTAATGGCATATCAACCTTCATGGGTTATTTAATGCCAAAGCCATCTTTGTAAATGGACAGTAGTGATACTATTTAACCCATACCTGGGCAGATAAGGGAGTTCATACCTTTCCAAAGGGTATTAGACTGAAAGTGAATGTAATAGCATGACTGGAATTTGAACTCATTTACTACAATGCCACAGTCAAGCTTAGCGAGAGGTGAATACATGCATCCACTACCAGAATTTAAACTAGCTTTAAGTAAAGTTGGTGACCTAAGTTGAGGGTAACCCAAAGGCTCCCTTTTCGATAGCTACTACACCAAGGTGTTGGGGAGGGTGCTACTCCTTTCCCAGGATTGCTCCACTTTACCTTTGATCTGTGCCTTATAAAGCTGAGTGTTAAGCAAAGAGGCATAAAGTGCCATTTTTTTTTGAGTCTTTGGTGTAACTCAACCTGGGATTGAACCCAGGTCTCCCGGGTCATTGACGAACACTCTAACCTTTATGCCAATCTCCTGTAATGAATTGGCCTAGCTTTACTTATTCCATTTTTCATACTGTGAACCATTACACTATTCATCTATAAAGAAGATATGGATATTTTTGCCATCCTTTGCTTTTTCATTTTCACCTTACCTTATCCTCACTCTTTACTGTCCTATATTTCTACCTGAATAAAACATAGTTCAGGTCAAAAGTATAGTAAAGGTAACCTGAAGCCAAACTTTGTAGACTTAATTTTTCTGATGCAGTTATCATTGGGGGGGGGGACGAGAAATGTTTTGGTAAACCAACCAGACTTTGTTCCGTTTATCAAAACATATCTCATTCTCAAATGATACCTATATTAGAAAAATAAGGTCTAACATTATTTGGATTTGGGTTGCTCTTTCTGGGCTTTTAACCTGGACTAACAACCATTGACAACTTTGTCAAATGCTAGTTTATCACCAAGACACCATATCTTAATACCATTTTTTTAGAAGCCAACAAACTATAAGCCCATATTGATTTATAATTTACTGAGCTTTGATTACTTTCGTTGCTCTGACTACAGGGTTTAGAATATGCCAACTGCATCCCCTGCAGAGAGATGATTCTCTAAAAAAAAGAGAGAAGGTTGGATAGGACACTAAACTGCATCTGGTAGTGAGGCTCCAGTTTTGGAGATCTGGAGAAGTGTAAAGTACCCTTTCATTGCAATAACTCCTAGGTTAACTACATGAAGTGGTAGTACCTGTTTGAGTCCCATGTATAGGTTAAATAGATCTGTTGGAAAATTATTTGTATTGGATTGGAATACTTGAACCCATGTAACAGTGAAAATTATTAGTATTAAATAAAAATACTTGATACTCTATTACTATAAACGATTATTATTATTATTATTATTATTATTATTACTACTACTACTACTATGTCAATAATAATAATAGTAATAATTATTATTATTATTATTACTACTACTACTACTTGAAACCATATGATTGTGTTGTGTCTGAATTATTAGTATTAGATAGGAATACTTGATACTGTATAACTGTGTGTAGATTATTTGTATTAGATAGGAATACTTGATGCTATAAAACTGTAAACAAATGATTATTATTATTATAAATAAAAAAAAGTCCCCTTAAAAAATGAATGTAATAGAACAATGAAAACATAGTTATGTTAATAATCAAACATTTACAAATGAATCAAATGTTAGCATCAAATAACATATAAGTGGTTGATATACTGTTAAAAAATATATATCAAACTTTAGTTTGATACACAGGTCTCAGGTTGCTTATAAGCCCATATTCAGTTATTCAGAAACAAATAATCAAAATTATAAAAAAGAAAAAAAGTTCAACTAAAAATAAAATATCAAGCTCTAAGTCAGTCAATCTGTATTTCAGATCCTCTGGGTAAATAAATTTGCAATACCCAGACTGCATTGCTTTATGAATATAACAGTAAAAATAGCTTTGTCATACAAACTGGAGATCATTGGAGGATTTGTTCTTTGTTTGTTTTGTTTTTTCCTCCTTTCAAATAACCAAATCCATATGGCACAAAATCTATGCCACTATTGTTGAAATTTGTATTCCCATTTCCCTTGAGGTTTCTCTATTTGAGAGTTTTGTACAAGAGAAGTTACCATTATTTACTAGCATAGATCTTGTCAAAAAGATTATGGATGGATTGGCATTTCTGCCGAGAATCAGTTTTAGTATGTGTGTGCTATTTAGGATCAAAATATCATTCCTTTGCACCTCTGCCTCAGATCAGTGTAAAAGGCTGGAGGATATAAAATATGCAGAAAATAATTTACTTTGATGGGTAAAAAATTTGATACTTCTTCAAAAATAGATACAAAATTAGAAAAGTATGTATGTATGTATGTATGTATGTATGTATGTTGTTGTTGTTGTTGTTGTTGTTGTTATTATAATAATAATAATAATAATAATAATAATAATATATAGTATATTTCAATTTCCCCAGATATAGATAGTCCACTCTGTTCCTATATATTTTAATCTTAAATAGCGTGTACAGCTACTACACTCTCATGTTGGAGGTGCACTTAGTATAATGATTATTGGCAACCCAAGTTGTTGATAACCATTACAAAATGGTAAGAAAGAAAAATGTGCTTTACACTAGGAAGCAACCTTTTCTTGGATAAGGCTGTTTGTGTTTCTTTTTGCACTCATGTCCTTGAAAAAGGTGTGAATCCATCTGTTCTCCATGTAGATATGGGTAAATAGTAAGGTAGAATGGGGTTTTTAGCCTTGGTTAAGCAACCAGTCTAGAAGGTAAACTCTGAATTCAAACCAGCTGTACTCCTAAAAGAAATGACTATATTACATACTGTCAGTGCCAAAGGGGTTGGGTAAATACAAACTAGATTCTAATCCTATCAAGTTACTGACAGAAGTCACTGTTTATTATATAGTGATAAAAAACCTAGCAAACAAAGAAAGGGAAATAAGCTTTACAAAGATTGGAAATCTAAATATGGGTGTATAATTATAAAAAGATATAATGATTTATTTATCGATTTATTTTAAGGTTATTTTTAATGACACGATTAAAAAATGTCTAATTCCTGTTACTCCACTCAAACATTTTACGTAATTTCTTTCACCAGTTATTTTGATTTCATGTTTAAATTTGTGTTTTCACTTTCCCTTAAGTCTTGACAGTTTAAAAATTTTGTGAAAGAGAATGTACCATTAGTTATTTTCTTTTAAACACACACTATCCTCATCTTTACACTGAGTTTTATACATGCATACTATAACTGACTTTCAGTTGACCCATTTGATTATTCAATTCCTTGTCTTTCATAAAAAAGAACACTGAATCCTTTATAAATCAAAATATTGTAACTTTATTGCCTTGTATATTAGATGTGAAGGTACATATTGTGTAACAGTTATCATCATGTGAAGTGGACTCAGCTACCCAAGTTCAAATCCTGCATTTCATATATACATTTGGGCAAGGTATGAGTCCAACTATTTTCTCTCCAGCTATAGGTAAATGTCAGGGCAGACTAGGTTCTTTAGCCTTGGTATGGCAACTAGTCTAGGAGATGGAAAACTCTGAATTCAAAGCTTTGTAAACTTAGAGAAGGATGGGCTCTGCTCGGCTATTCCTGCCCAAAACATGCTACATAGTCACACCCTCACCACCAAACTAGGTTACAGAACCAGTGAGAGATACCAGATGGATAGGTGTTAAAATGTGCCTACTCAACCAGAAGTGGTAATTTATAAGCTTTTTGCTTAGATGTGGCACAAGGCCATATGAAAGGGGCACCCAATGAGACTCGAACTCGCTTGTGGAGGGTTGCCTACACAACCAGAAGTGCATTTCTTATATGCCAAAACATTAGAAACAAGTTCTGATAGTTTCATTAATGACAAGTAGACCAGATATCTTTGCTGCAGACTTTTTCACTAATATTAAAGCGAGTATACTTAAGTTTGCTTGGTAAAAAGCTTAGTTTCTTGATTCCCCATCCATTAGCAAAGACAAACTGATTGATTGATTAATTCTATACAACATGTCAACTCATGTGGGGGTTATTCTATGCCTAGGAGTTAGAGAATGGCCTACATTGTTTGGTTCAGTTGTATTTAATGGCATATCAAGTCTTGATGGTTATTTAATGCCAAATCATGTTTATACATACATATGATTTTTAAGTGAATAGTTTGAGGTAACATCTTTTAAACAAGCCATCTATTTCTTTGCACACAGTTAAATGATTTCAAGTTTTGCTATTGTTTGCATGCAGTTAAATGGTTTTAATTATTGCAATTTACTACTAATAGTTCTATTTGCTCACGCTTGAATATTTTCAAGTATAATAAATCATTAAAGGGTTCTATTTGACCCATAAGTGGGAACCTTACAGGTATTACCACTCCTGGTCAGAGTGAACCTAGGAGTAATCGCAATGAAGGGGTATTCCACATTCTCCGAAGCAAACTGGGGTCTCACCATCAGATGGTTTAGTGTCATATCCAGGACACTTGTTGAGTGAGGGTCATATCCCTTTTCAGAGATGCAGTGGGCATATTCTACAGCCACAGCAACTGGTCTGTGTCTACATAATATACTCATATATTTACATTTTTTGTATAATTTTATGTTGGTTTGCAGACAGTTATATGATATCAGGTATTACTATCTAATACAAATAATTTACCAACAGATCTATTTGAATCATAGATGGGACCCTAACAGGTACAACCACTCTGGGTCAGAGTAAACCTGGGAGTAATAGCAATGAAGGTGTTACTCTACACTCCTCTGATCTCCAGAACTGGACCCTTACCATTATATGCAGTTTAGTGTCATAACCAGGACACCCCTGCGGGGGATACAGTCAACATATTCTAAGCCCCACCAACAGGCCAGCTACGACAAACCATTACAGTCTGCACTAAAACTGGAGTTAAGTAATCAAAGAATGTCAGTTCACTAAAAAGTTCTCTTTTCATTGCTTTACTTTCATTCTTAATTTTATTATTATAGGTGTGAGTGGTCTTATGGGGGTGGATAGCGTATCATATCTCTTAGGGTCTTCAAGTTTAGAATTTAACCAGTGTCTTAGACCTGTTCTTGTAGCCAAATTATTAGAAATACTTTTTTGTAGTACTGATGAAATGAAAATGTTCAAGCAAAAGATTCTTTTTTTTTTTTAAATTTTTTTATAGATAACTTTTAGTTTTGTTTTGAAAATAGAGTAATTGAAAAAAAGCAAAAAACAAAAGAAAAAACAAATTTGCAAATTTTTGTTTTGTTTTTTGTTTATCATTCAGATTAAAATTAATTGGTGATTTTTATTGGTGTGCCATCATCTCTTTTTAAATTAATTTGTGTTCTAATTTTTTTCTTGACTGCTGCATGTTGAAAGGCAGCAGCATGTTGATTTTGGTCTGCAATGTTAAGCATCTATTCTCCAAGAATTGAAATTACTCTGCTATTCCATTATGCCTTTAAAATAGATTATTCTTTTTCTTATTATTGGCTCAATTGCATTTTCAACAAAATCTTCTGTAGGAATACCCAAATTAGATAAAGTTTTTGCAAATATTATTATCTCTGTCCTATAATAGTTGATACATTTTGAGTAGGAAATATATATGAAACTGTAACAGCTATAATAGGGAAGAGGAAGTAATATTTTTATTTATAAGAAGATTATATTAATCACAAAGAATTAACTAACATAAGATTGTTCATAATCTCTTGCTATTGATTCAGATTTTCTTTTTTCTGACAATAAACATTATTTAAGTTGTATAAAACAAAGTAAAACTTATATTTGGCACTACATGGTTCATAAAGATGTCAGTATATCAAAGTCTATATAAATAGCATTTTATGTTTCTTAAATTTATAAAAGGATTTCTGTTCTGATTGTCTATTAGTTTTATTGGAAGCTATTACTCCTGAAAATGGCTAAAAATTTAGCTAAACAAGTATGAAAAGATCTAGAACCAAGAAATATCACATGGTATTAAACCTTTTCTTCTGGTCTTGGGACATCATTTTTCAAGTTCCTTCAACCCTTCTCAAGAAAATTTACCAATTTTTTTGTGTGTGTGTGTGTGTGTGTGTGTGTGTGTGTGTGTATATATATATATATATATATATATATATATATATATATATATATATATATATATGAAGAGTAAATAAAGGATTGTAATCTGACAATATGTAGAAAAACTGATAACAACGATCCAAGTGGAAGGAATAACTCGCTAACGGGTCGACACTATAGCGTTTCGGTTCTACTGAACCATCATCAGGACCATGAGGGGTGATATTAATAATCTTAAGTTAGCGATGGATGTTTAGAAATGTGAAATACAAAAACCTAGGGGAAAATTTTTTCTTACTATACATATTTTCCCCTAGGTTTTTGTATTTCACATTGCTAAACATCCATCGCTAACTTAAAATTATTAATATCACCCCTCATGGTCCTGATGATGGTTTAGTAGAACCGAAACGCTATAGTGTCGACCCGTTAGTGAGTCATTCCTTTCATTTAGATCGTTGTTATCAGTTTTTCTACATATATATATATATATATATATATATATATATATATATATATATACTCACGTCTTTGTGTGTTGGTCATTGCATTTTTGACTGGACCAAGAGCTTCCAAAGCTTGTTCAAATCAAGAAAAAATGATCTTATATACTCATGTATAATTTATTTGTAGATTCAGGGTCACAAAACCATTAATTTATTTATTCAATTTTTTTTAAAGTGAATTCATGTTTTGTTTTTAAAATAGTTTTTAGTAATTGAAAAAGAAACAAACTTGAAGCAATTTTTTCAATCACATCAACTGAAAATAATTGGCAATTTTTATTGGTGTGGCATGATCTCTTTTTAATTTAATTTGTCATGTATTACTCCTTGTCCTTCCCTTTTATGCTTGAATTTTAACTTTGCAAAATTATTACTTATAGATCAATGCAATTTTTTTTCCCTCAATATTAAAAATATGACCTCTACTTTAAAAATTCAATTTGTGAATTTCAGCTAACCAATAATTTTCCAGATGTCATTTATCAATCCCTCACTTAAAGCATTACTTAGGGTAAGAGAAGGTTTGTAGTCTTAACAAATAAGAAAAATGTCTTAGAAGTTACTCTCTTAGTCAAGGTTAAAAGTATAGTAAAAGTAACTTGAAGTCAAACTTTTTTAGACTTTATTTTTCCAATTCAGGTATTGTTAGAGAATGATATATCATTAACAACTTTGTCAAATGCAAAGGTTGTAGACACCATGTCCTGATATTATCATCCTGTTAAGGGTAACCTGAAGCTAAACCTTTTTGAAACTGTATTTTTTTGATGCAGGTATTATTAAGGAACAAGAAATGTTTTGGTAGATGGGCCAAAGCCTGAGCTGTTTACCAGAACTTTTTGTGTTCTTCAGTGATACCTACATTGGAAAAATAAGGTCTAAAAAAAGGTTTGGCTTCAATTTACCTTTATTGCACATTTAATCTAGACCATGTGTTTTTAAAACAATTTTTTTCAAAACTCTCATCATTTATGATATTAAAATATTTCTTGTTATATGTTACTAAAATTCCTATGCTTGTATATATTTATGTAACTGTAATCCAGTAAGAACGGCACATCATAGCAAGATTTTTATTAGAGCAATACACTTAAAACGCTCTAACCTAGAGAATGAAGCAAGTTCCAGTGTAAATTGCAACTGAATGATAATTTTGTAACATTTGCATTTACACTGATCATTTTTTAATCCTCTAATTTCTCAATATAACAAGGATAAGTATGAAATTAGAATCTTTCACTCCTTCCTGAATAGAAACATCAATATCATCACTGATAATTGTTACACTTGGAACCTAACAAGTTCAAGGTCATTTATTTATTTATTTATTTTTTTTAAATCCTGCAAAAACTTTCCATCAGGTTCAGAAGGCAACTTAAATGTCTTTTCAATTTGAAACAATAATTTGTGTATTGAAGTACATAAAATTTAAATGTATCTTGAAGCTTTGATTTAATTTTTTTTTCAAGTTTAAAAATTTGTGCTTACAATTTAATTATTTATTTATCTATTAATATTACTGAAAACTGGTTTTAAATATGAGATGAGTTAAAATTTTATGTCTGAAATTATTTTCAAAATTCTCAGAGTTGTAAATTTGAACTTGAAAATGGAATTGAGTTAGCATTCATAATTCTAAAGTATTAAAGCTTAAAAAATGGAATCTGTATGCAGAACTCATTGTTTGTGCATTGTTCACTTTGTGTCTCATTTGTTCATTGTATTTGTTTTTGTTTTGCTCTGAAAAGTTTGAACTAAAATTTTAAAAGAATTAATCTTTATTAGATAATTATTGAATTTTTTAAAAATGAAATGATTAGTTAATTTTTTGGTAGATTTTTAAAATTGAGCCATTTCTTAATCTAAAAATTTTCTAATGCAAATCAAGATTTTAAAAAAATTTACAATTTTTCACACTATCATTTTTTACTAGTATCTCTGGTTCCATAGTGTATACAAGTAATTATTATAAAAATGTTTTCCGTTTTTTTCCTTATTAGTATTACAAAGATTTTGACAAAAATTACTTTAATACAATTTTTTTCTCTGCAGGTGTTGATCTTTTTGTTCCCACTTATAATATGACCACTATTTACATAGTATTAGGCAATATAAGCAATCTAAACATAAAGTATACGGGAGTATATGCATAGGTTATAAACAAATACTACTTCCTTTTATATAAGGAACTTTACCATTCTTGAATTTTGGTGTCCATATAGTAGTGACTGGAATCAATCCTCCATGAATACCTAGGGGAAACAATATTCTTTCTAATTTTCCATTGTTCAAATATTTTACACTTTGAATATTGATATACTTGACTGCTTGTGTTAGTGTAGTCCTTTATTAAGCCTAGTTCAGTTTGGCACAAGGTCAGAAGTATAGGTACTTAGTTTAGCAGACCAATGGTAATGAACTTGATTTTTACTATCTTGATAACCATCGCATCATATGAGGAGCTCTGTGTTAGTCAGTGTAATAGGATTCCATCTGTATTATTTCATCTGATATCTGTTTTTCTTGTTTAATAACTTGTCAGATATTTATACTGTCTGGACTGTATGGTAAGTTGAAATGCCAGCAAATGTTTATAAAATGTACTAAAGCTGATGAATCTTGCTGTCTTACTCTTGTACCTTCTATCTTGCAGTATTTTCTGCTGTCAAATAGATTTATTCAATGATTGGTGAACTGGTCTTAAACTCAACTTAGCTCAATCAGCTTCTTCCATGAATCATTACCATGTTAGGAATAACATTATCTAAAAAAAAAGAATGGAATTCATGAAACATGAACTTTATGTCTGTTGAATACTAAGCACTAAAATAAATTTATTAATTTGGATTTTATTTTTCGACACTTTGCATAGGTTTTTTTTTATATCAACTATGAATTAGTAACAAAATACTGTTTTAATTGTTCAAATTTTCCATCATGTTTTTTTTTTTTAATTGTAAAAATTTTTTGCTTTGAATGTGGATGCTCAAAAGTTTCCAATCTTACCTATTTCTCAAAATTTGAGCTTTAATTTGACACTGTAGATGAAAATATTGTTCTTTTATATTGTAATTTTGCAAGATCCTCATGCTTATTAAAAAATTTTTTTTCATTGAACTATCAAATAGAAAGTATGGTTAGACTTAGAACTTTTCAGGATCCCTTGTAAATAAACAAATAAAATGGTTGTGCATTTATTTAAATGACTGTGCATGCATTGTAAAGTGTAATTTATTTTCTGACAACACAGAATTCATAATTGGCCCAGTCAGCTGGGGCTGCAGTATACACTGACTGCATCTCTGCAGAGGGGTAAAACTCTTCCAATGATTGTCCTAGATATGACATTAAACAATCTGATAGTGATGTTAAAGCTTTGGGGAATGCAGAGTACCCCTTCATTACCATTACTTTGCATTCCACTCTGACCTTGAGTGGTAGCACCTGATATGATCCTATCTATGGGTCAAATAGAATTAAATGGTATAATTACACTAAACTGAATTGTTTGAAATTAACAGTTTTTACATTTAACTTTGTATTTAAACCGAGTACTTACGCTAAACTGAATTGTTTGAAATAAAACAGTTTTGACATTTAACTGTGTGTCAACAAAAAACTGTACTTATGCTAAACTGAATGGTTTGAAATAGAACTGTTTTGAGATTTAATTGTGTGTAAACAAAAAATATACTTATATTAAACTGAATTGTTTGAAACTTTTATCAAAATGACTTAATTTGGCATTAAATGACCTGGAAAGGTTTGATACACTATAAAACAACACAACCAACCAACCAACCAACCAAGTTCATAATAAAATAAGTGATAACTTATCTCAGACTTCCAGTTCTCTATGACTGGACAACCTTGCTAGAATGATTGTGCAATATAGACTTGAATAAGACTTTTTTTGGTCTGTATACTTATATTAAAAAGTCTGAAAATAATTTCCTAATTAGCATAGATTTAATAGCTTGGTTTCTTTGTTTAATGGCATTTCAATCTTTGTGGGTTATTTAATGCCAAAGCCATCCTTGTAGTGATACTATTTAACCAATAGCTAGGGAGGATAAGTTGGTTCATACCTTTCTCAAAGGCATTAGTCCAAAAGTGAACATAATATCATAACAGGAATTCAAACTCACTTACTCTGAGGCAGTAATCCAGCATTTTAGCCATTACGCCACATGGACTTACCTCTTGTATTAGATAGTAATACTTGAAACCATGCAACTGTACAAATTGTTTGTATTAGATTGGAATACTTTATACCATATAACTGTGTGCAAAATCTCTTAAAAAATAACACAAAATGTAAATATAAATGTATGTGATTCCATAACCTCTCTGCATCAAATAACCCTAGACAAGTTGACATGTCATTAAAATTAATCAATAAAAATCTAAGAGCACCTCTCTTCATGATTTTTTAATGTTTCACTGTTTGAAATGTATTTTCTCAATCATTACAGAAAAAATATCAATAACTGTGTAAGTACAGCTTTATATCTAGGTTGAGTGAGGTATTAAAGCTTACTAATTATTGTTTTTTTATTCTGTTGATGTATATTTGTTTATTTATATGAATCCATGATAATAAAAATCTTTGCAAGTATACATTTACATATTAGTCTTTAAAAAAATATAGATTTTGTGTCCTTCAGAATCTTAAGCATATATTATAATGGAGAAAAGTGCAAGAAAGATAGTAAAAAAAGAGAGATTAGAGAAAGTATTAAAGTATGGATTTTAGCCCTTCTCTTAACATTTTTCTATTGTGTAGAAATGAGTGCACGTAGGCTAAGAATAGAAAATATGGGATTCCCTGGAGACTAAATGGAAAGCAGGTATTATCCACAGCTATGTGCAGAAGGACAAATGAAGGCATGGTGCAAATTCTAAGATGACATTGGGCAAAATAATGAAACTATCAGTATTCTTTTGGCACTGAATATGTTAACTCTGGTGATGGAATCATAAATCAAGGTAAGATTTGATTGAAAAAGAATTTTAAAGATGAAATATTCAGTGTCTAAAGAAGTGATGGCACACATAAGTCAGGTATGAGATGTGTTTTAAAAAAAATAGTATATTGATCTAAGGAAAGGGTATTCATGGAATACAGTGGGGCTAAAGGAAAAAGTAATGTCTCAGAGTTAGGGGTAATGTATTCATGATGATGATGAATATCAATTTAGTTATTGCAAAAATAGCTGCAGAATATCAGATTTAATACCCAAGTTATCTTTTTAATAATATCTTTATTGCTAAAGATAACTTAAGCAATTTTACCTGAGTCATTTTATTTAAAGATTCTATTTCAGAAATATTTACAGTACCTTATCATATGTGGTCGGCTCATTGGTCTAGTGGGTAGAGTGTTCACCAATGGGTTGGGAGACCTGGGTTCAATCCCAGACCGTGTCATACCAAGGACTTTAAAAATGGTACTTGATACATCCTTGCTTAACACTCAGCAATATAAGGTATGTATCAAGGGTAAAGTGGAGCAATCCAGGGAAAGGAGTAGCACCCTCCCTTATACCTCGGTGTAGTAGCTATTGGAAAGGGAGCCTTCTAGTCGTCCACAACTAATTATATGTGGTAAGTCAATAAGAAAGATTATGATTATAACCATAACTTGTGTTAGCATAGTGTGTAGGTTCATGTTTTTAATTGGGAAATATAGTTTTTTTTTGGGGGGGGGTGGCCAGAGAGGGACATATATTCAGTGTGAAAATAGATTGTACTTTTTATAAGAAATAGACAATTGATTGATAAAAAGAAATCTCTAACCTGTTAACTATGAAGAAAAATGTTGGATTTTACTTATGGCCTCTGTCATGACTACTAATAGATATGAACATTCTCTATTGTTGCTTCTTGAACACTGATTATGGAAAGAGGGTCCCTGCTCATCTCATGTGTTATCATGTGCCATTAGTTGTCAGTTACAAAAATCACCTGTACTTGTAATAATAATTGTGTAAATTATTTTATAGATTTCATTATTTAATATTACGCATTACTTATTTTCTTGGAAATAAATTCAGATAATTAAACCAGTTCAGATTTAATGTTCTGTTTATCCTTATATATTTAGAAAAAATATCAAAATTTTTATTAGAATTGAATATGTTGATTTTCTAAAAATATTTTATTTATGAAATATAATGTCTTTTTTTTTTCTTCTTTAAACAAGTTAACTTCTAAAATATATTTTCAAAGTAAGCATTCTTCATTTTTCCTTTTACTCATTTCTATCTATCTTATTTCTCTCTCTATCTTCTCTTCATTTCTTTTTTTCCCTTTCTTTCTTCCATTGAAGCATCTGATGTATAGTGTTATTGCTTCCTCTTTCCATGTAATCAAAACAGAATGATCCATTATTTATCTGAGGTGATGTCGGTGTAATATTTGAACATATAAGTTCATGTCTGATTCTATTAACATTATAGATAATTAGTAGGACAAGTTGCCATGATATGCAATTCAGAACTATGCCTTGAGACAGATTTGGAACATGTTTTTTTATTTATTAATTCATGTAGACATTTATTAAACTTCCTTTGATCTAGACTAGTATTGCAATAATAAAGCCTTCTGGGGTGACTGAAGTCTCTCTCTATGGTTTGTAGGACTAACTTGTTAACCATCACTTTGTAGCGTGTATCTTTTGTTTATTCAAGTATAACTATGGTGTTTGTGTACATTAAGGTAGTCAGTTCATATTTGTATTTACCAACTTCTCTGCTACAAGCTGGATGTGACAATTTTTAAGTGGAATTTGATAGGTTTGAATTTCTCTTAGATCGATTACAATACTAAGGTTAAAGAGCCTAGTTTGCCCTACTATTGAACTCCAGTTACACCAAAATTTCTAGACAACCAGCAGTTTCAGAATCTTGCTTGACTCCATTCACTAATTGGAGTCTGTTTAGGACTGTCTGTCTCAGACCTCTATCTTACTCAATTATCCTATGAGGCATCGAAGTAGGGCTGAGGGTTCCTGCTCCTAGTTTTGGAATTGGATGGTTAAAAAATGTTCAGAGCAAATACAAACCCCATATTATTTGGTTTCAAATTGGCCTAGAAATTTCTTTACACTCTAAGTTAGAGCATTTTAAGTGTATTTCTCTAATGAAAATTTTACTCTGATGTGCTTTTTATGTTGGATTATTATGTACATAGATACAGGTATAAGAATTTTAGTAATATATAATCAAAATATACATTGCCATCACAAAGGGTGATAGTTTTTAAAAAGTTATTTTAAAAAGAGAGAATAATTTCTAAGACATTTTTCTTATTTGTTAAGACTACAAACCTTCTCTTACCCTAAGTAATGCTTTAAGTGAGGGATTAATAAATGACATTGATTTGCTAAAATTCACAAATCAAATTTTTGATGTAGAACCCTAGTCTTGAATCAATTTGCTGTCTATACTTATTTATTGGTCAAATTTTGAGTACCTAATATTTAGGTAAAAAATTTGCATCAACTTATAGATGCAGTAATTTTGTTAGGTTAAAATTACAAAAGGACTAGGAGTAATCTAGAGTTTTACCCTTAGTTTGTATAAGTAGTTTTATCTTTATTAAGGAGCAATTGATAATCTTATGTATCCTTTTGCATTAGGCGGATGCAGAAAGTTAACAAAAATATCAAGCACTTCTTTTATCGAAGTGTTGAACATTCCTTCAGTTTTGTGTCAGTGTTTAACCCACTTTATAGTACTACTGCCATTTTCCATTTTAAATGTCCCAGACAACATGCTTGTCTTTAAACACACTTAGTATCGATTTCTTCTTTTGAGATCTGATTCTATCATTTCATCGGAAGAATCTTGGACTGTGTCATTGAAATGAATTCAGGAGTCATTTTTGAGTGATATGAACCATCCTGATCTTCCTGGTTTAGAGCAAGGTTCTGGAGACCAAGGTTTGAGGTTTAACTGTTAAGAGTGAGTGTGCTGTGTTGTTATTTTATTGACTGACTACATTTTTTTTCTTATTTAGACAAATGAGTTTATTACTGTCTCATGACATCTTTTGGTATATTGCGTATTGCCTCTGATGTTCACGTGCATCTATTCTGTGATTTTCTTTTTAGCAATAACAATAAAAAACTTCCTGAATGTTATCTTTATTACCTTTTATTTATAAATGCACAAATGCATCACATGGTACCATGGAGAAAAATCAAAGCCAGTACCAAGGATGCATCATTCATTATTGTGTAATAGATTTTATTTTGTTTGCCAAAATTAAGCATATTGTGTAAGGGTTCAATTATCTAAAATAGCAGTGAATGTGTTAAACATTAAAATGGTATAAATCAGTCAATGGCTGAAGAAGGAAGAAAAAACTGCAAACAACTAGGAAGTTTCTGTTAATCTTGTGTTGCATCCTGTCAATTGTGGAGGAACTGGGTAAATACATATATGGACAAGGTATGATAAAAAGTATAGAAACTGAATCTTTAATTTTTTAAATTTAAAAATGAATGCTTGTGCTGCACAGCTGAATTGCTTATATAATAAAATGATGATACCTAGATTTTGTGTAGATGAGTTTGCTAATATTTTTTGATCAGGAGTCTTGATACTCTTTGATCAGCAAATTTTGGT
Organism: Sepioteuthis lessoniana; assembly: GCA_963585895.1. NCBI lineage: Eukaryota > Metazoa > Mollusca > Cephalopoda > Myopsida > Loliginidae > Sepioteuthis > Sepioteuthis lessoniana. The sequence goes on from OY757918.1 coordinate 75,245,347, forward strand.
AAGTCACAAGATTGAGCAAGTGCAGCACCTTCCATACTTACATGATTTAGCCCCTGTTTAACTTTTTCTTCTAGCCCAGTCACCTGGAGCTATAGAAAATGCCAAATGTACCTCTGCAGTGGGGTAAGACCTCCCCAACAAGTGTCCTGGATATGACCTTAAACCATCTGAGGGTGAGGTTCCGGTTCTGGAGATCTGGGAAATGTGAAGTACCCCTTCAATGTCATTACTCTCAGGTCCACTCTGACCTGGAGTGATAGCACCTGATAGGATCCCATTTATGGATCAAATAGAACTGTTTGGCCATTTACCAATGTGCAAACAAATGACTGATGTAAAATTGAATTGTTAGTATTACATAGCAATGCTTGAAACCATTTAACTGTGTGCAAATAAAACTATTGGTGTTAGATAGCAATACTTGAAGGCATTTAAGTGTATGCAAAAAAATTATTTGTCTTAAATAGACTTATTTGTGTTTGATAACAATACTTGTAACTGTGTGGAAACAAACTAGCTCTAACTTTAAAAAAAAAAATTAAATTACCTACAAAGTATTCACTTACAAATCATATGTACATCCATTTAACTGTGTGCAAACAAATGACTGATATTAAATTGTTAGTGTTAAATATCAATACTTGAAACCATTTAACTGTGTGCAAACAAATAATCTCTGGTTTGTTTAAAATTATTATCTACCAATTATTCATTTACAAATCATATATTTAATATATATATGAATAAATAGGATTTGGCATTAATTAACCAACATGGGTTGATATGATATAAAACCCAACAAACCAACTTTTTCTTGTTTCTTCAAATGAAAAATTCATCTCCTGAATAAGATTTGAGGTTGTGGAGGACATTTTAAAAGAAATGACACAGCAGCTTCAAACCATATTTTAAAGGTTGATGTGGGAAGATAGTATAAAGGGAAGATGCTCAAGGAGGCATAACAAACAAGTTAAAGAAACTTTCAGAAGTGCTTCAGCCAAGTAAAAAAAAATGACTAGAATAAGTGTGTTGAATGCCAAGGTGACTTTTTTTTAAAAAGAAAATTTCATTTATTGTTATAGTAACTACAGATTCCATCTCTATGCTTTTTGAACACCTTGTTAGATAGAGGGGTTATTTACTAAGCATAGCTTATATATGGTACAAATATGTTATTGTTGACAAGACCAACATGGTTCAATGAGTCAATGAATTTTTAACCTAATAGCAGTTAAATTGACATTTATATGTTAATCTTTCAGTTACATATCATATTTCAATTATGATTAAAATCTTTATTGTTATATATTGGGAATTTTTTTATATAATGAAACTTATATTACCATTCTAAACCCTCGACTGTCTTGATTTCCTTGGCATGTACACATTTTAATTTGATTAATTTGATTGTGATTTTTTAAATATTTTTATTTCTTTATAGAAATTTCTTTTATGCTTTTAATGAGCCAAGTGTTTGAATTATATAAATTATCATCATTATTAAAAACGTCATAGTCTTACTTTATTAAGAATCTGACAGTGATTTGATATTTGAGAAGAAAAACTGACATGAATCTAAGTACTTGCTTGATTTTTGTTATCCTTATTGTTCATTTTTTTATTCTTTAACATTTTCTACCCATATGCCTTGTCAGAACTGGATGTTAAAATTAGACATAATTTCTATTTTCCTTGACTGAGAAAAATATTTTTCCAAAGCAAAAAAATTATCAATCCAATTTATCATTTTCATGCTATTCATAACAAATCACTTGGTCTTTAAATATTACCAGATGGCTGAGAGTCTTCGCTAATATTTTTTTTTTGAACAGTGTATTATATGTTGGTATTTTTTAAATTTTCATCACTTGGTTTAATCAAATCTGTAACTCTTGCTTTCTTTTTTCTCTGTTCAAAAATTTTTTTCTTCTTGTTTTTGCATTGACAAATACACTGTTCAGATTGTTAGCCATTTTATTTTTTTTTTTTTTAGATATTTTTGCAAATAATGAAATGAATATTTGTTTGGTGCAAAAATAATTGTAGTTTTTAATGATCAAATTTAAAGCACTATATATCTCAGTTTAGAATTGCAATTATTAATGAAAATAAAAACCATTAGTATCTAGGAATTGTTGCCAACAATAAACAAGTCTATTTATTCCCATAGATTTGGAGGCATGTAGCATAACTTATCATTTTAGGAAATGGACACAATGACCTATGTCCAAATCCTGAACAAAGCCATCTGTGTTTCTCTTCATGCCAATGCCCTTGGGAATGGCATTAATCCATCTCTTCTCCTCCCAGCTATGAGTAAATAGTAGGGCAACCTGGGTTCTTTGGCAACCAGTTTAAGAGAACAATAACTATGAATTGAAACCAGCAATATTCTAATTAAAAATTGACCATGTGTCAGATCCTGCCCGTGAAAGAAGGAATGGGTGAATATATATTTCAGTAGTCTAGGATTCTAGAGTCTTAGAATCAACAAATTCTTCAAAAACATTTTTGGTTGCTGAAGACTTTCACTAGCAGAATGTTGTTGGGATGCTTAAAAATAGTCAGATAGTTATTATTATTATTAATTTTTATTAGTATTTTCTTTGGGGGTTTTTTTGTTTGTTTTTTTAGTTGTTACTCTATGACACCAAGGATTAACAGAGATCAGAATTGATGATTAAAAAAAAAAAGAAAAAAAAAGGCCAGTCAGCTGGGACTGTAGAATACACTGATTACATCTCTGCAGAAGGGTAAGACCCCACCACCCCATGTGTGTCCTGGATAAGACATTAAACCATTTGTTGGTGAGCATCCAGTAATGCTGGAGCTTTGGGGAAGGTGAAGTACCCTTTCATTGCCATCACTCCCAGGTCCACTCTGGCCTGGAGTGGTAGTACTTGATAGATCCTATCTATAGATTAAATAAAACTCTTTGAGTTTGATCATTTTACTGTTTGCAAACAAATGACTGATGTCTCATATAATTGTTAGTGTTAAATAGCTATACTAAAAAAAGAATAGCTGTGTGCCAACAAATGATTAATAGTAAATAGAATTATTCGTATAAAATAGAAATAAGTGAAGCCATTTAATTGAGTGCAAAAAAATGAGCTCAGGCTCGTTTAAAAATGGTATCCACAAAAAGTGTTTAGAAATCGTATATTTAATATATATGTATAAACAGGATTGGCATTAAATAACCTACAATGGTTGATATGCCATAGAACCCGACTCAACCAAAACAATCAGATAATCACAAATCAAACTTAGACTCTCTCCTTATTGTGTTTCATAATCTCTATTTGTACCATATTTTAAACTAGCTCATTGGCCTAGTGGGTAAAGTGTTTGCCAATGGTTCAGGAGACTTGGCTTCAATCCCAGGTCGCGTCATACCAAAGACTTTAAAAATGGAACTTGATGCCTCTTTAACACTCAGCAATATAAGGTATGTATCAAGGATAAAGTGGAGCAATCCAGGGAAAGGAGTAGCGCCCTCCCCTACACCTCGGTGTAGTAACTATTGAAGAGGGAGCTCTTGACTACGGTTGCCAAGTTTACATTTAGTATCAATAATGATTAACAATGCTTTGTTAAAAATATGATTTAAAAATATACTGATGATTTTTCAGCATTGTTCAAATCTTAAGTTATTCCTTCTCAAAATAAAAATGAGCCGATTACCATGTCTCTTTGAACAAGACTTGCTTAACTTTATACAATGTTAAGTTGATTATTGCTGTCCCTTTAAGTGTTATTGAACAATACCAGAAGACAACTTCTATAGATACAGGTATGAAAAAAAAAGGGTTGTGGATGAATCTCTTCTTCAGAACAAAATGAACACCTCTTATCTATACTTTCTAGTGACCAAAAGAGATCTCTCTCCTCCAAGCTTACTGGACTAGTGGAGTACAAGTTTAAACTTAGTTGAATGTGGCTCTGTCTCTATCTTGAGCTCTCCTCCAAGCTTACTGGGCTAGTCTGGCTAAATAAATAGCATTCTCTTTTCTTTTTCCTGTATTGGTATAATTAGCCCAACTTCTTGCAAGCATTTTTTTTAAACATGATTTTCTCAAAGCTTAAAGGATTTTGGAGAAAGTAAAAAAGTGAGTACCTGCATAATACTGATTTTATTTATTTTTAATAAACTTTAAATACTGTTTGTTTCTATAGTAAATAAACTAAAAACAAAGTGTGCTGTCATGTGCTAGAAAAAAGTCATAGCTACAGAACTTGAAAATGAATACATTTTTCTCTTTGTATAATCCTTAATGTACTGACAACCCTTGTTCAGAATGCATTTATTTCAGTGCATCCATTCTTTTCACCAAATTAGTAATTTACTAAGCTTATTTTAGATTGATGCAATGGCAGAAGTATCAAGTAACCCATGAAAATCTCTGACAAAGGTCCACTAGTGTAACAGTTATTGTCATAGGAAATGAAATCAGTGATCCAAGTACAAGTCCTAGATAAGGCTGATTGTGTTTCACTTTGCTCTAGTACTCTTGGGAAAAGCATGAATTCATCTCTTTTTCCACTCTAGCTATGGGTAAATAGTAGGATAGTCTGATTTTTTCAGCCTTTGTTAGACAAGCAGTCTAGGAGAAAGAAAACTCTGAATTCAAACCAGCTTAACTCTGTTTAAAAATTTATCTTCTATCAAACCCTGCTTATGGATAAGGTGTTAGGTAAATACAAAGAATTTCTGTGGTATAGTGGCTAACATGCTACACTGCAACATCATAGTAAGTGAATTTGAATTTCAGTTGTGCTCATCCATTCAGATATGAACTCCTTTATCCTTCTTGCTTTGGGTTAAATAGTACCACTACTGTTCTCTTACAAGGATGGCTTAGGGATTAAATAACCAATGAAGGTTGATATGCCATTAAACAAAGAAACCAAAATTAAGTCCCCACAGAGTAGTAGCTAATGTGCTAGATTCTTGTAATTCACTTAGAAAGGTATGAACTCCTTTATCTGATTTCTTCTATGGGTTAAATAGTACCACTAATTTTCTTTTGCATGGACAGCTTTGGTATTAAATAACCCATGAAGGTTGATATGCCATTAAAAACAAAGAAACCAAACAATGGTTCACTAGCCTAGCTCACTAACCATTGCACCATTTGAAATAGGCATAAAAAATAAGCAAAACTTAAACTCAGTGCATGGTTGGAAATATGGGGAACCTAGTGAAGATCAAAATTTTTTCTTAATATTAATTGATTTGTGAGACTTGCTTGTTGATTTAAAGTAATGAGATTAGCTCTTTGATTTGCGCAACTATCCAATCTGTAGTTGAGTGAAAAGTTGGTTGTTACAATACAATTACTTCTGGGATATACTTTTAGATTCAACCAAATCGTAAAATGTTCTCAAGAATGAACGTAGGAACTTTGATACAAAGCATAGTAGAAAAAGATAAACAATAGTATAATGTTAAATAACTTGGCATACTCATACAAAAAAATCAATGTATGCTTCAGAATTAATGGTAAAGTATATAAAATTTCTTATTCGTCATGCAATATCTAAGAATGATATATAAAATAAAACAAAAACAGAGTAAATGCTTCTGATGGGCCAATGAATACTTTTTTTTTTAATGATACATCAACATTTAATGTGTAGAGCTAGAAAATCTTTTATATAAAGACAAAAGAAAAAAATTCACTTTCTTGGTATCATTATAAATTTATTTCAGGCTGCTACAAATTCTTATAAGTTTAAATTATAAGCTTTATAGAAACCATCTTCAGATGAGATATTTAAAATTATAATTTGATGTTATCTTATTACTTCCGGCGAGAATGGAATTTGAAAAAAATTCTTTATTTTTTATTTTTTTATTTCTATTTCTATTTATTAAACAAGAAAAAATCAATAAACGTTAGAGATATTATATCTATTATTTTTCATATATATATATATATATATATATATAATATACACACACACATTCTTTAAAAAAATACCATTATCCCTAATTTACATACTACGGAACATTAAATGATTAAAAAACCAACCCCAGACCAAATATTTCTTGGGATGCAACTTCTTTTTAAAATCCATTAATAAAGGATATACTCTACTTTTATTGAGACTATTATATTTTATCAATATTAAAAAATATTAGGAAAAATGATTAAATTACAAACCTTAATTTTTGTTGTTCAAAATATTGTAAGAATTTAAGTTATTTATATTAAGAAAATTTTGTAATTGAAATTTAAGCCAATACTAATAAACATATAATCAATAAGAAATTCACATATCTAATGTTAAGTAATTGTAATAAGTAAAGAATTAATTTGTAAAAGATATTATGTTAAAGTAACTAATAATTAAAAATAAAATAAAATAAAAGATTTTAATGTTTGATTCTTAAGCTTGCGATTATCTATGGTAAAAAGTGGTTTACAAAAAAAAATGGTGTATTATTGGTATCATTCCTACTCATTAAAAGTCCTATTATTTAATCTTTCCTTTTTATTCTTTTTTTTTTTTTCTATTTTATCTTATTATGAAAATATGTTTATATATTTTATCTATTGATTTTAATTGTATTCTATATTAGGGAATTATTAAACTGATTAATTCAATATTCTATTTGTAAAGAATTATGGATTAATATATTAATATATAACTGGCCCATTGGCCTAATTGGTAGAGTGTTCGCCAATGGCCCGAGCGACTGAGGTTCAATCCCAGGTTGAGTCATACCAAGGACTCAAAAAATGGTACTTGGTGCCTACTTGTTTAACACTCAGCAATAGAAGGTACAGATCAAGGGTAAAGTGGAGCAATCCAAGGAAAGGAGTAGCGCCCTCCCCTACCTCGGTGCAATAGCTATTGAAAAGGAGTCTTTGGGTCGCCTACGATCACCAACTTTACTTACGTTATGTTAATATATAGAATTAAGAATATATAGTCACTTAATTAAGTGTAGTTAAATACATAATTCTAAAAATATATAAAAGTAAATTATACTAAGACCTTTGTTCTATGTCTACATGCTGCAATCATATTTTGATTGGGGTCTGATGAGCATTCTGGTCTGGATTCATCTCTTAATGACATATGGCCAGAATGAAATTTTGAAAACCAGTTTTGGACTTGGCAGTCAGCATTGACACCTTGGCCATAAATGCTACAAATTTTCTTAACTGTTTCTGTAGTGTTTTTGTTATTCTTAAACTCCCACAACATTTACATGTCAAATATGCACCATTTTAGTGGTGTAAGATCATAGATTAAATTATGGTGTGCACTCTTTCACTACTGAAATAAGAATGACTAATGAAGGCATTTTTAATCAGGTAATTTCAGCATGCATTTAGAACACAGGTTGTAACCATGCATTTAAAACTTTCTGTATTTAAAAAATGGAAATTATTTATGACTTAACCCAATATATAGACTTTGTGTCCACTTTGACTCTAGTTTTCCTGCACTAGTGACTGTCACTGGACATTGTTTGGGGCAATGTGACTGTTATCTTCTGGGTCTAGAGAAGCCTTAAGAAGAATTTGATACTTTGGATACATGATAAAATAAATTTGTATTTTTATTTTTAAAGGAATATAGGCAAATGATTGTATAGTCTAATCTCTGAGAAATTGTCAATTATTTATTTCTGGTAATAAATTCTCTTTGATGTTTAGTTTTGAAAATAGGTTGGTTGGTTGTTTTGTTTTCAAACAATTTCTAATGTCAAAACAGTTCTATTCAAACAATTCAGTTTAGCATAAGTACACAGTTAAGCTCTATTCAAAAACTGTTCTTTTCAAAACAGTTCAGTTTAGCATAAGTACACAGTTTAAATGTCAAAACAATCCTATTTCAAACAATTTAATTTAGCAAAAGTTCAGTTTAGTTCTATTTGATCCATAGATTGGACTATCAAGTGCTACCACTCTAGACCAGAGTGGACCTGAAAGCAATGGCAATGAAGGGGTACTCCGCATTCCCCAAAGCTCTAGCATTACTGGAACCTCACCATGAGATTGTTTAGTGTCATATCCAGGGCACTCGTTGGTGAAGATCTTACCTCTCTGCAGAGAAGCAGTTGGTGTATGCTACAACCCCAGCTGACTGGGCAAGTTTTGGAAATAGTCAAGTTGATGTAATCATGGAACTTCATTAAATTCTTCTCATATTTATAAAATTAGTCAGAAATTAGTCATTTATTGCCAAAGATATTTATAGGTGGGGTGTTTGTCAAATATTTTGAAAAGTTTATTTTTATAGTAAATTAAAGTAGCTTAGCCTGTGAACAGATAAAAATATAGATGTAGTCTTGAATATATATAAAACTGAGGAAACTCTCTTTATATGACTTTATATAATCACTGATAATGTTAATAATACTTTCTTCTAACCACATATATCTTGATTTTTTTTCTTTATTTGTCTGTTATATTTTCTATTAATGTAATCTTTGAGTTTATTTTTAAAGGTTTTAAAGAGAAAGATTGAATTTATATTTTTCTGTACAGCATTGGATTTTTAATCTATCATATTTACTGACTTATAAGACATTGGTTTACAATGGTATTTGGTTTTGGTGGTTGCTATCACTCATTGAAACTCATTAGAGCATAATAATAGTCCATTTTGAGCTTCAGTAGATAACTCCCTAGTCATAATACCAGCTCATTGGACACCTAATATTTCCATAGTATTTTTGTTATTTAAATGTGTCATATTTTCTGTTGAATATGGTAAGTAACTCAGTTTATTATTGAGACAGATAATGTTATCAGCATTTTGGGCTGGGTAGGGTTTAACTTGTTTGTATTAAAAACAGTTTGTGTGTGGATTACAAATTTGATTGGATGGAACAAATTAAAAGTAACTTAGTGAAAATAAAGCAGAATGATTCTTGAATTTAAATAAAAATGTTGATCAAAACCAGATTTAGTGTGTGTGTGTGTGTGTGTGTGTGTGTGTGTGTGTGTGTGTGTGTGTGTGTGTGTGTTATTTTTATTTTTATTTTTTTTGAGATTTTGATATTTATTTAATTTATTGGCTTACTCAACCTGGCATCCGTCTGTCAAGTATAAGCTTGGCAATAGAAACCAAGTTTATAATCCAAACACCTTTTCCAATGTATATAAAACCATATTGACATGTACAGACCACTAGGCTTGATGATTGCATAGGTGAGAAACTGACAGTTACTATGTGTTGTTGACTCTGTCTATGCTATCCTAACTTATATAGGTGCTCATGGTGTAATGGTTATCATCATAGGAAATATACATGGTGACTAAAGTTCAAATCCAGGACTAGGCTGTTTACATTTCACTTAGTACTAATACCCTTTGGAAAAGTATGCATCCAAGTATGGGTAAATAGTTGGGCAGACTTGGCTCTTTAATCTTGGTATGGCAACCGGTCCAGGAGAAGGAAAACTCAGAATTCAAACATGTTAAAGTCCATTTAATAATTGACCTTGTGTCACATTCTGCTTGTGCAGAGGGATTGGTATATATAATCTCACAGGTACTTTAACTTTCCATAACTCAATTTTATTTTAGCTCCAAATGAGAAAAAGCATTTCAATTCCAAATGAGAAAAAATAGGACTATTCTTACTTATTTGAAGCTAAAATTTTACTGAAGGTCATTGAAGATGTAACTTTTATTTATCATTTGAAAAAAAATAAATTCCTATCAATTCCATACCCACTTAAGTTAATTCAAAAATCATTTTAGTTGTAGACAATTGTGAAACCTTTTCTATGCTTTGTACAATCTCACTGACTCACTGACTTCCCTCTTATGATGATTCTTTTAAGATGGCTGCTGGTTTTGGTCAAAACTGCAGAAGCCACAGGTCAGGTCCAACAAAGGAAAATAAATAAATGATAACAAGTCATTTTACCAGGATAAATTTGTATGTGCATCTTAATCAATGTTACAGTTTCTTTCTAACCTCTGTGTATGTGTATGATATTTAGCTTTTGACTTCTCTGTGTACTTGTTAAGTAGACCCAACTTTAGCAATATGAACCCGTGGAACAATGAACAGACTTCAACTCAAATACAAGTTAGTTCACTGTGGACTTGCCTCTGGCACAAACCCTGTCCTCTTCACTGACTGGTTCAGCTGGAAAATAGCTCAATATATGTGTTTCAAAGTGGATGTCCAGAATTATGGAAAAGGAGGGATTTTTCCTCTTCCATAACCCAAATGCCATAGATATATATATTTTTTTAATTATTCTTGTCTTTTAACCTGTACCCTTACTTCAGTTTGACAATAATTTAAAAATAAACCTTTTTCCTTATTAATATTGAGAAATATTGTTCTTCCTGTTTTATTATCTATCTTTTCAAAAGCTTTCTGACCTACTAAATGTTTAGTTACCACTTAATATGATTATGCATACATACATACATACATACATACATACATACATGCTACATCTATATGTATACATGCTCATACAGCTGCTCTTGACGATATGCATTATTGCACATAAATATGTGTATCTAGAGACAGAAGAGCTTATCATGTCATTAAGCAAAATAGTTGGATCTGTGTAAATGTTACCAGAGGTGACCGGATGAGCATAAAATTATTTGCAGAAATATCTTGATGACTAACAAGGCAGTTTTCTGTGAAGGGGAGTGGACAGTCAGAGGTAAAAATGCTTAAGACACACTTCATAGGATTTCAATAGAGAATAATGAACAAAGCATACTTCTTTCTGGAGCCAAATAGTACTTTGAAAATACAGTATTACAAAGCTACAATGGCAACCAACTTGGTAAGTAAATGAAAGAAAACATGAATTGGTATCTATCTTACTTAGCTTTCATGTGAAAATGCTTATAAAACAGACAGTTACTGCCTGGCTGTCTCTATTGTTGAAAGACAGAGAGAAGGAACAATCAAGTATTGCTGTTTTTTGCATTTGATAATTTTGTATTCTGATATCTCTACCAAACTGGCTATTGTATGTCCTTTGTGTTGAATGCTAGACTACTAGTGAGTGAGTAAAACAGACTTGATCAGACCTGGTTTTTCTTCACTGTAATTCTGGCATAGATTATTTAGTTTAAATAAATTCATTACACCATTGTCTTGATGGTTAAACTGTAAAGGAAATACAAAAGGTGGGGCAGACTAATCATAGAGTTTTGTTTATATGAATATTTTTACTAGTTGAGGCAAATCATTCCTAAATTAGATTTTATAAAGGCAAAATTGACATACCAACTATGACTATCATCATCATCTTACTTGATAAAAGAACATTCCTCCAAATCTTAATAATAAAAGTTGCATGAGAAAATGCAGCCTATTTGACTTTCATACCAGTAATGTTTTTATTGCATTATGCATACTTTGTTGAATGTTTAAAATGTGTCTCTGAATTTATCGTTTACTTATTATCTCTTTAAATTATACACACACACACACACACACACACACACACACACACACACACACACTTTTTTGCCTTAAAAAAAGCCTGGCTATTTGAAAGAATAATTAACGTTTTATGTGACAAATTGTAAATGACTTGTCTCATTAAGTTATTTTCTGTTGAAGAATGTAAGTGCTTAAGATTTGTTCACAATGTATAGAACTGGAAAATGATTTACACTGGCAAGTTAATTTTTAATAATTTTTGTTTCATACTAAAGTGTTGCTTATTATATGATGTTTTAATGTTGAGGATATACTTTTGTTTTTAGAGGTATTAGATTTTGAGTAATTCGGTCATTCATACTTTAAATGTCCCATGAAATGCTTGTAAATTTAAGGTTTATTGGTTTCTTTATTTGATAGCATATCAACCCTTGGGGGTTATTTAATGCCAAAGCTATCCTTGTAGAAGAACAGCAGTGATACTATTTAACTCATAGCTAGAAGGATAATGCAACTCATACCTTTCCCAAGGGTATTTGAACTAAGTGAATGCAATAGCATTGTAAATTTAAATGAGTTTTCATAACATGTCAGTAAGGAAAAACTCAATATCCATTTTAGATTTACACTAATTTGACAGATCACCAGCTGTGAACAAATGTATTTTTCACATTATAAAGGTATGACAAAAAAGAAGTATTAAGACTGAAACTTTAAATTTTAAAATGTTATTAAGATTTAAGTAAATATGTGTATAGTCAAGCAACTTCTATGATAGTGACAATGTCTAGACAGTAATCTTGATAAGTCAGTGCCAATCCTTTATACCTTTTGATCAGCAGTTTTAGGTAAAATACAGAATTGTGCAAGTGCAGCACTCTCCATACTTAGCAGATCTAGCTATGTACAACTTTTTCTTGTTTCTTAAACTGAAAATCTGTCTTAAAAGATTTGAGGACATTAAAAAAAGTATAACAGAGAAACTTTATACCATATCAGAAGAGAAGTTTCAGAGATGCTTTAACCAATGAAAAACTTGATGAAATAAATGTATTGAATGTCAAGTGGACTATTTTGAAGAAAATTAACATTTTATTCATTGTTCATTTCTGCTATGATAAATAGTGATTCAGTCTCTATATTTTTTAACACTCCTCATATTTTATTTTAAGAAATAAATAGTATTTTTCAAATTCCAGTTTAAGTAATCATTGAATTAACAAATTCTCATCTAGTTTTGTATTTCTTTCTATACTTGCTACATTTTTGGAAGATTTTTAATTGCAGTTTAGATTTTCTTGTTGAAGAACATCACTCATGGCACACTTAAGATTAATTCTGAATTACAAGAATTTATATTCTAAAACCTGTTTTAACCCTTAAAACTTTGAGCCTCTGGATCACTCACCCTTGGCTGAAAAAAAAAAAAAAAACTGAAACTGAAAAATAGCTGAAAATGTAAAGTGTTGTAATCAGTTATTTAACAACTTTACAGGCTGTAAAATAATTGAGTATATTCTATTGGCAATTTGATATATATATATATATATATATTTACCCCTCTGCAAAAGATGTAATCAGTATATTCTGAGTCCTGCCAACAGGACAAGAAATAAATAAAGAGCCATTTCTTTTGGAGTGTCTCTGATATAAAAAATACTACCTTTTTTCCTGATTTCTGTTGTTGTCTTTTGTTTATTTGTTAATAATATTTACTTGGATGAGGTTGTAGTATCTGTGAATCCTACTTTTTTGTACAGTTTATAGAAATAGATAACTGGCCTTACTTTCAGAATGTCGTGTGTGTGTGTGTGTGTGTGTGTGGTTTGGTTTTATGGCATATCAACCATTGTAGATGATTTAATGCCAAATCCTTTTGAAACACATATATTAAATATGATTTCTAAACACGTTTTGTAGATAACATTTTTAAACAAGCCTGAGCTCATTTTTTTTGCACACAGTTAAATGGTTTCACTTATTTCTATCTTATATGAATAATTCTATTTACTATTAATCATTTGTTTGCACACAGTTAAATTTTTTCAAGTATTGCTATTTAATACTAACAATTCAATTAAACATCACCCATTTATTTACACATAGTTAAATCATCAAACAGTTTTATTTCAAACAATTCAATTTAGCAATCAAGAAATCTTGAATGCTCGGATTCATAACCACACAACATCCAGGCTTTCAAAATTGCTCAATTCTGCCATCTGTAAGCATTTGAATGCTCTAAATAATTATGTGGTTAATTGTAATGATGAGTGCTTTGGTGTCTTGCATAGAGCCAGGACAAAACAACATTTAGTTGTTCTAGAGGCCCTTTACATCTTACTTTATAGGCCAACTCTGTACAAGCAAAACCTTAAGCACTCCTTAAATTTACTTGGAGATAATTGTTGCTTAACTTGGAGCGGTTTAAAAATTTTTTTTCTCCCCCTTGGTCTTGCTATCGTTCTCACGTTCATCCCCCTTTTATCCAATTTAATCTATTTACATTGTTTTAAATGACTTCTAATGTTGTTGTTTGACAAATGTCAGATGAAAGAGTCCTTATGATTCCAATAAAAAAATTTTTTTCCATATATTACTATCTCTCTAATCACATCTATCTATCTATCTATCTGAACAAATGCTTGTTTATGCTTTGCAGTTCATTATGTAGAATAGTTCAGATTAATATGATTAAAGATGCTATGTGCCAAGCACACAATTAAAAAAAACAAAAGAAAAAGTCTTAAAAAAAAAATTTAAAAAAAAGAATCCTTTTTAATGCTTGTTTGCAGGGGACTCAATATTCTCCAAACTTTCTTTGGAAACAATGCCCTCTTTCATTATAAAGATAAAACTTTATGTGCAGCCATTGTTAGCAGCTTACAATAGGTTGAAAGAGAGAAGATAAACAATACAGAGGAAGCAGAGAACATTCTAAAAAAGAAGCAGACAAATGATTTGCGTCAATAATTTTCAGTTGTTTTTTTTTTTGTTTTTTTCTTCTACCAAGATAAAAATGTGGCAGACAAGTAAGGAAGAATCTTATTTTTATTCACAAAAGCCACGTTTAGTATATTTATAATCTAGTGATATGTAAATAGTGTATTCAGCAAACATATTTCATATCTTCTAAATTTTAACACTATTCTAAAGTTTATGCATTCCATCCTTTAGAAATTTCTTTTTTAGAAAATTCATATTGTTGTAAAAAAAAATGTATAAAAGACATTTATTTATTCTTATAAAGATTTCATGTATATTTACTTGCATAACAATATAACTTGATATATTTATCGTCTTCTGGGTGTGACACAAAACAGCATTTGGTGGTCTCACGTTCTGGAGGTCTGGGGAATGTGGAGTTGTCCTTCAGGTTGTCTATGACTCAATCGTAATACCTCTTAGGGTCTATTATTGGGTCAAATTGATCTGTTTGAAAACTGTTAGTATAAGAGGAAAATATTTGAAACCATCTCTATACAAAATTAAGTTATTTGGTTTAATAATGTATCAACCCTTAATGATTATTTAATGCCAAATACTGTTTATACATGTCCATAATCTTTAAGTGAATAGTTTGTAGGTAACATTATTTTTAAATGAATCAGAGCTCATATATTTGCATAAAGTTGAATGGTTTCAAGTATTGCAATTTATTGTTTGCACACAGTTAAATAGTTTCAAGTATTACTATCGAGTATTGATAATTCAATTTAATATCAATCATTTGTTAGCACACAGTTTAATAGATAAACAGTTCTGGGACCTTAACAGGTATTACAACTCCAGTGTACCCCATCAGCTGGGGCTGGAGAGTACAATGCATCTCAGCTGAGGGATAAGACCTCCCCAATGAGTGTCCTGGATATGACAGTAAACTATGTAATGGTGAGGTTCCAAATCTTCATTGCTATTACTCCCTGGTCTACTCTGACCCAGAGTAGTAGTACCTGATAGGGCCTCACTTATCGGTCAAATAGAACTGTTTGATCATTTAACTGAGTGCAAGCAAATGACTAATGTTAAATTGAATTGTTAGTGTTGCTTGCAACCATTTAACTGTATGCAAATAAAACTATTAGTGGTGAGCAGTATGAGCAATACTTGAAACCACTCACTGTGTACAAACGAATGATTAATATTAAGTAGAATCCTTAGCATTAGATTGCAATACTTGAAATCATTTAACTGTCTGCAAACAATAGCAATACTTAATTGTATGCAAACAAATTAGCTCTAATTCATCTAAAAATAAAATTACCTACAAACTATTCACTTACAAATAATGTATATATGTTTAAGCATTTAACTGTGTGCAAAGAAATTATTGATGTTAAATTAAATTGTTAGTGTTGCATAACAATACTTGAAACCATTTAACTGTGTGCAAACAAATGAGCTTTAGTTCATTTGAAAATTTTATCTACAAACTATGTGTTTACAAATCATAAATATATATATATATATATATATATATATATATATATATATATATATATATATATGCATGCATGTGTTGTGGACCAGTAAAAGGTCCAGATGAAAGACACAAACTCAGGATTACGTGAAACAAATATATTGAACGAAAGTATAAATACAGCATAGGTAACAGAGTGTTGAACATCAGTCTGACTACGAAAGTGTTAGGCTGGAGTTAACTTAACACCGAGATGAATATTCTCCTCGTATTCATAGTAATAGGAAGAGTTCATTATAGTCCGTAAGGTAGGTAACATAACAGTATGTATGTATGTATGTAAAATGCATGTTTGTTCAAACAAGTTTTGGCAGTAAATGACCTACAAGGGTTGATATGCCATAAAACCCAACCAACCAACACAATTCCAGGTCAGACTGTACCTGGGAGTAATGGCAATGAAGGTGTGCTCTATATTCCCCAAAGCTAAAGGACTGGAGACTCACCATCAGATGCATTTGGTGTCCTCGTGGTGTAATGGTTAAAGCGATGAACTGCGGAATCGTAATACGCGAGTTCGTACTCCAGTCGCGCTATTACGTTCACTTACGTTTCAGTATTTGTTTTTTGTACTTTTATTATCATTAATCTTTGGTCTAAATTGTCTGTTTGATCCTATGAATGTATATTAAAATAACATAAAAAACAACAGCTTAATCATAAGTAGAGCATACTGATACTACACTCTAATCCTCAGAGTGGCTAATCAATCTTTAATAATCCTCTTATTTTAACTGCAGTTGTGTGTGTGTGTGTGTCTTATATAAGCAGTAATCATTTGTTAAAGATCATCAATTTTTAAAGAAAAACTTTTTTCTCAACTTTTATTGTTTCTATACAAAAGGATGAATGTATTCAAAGTATATTAGTATTGTCCAAATTCTTTTTCAGTCATACTACTTGGCATTATCAATATCAAAGATCTTGACATTTTAAAAGAAAAACAAGTCCTTTTTAAAATTATTTTTTTTTTAGCTTAGCATTGTACTATTTGTATGTTAGGATAGCATCACTCCTAAGATGATATACAAATAAAATTCATCACTGGACAGAATGTATCTATCAGTAATTAGATATCTTCAAAATTCCAAATGATCAAAGTGAAAGTCTTATATAGTTTCGAGTATTTTGATTTTTACTAGTGCTTCAAGAGTCTGAAGCCATTCTTGCAATGTTGTATGTACTCATTATTATACATTTGATTTATATACTAGTAGAATCTCAGTCTATTGGTGTTATCAAAAAGCATAAAAACTGAATATTTATTTATTTTTAAAATTTGAATGAAATTGTGATCACAGCTGACTCAATAAAAATATGTATAGATTTTATTCAGTCAGTATTGATTTAAAAAAAAAAATAAAGCCAATTTTCATGTTTTTGACAAGGTTTTTTTGTGAAACACAGGAATGTGCAAGTCAGTGCCTTTCATTCTCACCACACCTCACTGTGCTACTTTTTCTTGCTTCCTAATCTAAAAATTCATCTCAAGGATGAAATTTGTAGATATGAAAAAATCAAATGAGATACAATAGTACAACTTCACTCCATATCAAGAAATTTCAGAGGTGCTTTGACCAATAGAAAACTCATGGAATTTAATGCTTCATTCATTGTTCATTTGTTCTAACTTGGTGAATACAGCTTCAGTTTTAATATTTTGTAACATATTTCATACGTTCATTAACATGACCACAAATGTCATTTTGACCAGGCAAATGGCAAGGTTATGTATAATCAAATTGTGTCTCTAGAACCCTTTTGTTTGCTGATTAAAATCCAGTTGGCTACGTAAATATGTTGGTTTGTACTTCAGTATTTGATCCATCAACCTGTCAATATTGATATGCAGCTCTGCATTGAAATCTGTCGAGTCAGGAATCTGTTTTTTTTTTTTTGCCAGTGAAAGATTGTTTCTTGACTTTATTTGAGAGAAGAGATAGAGAAGAGATAGAAGTACACTGTAGTTGGCTATGGCATAATGTCTGATGTCTATTGTTAGGATAATAGATGAGGGTATTTACTGAGTTTTATGGAAAATGTGAGGAGTAAAGTTTTAGTTTCTGTATTGAAGTTAAATGTGTGTGCATGTATGATATAAATGTTATTTGTTACTAGCATATGTGCATTTACCCAGCCCCTCTACCAGGAACAGGATGTGACAGAAGGTCAATTTTTAAGTGGAGTACAACTGGTTTGAAACCTATTTTACTGCTCCTAGACAGGTTGCTCTACCAAGGTTAAAGGGCCTAGCCTGCCCTACTATTTACCTATAGCTGATGGTGAGGGAATAGTTGGATGCATACCTTTCTAAATGGTATTAGTGCTATATGAAATGTAAACAGCAGGGGGTGTCTTCATGGTGTAATGGTTAAAAGCACTGGATTGCGGAATCGTAGTACATAAGTTCAAACTCCAATCATGCTATTATGTTCCCTTTCAGACAAATACCCTTGGGAAAGCTATGAACCTCCTTCTCCTTCTAGGAGAATGGATTTGGTATTAAATAACCTAAGAAGATTGATATGTCATTAAAAAAACAAACAAAAACAAAACAAAGCAAAAACGCAAACAGTCTCATCCAGGCCTTGAACTGGTCTCCATGTCCATTTCCTATGACAATAATCATTACCTTAGAGTGACTCCTCTTAAAAATATCACTTAGTAACACGTAGAAATATTTGAATTTGTCTCCTTTTATTCTTTGAAAATGTTTCAGTTGACCTCTCAAAATGTATTGTTCAGATTTAACTAGTAGATAAATAAACTGACTCATAGGTTTGTGTTAGGAAATACAAAGAGGTTTAAATTTGCACTAGTTTTCTGTCATGACCAGTTTCATTTAACTATATGATCAAATCATACATCTACACTCATAATATTTATGTAATGTTTTTTTTTTTTGTTGGGGGGTGGGGGGTTGTAGATTTTTGTTCTATAAGTAAATATCTAAAAGTTAATAGTCACAAGATGTTCCTTGAATTCATTGTTTTTATTGTTATAACAACCGTTCATAATGATAATGATGCTTCTATTTAAGGAGTGAAGGATTCTAATTAACTTGCCATGGTTATATCAATTATATTAAGAATTTAGATGATTTAAAAAGAAAAAAAGAATGATGTTCAGCACAAGTAGAGATCCGACAAAATATCATTCAGTTGGAAATTGGACTAAAAAAATTTTTGATTCTCTAAGAGCATTTTGAGTGTATTTCTCTAATAAAAAAATTTTGCCATATGTTGTTTGTGCTAGATTCTGATTATCTAATGACTATTAAGTATGCTATGAATTAGATAAATAAAAAATATACAACTATAGTCATAGTTAGAACTTTTCAGTACTAGAAGACTATTACCCTTCCCCCTTGTTTGAGACATTACATGTCTCATTATCATGAGAATTTTAATAAATATTTGAATGCCATTCCAAACAATTCTTAAGTAAATTCTCTGTCCATATTCCATTCTAAATTGCTGTTATCTTTATCAAGACTGACCTTGGCATGTTTAATTCCCTGGGATCTATTACATACTTGATTTTCCTTTTGTTACCTCTGTATTCTGAACCAACCATTTTAACAGATCTATAAATATCCCAAAGTTACAGAGTTCTTTATTATAAAA
Source organism: Sepioteuthis lessoniana (assembly GCA_963585895.1). NCBI lineage: Eukaryota > Metazoa > Mollusca > Cephalopoda > Myopsida > Loliginidae > Sepioteuthis > Sepioteuthis lessoniana. Next base: position 75,264,850 of record OY757918.1, read on the forward strand.
TCGTGTACTCTGTGGCGATTTAGGAATTACCAAAGAACTCCCAACCGGATGTTGACTCGTCGGCTGCCTGATACGAAATGTATAAATGCGTCGCCACGCATAAGGCTCCACGCATCCATCCGGTTAAAATCAGAAAAAAGAAAAATAATAAAATGTAAAGTAGCCAATGAGAAGCGGTCGTGCCAAAATTAGAAGGATTTTGGCGTAGCGAATTTGGAGCCGGTGAAGAGAGAGATAAATACTCAGGTTTTCTGTGAACCAACCTCTTTTCGGGTAGTGACGTCGAACCGACAACACTGATTTTACTATCTGGTGTTTTGGGCACCACGCTATGTCTTTAGACGTAGCATTGGTTAGTCCATTCACCAGGTAAATAAAGGAAAGTCTGAAAGAAAAGTTTTTCGTCTCTTGTCTGTTTCTATCCTTTCTTTGCATATTTCTTTTGAACCTTCTTTGGGCAAGGCATTGCACCGGCCAAGTCAACGTGGGGTAAAGCAAAATAACCAAAATATGGAGTCAGATATCTTACGGCAACACAGTCTTGCCCTTAGCCACTGACTTCATAAAAAACCTTTAAACCCCACAACTCTCTTAATAATTTCTACTATCTTGGTAGACTTTATAACTTGAAAAGGAGTGTATACAATTGAAAGCATGCTGATCTTACTAAAACATTGAGTGTGATCTTAACTTTTCTTTAAGTAATATGACTATTGTCTCTTTGATTATAATTCACCTATATCTTTTTTGTCTGTTAGTCATTGCATAACTCATAGATATCAGGAGTTATGGTACCCAAATTTTCTATGGTTAATAAGGGGACTCTGGAGCATGTTGTTTTAACTTCTTAGTTTTTCAAAAATACAAGACTTTTAAAAGTTTTTAGCATTTTGTAAAGTGCTTCCTAGGTATTTGAATAAAACGCCATTCAAGAGTTCATATTGATTTTCAAATTAGGTGTCTTTCAATAAATACATAGTTTAAATCCATTACCTCTTATTGGAACTGAAATCCCTATTTTGGGCCTTCTGCAGGAACCAATCAAAAATCTACCCTCTATTGAGCAAACTTTCTACTAGTTTTAAATAAATCAAAATGTAAGAAAATCTATTAAAATTTTCAGGACAGCTTATCTAGTTCAAATCTTCAAAGTTAAATTCTGCTGGCTAAATTGATGCTACATTAAAAAGAAATAAGTTTACTTAGAATAAAATGTTCAAATTAAGTACTTTACTTGTCTTGTACATCCTATTTGATATACAAAATGTCTCTTTCAAATAATTAGACATTGTATATTGTGTACTATAATAACTATATAATACCAAGATATTTTTACTATGCAAAGCAAAAATTATATTGCCAATAATTACTGTTTATTCACATTTTGTGAATTGAATATTGATGGCTAGAAATTTTGCCAATAACTTGGAGAAGAGTCATTAACTTAGCAGATATTGTTTGGACAAATGAACATCATCATCTTTGTATTCTTTATGTAGTTGACACATTCCTGCCAAGCTAGTCTTTTGCTTTGTCAGGTATATTATATGAAGATTGAAGCAAATAAAATGTATTTAAAGGTATAAAGAAGAGGTTCAATTAAACTGTTTTCTGATGCTTACATTTTTATTGCTGTTCTTCCTGACAAGAAATTAAACATTGTAAGCCTTTTTCAAATTCTCTGTTGAGTTTTATTAAAAAAGTTTTTTAACAAATTGATACCTTCTATTAAATATTTAATTGATTTTAATGGTATGTAAATGCATCAAAAGTTACTTTATGCCTAGAGGTTAGGGAATTACATTCCTATCAAACCCAAATAAGTTTTCAAAGCAGATCTGTTTGACCCATAGATGGGACCCTAACAAGTACTACTACTCTGGGTTAGAATGGAACTGGAAGTCATACCAAATGAAGAGGTATCCCACTCTCTCCAAAACTAGAATCGCACCATCAGATGCTGGTTAGTGTCATATCCAAGCCACCCCTCTATTTTTTTCTTTTTTTTTTTTGATAGGGAACAGATCTTACACCTCTGCAGGAGATACAGTCAGCATCTTTTAAGCCTCATCACAGTTAATATTTTCTATTTTAATTGTTTATTTTTTTTACTGGTAACTTGTGAAGGAGTAACTTGAGTTACTTGTTCAAATTTGGGCAAGTATAGTGAACCTGGTTTAACTCTAATATTGAACTATGCTTACTAAACTGATACTTTCTCTTTTTCTGCTCCCTTCACTTTTTTTTCTTCTTTGTTACTGTCTTAATATGAATGAGTTTTATATGAAAGGAAATGAAAAAAGATCTTTCACTTCCAGCATTTTCAAAGATCATTCTGAATCTCGGATTTTTCTTTGGAACTGAAAGAAAATTAATCCTTCCTGATTCACAGCAATATTGATTAGCTTCTGCAGACAGTACTTTGAGCAGATCTTGAAACATTGTATTCTTTGGCTTAGAACTAGAGCACAAAGCCACATGATTTTTCTTAATGTTGCTTCAAAGAAGCAATACATTCTATATTTACAAAATGTATTATTGCTTCCTAATGTTTTTCTTCTTTTTTTTCTTCTTTTTTTTTAAATAAATTTTCATGTTATTGCAGACTTGGGAATTATTTCTCCTGTCTGTATTTCCTTTTTTATAACTTCATTTAGATTAATTTTTTTTTCTTATCTCCTAGATATTCTTTGCATATATTTTAAACATATACATTTTGTGCACATCTTTAAAGCATGTTTTAAAATGGTAAGTTAACGAGAAATCAAAAGAAAAAATTTCTAATACAAGTGACAGAAAATAGAAACACAAAAAAAGATGCATACTAGGATTGGATTGGTTGATTTTAACAGCATTTCAACCTGCCTAAAAGTTAGTGAATCATATTCATGATACATTATACTTACCCGACCTTAGCTGGGCGGTCTGGCATTCATGCCGGATGGGGTATCGAAATAATTGGCAGATTTGAGGCCGAAAGGCCCCCGTCTTTGGCTGGGCCACCTTCGGGTAGGCAAGCTGCAACATTGACACCTTTGTCCCCCTTGTATAGCACTGGGCCTTGCTGTCCAGTAAGCTATAAGCAGGCATACATGCCTGGACTCAGATTTGGGTCCAAGACCAGCTAGAGTCCTCAGGCCCATATTGCACGAGGTGGGTCAATGACCAGCACAGACCAGCCGGGTTTGAACCTCGGCTTGTGCCCGACTTTCCCCTCCCCTAAATCCCCACTATAATCGGTCTTTGGGTCATTGACCTTGTGTCGAGTCCTGTCTGGTGGGAGGCAGTGACAAATATTATATTCATTATACATTCATATTTACATTTTTGTATAGTTGTTTCTGAAGAGGTTTCTATCAAATACAAATACTACCATTCCAATTTAGAGTGGACCTCAAAGTAATGGCAATGACCTGGTCTGGTAGTACCTGTTAGGGTCTCATCAATGGGTCAAATATTTCTGGTTAAAAATTATTCATATTTGATAGGAATACTTAATGCCATATAACTGTAAATTGTGTGTAAACAAATGGGTAATGTTGAATAGAATTATTAGTGTTAAAAAGCAATGCTTGAAACTGTTTAACCATGTACCTAAAATGAGTTATTGGTATTACATAGCAATACTAGGAACCATTTGACTGTATGCAAATGAATTGTGAATAGAATAATTAGTGTTAAATTGCAATACTTGTAACTACTTCACTGTCTACAAATAAATGATTAATACTGAATAGAATCAGTAGTCTCAGATAGCAATAATTGAAACCATTTAACAATGTTGAAACAATAGCAATAGTAATATGCATACAAATGAATTAGCTCATTTAAAAATTACAACCTACAAACTATTCACTTACAAATCATAAATGTATATCCATTTAAATGTGTGCAAACAAATGACTGATATTAAATTGTTACTGTTACATAGCAATACTTGAAAACATTTAATAGTATGAAAACAAATGATTAATAGTAAATAGAATTATTCGTGTTAGATAGAAATACTTGAAATTATTTAACTGTGCACAAAAAAATGGCTCAGTTGGCTGGGACTGCAGAATACACTGACTGAATCTCTGCAGAGGAATATGACTCTCCCAACAAGTGTCCTGGATATGACACTAAACAATCTGATAGTGAGGCTCCAGGAATGCTGAAGCTTGAGGGAATATGGAGTATCCCTTCATTGCCATCACTCCCAGGTCCACTCTAGCCCAGAATGGTAGCACCTAAAAGAGTCCTATCCATAGGTCAAATAGAACTGTTTGACATTTAAACTGTGTACTTACGCTAAACTGAATTGCTTGAAATAGAAGTTTGATCATTCAACTGTGTGTAAACAAATGACTGATATTTAATTGAATTGTTGGTGATACATTGCAGTACTTGAAAACATTTAACTGTATGCCAACAAATGATTAATAGCAAATGGAATAATTCAATCTTAGATAGAAATAAGTGAAACTATTTAACTGTGTGGAAAAAAAAATTAGCTCAGGCTTGTTTAAAAATGTTATCAACAAAATATGTTTATAAATCATATATATTTAATATATTTGGCATTAACCTACAATGTTTGATATGCAATACAACTCAACCCCACCAATAACTGTAAATTATTTGTATTAAGAATAGTTACTTGAAGTTAACTAATGATTATTATTATTTTTTTTTTTTGCTGCTACTAGTAGTAGTAAAAGAAGAAACCATTCAACTGTGGGCAAACAAAGTATTATATAGGAATAAGTGTAGGGATTATTTGCATTAGGTAGGTATACTTTTTTAAAGGTATATCAGTCTTTGTGGGTTATCTAATGCCAAAACCATCTTTGTAGAAGAACAATAGTGGTAGTATTTAACCTATATCTTGGAGGATAAGGAAGTTCATACCTTTCCTAAATCTGAAAGTGAACATAATAGTCCCACTGGAGTTTGAACTTGCTTACTATGATGTTGCAATCCAGCACATTAGCCACTGTGTCAGGGGAACTTCCCTGTATTAATCAGGAATACTTGTTATCATGCAACTGTGTGCAAATTATTTTTATTAAATGGAAATACTTGATCTCTTATAACTGAACAAAAAAAAAACTCTTAAGAAACAATTAAGCAAAAATGTAAATATGAATGTACAATGAATGCAATTCCCTAACCTCTAAGCATAAAATAACCCTAAATATGTTGACATGCTATTAAAATCAATCAACACACTTGACACATCATTTCACAAATTTCTGTTTGTCTTAAAAAAAAACCCAACTTGGTTGGGCTGAGAATATTTCAGCACCTATTTATACATAATTGGAGCTATTTTTGGAAAGCAGTTATCAATGAATATTGACAAAAAACAAGAAATGTCACTTTTCTTTTCTTTTTGTATTCATTTTATTCAATACAACTCTTAGGCAGCATCATTATTTTTAAATTCAATAAATCAGTGTTTTAGAGCACTGAGTTGTGAATGAGGGGCACATGACCTTTTTATTTGATGAATTCTAATTTATTTTTCCTGTCCTAGAGATGTGAGATGACTTTCTAGCAAAAACTGGCAATCACTTGCGTTCCATCTTTATAATTTGTTTGCCATTTTCTACTGCCACTAAATGCGCTATGCAGCAGCCATCTTGCCAAATTGTATATTGGAATTTTTCCACTGATTGGCTCACTGTCTGCTGTTATGCCAGGAATTTAAATAGGAGTTGATTTTTAAAAATTTCTTTATACTTTTTTATTTTTTATTTAAAAAAGAAATGTGTGTGTGTGTGTGTGTGTGTGTGTGTGTGTGTGTGTGTGTGTGTGTGTGTGTGTGTGTGTGTGTGTAATAACATTTTTTTTACTTTTTTTCCTTCATGTTTAAAAACTTTAACTATTTTTTAAAATTATCATTTTTGTAGTCATTATCATTGGTAGATAAATTTTACTTATTTTATAATTAAAATAACTGTTTTTTTTTATTTTTAAAAGTGGCAGATACAGTTTTTTTTAATTTCATTTTTTATATTGTTATATAAGGGAAAGTTGTTTCTATATGTCTTTAAAGTGATTTAGTAGAGAAACAATGCTATTAGAGAGAAAGTAAGGTTTGAAAATAGAAAATAAAAGCAAAAAGAAATGAGGAAATTATAGTTTTGCCTCATTGAGAATATATAGAGATTTTATCATTCTTTTTAATCTAAAACATTTTCCATTTAACATCTTTCTGGAGAACATTAATAAAAGTCAGGGGTCACTAGGCTCCATCACTTTCAGTATTCTTGCTGGCTTAAGTAGTACTATGAATTTTATAAGGTGGGATACTGAAAAGTTCTCAATCCAACTTAGAAGTGAATGACCTTGACTAGAACCAACCCAGTCAGCTGGGGCTGTATAATTTGCCTGCTATCTCTGCTGAGAGGGTAAGACCCTCCCCTCCATCCTGAGTATGATACTAAACTGCATCTGATTATGCAGCTTCAGTTCCAGAGCTTTGGGTAATGTAGAGTACCTTTTTATTGCCATCACTCTCAGGTCCACTTTGACCCAGAGTGGTAGTAACTATTATGATCTCATCTATGGGTCTGATAGAACTGTTTAATCATTTACTATACTTGAAACCATTTAACTGTGCAAACAAATAAGCTCTAACAATTTGTTTAAAAAAAATGTTACCCACAAACAATTTGTTTACAAATCATATGTGTGTGGGTGTATGAACAGGATTTAGCTTTAAATAACTTTCAAGGGTTGATATAACATAAAATCTAACCAACCAACCTAGAGTAGAATGTCCATGTTAATTCACATGCTCAACAAGCAGTTCAACATACTTGGCACATTATGTTTCAAGTTTTGTTAACCTTTCAAAAAAAAAAAAATTACCCACCCCCAATAAAAAATATAACTCTGAGAAGCCTGAGACCCCCCATACCCATTAGCTCCCTGGCTGAAAATGTCAAATGTTATAACCTAGTATTTAACAGTATGATTGGCTGTATTGTTTGGTAATAATGGTAAAGAAAAAGAGATTCCTTAGTTAGAATTCAGGCTGTCCAGATATTTTTACTTCTAGGTAGTGACTGGCTGTTTTGGTTCTAAAAGTTAAAGAACAGAAAAAAAAGGTGGTGTGGGGCATTACATTTTTGATTGGGCCAAGAACTTTTCAGTGTCATCTTGTATGTTTATTTACCCAAAGATCAATTTTTCAGCAGTTTAACTTGTTTGAATTCAGTTTTCTTTACCTAAGACTGGTTGCCATACCAAGGCCTGCCTTATTATTCACCCATAGCTGGAGGGAGAATATTTGGATGTATACCTTTTCCAGGGGTATTAGCACTATATGAAATTCAAACAGCCTTGTCCAGGAATTTGAACTCGGTTCACTGTGTCAATTTCCTACAACAATAACCATTACATTACAAGTACCATGTATAATGTCATTTTTAATTAAATTTATTTGCTCTAATGTTTTGTTTTGTTTTATCACTTAAAATATTTGGATTATTGTCTTCATTGTTTTACTTAATGTTTCTGCTGTGCATCCTTCAACCTTCTTCAGGTGTTTCATGTTGAACTCAGGAGCCCACACACAACTTCAAACCAAACCTTTTATTTAATCCATGGGGGTAGATTGTGCTAATTCTATTAATCATTTAATTATTTAACTAAAGTTGGGATTAAACCTGCAACCTCCAAATGATTTCACTTAAAAGCACTTTTCAACCAAACACCTATATCCATTGTGCCATGTGTCCTACTGTTTATTTCTTCACAAAAATGGAAATGACCATCACTTATATTCCTTTGTCTTTTAAGACTTTCATGTCTTGATACTTTCCTATTTTTTTAAGTTCACACTTAGATCTACCAATACATTATGTCATTTATGTTGCTTGCTATTTGTATGTGATTGCTTAGAATGATAATACTTTAATTTGGCATTTTTGCGACTTATAGGACTATTACTGGTCATTAAATACATACTTCTACAGACCTGTGGGGCTTAAAATACAACTGCATCTCTGCAAGGAGATATATGATCCCTCCTCACTAAAAAAAAGGATGTCCTGAATATGACACTAACCTGTATCTGATGGTAAGGTTCCAGTTCTGAAGCTCTGTAGTGTACCCTTTCATTGCCGTTACTCCCAAGTCCACTCTAACCATGAGTGGTAGTACTTATTAGGGTTCCAGTTCTGAAGCTCTGTAGTGTACCCTTTCATTGCCGTTACTCCCAAGTCCACTCTAACCATGAGTGGTAGTACTTATTAGGGCTCCATTTATGGGTCAAATAGATCTGTTTGAAAATTTTTAGTATTGGATAGGAATATATGAAACTTTATAACTGTACAAACAAATGATTATTTTTAAATAGAATTATTAATGTTAGACACAAATACTTTAAACCATATAACTTTGCAAATTATTTGTGTTAAGAATAGTTAATTGATGCGATACATTTCTTTTTACTAAGGATTATCATTAGTTGATTAAAATCATTGTTTGCAAATAATTGGTGTTAGGAATACTTGAAACCATTCAACAGTGTGCAAATTATTTGTATTAGATAGGAGTACTTTCTATAGCCGTGCAAGGAAATGATTATAGATAAACAAAAAAGTACCATTTAGAAAAAAAACAAAAAACTGTTATAGAATATTGAAAATATAGTTATAATTATAATCAAACATATTCAAATGAATCAAATTTTTACTTTAAATAACCAATAAGGAGTTGATATGCTATTAAAACACATAAAACAAAGTACCATCATCAAAGTGTGCTGACAATACGAATACTCTTGATTCTCTCTTGCTATCCATCTCTATTGGCTCTTATTCTTGGTAAGTTCTCTTGTTGGCATCCAGTATCTGCAGAGAGCTGATGAATATAAGTTTTTGCTGGTTGGTAAACACTAGAGGATGGGAGAAAGTCACTTTTTTGTTCAAATACCTCTAATCTAATCACTAACCACCTTATATTTTCTGTACTTTATAAATCACTCCAAGTTAAATAATGTTCTAGTTTCTTTGTTTAATGGCATATCTATCTTCATGGGTTGTTTTAATGTTAAAACCACCCTTTCAGGACAGCAGTCATACCATTCAACCCATAGCTGGAGTGATAAAGGGTTTTATACTATTCTCAAGAGTATTAGTTCAAAAGTGAACGTAATTGAGCAACTGGAGATCTAACTTGCCTACTTTGAGACCACAGTCCAACGCTTTTGCCATTACATCATGAAGACTCTCTCTGAATAATAATGATATAAAAGACATCAAATAAAACCAAAAGAAAGTTCTTTATTTTGTTTTCCTTAAATATATGTGTTAATTTGTTTCATTCTCAGTAAAGAATGTTACCAAATGTCTATTTATAGTTGTGAAAAAATTAGTTTGATAGCTCACAAATGTTCCTTCAAATACAATTCTGTTATGTATGTCTCGAAAGTCAGCCTTGTTATAAATCATGTATGTATCTATCTAATCCCTCCAAAATATGTTGGATGTGACAGAAGGTCAATTTTTAAGTGGGGTAAGCTGGTTAGAATTCATTTTTCCTTCTCTTTAATCAATTGCTATACTAAAGCTGTCCTACTAGTTACTCATGACTGAGACAGAGAATGAAAGATGGATTTATGGCTTTTCCAAAGACATTAGTGCAAAGGGAATAATACCTCATGCAGTATTTGAACTTGGTTTTCTATTTCCTATGGTAACTGCCTACAATATACTCTACACATGTCTCATTGTAGACAATGTACAGTGTTTGTACTTTCTACCTGTAAAGCACTTTTATTAAAAAAAATAAATCTGATTTCTGAGCACAGGTTATAATGATAAATGTAATTTTCGGCTCAGTGTTGGTTCTTGCTTACAAATATATTCTTAACAATGGCCAGCTTTATCACAAAATCTCAAAACCAATTTGTTTTCAATATTTCCTAAACTTTGTTGAGTACAAGGTCCAAGAGTATGAAGCCCCTAATGAAGAACAAATTTACTGCTAGTAGTCTCTTAGTCATAGTTAAAAATCAAGACTAAAGCAATTGATTTTCTGGAGGAATTCTCATGGCACAGTGGTTTACATTCTGGACTACGACATCATAGTGGGTTCAAACTCCAGTCATGCTATTACATTCCCTTTTGGACAAAAACCTTGGGAAAGGTATGAATTCCCTTACTGCTCCCAACCACTATGTTAAACACAAAGACTTTAACACTCTGCATACGGAGACGTCTTTATTCACCCCTCTTCTTACACTCGCACATCAACCAATATGGCCTTTTGTTTACTTCCTGTCATCCCATAATGCCTTCTCTTCTCGAGAGTATCAGGGGAGATAATTGCTCATCCCGTAAGCCAAGATAGGATGTTAACACTTCCCCGCTTTTCTTTCTGGTACTGAGGTGGAACAGTTTAGGAGGCAACATCAAATGGCTGTCAGCAGGGGAAAAGAAAAAGACAGTTGAACAAAGATTTAAGACTGCATACTTGAAAATTAGACAGATGATTCCTTGGATTCAGATATGAATTGGAGAATTTTGAAGGAGGGGACTCCTTTTTTGTTAAGCTATCCGCAATTTGTTTGTCAGTGGGTATCCATGATATCTCTGCAATTTCTCCTCTGTCAACCATTTCTCTAAGGATTGCCATTTCAATTCGTAGTCGAAACAATTACATGAGGATTTTTCTTGCAAGTTGAACCTGAAATTTTTCCAAGCAATTTCTTCTTTGCAGAACGTTGTGCATGGCAAATAACTTTTGCAACCGAATCCTCTTTATTCCAATTCTCTTTCTCATTCATAGTTCCACTCATTTTGTCATCAACTTCAGCATCATATTGTCCACAAGAAATAGATCCTTTTCCTGGAGTACAAATTGTTTCTCTTCTATGAACATCAGGAGATAAAAAGTTGCATTCTAGAGTAGGTAATGATTTCATCCCATTCTTGCAGATTTTTGCTGATGTAGGATTATTGAGATCAACAAGCTGACTCTGCGCTAATGGCTTTCTGTTTGTACACTTGGCCTCGATTCTTTCCTTGGGTGCTGGCTTATACAAAGACATTTTAGAAATCCCAGAATTTGAACCACTGGTTTCCGACGCCATATTAAAATTTCCAACAATAGGTTTGGGTTCAGTCTTTTTGTAACGAATGCATAGTTCACATGAATTTGGGGGTGTCTGCAAAATTTTTATAAATTCAGGATCTGTCACTCCTGCATTTTTAACGAAGTCACATAATTTCTTACTACTAGGATGACTAAATTGTCTATGTAACTTTGTTGCAATTTTAATTTTTTGGCCATATTTTTAGAAGAGATTTCTTTTAATAAAAGTGTAGCACTATATGGGTGGCCTGAGCAGACGATTCCTTTGTCTGTTTCGGCGCGAAACCAGACAAAGGATTCTTGGACCTGAAATCTCGCCGTATCCGGAAGTGGTAAGGGGACGCGAATGAGAGTTGGCTGGACAAAGGAGCTGAGAGGCAGTTGGCGGCGGGACAGCAAGGAGAGTTGGCGTGGAACCACGGAGAGATGCGGTCGACTCCGGAGACAGTAGCAGACAAGATAGGGTCCAGCGAAGAAGATTGAGTCAAAAGATGTCGGCATTCCAGTGCTTGTGGAATTTTCGCTAGTAACCCATGCTAGCGATAGTCCGCACACGGAAATGTAGTGTTGCATAACTCCTCCTTCTGCTCTTGGTTAACCCCAAGCTTTGTTCGTGTTTGTTCGTCTGTTTTATTTTCTCCTGTCCCCCCGATCGTATTCTTGTGTGGTGGCAAGAAATGTGCGTTACCCCCCTCGAACCACTAGTTGATCACCGGCCAGCCGTAAGAAGTGAAATGGTAGAAGAGACTGATCTAATGTGGTGGGGGTGAGGGCGTAACATTACAAAAGGTACGTGTTTGAACTTACGTTTGTCTGGTAGAGGTTTGGTAATAGGAATGTAGTAATGTCCAGACAATGTGCAGCTTAATGGAATTTTCTTTTTTAACATCGTAACAGTGTCATCTTCAAAATTGAGGCAAGTTCCAGCCTTTTTCATGGCGTCTTTACTCAGGAGGAGTGGAATGTCTGAGTTCACCACATCTGTGATAATACTGACTTCAATATCAGCGATAACACATGGTACAATCACCTTGTAGAGTGAGTTCAGTTTATTTCCATCGCCGAATTTAAAGGTTCTCACTCCTTTTCTTTTTACTATTTTTTTCTTTTGTGCATCCGTTAATGTTTCAAGAAAAAATTTATACCATTTTGTTCCACAAACGGTGCTGGATGCAACACTATCTAGAACCGCCGAGGCTAGTGTCTCACCCAAAAAAAAGTCTCCGCCATTCTTACGTTTTTGCTGACTCATTAAGACCACGTGTGACACGGATAAATCTTCCACTATTTCAACACCATCTTTCTTCCTGCTACTATGACCATAAGGACAATCATAAGACCAGTGAAACCTGCAGCCACAATTAAAACATACTGTAATGTTACCTGTTCGGTCTCGCGGATTTAACTTCTTTTTGTTCGTGGAGTGTGTTTTATTCTTATATCCCTGTCGTCTTCCAGCGCGGTTTATCTTTTCTTGTGAATTATTTAAATGCGAATCACATCGATATGAGGAGCGGCCATAATATACTGCAGTAGGGTCCATTTGGTTATCTTCTGTATAGTTAACAATATCCATTTCGTTTTTTTTTCGACAGGTGAAGTATTGGGTGATGAATCGCTAGAAGAATGTCCATGCATAATCTTCCGTAACTGTTTCAACATGGAAGATAGCGTTAATTCGCTGACTGTAGCTTTGACCAATTTTTCGTTATCCGGGGTGATATTGGCACTCTTTATTGCTCTGAATGCGAGTACAGGTTCTGGTAAAAGAATGTTAAAGTCTTTTAATTTGGCAACAAGTCGGCCAAATTCAATCAAAAAATCTTCTAATGACGTCCCAGGCGGTCTCTGATAATTTTCAAATGTTTCGTATGCTCGAAAGGCAGACTGGTTTATATCTTTCAGATAAAGTGTATCCAGTTTTTCATATAACTTTTCCATTCCATCCTCAGAATTAAGAACCGCAAAGTCTAATTCCAAAACAGCCTCTCTTGCTGTTCCTTCCAATGACAAAAACACCATGAGGGCTCTTTTTGTTTTATCCAGTGAACTGGCTAGTTCCCATATTAACATTTCCTTCCGCCATGTACTGTATTTATCTTTAAGCAATGCGGGTGGAGGAAAATACTTAGAAGCCATAGTGTCTTTTAGCTCTGCTACCATTGTTAAACACAAAGAACTCCGACTTTAACACTCTGCATACGGAGACGCCTTTATTCACCCCTCTTCTTACACTCGTACATCAACCAATATGGCCGTTTGTTTACTTCCTGTCATCCCATAATGCCTTCTCTTCTCGAGAGTATCAGGGGAGATAATTGCTTGTCCCGTAAGCCAAGATAGGATGTTAACACACCAGTTATGGGTTAAAGAGTACCACCTTTTCTACAAGGATGGTTTTGGTAATAGATAACCTATGAAAGTTGATATGTCATTAAGCAAAGAAACCAAACCAATTGGTTTACCTATTCTCAAGAACAGCTTTAAATTTGTGCAGATTTTTATGTATTGATAAATTGTTTATATATTTCATACAATACAGTAATTTCTTATTTAATCCTATAAATTAGAACACCTTGTATAGTGTAATGGTTAACAAGGTAAATGAGCAAACCATTACTTGTGAGTTTGAGTTTCACAGGATACTTTATATATCTGGCTTTGTGCCACAACTAAATAAAAGTTTAGTAAATAACTAATCTTAGCAATATTTAATTGTTGCCGTTGGTGTTTTTCTAATGATACAGCCTCAATCAATACTAACTGCATTTTTTTTATATCCAAAACCTAATTCAGTAGAGTAAAATTCAAGTTATTTTTAACTGAAAAACCATGTTCATAACTTATCTTGCAATGGTAAATCAGTTCAGTGCCTATTTTAAAATTAAAAAATAAAGTTATTTTTTATTTAAGAATGAAAAAAGAAAATTAATTTTGTAAAACTTCCTTCAGATAACTGAGTAATATTCAGCACTTGCTTCTAACAAGTTTTAATTTTTAACTATATTGCTTCCTATTAGTAACATTTTAACATTTACTAAGCTGTTTTTCTCAGACTATCCAATTACTAGTGATTTCTGTCCCATGCATATCACAGCTACATATTAACAAGTCATTTCAATTTGTTTGGTGTTTCTTGGAGGGAGTTGGGGGGTAATATAATATTTACGATAGCTTTTATCATTTTCTGGCAGGATACTGACTGTAATTCATTTATTTATTTTCTTATTGTTGTTAGCCCAGTTGGCTGGGGCTGTAGAATACACTAACTGCATCTCTGCAAAGGGGTAAGATCTCAACCCCTAATGAGTGACCTGGATATGACACTAAACAATCTGATGGTGAGGCTTTGGTAATGCTGGAGCTTTGGGGAATGTGGAGTACCCCTTCATTGCTATTGCTCCTAGAACTATTTGACATCTAAATTCCCCAAACAAATGACTGATGTTAAATTGAATTGTTTGAAATAGAACTGTTTTTACATTGAACTGTGTAAACAAATGATTGATGTTTGATTGAATTGCTAGTATTACATAATACTTTGAACCATTTAACTGTGTGCAAAAGAATGAACTTAGGCTCATTTTAAAATGTTATCAACAAAATGTATTTACAAATCATATATATTTGATATATATAAAGAGGATTTGGATTTAAACAACTTACAATGATTGATATACCATAAAACCAAACCAATCTTATTGTTATGTACAAGTCAGAAGCAGTTGTTTTAGTCTTTGAACACTTGTTACCAATGGGAGAATCCCTATGGTGTAGTTGCTAATGTGCTGGACTGCAACATTGTAGTAAACGGGTTTGAACTCCAGTCACATTATTACTTTTAAACTATTATTCTTGGGAAAAGTATGCACTCCCTTATCCCTCCCCCAGCTGTGGGTTAAATAGTACCGTTACTGTCCTTCAACAAGAATGGTTTTAGCATTAAATAACTCATGAAGGTTGATATACCATTAAACAAAGAAACTAAACCACACTATACTAGTCACCTATAAACCAATGAAATTAAATACCAAATTTATTGGCTAATAATACATAATAAAAAAATTCTTTAAAAGAAAATGAAAATAATAATACTCTGTCCAATGTGTTAATATTAGGACTATAGGGTCATCTGCCTATGGTCTAAATGGGCAGCTATAAAACATGGAAAAGTTGCAGTTAATAGCAGTCTCTCCCAAGTACTCTTATAAACTGTACATCTTCATAATCATCATCATGTTGTGCTGCCAGCACGGATATCCCTGACCCTCTCTCGCCACTTCTCCCTATCGTTCATCGCCTCCGGCAGGTCTTCAGGATTACATCCTATGTCCTCACATAGTTGCTGTATGTAAGTTCAAGCTGGTCGTCCTGCTTTTGCATGGCCATATGTCGGGGTCCATAGGAGTACATCACTTATGAGCTCGTCCTTGCTTCTCCAGCAGTGTCCCACGTCTCTGGTTCGTCTAACTTGTATAGTTTTTGTGATGGGGGGGGCAAGTGTCCGTATAGTTGGTGTCTTGTGGGGTGTTGTCGCCAGGACTAAAATACAACTTATAGGACAGCAAATATGGTACTTTAAATTTCACACACCAATTAATTTATGTGGGTTGGTTTATGTCATTCATTTCATTTTTGTTTAGTTTTAAATGGTTGCTATTTTTGCTATTATTTGTGTTTTACTTTTCTTCCATAATTTATTAGATTATGTAGTCATAGGTAAAAGTAAATAGTGTTCATGATTTGAGAAAATATTGGCATTTTTTCTTTTTTCATTTTCATTAAAAAGAGAAAAAAGTCAATTATTTTTACTCATAAGATACTGATAGATACACAGAGGAAAACCAAGTAAGATAGAATGTTTTAATGAAATATTTCTGATATATTTTAGCAAGATTCTATGAATACAGAAATATGAACAGGAAATAAATACACAGAGTTTCAAGCATTCTGGAAAGAATTGTAAAAATTGTTATTTGCCTCCTTGCGCACAGATTTTCTTGTTCTTCCATTTTTCTAATCCTTATGAGCATCCAACATGACCAAGTGTAAAACATGAATTTGTATTCATTTGTCCCACCTTTTATGAAGTCAAAAGATATTTTTCTAATCAGGGCATATTTTGTTAACTGATGACCATCTGAGACCTTAGATGACCTTAGAAGTAAATCTTGAATAGTCTGTTGGAGCCCAAGATCAAGTCAATATTGATGACTAAAAATCAAGAGCCCAGTATTTTGTATGTCAATTTTTCCTGGAGAAAGAGATAGACATTCACATGTTTTAGTAATTGAAATCTCTGATATAAATTTATCTTGAAATTGACACAGTGAGCAAGAATATGTTTTGAAGGTTGGTACAATATGATGACAAATTTATGAGTGTAACATCTCATTTGTTTTGAGAGGACTGCTAATTTAAAAAAAATTTTTTTTAGAAAGTGAAAAGCTTTCAAGATAAAACAGATTTTATAGTATGAAATACTATGTTCTTGTCTTTATTGCAATTATCAACATTATTTATCCCTGGCATTGCCTGTGCTTATCTATAGGATAATGATCCAAGTTGTGTACTGTGACATGGCAAAAATGATACATCACTGCAATTTTTGCTCCCAAAATAATATTTAAAATGTTCTTAGAGAATAAAGCAATTTCCAGCCAAATTTATAATTTAATTGTGTTATAATTGTGTTTTCAATCACTTTGATGATAATCTATTTTCTATATGCGTGAATGACTGATCAATAAAGACGAGTCTAAGTATAGATTTACAATCAGTCACTGCCTTATTTACACTGAGCAAGGCATATACAAGTCAGATTCAGGTTAGTTTGGAGATCTCGGATTCCCTTGAAAACACTTAAAAATTAATAAATATTTTGAGTAAATATTTAATTTTATTAATTTCCCAGCCTTGAAGAGTAGTATTTACATAAAATAAAAAGAAAAGGAAAGAGTTTCTAAGTTGTTTAAAAGTTTGATTTCAGCAGCTACATGTCCTAAAAGTTTTATCCAAAAACAGTCTGCTAAAAGTTTTAGAAGTTTACAACTCAAAAGTTTAAAGATAAGTGCATAATATACTAAGTAATTTAATCAAAATCTGAACAGAGAATCCTATCAGCATGAAAAACAAAAAAGAAATAAAAAGGTTCATAATTGCTTCATAGAATAATAATTCATTTTAATGCTATCATTTTCTTTTTCTTCTCTTTCATTTTTTTTTTAAGTCTCTGGAATGAAATACCAGGACAAAATATAAAAATATATTGAATGCTCTTTATACATATGGTAAATTCCAAAACTGATCCAGCAAAACTGTGAAAGTTGTTGTAAGTTGGTTTTTTTTTTTTTTTTTTTTTAAGATTTTAGTTCTCTGAGTCTGATGTCTGTCAGTAATCATTTTTTATTCTTTTTTATTTTTATTTTCTTTCTTTGAAAGTCATGTATTCAATTACATTCCCTTGGGTGTAGTATGTGATCCATGGTGAATTTAATAGGAGGCGTACTTAGTGTAATGGTTATTGCCAAAGGAAATGGAATCTGCAAACAGAATTCAGAACCTGGACAAAGCTGTTTGCATTTAACTTTATATTGATACCTTTGGGAAAAGCATAAATCCATGTTTTCCCCCTCCCAGCTATGGGTAAATAGGATAGACTGGGTTCTTTAGCTCTGGCAAGGTAAACAGTCTAAGAGAAGGAAAAATCTAAATTCAGTCCATCTGTACATTGCTTAAAAGTTGACCTTGTGGCATATCTTGCTCATGGTGGAGTGTTAGGTAAATGCATACAAGGTGAATTTAATGAGAAAATATATATCTGTCAATGTTACAATTATTTTTCAAATAATTAAAATATAAGTTCTATAAGTAAGGGATTTAGTATTGAGTTTAATGACTATCTTTGGCAGCCTTTAAATATATAATATATATTCAAAATTAATTTTCTGAATTTTAACTTTATCTTCCTTTGATGGTTTGTTACAATAATTTCTTTTTTTTTCTTTTTTCTTTTTTTTTTTCCTTATTACATAAATTGCCTGTCCAATAAGCACTTAAACATGCAAATTACATTTGTTTAAATGTCTTCTTATGAGTGTTCATATATTGGAATTGCTAAATGCATTAACTCTAATAACTCTAATAGCAATTTTCCATGATTGAAGCCATTCTGCCAACTGGTGTCATTATTACTGGTTACATTTTGCATTGTGTAAATATGCTGTCAACTTATCAAATGGTATTCAGTGCACATTTCCTGAGGAAAATTTTGGTGTAACTTGTCTATTCTAAAAACCAATTTATGATTAATAGAATATGAAAATTATGTCCATCAATTGCACAGCACGTGTAAATTAAATACTTCAAATAGAGACAGTAAATAAAATACAGAGCAAGGTAGTGCGAAGACAAGATTAATTTTGAAAGAATTATAAATGAAAACTGTATACAAACATAGGTGATATTCTCAAGGTTAAAACATCAAAGAAGGCAGAATTACTTGGATCAGTCAAAATCAGATGACTGATTAATCATGTATTAGAAAAGTTTAGGAAATATATATATAATTCCTCAAGGTATTTAAGATAGATGACATTTGATTCAGATGACTAAATAATTACTAGAGGAAACTTTTATTGTTGTATATCCAAATAGATTAAGAGGAAAGCAGAGATTGGTTGTGGATAAAGTACTGAATGATCATCATCATCATACTTCTGCTGCTTTCAGCTGTAAATGGACTAGCCATCTTTCTTAACATTAAATATATTGTATAGTGGTTATTTGTGGCACAAATTGCACTCACATGCACAGATAAATCTGACATTATGAAAATGTACAGGGATGTAAAAAACAAGGTCTTCAGAGGATAATTTTATTTATTAAATTATTTACCAATGTTAAGCATTTTGGTTTTGAAACTTTCTTCAGGGAATATGAGTTATTAGATGAAATGAAAACAATCAGAAAGTTTTAAAACTGTTCTGTTTCAAATTATTGTGATGTAATTAGCATTCCAACATTTGAGAGATTTGTCCAGGAATAACATTTTCATCACACCTTCTGATAAAAGTGATGATGTTGTCCTTATGGATTCCACTCATTATAACAACAAAATAATCACATTATTTAATGATAAAAACATATATAAAAAAATTTCACTACTAACCATAAATAGAAATATAGACATTTTTAATAAGTCCTCTAAAAAAAAAAAAACAACCTAATCCTTTTAGAAGACAAATTCTGGTCTTCATTAATTGATTATCACTTCACAATCCCTAAAATTTATGATCTTCTTAAAACCCATAAACCTGGAATTACTCTGACCAATATTTTTTGGGATTGGTTCTGCCCTCCATCACATTGCAAAATATTTTGTTAAATTATTATTCCTTCTCTTAAGCACATCAAGAACTCTAGTGATTTACTAACAAAATCAATGATTTAAACATGGAAAACAAATCTTTAGCCAGTCTTGATATAAACTCATTATACACCAATATTCCTGTTAACAAATGTCTCAAACATTTAGAAATTCACCTCAAGAAAATAAACATTACATTACCTTTACCTATTCACAAAATAATCAAAATTTGTACATTATACTTGAAACATTGGATTTTTTAAATTTTTTTTTTAATATATTTTTTTATTTAAAAAAATCTGGTTTACCCATGGGTTTGCCTCTTAGTGGGGTTGTTGCATGCCTTTCCCTTGAATTTCTTGAATCTGGTCCCTTTAGATTTATAATACCCAGAGCTTCTAACTATTCCTGTTACACAGATCATATATTACTCATATATCCATGGAATAATGACTTAAATATTACAGATAGATTAAATGATATTGAATTTACAATTGAGTTTACTTATGAACTAAAAAATAACACATTGGCCTAGCAGTTAGAGTGTTCGCTAATGGCCCAGGAGACCGGGGTTCAATCCCAGGTCAACTCATACCAAAGACACAAAAAATGGTACATGATGCCTCCTTGCTTAACACTCAGCATTATAAGTTATGGATGAAGAATAAAGTGGAGCACTCCAGGAAAAGGAGTAGCACTGTTCCCTACACCTCGGTGTAGTAGCTATTGAAAAGGGAGCCTTCGAGTCACCCTCAACTATGGTCGCCAACTTTACTTACCTTTCTTTGACATTTTATTAATAAATAATTGCAATAAACTAGAATTTAAAGTTAATCTCAAATTCACTAATAATAATGACCATATACATTTTTACTCACATTATTATACTAAAATAAAGAGGGAAATAATCATAGGTTTTTACCTTTTGAGTCCTTTGGATTTGCACCCTCAAATCTTTTAATGATGAATTTAATTATATAGAAAATTCCTTCACCCAACTTCAATATCCTGAATATTCTATACAACATGCCAAAATAAAAGCTCTCAAAATTCACAAATGTTCACCAGAAATTCAAAACCATAAGTTTTCAAATTATAATTCATTACATAGATACATCATTTTGTCCAACAATTCAACCACAAACAACATCAGAAAAAATTAAACAACTTTGGAATTAAAACAGTTTCCAACTCTTCAAATACAATTAGGAATTTAATTGATTATAAAAATAACAATATCCACATCCAATCCAGAGCAGGAGTTTATGAAATTCCATGTCTGGATTGTAATAAAAGAAATATGTGAGTGAATCTTATTGTAGTCTCAAAAACCAAATTCATGAGCACATTAGGAACTTTAAAAAAAAAAAAGGAAACATAAAAAATTGTTTGATCAAATATAATTTCAAAACTAATCACAACTTGAATTTGAAAGATTCCAAGATATTAGTTTTTATACAAATGAAAAATGCTGGAAAATATTTGAATCTAGTATCCTTTCAAGTACAATGAAACAGAGTTCTGGTTTTTTCAATTTGTCTTATTTGCTCAGATTGGTGCTGAAAAGTTAGAAAATCCCTTATTCAAAATAATTTAGCTTCATTGTTTATATATACTTAGATAGCTAAACGGCTTGTTGGATTAAACAAACAGAGATAGACAGAAGTACACAAACATTGATAAAGACAGATTTGTCATGGAATTTTTATAATTGAGAATAGATGGATAGACTAATTTGATAAGGATTTTTTTTTAAGTAAATTTTGGAACACTAATTGCACCACACAAATTTGAAACAGAATGTTACCAATGGAAATAGAATGTTTTAAAACTTTCTCATTTTTTTTTATTTCATTTAATAACTCACATGCCCTGATGAAAGTCTAAAAACTAAAACATTGAACGGCAAATAATTGAATAAATAATATCATTCTCAGAAGACCTCATGTTTTTCATCCCTGTACATTTTCACACACACACACACACACACTGTAATCAACTCATCAGAAAAGTGTTGGTGGTCCTTCACAAGCCCTCACCAATATAAAAAAATTTGCTAAGCTGAAGCTTTGTTAATGGTCATCATCAAATATATATATATATATATATATACACTTCAGGCATTAAGGATTGACACTGGCCCTCCACCCTTTTCATGCAGTGGAGTAGGTGCTGTTAAAGCTGTTCAATATAATTTATCTTCTAGCTATTCCTAGAGTAGGGACTCAATATTGCCAAATAACCCCCATTGCACAGAAATATCATAAAAGGAAATTGTTATGGCATCCTAATTATATATGTTATGGGACACTTGCATCATCTTATTCTCACATTATAAGAAAATATAATCAGGATATAAATATCAATAAATATTAATCAATATAAATATAACTATAATCAGGATATAAAATATCATCAAGTTAGAAAGAATTTTCATTAATCACAAAGTCATATTTTGAGAAATTAATGTATTGTTTGTGGTTTGGTGTACTAACTACTGCACTGTGTTCATCCTGGAAGTGTTTGTGTGGAGCTGGCTGGGGTTTCAATTTGACAGTCATGTCTTATATGTAAAAGACAAAGTGAACATTTTCAGAAGGGCTATTAAAAGGAGTTTGACAGGTTACAACGCATATATCTAAGATTAGTGTCACTTTTTCCTGTTGCTTCCAGTCTCATTAGTCTGGATTTCAGATGTTTAAGTAGTTCTGGTAAATGTTTAAAAATCCGTGAATCAACTGTACTTGAATTTGGTGCAGAAAGGAAATAACAAGGATGTCTACTTTATTATATTATCTGCTAGGACAACTATGAAAAGTAAAAGTTAATTTCATAATTGACATAAATAAAAGTACTTAGAGTATTGGAACTTGAATTTAGCATTACACTGCAGTTGGTGGTTGGTTGGATTTTATGGCATATCAATCATTGAAGGTTATTTAATGCCAAATTCTGTATATATGTATATACCTGAAGTGTAATGGTTATCATTATAGGAAATGGACATGGCAACATGAGTTCAACTCCTGGATGAGGTTTATTGCATTTCACATAGCACTAATACTCTTTGGAAATGTATGAATCGAATTGTTCTCCTTCCAGCTATGAGTAAATAATAGGGCAGACTGGGTTCTTTAGTTTGGTTAGGCAACCAGTTTAAGAGAAACCAAACTCTGAATTCAAACCAGTTAATTTCCACTTAAAAATTGACCTTATGTCTCATCCTACCCAAGTAGAGAGGTTGGTATATATATATATATATATATATGTATATGTATGTGTGTGTATGTGTATATGTGAGTATGTGATTTGTAAGCAAAAAGTTTGTACGTTAAGGTCTTTAAAAAGCCAGAGCTCATTTGTTTGCTCACAATTAGTTTCAAGTATTCCTATCTAACATGAATAATTTTATTTAGTATTAATAATCTTTTGGACATAGTTGAAGGGTTTCATGTATTGCCATGTAGCATTAACAATTTAACATCAGTCATTTATTTGGGACCCTATCAGGCGCTACCACTTTAGGTCAGAGTGGACCTGTGAGTAATTGCAATGAATGGATACTCCACATTCCCCAAAGCTCCAAGGCTGGATCCTCACCATAAGATGCAGTTTAGTGTCATATTCAGGACACATTGTGGGGAGGTTTTACCTCCACTACAGAGATGCAGTCAGTGTATTCTACAGCCTCAGCTGACTGGTCTGCATTGTAAATGAGGCGAGACAACATAGTAAATAGCTTGCATTGTTATCAAGTCATTTATTCCACTTAATGCAAGATTATCTACTTGAGCTGTTCTGATACATTTAAACATTTAGAGAACTAAAAAACGTTCAGTGAATCATTCATTGGCTTTTATACCAGACAGCAATATAAATATAGTTAAACAGGATGAAAGAGAAATATCCTGAAGTAAAATTTGACAGTGTTGTTTGGTCTAAGAAGTTATGATTGGGGAAGTCCTCTACAGTGTAGGGGCTAAAATGCTAGACTGCAACATTATAGTAAGCAAGTTCAAACTCCAATCATGCTATTGTGTTCATTTTAATACTCTTGGGAAAAGTATAAAAAAACCCTTATCCCTCCAGCTATGGTTTAAATAGTACCACTACTGTTCTTCTACAAGGTTAGCTTTGACATTGAATAACCCATTAAAGTTGATATGCCATTAAATAAAGAAACCAAACCAAACCAAACCAAGTTATGATTGATAGAACATGAAAATGATGTCTCCCAGTTGCACAGTTATGAGCTTCATAGATTTTTTCAAAACTGATTTTATTCCTTTATTCATAGAATATTTAATATTTATGATCTCGTACAACTCCCATGAAAAGATTATTCACATTTGTAAACTGTTGTTTATTTTTTTACATTTTTGTTTCTTTACTAATGCATATTCAATATAGTCCATTCAAAATAGTATAGAAATGATTCTGCTATTTATATATAAGAAATAAAGGAGACTTTGCTTTTGATTATAGTACAGTGCATTTTTTTTCTTTCTTATATTTTTGTGCTAAGCACCTTTTTTTTTTATTATGATGCAATATATATATATATATATATATATATATATATATATATATATATATATATATGAGGCATTAGGTTTTGGTTTTCAGACATATGATTTTTTATGTGTTATTTAATGCCATAGCCATCCTTTTAAAATAACAGTCATGGTACTATTCAACCCATAGCTGGGGGGATAAGGGAGTTCATACTTTAGGCAAGGGGCTGGAAGTGAACGTAATAGAGTAACTGGAGTTCGAACTTGCTTACTATAGTGTTAGCCACTATGCCATGGGGGTCCCTCCCATTGATATATTCATTTAGTTCTGAAGTATTTAATATGTTATAAGATAGTATAAACACATTATAGTTATTTAGCACAAGATTCCAGGTGGGCATCAAATCCTATGCAATGAGCAGGATGTGACAGTTTATTTTTAATCAGTGTACAGCTAGTTTGAATTCAGTTTTCCTTCTCTTAGACTGGTTGCTCTACCAAGGTTAAAGAGCCCTGTCTGCCCTACTTTTAATCCATAGCTGAGGATAGAAGAAATGGAGTCATGACTTTTCCTAGTACATTAATGCTTAGTGAAATACAGTCTTGTCCCGGATTTGAACTTTATTAGCTATGTCCATTTCCTATGATGATAACCATTACACTACATGTGCCTCCATTACTCAATAGTAACCATATGTGAGACCACCCTGTTAACCATTCCCTGTCTCTGAGCAAGTCTTATATTGAGTGTTCAAAAAAATGCAATCTTTTTTCTTTTTTTTAAATCTTTAAAACCTTCCCCTGGTTCCAAAAAGTATGCATACCAAATTTGGAAGCTCCACATCAAACTATTTAGCCACCACTCATATGTTTGTAATAGTTATACTCCTAATAAGTCTCCAGAAAGAACACCTGTTCTTCTTGGAAAAATACATAACTGACACAAAAGAATGGCTGCTGAAATGAGGCTAACACATGACACAGTCATTTCAACTGTGCGATATTGTTGTCTCTAATTAGTGTTGCCATGTAACAAATTTTGTAGCATAGAATTTATATGCATGTAAATTCTACCCTCTTATTCTTTGGGGTGTGTCATGTATCTACTAGAATATGTGTTTGCTGATAATTTTGTTTCTCCTAATGTGGGCTTATTTTCACTGCAAGCTTGTTGCATTTTTGCATGAACCTGTCCATACATGTAACTATGTAAACCTTGTGTTTCAAAATATAATGTAAACTATATAAATTCTTATTTTCAGCCAGTATGAATCAATAAAAAGTTGGACAAATGTTAAATTAGATTGAATTTAGCTGCTACAAATTATTAAAAGTTAGTGCATATTACATGTGAAAATTTTCTTTTTCAGAATTTTGTAATCCAAATTTAGGGGTGCATATATGAAAGTGGACTGAAAGTCATTGGCTGACATCATATCTGCTATTGATAACTTTTTTTGACCATTGGCATCCAAGCACTGTAATACTGGTAGAAGAAGTGTGTAAACCACGAGGGGTTGAAAAATAAACCTCATTTGGTCACATTTCATGAGAAAATCTTGATCATATCTTTCAGCCAATTCTCATATTCTAAATTGTATATTTTGTTAGGTATTTATGTCTCTTGGTATTGGGGATATATAAAAACATACCTTCTTAGAATAACTACTGTAAACACTGTGTATGAAAAACTATTTCATAAAATACTAAATCAAAATAAATAATTAAAAAAAGAAACAAAAAAAAACATTTCAACTTGGAAAATTAACAGGTAGCTTAAACCAACATAATCTCCATGTTATAAAAAGAGAATGGGGGAAAATCTCAACAACTATGCTGTCACAATTGGTGTTTTGCTGGTATAAAAATTATAAAAGTAAGCTTTGACTTTGAAGCAGTACAATTCTGTAATAGACTATGGCCTGAGTTAATTGTATCTCATATACAATCATATATCATTATCAAAGGTGGAGAGTTAAAGATAAGAACAACATAAGTCATTATTAATTTTTGTCTATCATTTATCTTATCTTAATTTCAGTTGCTTTATGTCACAACTAAGTAGATTGTTATCTACAACCATTATAAAATAAGTCATAATAATATCCAGAATTTTGTTATTACATGAAGTATTGTTAGCCATTATTAATTTTTCCTATTCTTTTTAATTATTATTTTTGTTGTTTTCCACCACAACCATTTAAACTGTCAGTATATGGGCATTACTTAAACAATATACATCAGAAATAAATAAGATCTGACAAAACTCTTTCATTTCTTTTGCTCTGGGAAATATATTTACAAATTTTAAAAGTAAACAGTGACTTAAAAGCAGTACAATGCTACAGTTCTGTTAGAATTATTATTTTTCTCCTCTAGCAAAAACAAGAATTTGAATTCTAAAAAATTTTTTAGCTACATTTTTAAAATGAAGTATCAGATTTTTCAATAGTTTGTAGTTATACTACTAATCGGTTGGTGTGTTGATATATACTGTCTCCTGTTCATTATTAGAAAACACTTATACTGATATCTTATAGTACAAGATATTAACCAAGATTATGAATAACTAACTGTATCCATGTAATACTTTGTTTAATGGCATATAAAACTTTGTAGGGTATTTAATGCCAAAGATACCCTTGTAGAAGAACAGTAGTGGTACTATTTAACTCATAACTGGGGAATAAAAGTTTGTGCCTTGCTTACTATGATGACGCAGTCCAACACATTAGCCATTATGCCACAGGAACTCCTCCGATAGTAGTTGTGTGAATTTAAACTAAATAACATTCTGAGATAAATCATAATTTATTTCTGTTAAAATTTGGTAAATTAAAAACCTCACAAAAATAAAAGAAATATAATCTAATAATAATATTAATAAATAATTAAAAGAAAGCAAAAAGATTTGACAAATACTTTGACCTTGCTAGAGAACTAAAACAGCTGTGGAACATGAGGGTGACAGTGGTACCAATTGTTGTTAGTGCACTTGAAACAGCCCCCCAAAGGCTTGAAAAAAAATATGGAGGAATTGCAAATTAGAGGGAGAAGCGAGACCATCCAGACTACAGTATTGTTCAGATTGGCTAGAATCATCATCATCATCATCATGTCGTGCCGCCAGCACGGATATCCTTGACCCTCTCTCGCCACTTCTCCCTATTATTCATCGCCTCTGGCAGGTCTTCATGGTTACATCCCGTGTCCTCACATAGCTGCTGTATGTAAGTTCGAGCTGGTCATCCTGCCTTCACTTGGCCATATGTGGGGGTCCATAGGAGTACATCACTTATGAGCTCGTCCTTGCTTCTCCAGCAGTGTCCTGCGTGTCTGGTTCGTCTAACTTGTATAGTTTTCATGATGGGAGGCAAGTGGCCGTATAGTTGGTGTCTTGTGGGGTGTTGTCGCCAGGACTTGTTCAATATTGCTCTCAACATTCTTGTGTAATTGCTGTTTAGTTTCTTCTCCAGCCATTTAGTTAGCGTCCATGTAGTGCATCCATATAGCAGTATCGATACAACCGCTGCCTGGAAGAAACTGCGCTTCATTTTATCGGTCAGGTCTGATTTCCATAGGATCGAGAGCCTATCAATAGTTGTCCATGCTTTCATTAGTCGTGTGTCGATGTCTTTTTCGGTTGATGAGACGCTACTTCCTAGGTAGGTGAATTTGTCTACTAGTTTCAGAGAGGCTCTGTCTAGTGTGGTAATGTTGCCTGTTTGGTTGTAACACATATATTCAGTTTTGTGTGCATTGACATGGAGGCCAATGCCTGCAGCGGCTCGTTCCAAACTATGCAGTAGTGTCTCTGCTTGATTAGGCGTATTCGCCAGTAACACCAAGTCATCAGCGTAGTCGGCGTTGGTGATTGTTTTTATGGGGTACCTTTTGCTTCTTTTCTTCATCAGCTCGAAACCATTTTCTCTGATTTTGTTGATCAACGTTCTAAGCACGTAGTCTAGACAGATGATAAAGAGGTATGGGGCACTGGAGACCTGATATTTGCTGTCACTTAGACCCCAGAGAAAGATCACCAGCTAACACTAGTGTAAAAAAAACTTACAATGAATAATTAAAAAAGAAAAATTTGGATGAAAAAATTTAAGGTTTGGATTTATGAAATGTGGTAATGGAACTCATGAACAGGAAGAGTGAGGAGAGAACTTGCTACCAAGCGGAGACCTTCCGACTTCAGTGTTAGGTTTGAGGAACAACAGAAGCACTGGATTGCATCATGGGTGACAGAGTGCATTACTGAATATTGTGTGCCTGAAAACGTCAGGCCTGTGTACAAGCAGGAGCTCAAAGTTTGGATCCAGGATGGGTGGCTAGTTCTGCACTCGGAAGAAAAATGGACTCCTGAAGGGACTGATCCCTCTGATGGCTGTTGTTCAGTAGCACAAGGATAAAGTACAGCCAGTGCTAGACTACCATGAACTAAACCAACACATAGATGGATTTACTGCTGATGCTGACATATGTGCTGCCAAGTTATGAGAGTGGCATCAACAGGGGCCACACATGTCTCTGCTGGACCTGTGAAAGGTGTATCTGCAGATCAGAGTCAATGAGTCCTTATGGCCATTTCAGACTGTAATATTTCATGGTTGAAGGTACTGCCTGACAAGGTTGGGATTCGGGTTGAATGTTATGCTAATAATAATGAAGACCATTGTCAACACAGTACTGACTCAAGATGAGGTGATTAACAAGACAACATCAATGTACATTGACGATATCTACATAAACAAAAATATTGCATCATCATTGCATGTGCAGGCAAAACTGGCTGCGTTTGCCCTGATTTGCAAAAACCCTGAGTACCTTGAAAATGGCATTAAAGTACTGGGATTGAAAGTTCAACAGGAGCGAGGCAAACTGACCTAGAGATGAAGAGCCATGATTCCGGACGTTCCTGATGTCATCACAGGACAAACTGCTTTCTCCTAGTGCGGGAAACTTTTAGAACACTTGCCAGTGTGCGGATGACTTCGCTCTGCAGCAGGTGTTATGAAATGCAGAGCCAGCACAGACAAAAGGGTGGGATGATAAGACTACAGATGTCCCTCTTGTGTGCATGATGCAGGAGATGATAGTGTATGTGCGTTGAGATGATCCTGCAAGGAGAGACTGGTGTGTAGACAGGGAGGAGATTAATGGATGGGTTGACACTAGTTCTTTGGCAATTGGTGTCATACTGGAGAAAGACGACACCATGCTAGAAGATGCTGCGCCCCGCCAACAATGCATCACACATCAATTAAAAGGTGTCAACCTGGTGCTTCAGTGGAAAGTGAAGAAGGTGTATCTTAAGACAGACTCTATCTGCATGTTGGATACTTAAAGCTGTAAAGCCAGGGTTTGAACTAAAGCAGCAAGTGAGATGCTAATTCAACAAAAGCTGGATACTATCAAGAAGCTGGTGACTGAATATGGTGTGGCAATAGATGTGTTGTTGGTGGCATCAGATGTTAACATCGCTGACCAGTTGACCTGAGTACCACAGAGATGGTACAATGTCATGAAAGAAGGCATTGGACCCATCTCAATGATGTCTGCCGTGTTCATAGACATTTTAGATGCAGACCAAATTATGGCAATACACCACAGCAATGACTGTCTTGGAATTAAAAGGACTTGCTATTTTGTGTGACTGCTGCACCCCTCTACACCCAAGAGCTCTATGAAAACAGTGGTGAGGACCTGCCAAATATGCCAGTTGATCAACTTCTGTACATTATTCAATGCTAAAGCAATCCTTGTAGAGGAACAGCAGTGATACTATTTAACCCATAATTGGGATGGGTTGGTGTAAGGAGATTCATACCTTTCCCAAGGGTATTAGTCTGAAAGTGAATGTAATTGCACGACTGGAGTTACTTTGAGGCTGCAGTCCAGCACTTTAGCCATTACACCACTGAGTGTAACATTTATGAAGACAACTCTTTCTTTTCTACTGTATAAGCAAAACACTATTTGCTTTGGGTCATAATTACAGTGAACCTTCCAGCCCCTTCATATTTTCACCTTAATGAACACAAACTGATAATAATAGAGTTTGCAAGAAAGAATCTGTCAGTTGAGGCAGAAAAATGTCAGTTTTTGAAGACAAATAATAAACAAGAACCAAAACATTTGGTCTAGTAGTTCATCTTAATTATACTAGTACTCTGTACTTTAATTAGTAATTTTGAATTGTCCTTTATTAAGCTCAGCTTAAATTGATACTAGGCTAAAAGTATGAGGAACCTTGTGAGAACTGAGCTAGAAATGGTCTACTTGACTAACTCACTAATCATTACACCTTGCAGAGAACATTGTTGCATAATGTTTGGTAAAATAGTTTCATAGACTAAGTATTACTGAGTAGTGTATTTGATCCTCACTAGGTATCCCATACTTGCCAAATCTAATCTAGAAATTGAGTAAAAGCGCTTGTGAATTTCTTTTTCTAGTCTATTACAAAAATAATGAAAAGGTTGATTATAATCGAGTTATGTTGAAAACTGGTTTCTGTCAGATCACCCTGTTATCCACCCCTCAGCTATGAGTTAAATAGTATCACTATTGTTCTTTTACAAGAATGGCTTTGGCATTAAATAACCCCCAAAGGTTGATATACCATTTAACAAAGAAACCAAACCAAACCATCAGATCACTGAAGTTAAGCATAAATGAGACTGTTCAGTTTAGAAAATGGGTGACTCCTAAGCAACTAGTCTAAGTAATACTTAGGAAATAACATATTGAAAACATTCAATGATTTATGGATTGTTCTTGTAGTAATTTACTAAACGCTTTGTTCAGATGTGGCATAAAGCTATATGAATGGGACACCCAATGAGAATCAAACTCACTCGTGAAGGTTTGCTAGTCTAGCTTGCTAACCATTACACCACCAGAAATGCTCTAATGGATTGTGCTTATAGATTAGGAATTCATTTGGTATTATCTTCCAATGAAGATTTTAAAAAATACTTAATGAATTTAAATTATTATACTCTGTATGTTTATATTTCTTAAGGAGAGATCTTTCAATTTCTATTTTGAGCATATCACATTGCATAATTATATTGTTCTGTTTGTTTCTTAATATGTAAGAAACATACATATGTAACTAAAAATAAATCATTTTATATGGAAATCTATGGAAGACTACAGAGATAAATTTAATTTAAGTGAGAAAAAAATTATTGCTCCCTAATCATTTTTGATATTCGACTGGGCCATTCATTCTTTTAATTTAAAAAAGATCTTTGCTCTTATGTGTTTTATTAATAAATTATGCTGATTCATATATATCCTCAAGTCATCATATTTGGACCCCTCCCCACTTATTTAATCTTTTTTTTTTTTTTTTTTAAGATTGGGGGACACTATTATCTGGAAATCTAACTTATGTGTGCAATTTTAAGCTAGTAACTCCATCTATGTTTTTGTTAGGACTTATAAGCTAATAAACTTTAAGAGGTTAAGATTTATAGCCTCCTGATTGCTGGCTCTTCTTCTACATGATTTTTTTATGCTTCATTTTCCAGTAAGTGAAAGAGAATTCATTGAGAAAAGGTCATAACTTTGGTTTCTGGTTATGAAATCTCTTTTTTTTTTTTTAGCTGGATGTCTATTTCATACAGTTAAACAAAAATATAAAGATTCAGTCCAGCTAATCTGACCAGTACAAAGTAAAAGTTCAGTTTAGCTTTAGACTTACAATTGTAAATCAAACCCCTTGTTAATAACTTTAAAAAAAGTTTTTTTGGGGGAGAGTCCCTGTAATGTAGTGATTAAAGTGCTGGACTGTGACATCATAGTAACCAAGTTCAAATTCTACTCTCGCTATTATGTTCACTTTCAAACTAATACCCTTGAGATAGGTATGAAGCCTCTTCTTACCTTTTCAGTTATAGGTTAAATAGTACCACTACTGCTCTTATACAAGGATTTGGCATGAAGGTTGATATACCATTAAAAAAAGAAACCAAGCCAAAAAGATTTGGAAGAGAACATCTTGTATATCCTTCCTCAATTGTGTATAGCAGACTGCCACTGTATTATGATAAATAACATTAATAGTATAATAAAGTATTAACTAGTATCTTTTGTGTATTGCTTACAGCTTGTTAATATTATGTATATTTATCTGTACTTTTGATAAACTTTTGTCAGTTCTGATTCTATTGTACCATATTCCCAAGAATGTTTTATCAGATAGCTCATAAATATCTCACCTCAAGCCCATTGGCAATGAATAGATAATTCTAAACAGTATTTCCACTTGAAAAGACACAAGAAGCAAAATCATGCAATCATTTTCTTGGCTTTCCTCATGATGACATTTTGATATCTGCCAAAAGTATTGTTCAATCCTGTTGTATTAAATCTATTATATACCTGTCTTGTCTTAGCTTCAAGATTTATATTTGAACTCTCACAGCATGTTCTTCCAACCATGAAAACAATAATTCAACTTAGTATATCTTTTTATTTTTTCTTGCTACTTATCTTTTTCATCAATCAATCTTTCTTTATGTTCATACATCATTGGCTTCTTTTGAACATAATAATGAACAGTAGTTTTTTTTTTTATGTATGTTCCTTTGTCTATAACTTCTGCCACACTAAAACATAGATATATAAAATTCATAAGTAGATCCTGCCCTGATTAAAACATTTAACCTGGGAAAAAAATGGTAAATGACATATCCATTCTACCAGCATCTTGTTGTTTTAACAACACAGTAAAATTGACTGGAAATATTAAGCTATTGATCCTATACAGAATGCACGAATACTACACTGATACGACAGTTTGTCAGTGGGGCTTAGAATATGCTGACTATCTCCTGTAGAGGTGTAAAATCCCCACCACCACCTTCAAAAAATGGGTTGTCCTAAGTATAACACTAAATTGTGTCTGATGGTAGGATTTTAATTCTGGAGATCTGGGGAGTTTGGAGTGCCCCTTCATTATCATTACTCTCAGGTCCAATGACCTTGAGTAGTAGTACTTGTTAAGGTCCCATCTATGGGTCAAATAGATCTGTTCAAAAATTATTCATATTCAGTTGGAATACTTGATGCCATATACAAGGGTTGGTTGAAAAGTTCATAGGTTGACCAAAATATTCTTTTGGAATGTGACCAAATGAAGTCTATTTCTCAACAGTCTCCCTTGCGGTCTACACACTTTTTCCATCAGTGTTGAAGTGCTTGGATCCTTTTGGTAAAAAGTCATCAACAGCAGATATGACATCATTATATGAACTTTTCAACCCACTCTTGCTGTTGTATATTATTTCTATTAAGAATGCTTGGTTGAAGCTGTAATTGTTTACTAAATATTACTAGTTACTTGAAACCATATAATTGTGTTGGTCAGAAGACTGGTAAATACAGTTGACTAGGAAAAACAGGGAACATTAAATTCATGCCTTTTCTAAGAGCATTAATATATCTGTCCTGTCACCAACAACTGCATCTAGAATTTAAATTCACTATGTCAATTCTATTTTATGAGTGCAATTTGCAATACATTTTTTTTTAATTTTGGAATAACTTTATTCTAGATTAATTTAAAATTTAATCAAAATCATACCAAAAATTACCATCTGGCCTTTAGTACCAAAATGGTATTAAAAATTATCAATATTTTTGCCACACTATTAAGTAGTAAAGTTTATCATAATATTAGTATTGTATCAATGAAAAATATCCACTAACAAACAACTTTGTTTTATAAAATCTTGATTATTTAGAATTCAAAACAACTCAATTCATTAAACTTACTTTAAAAAGTGAAATCCTATGCAAAATTCTTTTAATCATAAAATTATTTTTTGTAAGTCTGCTATCAACTGTATAAAAAAAACATTATTTCATAAAAACTGAATTATTTGAAACTTAAAATTACTTAAATCAAGAAACTTATTTTGAAAAACCAAAGTTCTAAAAAAGAATTTAATTGTAAAATTCTTTTAAAATATTTGCTATCTATTCTAAAAACTTATTCTACTTGGAAAGA
This sequence comes from Sepioteuthis lessoniana, assembly GCA_963585895.1. Taxonomy (NCBI): domain Eukaryota; kingdom Metazoa; phylum Mollusca; class Cephalopoda; order Myopsida; family Loliginidae; genus Sepioteuthis; species Sepioteuthis lessoniana. Next base: position 75,298,853 of record OY757918.1, read on the forward strand.
GGAAATTATTTGAAAGTTTTATCTTGTCTTTATTCTATTTTATAGTTGAAAATTGTGTGTGTGTGTGTGTGTGTGTGTGTGTGTGTGTGTGTGTGTGTGTGTTTATTTACATCTGTATCTCTTATACAGCTAATTTCTTGACTGTCTAATCTCTAAGAAACTTTGTTTTGTAAAATTTGAATTATTTAGAATTCAAAACTTAAATTGGCAAATTTATTTTGAAAAGTGAAGTTATGGATATAATTATAATCATAAAATTTATTTGATAAAAAAACTTCTTCAAATCAAAAAATAAAATAAAATTAGGTAACCGGTAACCTTTTTCTTCAAAAGAGTCAGACACTACCAGCCAGAGAAATTGCTATTGCAGCTCTCCTTTTTACAATGTCAAGGGTCAGTCTCTGTCACAAGACATCTAAGCGAGGTGTTTGCCTCTCTCCTTGATGACAACTTCTGCTTGGTAGATATAAAATTGTTTTTATTTTTCAAATATTGTCTATTTTTTTTTTAGAAACTTTTTTTTCATTGAAATTGAATTATTGAAAACAATACATATCAGTAAAATAATTTATAAGCAGACAATCAAGTAAAAAAAAAATCACAAAAAGTCAAGTAAAATAATACTAGTTGTCTGAATTTTTTAGACGAAGCTTGATGATTTTTATCGTTCAGGGTTTTCAGACTATTGTCTTCATCTTTAATGTTATATTCACAACGTTTCATCCGATATGTCCTCTGGCCTTCTTCAGGTGTTTGTCGAACTTGGAAGCCTACATAGAACTTTGAACCACGTCCTTTATTCAATCCACAGGGGTTGCTTGTTCTGATTCTGTTAACCATAACTGGGTATAAGTGCTAAGTATTCCTGTATTGTTACTCGTCTGCAGTCAAAATTGAACCTGCAACTTCCAGATGATTGTCCCTTTTAGAAGCTGAGGGAGCCAACACCTATAACTGTTACACTATGTGTCCGAAATCCCTGAACAATAAGATAATACCATTTTAGAATTTTGCTTTTTATTTTTATTCTTTAATCATTTTTTAATTTTTTTTTTATTTTCAGCCTTCTATAATGTGATTTTATCTGCCTGGACAAAGTCAGCCTTATTACAATTTTTACTCAAGGAATATTTCATCTTAAAGGTAAGCATACATCTTTGCATATATATATATATATATATATATATATATATATATATATATATATATATATATATTACTTAAAATTGAATTTAATACAATTTTTACTTTATTTATATAGTTAGTTAGATATATAACATTGTAATATTTTTTTGTGTGTATGTGTGTGAAAATTGTACTCTTTAAAGAGTATCACGTTTGTTTTGATTGTCAAATCTACTATCACTATCAGATGACATGATATCACATAGTAAATATCTTCTGGATTTATGATCCCAAGTATAATAGATTTTAATACATGAGAGTTGCAATTTAAAGTGATGTTTGTTTGTACATCCCAAATCAATTGTGCATAAAAAATATCTACTTCTGTTAAGAGACTTGAAAACATTATTTTAAAAATAAACAAAAAAGTCTTCATCATTGTTCTGGAATGAATTTACATGCAGTGATTGAAAAATAGTTTCTACTCCTGTTTTATTTTATTTTATTTTTAAGTTGTGTTATTTATTTAAAATTTATTAATCTGATAGTTTCTCTTTGTAAGGATTTTTTTCCTATTGTAGTGTAGATAAGTAATTGATTGCTTTATCATTGATTTTTACCTAGTCTTTCATCTATTCAAAATAAGATGAAAGAAAAACTAGTGAATATGTAATAAAGACAATGTATCATCGAAGAAATTTGGTCATCTTAAAACTATTATAGTATTATATCTCTTACTGGGGATAAACAAGTTATGAAAATAAGATGTAACAAAAAAAAAAATAGGAAAGGAAAACTAGTAAAAATTAATAAAGAAGAATATGAAAATTCAGACAATTTAAGATGGATATTTGTATGTTGAAATATTTTTTTACAGGGAAATTTATCCTTTTTGTTTTTTAAAGCTAAGTAAGCCTTATAGCAGATATTACACTTTTGTATTATTTTCTTTTAAGTTGTTTAAATTACATTTCCAGAGATTTCATTAAGTGATGAATTTCATCAGGAATCTGTTTTTCAGATACCTACTCCTTCCTTATATTTAAACAATAAATTACTTTTAAGCTTTCAATATACTTTGACAAATGTTAGACTCAACCAAACATAATTATAAATAATATAATAAAAACTTAAAATTTAAAGGAGGAGTTGATTATTTGAAAACATTTTGGAAATATTTTATAATTTTCTTGTCTTAATTTTTTGATGAGAACATAAAAGTATTAATAATAGGCTTACAACTGTGAGTCCCTCTTAATTACTAACCTTGTACTAAAAGTATTTGTTAAGTATATTTCTTAAGGCCTGTTAGTTATTAACTCTTTAAATTCAAGCTACTGTCATTTGAGCTGCTAACTAGAAGTACATTAACTTGGGCTACCAGAATCCTAGCTGGAGATTCCTCATTTCTACATAGCTATTGCATATAAAATGTTGCAATATAATTTTATTGTTTTTTGTTTTTTTTATTTTTTTAATATATTTTGAATTTTCTATAGACTGTTGTAACCTGTTATTTAACAGCCTGTAAAGTGGGTGAATAATAGATAAGATTTTACATTTCAGCCATTTTTCAAGTCAGGAGCTCAAGGTAGAGAGGTCTACTATTGGTGGGGGTGGGGGTCTTCAGGGTTCTAAGCATTAATGTGGTGCAGAACATATAATTTTGCTACTTCTGGTTTTCTTAGACTTTTTTTTTTTTAAAAAAAAGACTATATTTTGTAGACTTGTCTAGTTAGTTAAAAAAAAGTGTTGGGAGGGGGCTATATGTAATAGATACCATAGTCTATTTTATTGATTTAAAAAGGCCTAAAGTTTTTAAAAAATTTCTTTTGAAATTTGATCAAATTGATAATGCCTCTTTTAAAAGTAGTAATTTATTACAGTTGGCTTAGTTTAGCACAAGGCCAGAAGAATGTTTTTACCCAATCCCTTCACCATGAGCAGGATGTGACATTTTGTCAATTTTTTCAGCAGATTTAAGATGACTTGAACTCAGAGTTCTCCTTCTAGACTGGCTAAAGAAGCCAATCTGTCCGACTATCTTCCCATAGTTGGAAGAGAACAGATGAATTCATGCCTTTTCGAAGGGCATTAGTGTGAAGTGAAATGCAAACAAACTTGTTCAGGATTTGAACTCTGATTACCAATTCCATTTCCTATGCACACCTCCCAAAAGTAAAGGACTTCTTAAGAGTAATTCATCTTCAGAACTTAACTTGCTAACCATTACATTATGACTTAAAAATTTTTTTTTTCCTCAAGTCAGTTGACATTGAACACTTTTAACCTATACAGTTGTGCTTTATTCATTCTTTGAACATTTGCATTTACTAAAGAAAATGAATAAGAGCAAACTGTTTGTTCAAGAACTAAGAAAATTTATTCTGTTATATCTACCATTTCAGAACAATGTACTGATATGAACAAGTATTTTCGTCTTTGAAATTGGATTAAAATCAACAGATTGACTGATCAAATTCTGCAGAATTCTCTGCTGCTCTAATTAACTAATTTAACTTCAAACATTTGTTAAAATCAAAACCTTCAAAAGTCTTATAAAATGAAGTAAAGCCTTTGTATTTTTATATTAATTCAATATGTTATATAAAAATGCTGAATATATAAATATTTTTACTATTATGAAAGTACAAAATTTGTATGACACATCTGAAAGTGAAGAAAAAAATAACATGGAATGTGAAATGTGGCCACTCCTAATGTTTGTTTTGTTGGTTTGTTCAATAGTTTGTTTTTTAGTGTATTTATTTGTTTATTTTTAAAATCATTGCCATATCAATCTGGTTATAAGCCAAGATTATTTGATAAAACTGATATTTAAAATTTTGGTTATTAGATTCACTATTACTTTTTTAGAAAGTTAATCTTATACTAAAATAATTGCCTGCATCTCAAGAAAGATGTGAATGTATTTACCCAACTCTTCTGTCACAAGGTCCTTTTGATTTAAATTCAGAATTTTCTGTCTACAAGATTAGTTGCTACACCAAGGCTAAAGAGCTCAGCCTACCCTACTATTTAAAAGAGATGGATTCATGCCTTTCTCAAGGGTGTAAGTGCAAACTGCTTAATCTAAGATTTGAACTCAGTGTTGCCGAGTCCATTTCCTACAAAGTAATCTTTACACCATGATTGCCTCCTTAAGAAAGATGTGTATGTTTAATACCAGCTAAATTGTACAAAAGCTATTTTAGCAAATAGCAGTGACAGCTTTAATTATAATTTGAAATGAGTTTTGATTTGCATTTGTACCTGAGAGGCTTACTAAGTCTTATAATTCATTACATGGAAATATTTTGAATAATACAATGTGCTACTAAAAAGTTTAAATTTGACCATAAAAAAAAATTACTTACCCTAATACCTAATTTCTACCATATCCTTTAAAATGATCCCATTTAGATATGTATGCAGTGAAATGTTACCAACAAAAAACTCTGTTACATTCAATTCAAACTCAGTGTTCAAATTTTACAGTAATTTCAGTTGCCCTTTATATTTAATAAGGTAACAATATTTTGAATAGTCAAAATTTCTGAGCCCTGTTTGCAGACTAGACTGCATCTGATGGTCGGACGTCAGTTCTGGAACATTGCAGAGTGTGGACTACTTCAGTGCCATTACTTCCAGGTTCACTCTCACCCAGAGTGGTAGTATCTTTTATGGTTCCCTCTATGGGTCAATTAGATCTGTTTGTAAATTATTTGTATTTAATAGGAATACTTGATATCATATAATAGCAAACAAAATTCTATTACTAGGCATAAAATAATCCCAGACAGGTTGACATACTGTTAAAATTAGTCAATCAAAATTTCTTTTTACAATATTTTTGTAATAGTTATAGCTTTATTTAAAAATCAGGTATAGATTTAAATAAAGGGAAATTAATTTGTTCTGTATGATTGATTGTTTATTGTACTATGATTTATTTTCTATTAGTAATTTTAAACAAATGCATATATAGAAGACACACTTGAATAAATAAAATTTAAACCCAGCTGAAGAAGACTCACAAAACTGTATGAATACTACAATTAAATAACTGCTTATAATAGCACTGGATATTACAATACTTAGATTGTTTATATTCTTTGCAATATATAGATAAATTAAAAGCAACAGACAAGGATATTTTTCATTAATTTTTCTTGTTGGTCAGTAGGATTTGAAGAATTTTTTTTCTTTTAAACCTGCTGTTAGAAAAATAACTGTCTATCAGGTCAATGCATTTAGTGGGGGTGTATTGTTTAGGTGAGTGTTTTAACATTTACAGGAAATGGTTTGAATGTCTGACATTTGACCAGAATTGTCTCATTGGCCATATAAATATCAAGCTATCATACACCTACTACAAAGGTGAGGATGTTAAGCCAAACAAATACTTAGTTGTGTTAATTGCTTGGCTAGAAAATATAGAAACTTATTTCAGTTATTTCCTGAGATGTGATAAGAATGGCTTGCCTGAAAGTGAAGCCACTGAAATTGGGTGGAGGATGTTGAAATGTCATCTCATTATTTTACTGGCTTGTTACATCCTTCCAGATTAATAATGTGTTAATCAGCAAATTAGCCAAGTCTCAGTTTTAATTGACCTGAACTAAAAATAATTTGGTCACTCATTGGCTTGCCAAATAACTTAGTCATAGTAGAAAGGGAATTTTTTTTTTCTAAAAATGTATAAGCTCTATATACTGCCATTAACTTTAATATTGTTGGTCACTTTTTGACTTTAGACTCTAACCTTCATCTTCCTTTCTAATTTTGAAACTGAACTCTTAAAACTTAATTTCTTGAATATAAAAGGGACCATTATTCTACACTTATATAATAGGAATAGTGACCTCATCTCTGTTGATTGATTTTAATGGCATGACAACCCATCTAGGGTTATTTTATGCCTAGAAGTTAGAGAATCACATTCATTGTATATTCATATTTACATTTTTTATATAGTTTCTTAAGGGTTTTTTTTTACATGGTCTTATCTAATACAAATAATTTTTAAACAGATATATTTGACCCATAGATGGGACTCTATTGGATATCATTACTCCAGGTCAGAATGGATCTTGGTGTAATGGCAATGAAAGGGTACTCCACACTTCTCAGAGTTCTAAAACTGGAGTCTCACCATCACATTCAGTTTAGTGTCATAACCAGGATACACCTTTTTAGAAGAGTCTTACAGTTAGGGTATTCTAAGCCATGGTGATAGGGATGACTTTATTTTGGTTGTTATCATTATTACAGTCCTGATATTTCATTTGTTATTGCTTTTTAGTCTTAAAGTGTCTGTCATAGCTGGTAACTTTCTGGAAATTTAAAGCCAAACCCTATGGGACTAGATTGTTCTAATTCTGCTGTTCATGTTTAGATAATAACTTCTACTAGTTAATTCTTCCTAATTAATTAAAACAAGCCAACATTTGTTAATAAATATGGGAACACATGTATAATTATAAAGCTTTAAGAATTTCAATAAAACATTTTGAAGATTTATCTTTTACTTCTTTTACATAATGATTAATTTTACGTCTTTAACAAAGAGTTCATATGCATGAAACGATTATTTATCTTCCAATGAGTATTTACATTTTGTCTTCTTTCCTGTTATAGACAGTGTTTGAAATTAGAGATGTACAGGGTGTTTCAGAAAAAAATCATTTCATTATCAAATAAGCTGACCAATTCTCATTCAAATGATCTCAAATTCCAACAGCACATGTAGAAACAACTAAAGATTCTATTTTTAATTCTTAAATACTTTTTTCTTTTTTCAGTGAATGACATTTCTATACCTGGAAAAAAAAAACTTTAGATGTGGAATTTTAAGTTATCTCTACACATGCTGTTAAAATTTGAGATCATTTGAATGGGAATTAGCCAATTTATTAGATTATGAAATGATACTAATTTTTCTGAAACACCCTGTATGATGAAATATTTAACTTTTTTTTCTTAAATCAATTTATTTGCCACCCCTGACAAAAATTATGTATCAAGGACACTTGGAGGACATTTGCCTTGGTTTTTATGTAGCAGTAAATAAACTAATAACAGATAAAGTGTAAAACACTTTTTCTTTAATAGCTGAATATTTTAACTTCATAAAATATACCTTAAGCAAACTAAATTATATGAATTAATGGTATCATTTTTTCCTATTAATTTACCATTGGCTAATTTTTTTTTTTTTTTTTTTTTTTTTTTTTTTTTAAATTTTTTTTATTATTGTTATTGCCATATTGATTTGGTTATAAGCTAAGATTATTTGACAAAACTGATGTTTAGAATTTTTGTTCTTGGATTTACTTCTACATTTTAGAAAGTTAATCATATGCTAAAATGAATATCTGGGCATATTAAGAAAGATGTGAACAATAATAATTTAATCTGTTCGTTTTTTGGAATATTTTATGAAGCCAGAATGTTTTGCTGTAAAAAAATGTTTTGCATCTTATTTGTTATTAGGTTTTTTGATTAAATTTAAACTAAGTGAACATTCTCTAAGCATGCTAATTCCATAATTTTTACTAGAGATGGTACTATGATTAAAAGGGATATGATTATTCAATAGCTGAAATTAACTAAGCATTTTGGAGTACAACATATTTGGAAACTGCAGTTGTAAAATAAATGTATTAAAGCAATTTGAAAAAAATGTATACATTAATCATAAGGAAAAGGTAAATTAATAATATATGGAGGGGCACACTTAATCAGTTTTGAATTTTTTTTTATTTAAATGATCATAAAAAATATTTTGATTTGATTTCTTTGTTTAATGGTATATCAACCTTCATTAGTTATTTAATGTCAAGGATATCATTGTAGAAGAACAACAGTGATACTATTTAACCCATAGCTGGGGAGATAAGATTCATACCTTTCTCAAGAGTATTATTTCAAAAGGGAACTGAATAGCGCAACTGGATAGGTTTAGTTTCTTTGTTTAATGGCATATCAACCTTCATGGGTTATTTAATGCCAAAGCTATCCTTGCAGAAGAACAGCAGATACTATTCAACCCATAGCTTTCTCTAGGGTATTAGTCCAATAGTGAACACAGAAGTAGAACTGGAGTTTGAACTCGCTTACTATAATATTGCAGCCCATGACTTTAACCATTATCCCACACTACAAGGATCATTAAATAGGTTTCCAGACTTTTTTCATATGGGCACTTTTATTGATAGTACACACATGAAACTCTAGTCCCCTTTGAAGTAATGCAATCCACTTGTTGTACCATTCCAACAACTTCTGGAAGGCCCTGTGGAAGTCCTCTTGTTTGAGCGTGTCAATGACCTTTCGTCACAACCTCTTTCATCTCTTCAATTGTCTCATAACAACAGCCTCTGAGCTTAGGGAATAACCAAAAGTCACAGGGAACAAGGTCTGGACTATAGGGAGGGTAAGCAACTGTCTTGATGCCCATTTTGGTCAAATAGTCTGTGACAAGGATGGAGTTGTGGACTGGTACATTTTCCTGTTGGAAATGCCACTGGCCCGATTTGAAGAGTGCTGGCCTCTTCCCAAGAAATCTCTTCCTGAACTCTGTTAAAACCTCAACATAGTAACCCTAACCCTAACCGTTTGGCCAATCAACTCTGGTGTATTGACTTCCTTACTCCTCCCACACCTCCCATCATTCCTCACAGACTCCGTGCCTTCCTTGAATCTCTTATGCCACTCAAAAACTGATGCTCAATTCATGCAAGATGGTCGAAAAGCAGTCTGAAGCATTCCATATGTTTCTGTGGCATTTTTTCCTAGTTTAAAACAGAATTTTATTGCATATCATTCTTCTAAAGTGTCCTGACGTCCAGATTGCATTTTTGAAATTCACTAGCTGTGACAATCAGGCTTTAGTAGGGTGTATTCCAATTGCTGCTGTAGCTGTTCATTTGAACCTGAAATCATAAAAATTGGTCAGTCACCTCATAAGATGTATAGCAATTACATAGTGAATTTTCAAAAAGTCTGGAAACTTATTTAAGGCACCATGTATTTTGATAGTTTCTTTATACTAAAATGCAAACATCTTGAATGGTGTAATAATTATGAAGCTAGGCTAACAGACCATTGTTAGTGAATTCAAATCTCACTGGGTGCTCCTTTACTTCTGGCCCTGTGCCAAACTAAGCAAAGTTTAGTAAATGACGACTTTATGCTAGAACTGTAGTCATTGACTTCTTCTGTTTAGTTATTCTTCTATTAAATGCTAACATGATTACAATCAGATTTGTTGTCGACTTACTTCTTCTTACCTGAAAGTATTTATCTAATCCTTGAGATCTATGTTAATTATGGGGACACAAATTGACACAGTTGGTAGCAAGCCAGAATATGGAATTGATGAATATCAGTCATTTTCTGATTACAGCAATTTAATGTCACTTTTTTCTCTAATACTTTTGAGAAAGGCATAAATCTTTTTCTGTTTATATTCTTTCCCACCACCAGTTATCTTTATCTTGTCTTCTTATAAATTACTAAGTTTTGTTTAGTCAAGCACACAGGCATTAGATTCTTTAAAGTACCTGGGGATCAACCCTGATCAAAAGGCTGTTAGCTTTGCACTAATGCCCTTGGGAAAAGCATAAATCTATCTGTTCTCTCCCCAACTAAGTCAGGCTGTATTCTTAGCCTTGGTAAGGCAACCAGTCTAAGAGAAAGAAAACTCTGAATACAAACCAGCTTTATTCTACTTTAAAATTGACAGTGTGTTACACTCTTCCCATGGTGGAGGGGTTGAGAAAATGCATATATCATAATGAGGTATCCATCTTGCTTTCTTAATAGAAAGTTATGTTGTCAAATTAGAATAATTATGGTATTGTGAAATATTTCTTCTCTATAATCCAATGTATAATCAAGTGTAAATCCTGAATGGTGATGAAGTGACATAAGACAAGCTATTTCAATTTTTTAAAACTACTTTCTTTAGTTAGAGGACACTTCTGTTGCTTGATTGATTCTGAACATCTCTAGCTGCAGCTAGATATGACATGTGATTTTTATAAAAAATAGTTTGATTGTGTGACCTTTGACCAGAATTGGTATTGCTTACTGAGGTTGAAATATGTGGTCTCCTTGACACTTTCTTTCTTGAAATGCATATCTGAAAGATTGTGAATTGACAATGCTTTAGAACCATCAATATTTTAAAAACCATTGAAAGATAGCAGCTGTGAATGGTTGTATTTGCTTTCAAATTTTCCTATCTTTAATTTACATTTCATTTTGGCAACAGCTTGCTTGCTTCTTTTGTACTCATTGTTTACTTTAAAGATAAAGTTAAAACTAGTCTACAAACAACTAATCTTCTGCTTTCTAAAAGCTTGATTTCTTTGGATAGAAATTACAGCTTTTCTTCCATCTAGCAGCCATGTGGCTGCAATCCTGATTTCTAAAATTTAAAGGGTTGATGTTTCTCTGTTTTAATAAGAATAGTATTAAAGTGTTTAAAGGTACAAAATTTAAATTAAGCAGGAAAATGTTGATTCATTTACATAAATAGTTTGCAATCATAATTCAATTAAATTTTTAAAAAACAAGGAATTACTGTTGAATCCAACAGAAACAAGAAAAAATTTTAATTGTGTTGTCAAAAATGACTAAAAGTTATTGAATAAGTAAGTTGGCGACTGTAGTCGAGGGCGACCCAAAGGCTCTCTTTTCAATAGCTACTACACCGAGGTGTAGGGGAGGCTGTTACTCCTTTCTCAGGATTGCTCCACTTTACCCTTGGTTTGGTTTCTTTGTTTAATGGCATATCAACCTTTGTAGGTTATTTAATGCCAAAGCTATTCTCCTAATAGAACAGTAGTGGTACTATTTAACCCATATCTGGGAGGATTATGGGGTTCATACCTTTCCTAAGGGTATTTGCCCGAAAGTGAACGTAATAGCGTGACTGGAGTATGAACTCGCTTACTACGATTCCGCAATCCATCGCTTTAACCATTACACCACAAGGGCACCCCACTTTACCCTTGATATGTACCTTATATTGCTAAGTGTTAAGCAAGGAGGTATCAAGTACCATTTTTAAAGTCTTTGGTATGAAGCAACTTGGGGAACATTGGGGAACACTCTAAATAAAAGAGGTCCTCCACCAAAGAAAAAAAAAACTGACTTTGAAATGATGTGTATATGTGTTATGAATCAAAGAATAGAAACATAAAATATTAGTAGAAGAGTCACCATTGTGTATTGGCTAATGTGCTGGACTGCAACATTGTAGTCACTCTATTACATTCACTTTTGGACTAATACCCTTGATAAAGGTATGAACCCCCTTATTACCCCAGTTCCACTACTGTTCTTTTACATGGTTTTGGCATTAAATAACCCATAAAAATTGATATGCCATTAAACAAAGAAACCAAACATATATAATTTGTTAATCTCAACCAGTTTTAACTTTTAGCTATCATCATGACAATTTACTTTTCAAGACTGGGAAGCTTATGAAGGTTACAGGTTTGGCTTCATGTGTGAATGAAACTTGAACTTTAAAATTTAATGATTTAAACATTTGATTTTGTATATGCTTAAACATAGTTTCCAATATTCATTTAATTATTTACTGTTCTTTTTTTAGGGTAGCTTTAAGTTGAACATTCATTATAAGTTCTTAAAAAAAGACCCTTTTTTTGGTCACGTCTTGTCTTAACGCTATTCTAAAATTTTGTATGCCCCATAGGGTATTTATTTATTTATTTTACTATTTTTTTCTTTCAAAGATGTCTGAAGATCAGCCTGAAAGGTCATGGATTTTTGAATACTGAGTTTTTGAAAATTTTAATAAGTATTTGAGGGTTAAAATTAGACATGTAAAAATACAGCCATGTCAGCTCATAATATATGTGTTGCAATACACTGCTCATGATACAATACATATCACAATACCCGTAATAGAAAATGCACAAACTGATTTTGCTAATACAATGTATCTTTATCATATTAAAAACATAGAAATACATAAAAAGAAACATCTATATGCTGACTAGAAGTTATAAAAATATAAAAGAAAATGATGAATCATGATTTTCTGCTATGTTTAGATGATACTTTTTACTTTGAAGTTTTAGTTCCCTTTTTAAGTAAAGTTTAGCATCTCTAACATTCCAGTGATTTATGACTATTCAGATGAAACCTTTACTGTGTGATTAGTGTAAAGATAATGTTATTTGAAAATAAAATAACTTGTTTTGTTGCACATGACTTTGATAAAGCTAATGATGTATTTTAAAACTGCATTCATTGTTATCAAATGTCATTCAGAAATAAGGTGGAAAAAGCCTTTGTGTAATTATTAATGACTCAGAAATGAAATTTGCAAACAGTTTTATTTGGGTCAGGCCACTATTGCAAATATTTTAGGGAAAGATATGAATTAAGTCTTGCACTAGTGTTCTTCTTAATGGTACACTATGATAATTAAGAAGGAAGAAAAAGTTTCATTATAATCTAATCTTAAAGAAATTAATATTGATGTTATACTTTGGTAAGTCATTGGGCAAGCACATCTGAAGCAAGGTAATTTAAGAGTAGAATGAAGGACATGATTGTGGAATACCAAAAGCAGTTTTACAGGTTTGGACATGTCTCAGGGTTCTCAGACATCAGATGAACTTGAGTAGTTGTCAAGGGGTATCCAAGTAACCAGAAACTACCAATCCAAAGACCTCCATGATGGAAAGACAAAATTGACAAGCAATTTGGACCAACATGGAGAAGAAGGGTGAGAGCAAGAACAAAATGAGAGTGCATTGTGGCTAGTGATGTTAAAAATATTAGACAACTTGGCCAATAAAGGAATCATAGTTAAGGACATATTATTCCTTACCATCATTGTTTGTTTTGATATTTTTATAAATCCTCTTTAAACTTTCTTGAAGATGAATCATAACTGTGACAGATTTTTCTTTTTTCCTTAGAATTTTTATTACCATTTTTGGTTTTATAAGATTTCAGTTATTTTCTAGTTATTTTGTTGGATAGTAAAGTTAGTGTTTTAGGAATATTTCTATGAGTCTACTTAACATAGATTTGGTTTAGTTGTGTGTATTAATTTTTAAAATATTTAATGAAAAGTTGACTAATTCTACATTGCTTTTTGTTTTGAATTTTTGGTTGGGATATTCTCTGATCTTTCAAGCAATTAGTCAAACAGTACAGCATAACCAACAAACACTGCTGCATTAAAACTTTGTAACCAAAGGTAAAATTACAGAAACTCTAACCAAAAAAAAAATTATATAACTTGGTATTTTGTCAGATGCATTAAACTCAGTCACTGGAAATGTAGCATTAGGTTCACTTTAACATAGATTTTTGAACCAGCTTTGTTATTCTTTGGCATAGAGCAAGCCTGCTCTAAGTAAGTCATTCCTTTCAGCTTATTGCTGGCTTGGGTAACTTGCATGAAGTTATTCATATTATTATTTATATCATAAAAGAAATGTAAATAAAAAAAAGTGCTCAATGCTGTTATGGCAGAGCAGGTATAAAACCTAAAATATCCAAATTATGAATTCATAAAGTTTCTTGCTGTAGAGTTTGGTAATAGATATTAACTAATGATATCTGTTTTGATTGTATAATGTTCCACTAAAACTAAAATCTTGGTATCTTTGGTTTTGAAGAGAATTACATTTTTATTTTTTAAAATTGGTAAGGGTGTACTTATTCATGGATAAATATTATCCTTGGCTGTTGGGTCTTGAGAGCCCATGCATGTTGCACCTCTTAAGTGTTGTCTACATGGGTCTGAGCAGCATTGTTTGTTGTGACCATACAAACTGATACATGAGCAGCAATCTCTGATGCATTTGATGCAAATGTAGAAGGAAGTTTATATTTTAGTGTTGCTGAAGCATGCCTTCTCTTATTCATTTATTTTTTTCTCCTGTGACCTGACCACTCCTCTCATCTACTATGCCCTTTTTGGACACTGTCACTAATCAACATACTCTTTAGCCTCAAACTCCTAACTGGCTGGAGAGATGTAGCAGACTTCCATGGACCTGAGTGAGGGCCAATTGAGTTGGTCATCTGGTGCCAATGGTCAGCTATCTGCAGAGAATTTCTAGTTACACCTCTCATTCTCTATGTGTTAAAACCCCAGGGAATAAAGATATTGCTGACTCAACAGAGAAGATATGCTTGGAATTTTTACCTGTTGCACAATGTTGCTTTAAAGGATATTGTCCTACTGACTGATTCCTAGAATTCATTTGGGACACCATATGTGAAAGTCATAGAGCTGGCAGCTTTATTCATTTAGAGGAATCAAGACTTATTTCTATCTTATTGTGTCCTTAAAAATATGCTGAGGTAAGCAAATAACACTGGTATGATCTTATATGAAAACTAATCCTTTTTATCAATATTGTGTTAGTATAGCATTTATTCTAAGGCTAACAGCAACAAATAAATGAATTAATACTTCGTTTAATTGTAACAATTTATTAACCCACATGTGAAACAATGAATAATGATATACAGTCCTTCCTGTGTATAAAGTTGAGTTTAAGGGACTTATTGGCGTGCTGAAGAAGATAGCTGGTATTTTAGGGTTGTCTCTCTGGGAGCTTTTAATGTCATTGCCTCATGGAATGCCTGGTGGAATCTATCTGACTGGATTTTGGATTTTGCGCCAAGACTGCTGGGCTCATCATGTGATCAGTATATCCAATCACAGAGAGCCTCTCCCTCACTCACTCCATACACAGGAATTACCATTTTACTGACCCAGCATCAATTTAACATATAGATAAGAAGTGTTTGTGTTAACAAGTATTAAGTTTCAAAACAAAATTTAACAGATTCAAAAAAAGCTTATATCATTGAATTATAATAATTTCTATTTGAATTATCAAAATATTTTGGTAATGTCATCATTCAAGAACTATGATAAGTAATGAATTCAACGGAAATGATAAAATAATCTTTTTTTTAAATATTAAAAAATGCTATGCATATTAGCCCATTTTCTATTTCACTAAATCAGTAGGAACTGAATGCCCTGTGTACTGTTGGCTATAGTCTTTACCCAAATTTACTCTATATTTCATTAGGAAGCATCATTGCATTTTATTGTGAAAAAAGATTACTGTGAATTTAATCTAAAGTATTAGAGGTACAGATTCTCAAAGGTGATTATCTACTTACAAGTTTTAAGTATTCATCATGACGTATAAATTTTGAGCCTCCTTACATCTTTGTATGATATGATTGAAATAAATAATACATTAAACTTAATAAAGATATTTTAAATTTTGTACTGAATAACATTTATAGGGTAAACAATGTGTACTTTGTTTCTTAGCAATACATGCCACTGTTTTTGATAGAGTAAGGTCCCAAGAAATGATTAAAAAAAGAAAGAAGTATTAAATAGATTTAACTTGAAGCATAATTAAAAAAATAAAAGGCAGTAAGAATAGAGAAGAAAGAATAACAAGAAAAAGTACATAGAGAAGATGAGAGATGATGAAGAGAGATAAAAACTAAAAGATTTGAAAATAAGTTAAATAAATGAAAGTTTTTAAAGGAAGGAAAATAAGATTGGGTAAAGACTGAAAGATTAATACTGGAAGTTTAGTTTTTGACTTGCTTCTTATCTAGATTCATCACCTGCTTACTTTGCTCATAAATAAATATAATCAAGTTTCAAGTAAAGATGCTAACTTGTTATTCTTAGACAACAGATGTTTCCTTTAAAGAAAAAGCTTTTTAAATTTAAATCCTCATACCTGATTGGTCAATCATGTAGAACTGTATTTTTGTCTTCTCTTTGACTGCCTTGCCAAGAGCCACTAGATTGGGTTGTATTTCTCTTAGTATTATGAAATTATTTAAGTTAATGTCATCATTCAAGAACCATGATAATGAGTAATGAATTCAAGTCATGACATTAATTTTTTTTTCTATTAACCTTTCTGATGGGCTTGTTTATAAAGCTTTATTTCTATTTTGTATTACACTTACTATAGAAATCTGATGAATCATATATAGTAGAGCAGAAGTAAAAAATGCATTCAATTTTGTTAACTTTGATAAGTTTTTCCTATTATATATATATATATATATATATATATATATATATATATATATATATATATATAGATCTGCAATGATATAATTTTTCCATAGTTATTTAAAGAAATAACAGAGAAATGTGCTTCTGAAAATTCTAAAGTCTATATTTAAAAGATATTATATAAAATAAGTGTTATATTGTCTAACCACTGTAAAATAGTAAATAAGATTTTAAGAGTCAGTTCTACATTGAAATTTATGAAAATTTTTATTTTAGACAAATTTTTCAAATCTTTTTCAAGCTTTAAAAACTTATCTCAGAACTTTTCTAAATTCAAAATAAGCTAAAAATATTTTTTATTTTTAAGAAAATGTTATATATTGGTATATTTCCAAATAGAAAAGCATCTTGATATACTTATGAACCAGTAAATCCTTTGGACTTCTTCTTATATATATATATATATATATATATAAAGTATCTGGCAATGCCCAGGATAAAAATAATATCCTAAAGCATATTTTGTTAAGGAAATTTATTGTACAAGAGGTTTCTTTATAAGCATACACGTCTTTTTGAGATGTATATTGTACTATCACTTTGAAACCATACTTTATTGTTTTATGTAAAGCTGAAAACTCGCTTATGCAAAATATGGGTCATTTGCATTAGTGGAACTTTGGCATCACTCAGCCAACACTATGATCAGGTTTTCATTACTGGATGTCCTGGGTTTGCACTGGCCATCTTTTTATGCATAGACAACACACCAAATGTGGTCTTTTTGACCAATGAGGATGACCATTCTTCCTAATGGCAGCTGGGGGTTCACTCTGCCTTTCACCCCAGTCACATGTCTTTTAAAAGAAATTTAACTAAAATGACCAAAAATAAAATTCATATATACAAATTAAAAATGTCTAATTCATTAAGTATTATGTTTTTAGGCAATAGTCTTTCATTTATTAAAGATGAGATAGATTAGAGTTTGTCTTTCATCTTATTAAGTAGGATCACTGTTTTACTGGTTGATGATATAACTTTATATCTTTTGATATAAAAAGTTAATAAATATTTAGGGTGCACCCTCACAGTAGAGTAACCTGCTCTAGGCTTTTAAAAATATTTTTCCTAGATGAATTAGCCTTTTGTTTTGTTATTTGTTTTTCTGTAATAATAAAGCATGACTGTCCTGCTAGCTAAGGATATATGATTGGGATATTTCATCTATCTTATTAAATAAAAAAGTACTGAAAATTTTCTGTATGGTCTTATATGCAGAGTAACCTACTCTAGGCTTTTAAGAATTTATTTCCCAGATAGATTAGATTTTTTTAATGTTTCCTGTGAGGATTTAGAATCATGTGCCTGTAGATATCAATTTTATTTGTTTTCTGTAAAAATGAGACCATTCTAATTAATTTTACTCCAAAATGTTTGTGAGGTATGGGTGACCTACTCAAAATACTTTAAAAAAATGTTACTTGTGATTAAGAGAGTTCACATGCAGAATATCATCAAGAATGACCTATTAGCCAAGCCATCTATAGGTAACAACCAAGCAAACAAAAGAATTTCTCAGAGCAAAGATATCTCTCAGTACAAGCAACCAAAATCTATTTTTATCATTTGAGTCACATAAACACAGTATTTAATGCAGTAAAGTAGTACAATGAAAATTGACATCCCTAAGCTAAATTACAAATAAGCATGTTAGTCTGTATCAATAGTTGTTGGTATATTTGTGTATTTGTAAAATCTTCAGTGACCTAAGACTGGTTTCTTCTTACCTTATACTTTTCAGTTTTAGAGCAGGTATTTATCCTTTGCTAAAAAAACCCCAAACTTACTTATGTTGAAAATTTTGTAGAAATAGTATAATGAAAATGCTGATTTAAGTGTCAGTTATACAATGTATTCTGATTTGAATTGGGGTAGGGTGGGCCTTCTTTTTTTTTTTTTTTTTTTTTTTTTTTTTTTTTTTTTTAGATTACAATCAAGTTGAATGTGTGAAGTTAGACTGTTGAAACAATCCACAGAAAAAAAGGACCTACTGTTTCTATTGTGTTTTAAGGTAAATTGTGTCAGATTGTAGTTTCAGGATTGGCAGTTGCTGCTCCCTATCAAAAAATTCTCCACAAAGAAGGAAAAACAATGGTTAAGCCTATTGTACTGCATATAAAATGTGGAATACCAAATATAGTTAATGGCTCTAGGTCATTCTCTTGGTCAGTATAAGAACTTTTTAACACCCTCAAAGATAATGTTAATTTCAGTGCCTTGTTCACATTTTATTTTGACTTGGTCAAAGATACATTGAGACTAACTTTTTCAATTAAACTTATATGTCAATTGTAGCATTTAAATATGACTATTCAATTTCTCATAAAGTCATTGACCTGTGAAAATGGCACAATTAAATTTAGAATTTAAAAATGTATTGAATAAAGATACTAAAAATGTATTCTTGAAAAAAATTCTTACTTGGTATTTCTCTTCTAAAAACTCTTTTCATTTCACTCATAGTTGTAAGCTAGAAGGATTGTATGAGTTATCTGTTAAAGATACTAAATCTTCAACCAGAAGATTCAAATTTGAGTATTGAGATATAAATCTTGACATGTCTTTTAGATTTTAAGTTCATTAAGATCAATTATTTGCATACTTGTAAAATGTACAATATTTAACATTCATGTTTCATTACTTGTTAATATAGTAATTGATAAGAAAAGGATATATGCTGGTGAACTAGTCCTTAGATTAAAACTTAATCACCTTTTCATCCCCTACTCAGCTTTGGGTTAAATAGTACCTCTAATATTCTTTTACAAAGATGGCTTTTGGCATTAAATAAACCATGAAGATTGATATGTCATAAAACAAAGAAACCCAGCTAGAGGTTAAATAGTATCACTAATGTTCTTCTACAAGGATGGCTTTGGTATTGAATAACCCATGAAGGTTGATATGCTATTAAACAAAGAAATCAAATGAAAACCAAACTTTACCCTTTAAATATGAGTAATACTTTACTATACACCACAAGCCCAATATTTTGGGTACCAGATCATATCAGATACTAATAATGAAAATGATGGTCATGATTCACAATCTTCCTTTTAAATAATGATCAGATAGCTTTAGACTGTATATGTAGAATAGCATATATAGTTTATAGCTCTAGGTCATTCTCTTCTTAGTCAGAATGACTATTTTTCATCACTCCCTCATATAATTGAGTGAAATTTGTTAACATCAAAATATTAAATTTTGCATAAACATCCTTTGTTCTCTCCATTCTCACTCCTAAAGCTATGTTTAGTGTTAAAAGCTACTTTTTTCAAAGTCATACTTGAAAGTACCAGTTCCTGCCAGATCCCCAAAGTTAAGCAGCAATGAGCCTGCTCAGTATTTAGATGGGTGATAACTTAGTAACATCAGATACAATAAGCAAAGCTTAGTCAATTCTTAGTATTCACTTGCACTTTAGGTATTTACTGTCTCAGCATTTAAGACAAGAAATTACTCCAATAAGAAACACAAAAGAACTTTTTGTCCTAAGCATATTATTATATACATGAAAAAAAGTCAAACTGTCTGCATTTACTTCTAGTTATACTCCTTCAATTTATTGAGTCATAGAAATTTGTCTGTGTTTCTTTTACTTTTCACCCATTTCAATTTTCTACCAGTCAGGATAGTCACAAAAGCCCTGAGCAGATAATCCTACATTAATTATTTGTTTGTTTTTTGTTTGTTTGTTTGTTTTGTTTTTTAATTTTTTATCCAGCCT
The DNA here is from genome assembly GCA_963585895.1 of Sepioteuthis lessoniana. Taxonomy (NCBI): domain Eukaryota; kingdom Metazoa; phylum Mollusca; class Cephalopoda; order Myopsida; family Loliginidae; genus Sepioteuthis; species Sepioteuthis lessoniana. The sequence goes on from OY757918.1 coordinate 75,318,850, forward strand.
ATTCTTATTTGGATAGGCTGCAGAAGTAGCCGTGTCATTTAGTTTAATAATTATGGAACACAAGTGCACAAAACATTTAGTAAATTTACAATTTCTTCTATGTATATGTGTTTAATATGCTACATAATTTAGCATTCTAGTAACATTCATTTGAACATTTGTATTCAAATAGGGCTTAGAATATACTGATTCTATCTAGTGCCGAGTAGTAAGACACCCTTCCAAAAAAAAAAAAAAAAAGACTGGATCCTTGGTATGGTATTAAACTGCATCAGGTGTATGAATTTTGAAAGTCTTAGGGGAAAAAGTTCAATGATAAAAGTGCATTGATGAACAAGCAATTTCTATTGTTCTGGTTGTTTCATAAACTGTAAACAACAACAACAATAAAAAAGCAATGCTCATCTTAAAATAGATGATATTTTTACACATTCTGCAAGGTGTTTCAGAAGAATTCATATTCTTTCAAAAAATCTAACTTGACCATTTCTCATTCAAATGATCTCAGATTTTAACACCATGTGTAGAAACAACAAAATTCTGTTTTTGTTATTTTTTGTTTAGGTATAGAAATGCCATTCATTGGCAAAGAAAAGGTATTTAAACATGAAACATAGAATATTGAGCTGTTTCTACACAAGCCATTACAATTTGAGATCATTTGAACAAGAATTAGTCAAGTTATTAGATTACACAATGATATAAAAATTTTTTGAAGCACCCTTAGAGTCTTTTTGGCCCCAAGCAGACCATGAAACAAATTAGCAGGAACTGGTGTTTCAGCACAATCTTAGCTATAAGTCAAGATGTACTATTTTTGATACAATGATTTAAAAAAAAAACATTGGACAATAATAACTTTGTTTAGAAAAGAGCTAAGAAAACTTGTAATTTTTTAAAAAGTATACAAAAGTGGATCAATCATTCCATAGCCTGACATGTTGTTCTTAGCTGAATTTTTATCTGGAATTTTTCTGTATAATTAGAGGGAGCATTGTTTACTTAAGGTACTATCAAATTTGTTTTATTTCTATTAACACATAGCTAGTTAGAGAAGATAGCACACAACTCAAAAACAAGAGTTTTTGCATGTAAACTTCATGGTTTGTTTTACTTAACAAATTTCTCTCCCCACTTTTATGAAGTAGGTCTTCTTTAGTCCTTATCAAGCTTAGTAGAAATGCAACAAACTTGATAATACCTTGATTGTAAATTTTCATTACGTCATAGGAGGTGTTCTTAGCATCATTGTTATCATTTTAGGAAATGGAATCGGCAATCAGAGTTCATATCTTGGATGAGGCTGTTTGCATTCCCCTTAGTGCTAGTCTCCTTGGGAAAGACATGAATCCATCTATTTTCCCTTAAGCTATGGGTAAATAGTAGTGCAGACTGGGTTCTTTAGCTTTGGTTAAGTAACCAGTCTACAAGAAGAAAAACTCTGAATTTAAACCAGCTGTACTCCACTTAGAAATTGATCTTGTGTCACATACCCATTAAATATATACTTCATTTGTTCAATACTAAATTAGTGACTTGAAAGGATTAGTATCTCTTGCTCCAACCTATTAAGCAATCTTTTTATTAGAGGTGAAAATATATGGTAACTTCTCAAAGTGGTTCTTATAGACCCCTGGAGGTGGATTTTGGCTGAATGAATAAAAGCATAGGGTCCACAGGAGTGAATATACTAGTTTGCATTTATAAATCAGTTTATAACAGGAGAATAAAATTTGCTGGATCATGTTGACTACTTGCCAGAAATCATAGCAGAATGCATAATTGTGTTTGATGGCCACTAATGATGTGTCATTCACATATGACTTGTCCAAAATATCTGAGTCTTTTAAATCAATGGATGATCTGGGTCTGAGATCAATAAACCTTTTCAGTGCCACAAACCTACAACCTAATATTCATGATCTCCGCAATACCCTCCAAACCCATTCTTCTCATAAGAAAATAATTCAAGAATTAAAGATGCATTTGCATTTATAATTTACTGATTCTTTTCTCATGTAAATTTTATTAAGCACTGGTAAATTAGTTATGTTTGGTAATTTAATATTCAATTAATTCATTTAGGGGTGAATGGAAATTAAATTTGGTGAACCAAGTAAAAAGTTTGAGAAGCCTGCAGATATGACCTTGTAAATAATAATTCTGTTATTTCTTGTTGATTTTAACAACTTTCTTTTGAATTTTTTTTTCTATAAAAACATGTCAAGCACCTATAACCAATCCATTCTTATTATTCCATTTTCAAATAACTTTTTACCTCTTTATATTTCAACTTGATCTGATATGATAGTAACCCAGTTAGCTCGGGCTGTAGAATATGCTGACTGCATCTCTGCAGACAGGTAAGACCACCACCACTAACACCAATGAGTCTTCTGGATATGACACTAAACCATCTGATGAAACTCCAGTCATGGAGCTTTGGTAATGTGAAGTATCCCTTCATTGCCATTACTCTCAGGTCCACTCTGACCTGGAGTGATTGTACCTGTTAGGGTCTCATCTATGGATCAAATAGAACTGTTTAATCATTTACTATACTTGAAACCATTTAACAGTATGCAAACAAATTATTATTGTTAAATTGAATTATTAGTATTACATTGTAATACTTGAAACCAATTAACAATGTGCAAAAGAATGAATAATGTTGAATAGAATTACTAGTGTTAAATGGCAATACTTGAAACCATTTAAACTGTTTGCAATCAAATGAGGTCTGGCTTGTTTAAAAATTGTTACCTACAAACTACTCATTTACAAATCATATATGATATCTATGTATAAATGGGAGTTTGCATTAAATTACCTATAAGGGTTGGCATGCTATAAAATCAAACCCACCAACTGACCAATTGTTTACAAATTATTTTCTTAGTATAATTCTTTACCTGTTACTATCTTAGTATAATTGTTGACAAATTATTATCTCAGTATAATTGTTCACAAAATATCCTAACATAATTGTTGACAAATTATAACCTCAGTATAATTGTTGACAAATTATTGTCCTTGTACAACTATTTTCTGATTACTATCTTTGTATAATTGTTTGTATATTATACTAGTATAATTGTTTACAAATTGTTTATTCTACAGTAATTTTTGTTATATCTATTACTATCTTAGAATAAATGTTTACTAATTATTTGTCCTACTGTAAGTGTTGACAAATTATTATCCTAGTAAAATTCTTTACAAATTATGTTAGTATGATTGTTTACGGATTATCATCTTAGTACAATGTTTACAACTCGTTATCCTAGTATAATTGTTTACAAATTATTATCATTAATTACTTGAAACTATATAATTCATATTTACCAACCCTTCCACTCGGGCAGGATATGACACAAGGTCAATTTTTAAGCGTAGTTTAACAGGTTTGAATTCAGAGTTGTCCTTCTCCTAGACTAGTTGCCTCAACAGGGCTGAAGAACCTAGTCTGCCCTACTATTTACCCATAGATGGAGGGAGAATAACTGGATTCATACCTTTCCCAAGGGTATTAGTGCTATGTGAAATGCAATCAGTCTCGTCAAGGATTTGAACCCATGTCACCGTGTTCATTTCCTACGACGATAACAATTACACCACGGGCACCTCCATAAACTATATAATTGCTTGCAAAAAGATTTTGGTATTAAATATCAAGGGTTGACATACCATAAAATCAACCAACCAACCTAAATTAAATACATAGACAAAGAAGTAGATGTTGACAAATATTTATTATATAGTTATTAACTAAGCTTAACTTAGTTGTGGCACAAGGCCAAAGATATGGAATACTTGGTGAGAATCACTCGTTAACAATGGCCTGATAATCTAGCTTGCTAACCATCATCCCATGTTAGGTGCCCAAAATATTTATTGCATAACATCAATGCTTTTTTTATTTTTCATTATTAAAGCTATGAATTTATCTATATACTTATATGAATTCCAGTCTTTACTGTCTTTAAATGGAATATTTTTTTAAGATATGCACATGTTTTTAGTAAGATACCGATAAATTATAGGATATAATATAGAGACTTAAAGATAAAAGGTTGTAAGTAGAACCAAATTAAATGACACAAATAAGGATCCCAATAACCCTCCAACAGTTAAGATAATTATTGTTGATACTTAGTATTATCACTTTTTACCAAATGAAAAAATTGCCTTTTGCCTCTTTATCTCTCATTGACACATTGCTTCTTCTTACCTATTTCCTTGATGGCAAGGGTCAGTGTTTTTATGACATAATTGTAAATGTATTAGAAATATATTGAGGGGAAAAAACAAATATATATATATATATATATATATATATATATATATATATATATATATATATATATATACACTATTGTGCTTACCTACCTACCTACCTTTATCCTCTGGATTTGGTTTGCATCTTACTAAGGAAGAAAAAGGATAGATTAAGTTAAGTGAAAACTAACCCCCTCATTCACATATGCTTTCATTACACTGGTTAGCATGCAATCTGAGTTATAAAATTTTTAGCACATCAGCTCTCCCTATGATAAATCTGTTGCAACACCTGTCCTAGCCAATTTCTCCATCTGGCTCTCTCAGTTTGGTTAAAATACTACTGCAATTTTGGAATTATAACTAACAATTGCTGTTTTGTTCAATTTCATAAAAAATTAACTATACTTAAAAAGCATATATGTATATTTTGTTTAAATTGCAAAAATCCCAGTTAACCGAGGCTGTAAAATATTCAGACTGTATCTCTGCAGAAGGGTAAGACCCCTCCTACTCACTAACAAGTGTCCTGGATATGACACTAAACTATATTTGATAATGAGGCTCTAGTCTTGGAGCTCTAGGGAGTACCCCTTCATTGCTATTACTCTCAAGTCCACTCTGAGTGGTAGTATCTGTTAGGGTCCTATCTATGGTTCAGATAGAACTATGTAATCATTTACAATACTTGAAAGCAAACAAATTATCAATGTTAAATTGAATTATTAGTATTAGATAACAATACTTGAAACTATTTAACTGAGTGCAAACAAATGAATAATGTTGACTAGAATTATAAGTGCTAGATAACAATACTTGAAACCCTTTAGTGATCTAGGTATGACATTAAACTGTATCTGATGGTGAGGCTCCTATCTTGAAGTTTTGGGGAATGTGGAGTATCTCTTCATTACCATTACTCTCAGGTCTACTCTGACCCAGAGTGGTAGTACATGTTAGAGTCTTATCTATGGGTCAATTGGTCTAATGGGTAGAGTGTTTGCCAATGGTCTGGGAGACGGGGTTTCAATCCCTAGTTGAGTCATACCAAAGACTCAAGAAATGGTACTTAATGCCACAAGGTACAGTTCAAGGGTAAAGTGGAGCAATCTAGGGAATGGAGTAGGGCCCTCCCCTAAACCTAGGTGTAGTAGGTATAGAAAAGGGAGCCTTCTAGTAGCCCTCAGCTATGGTTGCCAACTTTACTTGTTATTAATATTGAATAGAATTATTACTGTTATATAGCAATACTTGAAACCATTTAACTATGTGCAAACAAATGATTAGTAATAAGTTATATTGGAATACTTGATAAATAAAATTAATGTTAAATTCCAATGCTTGAAACCATTTAACTATGTGCAAACAAATGAGCTCTAACTTGTTTAAAAATAAGGTTACTGAAAACCCTTAAAAATCATATATATATATATATATATATATATATATATATATATATATATATATATATATATATATATATATATATATATATACAGGATTTGGTATTAAATAATTATCAAGGGTTGATATACCATTAAACTTAACCTAATCTTAAGTTGTAAAAATCATTTTCATATATTTTAATGTTAAAGTGAAGTTTGTTCTATCCTACACTAAAGAAAATCAGGGAACTAAATGAGGGATTAGTTTTACTCATTAAGATATCATGATTTTTTATAAGAAAAAATTGTTTCTCATGTTTTAAATGAGTAAAATATTCTTTACAGTAGTTTAGTTTACTTATTTGATTTATTCGATTTCTTTTACGGTTTGTGTGTGTGTGTGTGTGTATGTATATATATATATATATATATATATATATATATATATATATATATATATATATATATATATACACATACACTAATTAAACTGTAGAATTTCCACAGCTTCAGTTAGTATTTATTTATTCTAGTTAAGCATTGTTTTTGGAGGCTCCTGCCATAACAGTTATTGTCTCAATGAAACAATTTTAAACCCTGGACAAAGCTGTTTGCATTTCACTTTTGTGTTAATACTCTTGGAGAAAGTATGAATCCCTCACTCCTACTGTAAACAGGAGGGTAGACTTGGTTCTTTAGTCTTGGTAAGGCAGCCAGTCTAGGAGAAGGAAAATCTTTGAATTCAAAACCAGTGGATATGTGGCCAGCAACTCCATCCTATAAAAACCTACTTGCTATGAAATTACTGCACCCTCACAGACATGATGGAGCTGCAGCCTTATGCTTCTCAAAGTCACAAGAAGCATTTATATTTAAGTATTATGTAAGAAAGAATACATCAGCTCATTTGCTTTGGAAAAGGTGTCAAAAGAACATTCCTGTTAGCAATAAAATTTTCTTAATCATTTTTTTATCCTTGTAAAATTAGATTAAACTATCCTAATATATCAATTAATCTTTAATTACTTTAGGCAGACTATCAAATGGTGAAATAATGTGACTCACATACGAAAGTGGGCTGAAAACTTTATAGGCTGACATATCTGCTGTTGTTGAATTTTTAACCAATGCAATTCTAGCACTGCAATACTGATGGAAGACATGTATAGACCCCCATTGAAATAAATAAACCTCATTTGGTCACATTCCATGAGAGTGTCTTGGTAACTTTTCAGTCAAACCTAATAGTTTTACTTTAAAAAAAAAAGCTTTTTGATCTTAAAGGAAATTTATGTTTCAAATTCTGTAACCAATCTCAGGTTGATGAACTTCCTTATTGTGCTTTCACTGAAAAGAAAGTCATTACAAATAAGAAGAGATTATTATTATACCAGATATCTAAAGGCTTATGATTCAGATAAATTACTTTTCTCTCTTTCTGTTTGCTACTCATTATCCTCAGACACAGTCAGCAAGGTTTAGAATATGCCAATTGCATCTTTTACAGAGGTGTAAGACCCCCATCTTCTAAGAGGTGTTTTAGTATGATACTAAAATGCATCTGGAGGTATGGGGAGTTTATAGTACTCCTTTATTGCCATTACTCCCAGGTCCACTCTGACCCAGAATGGTAGTAAATTTTAGGGTCCAATCTATAGGTCAAATAGATCTATTGGAAAATGATTTGTATTAGATAGAAATACTTGATATTGTATAATTGCTTGCAAATTATTGGTGTTAGATACAGACTCTTGGAATCATATAATTGTGTGCAAACAAATGATTATTATCAAGTAGGAAGTGTTACAAGTCAAACAATATAATTGTATAAAAATTATTAGTATTAGATATGAATACTTCAAATATTACAACTGTGTGTGCAGATTATTCATATAAGATAGATATTGATATCATATAACTGCAAATTTTTAAAGAAAGTCCAACAGAACATTGCAAATATGGTTAGGATTACAATAAAGCATTTATAAATCAATCAATTTTTGATATCAAATAACCCATTAGGAATTAATATGTCATAAAAAAATAAGCTAAACCATCACATTATCCATGCATCCACTTATGCCAATGTACATCTACATTACAAAGACATTATAGACACCTTTAACTGTCTCTTTCTGACATTTGCTATGCTAATTATTATCCTTGTGATCCTTATTTCTATGCTTTAGTCTTATATAAAATCTCCAGGTCAATATGCTTTCTAATGATATTTCATTAGAAAGAATCAAAATGTAAATAATTTGCTTTTAACGTAACATTCTATTTTCCAATTATCTTTATTTGTTTACTCATTCCTTTAGGATCCCTGTTTCTTTCTTAAAATAATTGGACTCCAGCCCCTACTATAAAGTGTGATATGAGCATTAAAAAAAATCTAATAGCTTGTGATCTTCTGCTTAGTGATTAGGAGTAGCAGAAAGTACAGAATAACTTTAGTAGTTATTGGGAGATCTTGCTTTATCTATTCAGACATGGAATGGACAAAGAAAGAGAGGATAAACTAAGTATGTGGGTTTCTAATTTCAAGTTATCTAGATTAAATGAGGGATGAGTTTTCTTTATCACAAATTTTCTGATTAAATCTAACAACATGATAGTAATGTCCCATCTCACATACCTTAATGCACTGAACCTCAAAAGTTAGGGACACCTGAATGTTTGATGAAACTAGCTGTTTCAACTTTCTGATTTTGTCTAACTGTGACTTATTTAATAGTCCCATTTTATGCATTTTATGATCAAAACCACATAATCCTCTCAAGACATTACTTTGTTAGCTGGGCTTAGAATATGCAGACTGCATTCCTTGCAGAGAGCCCGTCGAGGTCAATGGCATTAATTTGCTGTTGGCTTTGACCCTAGTGGGCATTGTCCAGCAAAGGCAGACTTGAGGCCAAAAGGTCCCCTGCTTTGGCTGAGTCAGCTTTGGCTGAGTCAGCTTTGGCTGGGCAAGCTATATCATTGACACCTTTGTCACCTTTGTATAGCTCCGGACCTTGCTGTCCAGTTTAAGCTATAATCAGGCATACATGCTTGAACCCAGATTTGGGTCCATGTCCAGCTAGGCTCATCAGGCCCACATTGCACTAAGTGGACCAATGACCAGCATAAACCAGCAGGTCTAGAGCCCGACCTTCCCCTCCTCTAATCCCCACTATAATCTGACCTTTAGGTCATTTGACTTTGTATCAAGTTCTATCTGGTGGGAGGCAGAGACAAACATACCTTGCAGAGAGCCCGGAGTAGTAGTACCTTTTATGGCCTCATCGATAGCTCATAGATTTGTTTGAAAATTATCAATATTTGGATAGAAATATGTAAAGCCAAATAACTGTGCATATTTATTAAATAGAAATAGTTACTTGAAACCATATAATTGTGTACATATAAATGATTATTATTATATAGAAATAGTCACTTGAAACCATATAATTCTGTGCAAACAAATTATTATTATAAAATGGACATAGTTACCTGAAATACGCAAAGTATCTACTGGTTAAAAAATAAAATAGATAAATTTGAATTAAAAAGAATCACACCCCAATAAAACAAACAAAACAACACATTAATCTTGCAAAAAGGACCATGACACCCAAAACATGTGTTCAAAAAATAAAACCTTAAAATACCACAATGAAATTCATTTGTGGATCTATTTATTTTAACACACACACACACACACACACACACACACACACACACACACACACACACACACACACACACACACACACTTATATATAATGTAATTGTAAACTGATATACAAATTTTATTGTTATCACACCACCAATGAATGATATATAGATTATCTTAGTCATGTCAGGGTTAACAATATAAGAATATGAGCATGATTAAGCAAAGTTTAGGTGCAATGGTGATGTTTGGTTCTTGGTGGGAACTAAATATATTGGCTCATGTGTTCTGTTAAAGGTTACCAGTGATGTGGTTGTTCACACATAGATGTCCAGTTGGTTGGTAGGAAATGTCATGTTCTAGGTCAATCACAACAGCATATATACTTAACAATACCAATGTTTAAATGGCAATATCTAATGACCAAAAAAGAAAAAAAAAACAAGGAAAAGAATTTAACAAAGGCAAAAAAAAGATACATTTCATATAAAATAGATAACACCAAAACAATATTGTCATGAAATGGTAAAAAAGGAAAGCTTTTAAAATACAAGATATTGAAGCTGGCCCTTATATGATATTAGAATCTTCTGTATAACTTACATGATATAAGAATATTCTATCAAAGCTGGCTCTTAAATTATATTAGAATATTAAAACACAAATAGTTATTATATAGAAGATTCTGTCAAAGCTGGCTCTTATGATATTAGAAAGTAAGCTTTAAAAAATAGAATATCTAGAAGTAAGGTATTGACAATTAACTACTATATGGATTCACTCAGTTTCAAAGCTATCCTAAGTAAAAGCTTGGCAACCATACAGTTGGGGTCTGACTGGAGCTGGGTATGAAGTGGCCAAAATTACTAACCTACAATAGAAAATTCTTTTAGCAAGATGACTTGTTAGTGATATCCAATAACTATCTAATTAGCAACAATACCTATAACTAGGAATCAATTATTTTTGCGGATCAGAAAGCAAAAAAAAATGTACCTACATAAATCAATCTGATTGTGATTTCAACATTTACTAAAATATTCATCAGTGAAGCATAAAAATAATTAATGGGGAAAAAAATGAATAATGAAACTCAGAGAAACAATAATTTTGATAATATTCCTAAGTTTTATTACACACTTTTTAATCATATTTAGTTTTAATTTTTGCATATTATTTACCCCCAAATTTCTCTTATAATTGTAGGTTAGGTGCCTCCAGTCAAAGACCCCTTTTTCATCGCTGACAAACCTTTACTTGATTTTTCTCACATGAGAATCATTCAATAAATAAGGGGATTTTTTTTCCTTAAATGTAAACTTTGCATTGTACTTGAACATAGGTCTGTCATAAAATTTTACAAATAGGCTAAACATGGGCTTGCTACTGTGAACCTGAATGGAGAAGATAGTCTATGGTATGAAAACACATTGACTCTGGTAAAGAAAAGGTTCTAGGCTCAGCAGTCAATAAAGAAGCTCATACTGACAATCTTCTGGGACATGAAAGAACCCATCACTATTGATTTCATTTAAAAAAGGTGCATCTGTATACAGTGCTTCATATTGCTAATTCCTGTGGCAAAATTTACCTTATTTATTGAATGACTCTTATATACACATTCAAAATTTTTGGCAAGTAACTGATCAGTGATATCCAATAATTAGCTTATTAACAACTATATCTATTACTTGGAATCAATTATTATTATTTAAGATTCTTCAATTGAAAGTTGATGTTTGTTTGTTGGTTTAAGTTTTATGGTATACCAACCTTTGTAGATTATTTAATGCTAAATCCATTTTTATACAAATAAACAGTTCTATTTCAAATAATTTAGTTCATCATAAGTACACGGTTCAATTGTCAAAAACATTTCTATTTCAAGCTATTCAGTTTAGTCAAACAGTTCTAATTCAAACAATTCAGTTTAGCATACAAAAACAGTTTCATTTCAATCAATTTAATTTAGCATAAGTATACAGTTTAGTCCTATTTGACCCATAGATAGGACCCTATCAGGTGCTACCACTCTGGGCCAAAGTGGACCTGGAAGTGATGGTAATGAAGGCGTACTCCACATTCCTTGAACCTCACCATCAGATTGTTTAGTGTCATAACCAGGACACTCATTAGGGAGGGGGGGTCTTACCTCTCTGCAGAGATACAGTTGGTGTATTCTACAGCCCCAGCCAACTGGGCAAGCAAGTTGATGTTAAAGTATATAACTTTGATCTAGGATATAATTGTTCAAAATGTGAAAATTTGTTGGATGAAGTAGCAAGCCAAACTAGTTATCCTTCAAAATATGAAAATATCACTTTTTCATGTGGCAAAAAATTTCCAAAGAGGAGGAAATATTTATATTGTCTTTTTTTTTTTTTCCAAATGATTCTTTTGGGAAGAAAAACATTGTGGTTACTTGTCTAAATTTTTCTTAAATAAATCTTGATAGTTTTTATCATTTAGTGTATTTAAACTATTGTCTTCATCTTTATCGTTATATTCTCAACATTTCGGCCAATGTGTCTTTCGGCCTTCTTCAGGTGTTTCATGTCAAACTTTGGAGCCTATACGGAACTTCAAACCAAACTTCAAACCGAACTTTTATCTAATCCACAAGAGTAAAGTGTTCTAATTCCATTAACCATAACCAGATACAAGTGTTAAGCCATAGTAAGTATGCCTTGTTATTTACCTGTAGTCAGGATTGAACCTGCAATCTCCTGATGATTTCACTTAGAAGCACTTTAATCAAACACCTAACTTACTATAGCTCAAAACTTGTACCCAGTTATGGTTAACAGAATTAGAAGAATCTACTCCTGTGGATTAAACAAAGGGTTTGGTTGAAAGTTCTATGTAGGCTCCTAAGTTTGACATGAAATACCTGAAGAGGACCAAAGGACACATTGGCTGAAAGATTGTGAATAAGGAGGAAGAAAATATTCCAGATACATTAGATGATAAAAAAAGAGATTGTGATGTTTTTAAAATTCCGTTGGATGCCACAGTTTAGTGGATGTTTTTTTTTTCTTCCGTTTAATGTTGTCAGATAAAAAGTTTGCAGAAATTCTTTAACAAATATCTTGGTTAATTTACAAAATGCAGCATTTCAGTATACAAAGAGAGTATAGAATTATAATATGTTTTTTCAAGAGTTTTTCTTTGTTTGAGATTTCTAAGGCAACTAAATAACCAGCCCTAAAGGTTTTTAAGTTGTCTTAAAAGTATAGCATGGTAAGTATTTTCTTCATATTGAATGCTATAAGAACAAATAATGTATGTAAAAGTATAGTCAAAAAAAGAATTGTTGAATGAAACTTTGAAATATCATTACAATTGTTTCTCTGAGTGTCATTCATTTTGTTTTTTCCTAAAGTATTTTTATGCTTCAATTATGAGTATTTTTAAAAGATTTGAAATGAGTTTCTGATTAATCATACAGGTACATTTTTTCTGTTTTCTGATCAATAACAATTGATTCCTAGTAATATAAATGCTAATTAAATAATTATTTGAGATTGCTAACAAGTCCCTTGCAAAAGAAAAAAAATATTAGTATTATAGGTTAGTAGAAATTTAAGTCATTATATTCCTGCCTCTAGTCAAAGACTCCAGTTGCATATTTGCCTAACCTTTATTTACTTGTTTAGCACTTAGTGAGGATATGTGCAGAAGAATTTAAAATTTGGTGTGAGTCCTCATCATCTAATGGACAAAATAGGTTTTTGCAGCATCACACATCCTATGGATCAATTGGACAAAAGGCTTGATGTAGTCTCTTACCAAATGCACCCAATTCAGTTATAAGCATAATCACAGATATTTGCCAACTGACTTTGAAATATGTTTAATTTTTCAAATTTTTATTTAGCATGTGTAACTTAACTACATGAACTAAATTATTTGTAATTTAGTAGACTTATGTCTGTGTTTACTCTTTCAAATGAGCAAATCTCACCGTGTACTTAATAATGGTATTTATACTTGTGTCAAATTAGTGTCAAAATTTTTTTTTCTTTCAAAATGCCAAAATTTTAATTGTTATTGCAGTAAGCTAAAAGCTAATGTTTCCTTTAAAGAAGTAAAGTTATGCAGATACAAGATCCATTTTCTCTATAGGGCAATGTAACCTATATCCTAGGCTTGTTACAGAAATTATCCAAAGAAGAAAAAGACTACTTGGGGTGAGGCTTCCCTATGTATTAAGGATTTATGGTTCAAATAGGGGCACTCATGATGTTATGATTATTGTTGAAAATGGACCCAGCAAACCAAATTCAGATCCTGGATGAAGCTGTTTGCATTTCATATAGTGTTAATACTCTTGGGCAAGGTTTGAATTCAACTATTCTTTCCCTGCTATGTGTAAATAGTAGGGCAGACTGGACTCCTTAACCTTGGTATGGCAACTGGTCTTGGAAAAGGGAAACTAAATTCAAACCAGTTGTACACTGTTTAAAAATTGAGCTTGTGTTGCCTCCTGTTCACGATGGAAGTGTTGGGTAAATGCAAGCATAAATCCTCAATTAAGTCCTTTCAATAAAGATAATATTATAACAAAAATTTTAAGTTGCAGTTTTTCTTTTAAAGAAAAGCATGGTTATAAAATATGAAGAAAGTCATTATCATCAAGTTGCACAGCTGACATGGATTTCCCTGACTCTCTTGTCAACTGTCCCTATCCTCCATCACTCCCTGCAGGTCTTCTAGTCTATATCCTGTGTCCATAAAGAGCTGTTGTGGGTATGTTCTTCTTGTTCGCCCCAAACTGGCACATCCATGTGAAGGGGTCCACAGGAGAACATCACTAACAATTTCATTCTTGCTTCTCCAGCAGTGTTCCGCATGCCTTGTTCATCCTACTTGGATGGTTTTAGAGATAGGAGGTAGATGGCCATACAACTGTTGTTTCATGGGATATTGCTTTTGATAGCAGTCCATGCCTTTGCTAAGCGCTTATTAATGTCATTTTCAGTAGATGAGACACAGCTACCGAGGTATGTGAATTTGTCCACTAATTTCAGAGAACTGCCATTTAGAGTGGAGTTGTCTCCTTTTCGATTAAAACACATGTATTCTGTTTTATCTGCATTTAAGTGGAGGCCAATGCCACCTGCTGCCTGCTCCAGACTATGCAGCAGGGATTTGGATTGAGTTGGTGTATTTGCAAGAAGCACTATGTCATCTGCATAGTCTGCATTTGTTATAGTTTCTGCAGGGTATTGTCTGCTTCTTACCTTTTTTAGTATAAAGATTAATAAAGTAGACAGCTTTTAATGTCAACTAAACTTTTTTTTAACTCAGAATGTGTGGGGGGTATAAAAATTCTTAGGCCCCCACCTTGATAAACTTACTGAACCCTACTCTTATAATCTCTCCCTATTGGATAGTAAAAAAACAAAAAACAATTTCACCTTAAAATGATTATATAGTCTCATTTTAGCAAAATTCCTTAAAGTTATTCATTGTACAATTTTTATAAAGTTATTTTATGGTTGGGTACAGACTTTTTATTGGCCAGAGGTTTTACTGGTAATGATGATGATGCTTCCATCCAGCATCAGTTTAATTTGATCAATATTCACCATGACATAAAACTTCTCTCCTCTGCAGGAGATCAATTTCAAGAATACTGCAAAAAACAAAGCTGGCTTTAAAATTATGATGCAATCGATAGCTGACAATAAAAGTATTCTTTGAAATGCATAAAAATACCAGGAATTGCCAAAAGAAAAATGACTGCTTGCAGAGAATTTTTAAAACATTTTTTCCCATTTGTTGCTCACTTAGGTTTTATTTACATATCTCTTCTGTTGTATTTGCTGTTTTCTTTGTCACCTATATTGATGTAATCCTAGTTGGCCCATCGTATATATTTGCATTATTGCTGTTGTCTGTTTTCACCAAATAGCAAAAAGCTTTTGGTTACTTAAATCAAGACTCCAGTATAATTATGCGACATTTGTTTCTTCGCTTGTTTGAGGAGTAGAGTCTCCATGGCAAAGTGGCTAATGTGCTGGACTGTGACATCATTGTAAGCAAATTCAAACCCAAGTTATGCTATTATGTTCACTTTCAGACTAATATTCTTGGGAAAGGTATAAACTCACTTATCCTTTCAGTTATTGGTTAAATGGTACCACTACTGTTCTTCTATAAGGATGGTTTTGGCATTAATTAATCCACAATGGTTGATATGTCATTAAAAATTTAAAAAATCTTCCTTTTGCTTAAAATTAGTTTCAACTTCTGTTTCCAGAAAAAAAGGCTCTCTTCAAAATGTAATTTTTTTGCACAAAACTGAGACTCAATGATCATTTACTATTAGGTTGTACTCCTACATTTGGCACTTCACGGTATGTTCTTTTTTTTGGGGGGGGGATCACTTATCACATCACAGTAGTTGTAAGAGTACTTGACATCTTCATTCCTTGCAGAGGAGATAAGATTCACCCAACAAAAATAGGGTGTTGTTGGTATGGCACTGCACTAAATCTGATGGGAAGGCTCTAGTTCTGGGGATCTGAGGAGTGTAGAGTACCCCTTTATTGCCATTACACTCTGATCCACTCTGGCTTGTAGTGGTTGTAGTATCTGTTAGGGTCTCATTAGTGGGTCAAATAGAAGTTTAAAGATTATTTGTATTTGATAGGAATACTTGATGACATAATCTAAATCATTTGTATTAAGATTAATTGTTTACTAAAGATGATTATTAGTTACTTGAAAATTATGTAACTGTGTACAAACAAATGGCTATTGAATAAAAATAATTACTTGAAACCATATGATTATATGTATTAGATAAGGATACATGAAACCATACAACTGTATTATTTGTATTAGATAGGAATACTTGATATCATAAGAAATTAAGAAACTACACAAAAAATGTAAATATAAATCTACCATGAATGCAATTTTCTAAACTCTAGGTATAGAATAACCCCAGACAGATTGATCTACTATTAAAATTAATCAATCAACACCTTTCTTCATCTGTCTCTCTTCCTCACATGTTCTTTAACTACATTTCTATTTATCTTATAATATAGATGATGTGTCTGTGTGTCTGTCTATAATCAAAACTACATTACCACCAACATCACAATTCCTCCAGTTATTAACATTATATTCTCTATAATTATTGAATAGCCATTATTTAATCTTAATTAGCATCTTATTAACATTGTCTCTATTAAAGTCTAGTCAAGTTAGATTTGCCTCAAAACAGCCCACAGCTCAAGCTGTAGAATACAATGATTGTATTTCTGCTGTGGGGTAAGGCCTCCCACTTCCAGCCCAATGAGTGTCGTGCATATGACAATAAACCATCTGATGGTGAGACTCTAGTTCTGGAGCATTGGGGAATGTGAAGTATCCCTTCATTGCCATTACTCCCAGGTCCACTAACCAAATATATTAAAAGCATTCCTATATATAATTTTATATAGAAATCAATTAAAATGAAATAAGAGAAATCTTTTTATTTGCATTCTTACTTATTTTTATTAGTCTTTCTAATTTAATATAATATTTTATTGAATTAAAACTTAAATACTTGCACTCAGAGGATGCATATTTTTGCTAGTATGAATAATTTATATTAAACTTGAAATAATTTAAGCCATAATCATCCCCGCGGACGCTCTAGGGCGTTTGTGTGTGGCCTTTCCTCTCCAGTTCTTGGGTTGCATTCGGTAGGCCGTCTTACCTCTGGGCGGTTCTGCCGGGTGTGCCTCGGCACTGAAGATTTCCTCCGGCCTCAGGGGGCCATCCCCCCAGGCTTATACCCCCTGTGGGGGGGTTATTGCCTGGCGCCTGAGGCGCCCCAAAAAGGGGAATGCCGATGGGGCCGAAGGTATTTTTGGCCTTGCCGGACGCGTGTGGGCTTCGGCCCTGCGACCGGGCCCACCTTAAAAACGGCCTTGTGCCATATTCGTGCATTGGTGGGACACAACAATAAATACAGAGGTAAATGTATCAGTGCTTTTATCCATTAAGCCACTCAAGAAATAGGATTTTGAAACTTTAAACCTAATCTTCTCTTTTTCTAATTAGAGGTTCCATGTGGTGTTCATTTTTGTACAAGACATCTGCTAACTGGGTTTTTTAACTGTTTTTTTTTAGGCCTTACTTTCAAGTATTTCTTTATTACTTTAACTGTTCTTTAGCAGTGGTTATTTCCCCCACCCCCACCCCCCGACAACCAGCTTTACCATTTCTGAGTTCTTGTTTCTCGATGAACTATGGATTTTCAGTATTCCTAAACCTTGGATCATGTGTGCGGTAGTGTTCAGCTGGTTTTACCCTTTTATTCTCTAACACAGCTGCTTGCCGTATTTTTTTCTAATGGAGGTTCTACCGTGGTGAAGTGCAACTGTAAAGTCATGCTGTCCTGATATTGTACAACCCACATATACACTGAATTTTTTATCCTGTTGATGGGCTATAAAATATTCTAACTGTATCCTCTGCAGAGGGTTACCACCCCTCCCTCTTTCAAAGGAGTTTCCTGGATATGACACTAAACTTTATCGGATGAGGAGGCTCCTGTTTTGGAGGTAAGGAAAGTTGTCAGTACTCCTTCATTGTCAGACCCACTCTGACCTGTTAGAGTCCCATCTATGGGTCAAATAGATCTTTTTAAAAATGATTTGTATTCAGTAGGACTGTGGGGGAAAATCTCTTAAGAAACAACTATAAAAAAAAGATGTAAATATGAATATAAAATGTACATTATTCCCTAACCTCTAGGCATAAAATAACCTTAGACAGACTGACATGATGTTAAAATCAATCAATCAATCAATCAATCAATCTAATTTTTTCTGATTCATCTCTGATAGAAGGTAGTGATTTATTTCCGAAGCAAGTTTATCATTTTATGTTTACCATACTTAAATGTGAACTAAAATGAAAATAATTCAGCTGGTCTTGATGTTGTCTGAAATATTTTACTGGAAACTATTGGGAAATTATATCATATTTATGCTTTATATTTAATTTTGAATTCATATAAACATTGGTAATACTAAAGATAACAACATGTGTTGCATAATGGGTTTATATTCATTCTTCTCATTCACTGCTATGCTGTTCATTGCCCAGCACCCATCTCCTCACTTTGCCCTTTTGTCATCTTGTCTGTTGCCTCATGTTACACTGACTGTGTCTGCCACCATGTTTTCACCTGTTATTTCTTGTTCTTTTATGTGGGGATGAAGAGAAACTCACATACATTTCTATGTGCACATATTACTTAGATAATTTTCATCTATTGGTGATTTCTAACAGACTAAAAATTTCTTATTTCTCAATTTCTAGAGTCATGTAATCACATGACTTCTGTCCAATGAAAGCTACATTCTGAAACCTATTCTCAAACAACCTCTGGGTCATTACACATCAATCAAACTAGATCACCCAATGGTGACAGAATTTATTCAAGCTAATTATGCTACATGCCAATAGTAGATTTCACCAATCAATTTTTGAACACATGGATTGGGGAGCAGATCAAGATAAGAGATATCATAAAAATTATTAAAAAACAAAAATAAAACTAGGTGAGACACAGCTAGAAGTGAGAATAACAGACAGTATAAAACATTAGGAGAATGGTGCCCAAAAAATAATAAGCATAGACAGAAAAGATATTATAGAATATGGACAGATAAGATCATCATGAGTGACTCAAAATGGCTGCTGCCGGTGGTTTATGTTTCAGAGGAACCTCTTCATGATAGTAATATTTTCATATCCATTTTTCAAAAAATTCAAGAATGTGAAATTGTTTAATGAAAATGTTCACTCAGGCATCTCATAAAACATACTTGAAGGTCAGCTGAAAAATTCATAGACTAACCAAGATACTCTCGTAGAATGTGACCAAATATGGTTTATTTTTCAATATAGTCCCCTTTGCGATCAATACACTTCTTCCATTGGTATTGCAGTACTTGGATCTTATTGGTAAAAAAAAAGTCAGCAGCAAATATGATGTCATCATATAAATTTTTCAGTTCACCTTCGTATATATACATACACATATGTTAGAAAACAGTGAAGAATCTTTGAAAAGATTGAATACACAACTTTATTGAGAATTTACAGTTTGTCTACAGCAAACTTTTGATATGATCTCAAGTTAAAACATTTTTTTGATGTTAACTGGAACTTAGCTCTTGCTGAGTTTAAGATTTAACTGCAAATTATTTTCAGTGTTTGTTGTATATAATGAAAATCTGTAAATACCTGTGCTTAAGCAAATTTGGAAAAGTCAGATATGTCTTAAATATTTGAGTATTTTTAAAAGTACTGAGTAGAGATACCAGCAAGATACAGAAAGAATAAATAAACTTCAAGTAAGGAGTGACTTTTTTGTATCCTCTGTGTGTGTGTGTGTGTGTGTGTGTGTGTGTGTGTGTGTGTGTGTGTGTGTGTGTGTGTGTACTGTATTACTAATAAGTAGGTACACTCCTCAAATTGTTTTGATAAACAGTTGTCTTCTAAACCATAGATACCAGGATTTCATTTTTTCTGATGGAAGATACAATCAAAATATATATCATCATGTCATGCCACTTGCATAGATTTCCTTGACTCTCTCTCACCATTCATCTCTATCATCCATCACTCCCTGTAGATCTTCTAGACTACATATTGTGTCTGTACGGAGCTGTTTGTAGATAAGTTCTAGCTGGTCATCCAACACCTGCTCATCCATGTGATGAGGTCCATAGAATATCACTTATGAATTCATCCTTACTTCTCCAGCAGTGTTCCATATGCCTTGTTTGTCTTGGATGGTTTTAGAGATGGGAGGTTGGTGGCTGTACAGCTGCTGTTTTGTTTTGCTTCCAGGATTTGTTCAATACAGCTCGTAGCCTTCTTGTGCAATTGCTATCTAGCTTTTTCTCTGTGCTTAGTCAGCGTCTATGTGGTGCATCCATATAATAGTATGGACATAACTACTGTTTGGAAAAAAAAATGTTTTATTTTATTAGATAGGTCTGACTTCCATATGACCAATAACCTTTTGATAGCTGTCCATACCTTTGCTAGTCATGTATTGATGTCCTTTTCCGTAGATGAGATGCTGCTTCCGAGGTAGGGGAACTTGTCCACTAGTTTCAGAGAAGACTGGTGTGTGTGTATGTGTGTGTGTATATATATATATATAGTGAGTGTGTGTGTGTGTGTGTTTCCTTGCAATTTTGATTTTTGCTTAATGTTGTAGAGTTTGATAATAAAAAATACCAAATGATATCAGTTTTGATTGTATAATCTTCCATCAGGAAAAAATTAGATTCTACTATGTTTGGTTTAGAAGTAAATTAACTTTTTTTATTATTATTATTATTATTATAATAAAAAATTTTTTTTTAAATTAATAGGTGTGTTCTTATTTGTGGGATATATATGTATATATATATGTATATACTCTTGGATTTCTGGAAAGAACCCATCAGTGATTATCTAGAAGAGTGCAATTGTTGAGGGCAATGAGATGAATCAAGAGAGGATATGCAGAACTGAATAAAATGATGAAAATAGCTCAACATTCCCTTTTCTGGAAGATGATACAAAATGACAGATATATCCGAGATGATACAAAATGACAGATATCTGATATGTTTCTGAGAATGAATAATCCATTAGTAGATAAATTCTTTTCAAGTCTTTTTTGATACTATCTTTACTGAATTGCAATCTAATGATACTCAAATTATTATCTATTCAATGCTCACATACTTTTAATATACATATAATGAAATGTACCTAGATACATGTATAAATTTTCTTTTATATTACACACATATATAGTCTATAAGTGCATCAATCAAATTTAGTGTAAGGACATATTCATCTGGACTTCTGTGCATCTTTTTATTGCTTGCATTCTCTTTCTTTGACTTTCTCTCCCTCCCTATCTAACTTGCTTTCTGTTACTCACCCTTTTATTTTTATTATATATATATATATATATATATATATATATATATATATATATATATATATATATAAAAGAATGGGTGGACAGATGTTATTTATATATATATTGAGAGAGAGAGAGAAAGAAAAAAGAGGTGTATCACTAAGTCTATAGACTAATGATGAAAAAAATTTGTAGAATTTTTTTTATTTTTCAACATAATCTCTTTTATCAATGCTTTTAATTCAGTTGTAAATATCAATCACATAGATTGAACTTCATACTGTGAAAAATTTAAGATTAAGAATAATCAAATAGCTACATGTCACAGGATTTATTGATCCAGGTGTATGTGTATACACACATACAAGTTTCTTTTTGTTATTTCTTTGTTCATTGGATACCTTTCCCTAGAGTATTAGTCCAAAAGTGAATGTAATAGCATGACTGGAGTTCAAACTGGCATTAGCTGCTATGCTCCCACCACAAGGGTAGAGCAATAATTTTATACTCCCTTTTTTTTTTGCATGTTCTTTTTCTAGCATTACTTTTTCTTTTTATATTTCTTTTGTCCTTCTATTCCTTTACTCTATTTACTCTCATTGTGTATATATATATATATATATATATATTCCTAAAATAGTCAAATGAACAAGGGCCGGACAAAAGGGCCCTCGTTCATTTTACTATTTTAGTATAGTTCCGCCTCTTTCGTTACCAATGATGTCTCTGTTATTCTGTTTATATAAATTTTCTTGTACCAGAAATATAATAAAATATATATATATATTGTGTGTATGTGAAAACACATGCATATATGTATTTATATCTATACATCAGTACACTTACATCTATCTATTGATTATTTATTGTTATCATTTCATTATTCTTTTTACCTACTTACTTCCTTCCTATTACTTTATGTGGACGTCTGGACATTTGTTTATGGATATTTCCATTTTAGGTTTCCTACAGTTATTTTCCCAATTCAGGGACTTAGTGATAGTAATGGTGATAACGTTGATGTCCTTGTATTCTCAACGTTAAGAGTAGGTGTTGGTGGGAAAGGGGTAAGTTGTATTGCATGAACAATATGTCTGGGTGCAAAGCATAAGAACCATTCTCTCTCTCTCTCTCTCTCTCTTTCTCTCTCTCACACAGCTTACTAGATAGTCATTTTTGGCTTTTTGTGTTCTTTCTAAATCAGACAGCTGTCTGTAGAAAAGCTTCTTTTATTTCCAAACTCTATTAAATCATTTTCTCTACTATCTCAACTACCACAGCCTTTAAAGAGTTATCTGTGTTAGATACCTACCTATTATGTCATTGCTCATCATCATTTTTATTTATTTTTTATCAAATCTTTTATGCAGTCTAGCTAGCTTTAAAAAATCTCTTCTCAAAAGTTTTTTTTTCTTATTATCACTACTTTACTGGCCTCTTTTGTAACATTTTTTGTATGTGTAACTTCTTTACATCAGATCTAAATTTTTTTTTTCTTTTACTATGCCATCTCCTTACTAAACATCTAATAGAACTGGTTGCCTCAGGAAAACCTTATTCCTAATTCAATCATTTGATTATTAATACTAGGTTTTCTATTATATAGATCTTTCCATTGCTAAACTTCAAATTGTATTGCGTTATTCATGTGACCACTTATTCCTCCTTTCAATAAAAAATGGAATTAATATTTTCATCTTTAATTTTTGTTCATATGATTATAAATTTTATTGTTGTTTTTATAATCATACTATTTGTTATTATTTATATAATTTCATTTTATTTTTATTTATATAATTATCGATTTTATTTGTGTTTATACAATTATATTATTCATTTTTTTATATAGTTTCATTTCATCTTTTTTATGTAATTTTGTTTAATATTTGTTTTTATAATTGCCCATTTTATTTATGTTTTTTACTATTATATATTCATTTCTTTTATATAGTTTCATTTTATTTTTTATGTAATTTTGTTTTATATAATTATCTATTTTATTTTTGTACATATAGTTATTCCATTTTTATATTCAATTATTAATATCAAATAGATATAATTATCAAGAACATGCAATTATTAGTTTTAATAATTTTATGTATATAATTATTCCTATTGTAACTTTGTATTCTGATTTTATATTAGGACTTATCATAAGAATTACAGGGGTTTTTTTTCTTCTCAGTATTCACCTAACTAATGGGGGTAGTCATTTAGTAAACTTAGTTTAGTTTTGGCCCAAGGAAAGACCCTGTAGTGTAATAGTTAAAGTATTGGGCTTTGGAGTCATAGTAAGCGAGTTCAAATTCCAGTTGCGCTATTACATTCACTTTCATTTGGGAAAGGTATGAACCCCTTTATCTTTCCAGCTATGGGTTAAATAGTACCACTATTGGTTTTCTACAAGGATAGCTTTGGGATTAAATAACCCATGAAGGTTGATACACCATTAAACAAAGAAACCAGAAACCAGTTATGGCCCAGGGTCAGAAGTATGGGATGCTCAGTGAGAATCCAACTCTCTATCAATGGTCTGCTAATCTAACTTGCTAACCATCACACTGCATGAGCTGCTCATTCCACTAATGGTATATATCTCATCACATAATTTAAGTTGACAGATAAACAGTGTTTTCAGCAATATTGCCTTAATTAAGCCTGCTTGCTGAAAACCTGCTCTATTGGTGAGATTTCAAGCTAGTAGCACCAAACTGCTTTAGTGAGGACTAAGTTAATAAATGTCATCAAGAAGTTAATATTTATGGCCTCATGACCATAGTTTGTTCTACAAATGTAAAAATATATTTTTTTAAAGTCTTGATTTTCTGGTGTCTGGAAAAAAGTCATAGGAAAAATGGTAACTTGGGTTTTTCAATAGATGTCTATACTCTTAAGCAATAAGATAAAGATTTGGTTCAGCTAACCTGAGAGGCACCAAATAAGGGTTCAGTTTAGCATTATATTTATATTATGAATTGAATTTCTTATTAAAAAGCCTGAAAAACTTTGTAAAAATTTTAAGTTATTATTCTAAAAGTATTCACCAAGGTCCTATCACTTATGAATTAAAATTTGGTACCTTTAGCTCTTGGCATCTTTGAATTATGGAATGACAAAGAAGAAGATAAGAAGGACATTTATTGAATTAGTTGTACCAAAAAAGCTGAAAATTTTTCCCTTCAAATTTATAGATTTTTTATATTAAAGGAGATTTTATGAGTATTTTTTCTTCTTCATTGAAACTTGAGCAAATGTTAATATCAGTGTTACTTATTTAAAAAAAAAAAAAACTGAGATTCTTCTTAAAGCATTCCATGTGCCTTTAATTCTACTTCAATTTATTTAACACTAGCAATACTGCCTCAGAATTGCCCAAATTAAAATAGACTTAACAATAACTTCTGAGATATAGATATATATATATATATATATATATATATATATATCCAGGAAACAACCTCAAATTCACCATGCGATGCATATACATGCATACTAAATATCACTTCTACGACCACATACAATAATACGCAAATATAATCTACACAGACACACATGTAAACACACGCACGTGCAATCCTAACATTTTTTGACTGTTTTTTTTTTGTTTTTTTTTTTTTCAATTTCTCTTATATCTTTCTTTCTCTGCCTGATGATTGTCGTTTATAAGACAGCATGAAACCTGTGGTTGCAGACAAGCTTCCATGCTATTAAATATAAATAAAAACTATTATATATTTACTTATATATATATATTTTTTATTTCTTTGTTTATTTTTTATATGGATAATTTGATTTTTTTAAAATACTCTTTTCTTTTATCTTTATTCATAAATTTACAGGAAGGGACTGTTGAAAAGTTCTTGGTACAATCAAGATGAGAATGACATTTTGGAAAGGTTAAAAGAAAAACTTGAGAAAAGAGGTGCCAAGTGTGTTTAATTGTAGGAAGAATATATTGAATTGCATTCCCTTTTTGGTTTTACTTGGGACTTTTCAGCACCTCATTGTGTTTGGCTTATATCAATCTTTAATGTGCTGGTGTTTATATAGAGGAGAGTCTCCATGGCATAGTGGTTAACATGCTGAATTGCAACATCATAGCAGACGAGTTCAAACACCAGTCGATCTATTATGTTTACTTTCAGACTGATACCCTTGGGAAAGTATGAACCCCTCTATTCCTCCAGCTATGAGTTAAACAGTACCACTAACTTTGTCCTACAAATATGTCTTTGGCATTAAATAACTCAGATGTTGATATGCCATTCAACAAAGAAACCAAACCAAGCCAATGTTTACATAACACTTAATTAGCCACCTATCAGCCTCATTAGTAATAGGTGGCAGGATTAGTCTTTATGTTTGGTTTTGTTTGGTTAATTTGTTCTATGGCATATCAACTCTTTATGGGTTATTTAATGCTGAAATTCTTATCATTTGTAAATGGTTGATTGTAATCATAACTTTATATTTAGTGAAGTTTAATTGCATATCAACTCCTGATGGGTTATTTAATGCTGAAATATTTTTCATTTGTAAATGTTTGATTGTAATCATAACTATATTTAGTGAAGTTTAATGGCATATCAACTCCTTATGGGTTATTTAATGCTGAAATTTGATTATAAACTGCTAATACTTTCAATGTTCCATTGCAATTATTTTTTAAATAATGCTTTTTTATTTGTCTATAATGATAATAATTTGTTTGCACTAGTTTTTAGGTAATCTACTATTCCTATCTAATACAAATAATTTGTATATAGTTACATAGTTTAAAAATAACTGAATTATTACCTGTGTTTCTGAATTTATATTGCTTTATAAAAGCAATCTTATTTAATTATTTTATTTAGATAAGAAAAATAAACTTATTGACATTAGAAAAAGATAAAAAGCAATCTTGTCTTCGTCTACATTAACAAAGATATATTTTTTAAACTTAAAAAAAAAAATTTCTATTTTATCTTTATTCTATTATATTGTTTATTTGAAGAAAAACATTTCATAAAAAGTGTCTGTATAATCTAATGCAAAAATTCTGCCCTCTTGTCTAAAAGTGTAAGGTCTGGGTATTTCTGGTTTCTGAGGTGTCTCTGAAGGGGATGCCTATGAGATCTAAACAATGTTTGACCCAGTACTGCAGGAGTTTTAAATCCTACTCTGTACTCCCTCACACACTCAGTAAACCAGCCTTTTGTCACATTTTGGCCTCATGGTGGGCCAAATAGATACCTATACTTTTTGTTTTTTAATAGAGGCAAAATATAACAATAATATACAACAAACATTTTATGTTTGTGTGTAACTATATTTAAAATTATTAAGTCTTTTTTCTTTTTTTAATGTCTGATCGTCACCAGTTATATTAAGAATTGTGTGTGTGTGTGTGTGATTTCATAGAAATTTAAAAGTGAATTAGCAAACCAAATGGTCCAGGCAGGTGACATGCACTTAGCCAAAATCATGACATTGCCTAAAAAGTGAAACAGCAATTTTTTTTTTTTTTTTTTTTTCAAAATATCTTTAAAAAGTGAAAGAATTCATGAAAACTGTTGAAATCCAAAGGCACATTGCTCGTCATCATCAAGCAGAAAGGTCTTAAACAGATATTCAGAAATGTTTAAAGTTCAAGGATATCTAGATTCCATTGTCTACAATTAAAAGAATTGGTCACATTTCAAATGATGGGTTCTGAAACATGGAAAACAGTTTCTGGAAGGCTTAGTGACAACAAGCCAAAGTAACAAAAAGCTGAAAATAAAATTAGGCAAAAGAATTTAGAAATGTAACTTGTTTCAAGAATCAAGCTAGATTTTCATCAAAGCAATCTAGCAAAATTTTGTTGAGTACCCCTTCACTACCATTATTCCCAGAGTGGTAGTACCTGCTAGGGTTCCATTTATGGGTTAGATAGATCTGTTTGAAAAACAATTAGTCTTGGATATAAATACGAGAAACCATAATATTGCAAACAAACAAATGATTACCATTAAATAGAATTATTAATGTTAGGATTATTATGATTATTTTACTCCTTTTTTGAGTTTTTTACACCAGCATTAGCTGATGGTTTCTCACTGGAGTTTGAGTGACAGCAAGTCTCCTCAAGTCTCCAGGACTTTCCTCAGTATTCTGACCAATCTTAATAAAGCTGTAGTTTGGATGGTCTCCACTCATCCTCTTATTTCCAAATCCTCCAGTCCCTGTATCAATCCTTTGGTGACTGTTCCAAGAGCACCAATTACAATTTGTATCACTGTCACTTACATGTTCCACAGTTTGTCAATTCCCTTGCAAGGTTGAGGTACTTATCTTTCTTT
Source organism: Sepioteuthis lessoniana (assembly GCA_963585895.1). Taxonomy (NCBI): domain Eukaryota; kingdom Metazoa; phylum Mollusca; class Cephalopoda; order Myopsida; family Loliginidae; genus Sepioteuthis; species Sepioteuthis lessoniana. Next base: position 75,346,441 of record OY757918.1, read on the forward strand.
TCATTTTCTTTCAATTTAACTCTGTGGTCAGCTGGGACTGCCAAGTCCACAATTTTGTTGATTATTACTAGGTCTGGTAGTTTGGCTGAGATTAGGTGATCTGTTTGTATCTCAAAATATCAGAGGAGTTTGTGTGTCTCATTCTCCAGGAGAGATTCTAGATTGTGCATGTACTATTTGTTTTTATGGTCAAATTTAAATTTCTTTCACAATTCGCAGTAGATCACCTCGCCCACTCACTTGTGTCTAGTCTTATACTCTTTTTGCGCTAACTTACTGAATTCACTTATTATGTTAGTGATTGTTTCATCTTTATGACCACATAACCTACATCTGCCATTTTGTTACATTTTTGTCTATTCTTGCTTTGACATAGTTAGTCCTTATGGCGTTGTTTTGTGCTGCTGTCAAAAGAGATTTTGTTTCTGAAAGTTTCTCTTTCTTATCTGTGTCCAAGTTTCCTCACATTAGATTTCACTTGTTTATCGTTTGAAAAGTTCATACAGTCGTTTTTCTTCCCATTTTTGTTTTCTAATTATTTTTGTTCTGTTGATCCTTGTGTCGTCAGTATTGTTTCTGGTGGCTGTAATCAGTTTTCCTCTGCACTTTTCTATGTAGTCTTTGAGTTGTTGTATTGATGCGTCAACGCTATCTTTAATTCTGGTAAGTCCTCCTCCTCTTTCTTTTCTTGACACACATAACCTGTCAACATCCTCTCTGCAATGTAAGGCCTTATGCATGGGCATTAGTTTTCTTGTTCTCTGGTCCATTTGTTTAAGTTCTTTGGTCCACTTCAAAAATGGTCCAAAGTATCTTATGAGGAGAACAGTCCCGGTACTTATCCCTCCATAAGGTTCCTGCGATATAGTTTGGTTTCAAGTAGCATTCTTATTCCCTGAGCTACTCTTTTTTAAAATTTTTTCTTTCATCTCCACTCGTTTGATAGTGTCAGCTTCCAATATTCTTAAGTATTTATAGGTTTCCTTTTCGCTGAGCATTCTGATTTTTTCTTGATTTGGTTGTTCCATTCCTTCTGTTATGTGTCATTTCCTACTTTTCATTACTAGCTCGGCGCATTTTTCTATGCCAGATTCCATCCCTATATCCTGCCTGTATATTCTTACTGCCTGTATTAGGGTTTCCAATTCTTTTTCGTTTTTGGCAAACAGTTTGATGTCATCCATGTACATAAGGTGGTTGATCTTTACACAGCTTCTCAATGAGAAGTAAAACTTCTCCCTAATTTGTGCTATTAGTATTTTCCACATCATTGGTAGGCATGTGGTCTACAGTTGTTTTGGTTAGTTCCTTTGAGGAGGTCTTTCTGGATCAAGGTGGTCTTTCCTTTGGTCATCCATTCGGTATCTCAGTTTTCTGTATCCATTTATTCATTTCAGTAACCAGTCTTTCGTGGATGGAGATGAATTTTTTAAACCAAAATCTGTGTATGCCACTAGGCCTGGGGTTTTCCAGTTTGATATTTTTTTAAGTGTTGTTTTGAGTGTATTGAGGTGTATTTCTGCCTTAGGGCCTTCTTCGAGTGTTCGTAATTATTTTTCCATGTTGTTTACTCATTTGGCTTTTTTGATATAATCTTTTCATTCCCATATTTTGCTCCAAAATCTTTTTGCTTCCTTCGCATTTGGTTGCTGGTAGGTTTTCACCCATTCTCCCCCTACTTGCTGGTAGAATTTTCTTTTGTTGTTTTGGAATGTCCTGTTTTGTCTGTATAGTTTTGTCCTCTTTCTGTATCTTTTTAGCCCTCCTTCTTTTTCCAGTACTTCATCATCATCATCATCAGCAGCAGCAGCAGTAGTAGTAGTAGTAGTAGTTGTTGTTGCTAAAACCATTTAATTGCTTACAAATTATTGGTGTTAGATAATACTTGAAACCATATGACTGAGTAAGCTATTTATATTAAGAATAGCTACTTGAAGCTTTAATTTTTTCAGAAGATTATTATTAGTTACTTGAAACCATATAACTGCTTGCAAATGAATGATTATTATCAAATAGAAATAGTTACTTGAAACCATATAATTGTGTATATATTATTAGTATAAGATAGGAATACTTGAAATCATACAACTATGTGAAAATTATTTGCATTAGATAGAAATACTTGATATCATGTAACTGTGTACAAAAAAACTCTTAAGAAATAACTACACAAAAGATATAAATGTAAACATACAATGTACATGATTCCCTAATCTCTAGACATAAAATAACACTAGATGTGCTGACATGCCATTAAAATCAATAAATCAAATTTTTATCACTTTATGATCACCAAGATACTCAGTTGTTTGAACATGTGTTTTTGGAGTGTCTTTTCAATGCTCCAGTTAGGGCTGTCTCTTAAGGTCAGCAGAAATATTCACCCCAAAATGCTGTTTAACAGTGAAGTATAAAGGTGGAATAAGGGTATTGAGGATATTGTCTTCATTTGATGTTGGCTAGCTGATACAATGTGAAAAGTTTATTAATGCAAAGGAAGTACAAAAATATATTACAGAAATGCTTGTTTTCAAATCTGGGTAAATTGTGTGGTGATTGTTAAAAAGCAAAAGAAAAAAAGGCAAGAGGTTATTTTCCAATGAGCTAATAATTCGGTACACACACAAACAACAAAATGATGGTCTCAGCAGCAATTTTATGTCTATGATGTTTTGGTCTGGTCAATTGCCAGTTCTTAACCCTATCAAGAGGATATGAATACATGTTAAGACCAGACTGGTTAAGAGAAGATTTGTGAGTATTAACCAACTGTGGGAAGCAGTCAGAGGTGAATGAAACCACATTGATGCAGCATACTATCATACACCAATATTAGACAGCTAGCCTAAACAACTCAATTTTCTTTAAAAAAGACAATGGAAAAGCTATCTTACACTTATACATATCCTGCATACAAAAACTGCTTGCACTGTTAAATGACATTTTCATATATTTCACCTATCTTTGTAACAAAAAAAAATGTTGGAGGTGTCCTGAGTATGACATTAAACTGTATCTGATGGTGAGGCTCAAGTTTCTAGTAAAATTGACAGTTTAAAGAAAAACATATTGTTTTTCCTTATATAGTTCTTGCACACTTTATTAGATTACCAATGCCCTCTCAGCAGGGCTTAGAAAACACTGAGAAAGGTAAGAACCCCCCACCCAAAATGGGGTAGCTTGGGTATGACATTAAACTCTATCTGGTGGTGAGGCTCCAGTTCTTCTGGAGCTCTAGGGTATGTGGAGCCATCTCTTTGTTACCATACTTCCAGATTCACTCTCACCTGTTTAAAATTATTGTCATTGTTATATAAGAATACTTGAAACCATATATTTACATGCACAGTTAGTTAAAGCTGTAGTTGTTTACAAAGGATTATTATTAGTTACCTGAAACCATATAATTATTTATTTAAAAAAAAGGCAATGTTCAGCATTAAATATCCCAACAAAGGTTGACATGCTATAAAACCAACAAGTTATCTTAAGAATATTAGTAAGCAGTAAGATAATTAGGGTTATGAAATAATCCAAGGTATTAGATACTAAAATCATGTGTCTTCAATCTTGTTTAGGATTAGAGTGTAGAATCTGTACATCTTCATCAGCTATGTTCTTATCTTCAGATAGGTTTAGCTCCATATCCTTATCCTCAGGCAGGATACAACAATTAAAAAAAGAAAGAAAAATCAGTGGAGCAAATCTTATCCTGAGGATTTCGACACTAGCAATTACAAAAATTTGATGAAAAAGTTTGGTTTTTTTTAAACCTCACCTCATCAAATCACACCTTCCTCCAAAGTGTGTATGTATGCATAATTCTATGCTCTAATCTTTTTGTAAAAAGTCTTCTGTTGATTTACCATTTTCAAATTTGTCGTTTCCAGCCATTATTTACTTGTCTATTTTCAGCTAATCCTTGAAAACTTTGCAGCAATTACTACTATATCCATTAGAAATACCTATTAAATTTTATCTATCAATTAGTGTGTTTTATTTTATTTTATTTATTTATTTATTATTTTTTTGAATGGGGTTCAAATTTTCTTATATTTTCCCCAGAGTATACCTTTTCAACCTAATAAAAGATGGTATTTACACATTAGCTTTTTGTTGTAACCTAACAAATGGTTACTGAATGAGTAATAACCAAAGCAGAGGTTATAAATGAAATGCAAATCTTTATGACATTAACAAAATACAATACTCACTAGCCGCGTTAAGAATATTTTGCTAGCATATTTTACTCCCACATTCAAAATAGTGTCCAACATATTTACGAAGAATGGGACATACCCATTAATGTTCATAGATAGGGCATATAACACTTTTTTAACTAGAAAACTTTTCACACTTTCTTGAATTGTTATTCTTAGTATTGATTATTTGAAGGAAAAATCCGTTCATAATTTTCGAAATAATAACCTAATTCCAAATGACTAGTGTTGCAGCATTCTGCTCTTCCCCCTATTCCATTTAAAAAAAATCAATAATACTTCTTTTGATTGCTACTCTTGAAAATTAATATATTTTCAATATACCTTAGGTAATTGTAAAGATCTGTTTGTATGGATTAAATATTATTCACCATGGGTTAATGTCATAGTTTATATTTTTCAACTTTATCTATCACCAAAATTATCATTATGTTTGCATATATGTATGTATTTAACTATAAATCAGTGAAAACAGTGTATCATAACAAAATTTTAATTAAAGCTCTACTCTTAAAATGCTTTAATTTGAGAATATGTATTTACCCAACCCCTCCACTCTTGCAGGATGTGACACAAGGTAAATTTTTAAGCCAAGTTTAATAGGTTTGAATTTTGGGTTTTCCTTATTCTAGACTAGTTGCCTCACCAAGGTGTACTATTTACCCACAGCTGGAGGGAGAATAGTTGGATTCATACTTTTCCTAAGGTTATTGATGCTGTGTGAAAAGCAAACAGCTTTTTCCAGGGTTTGAACTTACAGAATAAAGTAATTTCTAATCCAATTTGTAACTAAATGATAATTTTGTGGTGTCTGTTTTATGCTAAATACCATTTTTTTAATCATCCAGATTCTCCATATAACAGATAACTATGAAATGCCAATTAGAATAAAGTATTGTTTATTAAAGAATATGGTTTAAGAATATGGTTTAACTCATGGAGAGTTAGAATAAAGTAACCACAATCAGTAAAGTTGATTTTAACCACAATTCATGTTATAGCAATTTCTAGAAAATGAAATACTTATTGACTAGCAATATACACACCACTGACTACATGCCTATGTATAAGGGATTGAATGAACAAGATGAGTGATGTTATGATTTTCAGTGAAAATCTGAAGAGCAAGGAAATTTCATTGAAGCTGCAGAATATCCTCAAGGTATGATTAAATTCATGAAGAAAGAAAAAATTTAATCAAATAAAAACAATTTGGTAAAAAATATTATTCACTTTATAGGAATTATACAGGGTGTTTTTAAAAAAAACATTTGATATCATTTTAGATGTACATGATATTTGAGAAAAAGTGATACCATTTCATAATCTAATAACCTGATCACTGCTCATTCAAATGAACTCAAATTTTAACAGCATGTATAGAAATGACTCAAAATTTTATGTTTAATGTTTAAATGCCATTTCTTTTCCAAAAAATAGCATTTCTATGCTTGAAAAGAACAAAAAAAAAAACATTTAAACAAGAATTGGTCAAGTTATTAGATTATGAAATCATATCAATTTTTCTGAAACACCCTGAGTTTTAACAAAAAAGGTGAATAACCTCTACAGCTTCTGATGCCAAAATCATGTGAGTCTGGGTTTTTTTTTTGGGGGGGGGGTAACAAAATAAAATAAATTTCAATAATGGGATCGATAATTTTTTAAAGATGACATACCTGTAATAAGATAAAATTGCATGGATATATTTAAAAGGGGTATGCATATGTAGAATTTGGTAATGAATAATACCTAACAATATCCATTTTTATTGTATAATGTCCTGCTAAAAATAATAAAATCCTGGTATTTCTGGTGTAGAAAAAAGTTCAGTTTTACTAAAAAGAAATTGTCAGAGATCATCCTATTTATGAGTCATACTGTAAGCATATCTATGTCAATCTTTAATTCATGGTGACAAAATCATTTATTTTTTAAGCCAGTTTGCTTCTGGTCAATTTCATTATGTTTGAATTTCAGCCTTACAAAAGAGCAATGCCAGTATGTTTCCTAAAAAAAATGGATCTTTAAAGTTCAAGATATACACAAGTATATTCAATAAGTACTTGAAACTGAATTCAACTATTACCCATCCAGTTGTGTTAAAAAGGAACCATAAGAAAATTATCTTCCTAATTTTTATTAATTCAAATGGAATATTATTGTTAAACCTTTTTCAACATCAAAGTTTACATTGTTTTCTTGATCTAAACAGAACCAATACACTTATGATTATGCATGTACGCAAATATACACAAAAATTGCACTTGCTCTGATTTGGTAGTAAATATCCTCTCTGCTAGCCAAAATAAAAAATCACTCTTTTGTGCTATACCACTTTTAGAGTAGCCATAGCATCTAGGTTTTTTCCTAATTCTTGGAACTTATGTCTACTATCATAGTTTCTCAACAAATACAAGATTGATTCAAAAGTTTTGCAATATTCTGATATGTGTTAGTTTGTGACACGTATATTACACGACTGAAACAGTTCAAGCAATGGGAGTTACACACTGTGGTTGGTAGTATTATAGTAGTTGGTGTGCTGATACATTGTACATTGCTTCACTTCATGCGTGATTTGAAAACCCACAGATGTATGTGAAATTTTGTCTAATTTAGTCATTTATGCTTTGAGTTTGAACTGGGTAATAATGTCACAGAAGCAACCAAAAACAGTTACTCTTTAAAAGATGAAGGTGCAATTAATCACAGTACAGTAACCAGATAGTTCAAAAAATTTTGCTTGGATTGCAAGAACCTTGACAATCAGGCAAACTGAAGTAGCCCTATAGCAATGCATTTAAAGCTATGCTCCAAGCCATAGAGGCAAATTCGATAAGTAGCACTTGGAGTGTATTTGGTGAGCTCAACATTTTACAGTCCAGTGTGGTTTGTCACATTCATAACCTTTGCAAAAGCATCCAGAGCTGCTGAAATTTGCCTCATGATACCAAAATATTGCAAAATTATTGACTCAACCTAGTAGTTACTCACTGATAAAATAAAAAGAGAATATAAATAAATTCCATCCAGTATGTTTTCAACCATAATCTAATTTATTAAACTTTGATCATTTTTAATAAGCATTAAAAGGTATATAATTTAATATTACTTAATTAATGATTATTTGACAAAAATTGTTACCAATTGGCTTTTCTTTTTGTCTTGTCCTTCTTTTAAACAAATTATGATGATAAAATTCACTAACAAGACTTAAATTCCAGGCCTTATTACATTCCCTCTAACCTAATGTCCAGTTGCCCAAGATGAATTTTCTCTGTTGTTGATATTTTATTTGTACCACTGGGTTATAGATTTTTTTACAAGACTGTCAACTTTGGAAGGAGGGGTTATTTTGCTCTGGTTTGAAGTCAGAGTTTTCCTTCTCCTAGGTGAGTTATGGTTATGAACTTCATCTATCCAGCACCAGAACCATAGACTTTGTGGCCTCCAGTCCAGTGCATTGACCACTGAGTTACCACATGGACAAGCAGAAGTAAGTAAATGTTTCTAACATTTGGTTCTAACAGTACATAATAAGTATAGCAAATATTGACAGTTGATTTTATTATTTCCATTTTTTTTTCTTTCTTGGTTAGAATTTAATTGGTCTAAGCTTTTATGAATAATCAAGGAGATTATTATTACTTTACAAAATTTCACCCCCTTTTGTAAAGTAAATATTAAATTGTCAACATCATAAAATAAAACATTCCCACTCTCTCTCTATTTTTTTTACTTGACACTGTTTTTTCTGCTCTGTCAGCTGTGGCTGTAGAATGTACCAACTGCACTTCTGCAGAGGAGTAAGACTCCCAATGAGAGTCCTAGGTATGACTCTAAACTGCATCTGATGGTGAGGTTCCAGTCCTGGAGCTTTGGGGAATGTGGAGTACCCCTTCATTGCCATTAATCCCAGGTCCACTCTGACCTGTATTGGTAGTATATGTTAGGGTCCCATCTATGAATTGAATAGAAGTTTTCAATCGTTTACTAAGGATTATTTATAGTTATTTGAAACCATACAGCCATGCAAATTATTAGATTACATAGTAATACTTGATAAATTAGTCTTAAATATCAATACTTGGAACCATTTAACTGGGTGAAGGAAATGATTAATATTAAATAGAATTATTAGTGTTAGATAGGAATACTTGTAACCATTTAACTGTGCAAACAAATAAATTCTAACAATTCGTTTAAAAGTAAAGTTACCAACAAACTGTTTACTTTATACATGTGTGTGTGTGTGTGTGTGTGTGTGTGTGTGTGTGTGTGTGTGTGTGTGTGTGTGTGTGTGTATTTTAGGTTTCTGGTTCTCACTAGTTCACCTGGTGAGTTAATAGTGGACCAAATTTTGTGGTATTATTAAATAGTGCTCAATATCAATGATAGAGCTTTTATACATGTAATAACCCACAGTGGTTGATATGCTATAAAACAACCATCATTCATCATTGTTTCTTAGATTAATTCTGATGTCATTCAATTAAACCACTTCGGAAAATATTTTTGTTAAAAGAAGCCTTTCTAACAAAGATAGTTCAACTTTTCCTAAACAGTGGACCTCATGAGATATGGCTTATTCTAAATCAAGCAACAGCATTAAAAGAAAAATTTGACAAACATCCTACCACCCTGTCAGCAGAGCTTAGAATATGCTGACTGTCTTCCATACAGAAGGGTCAGAACCACTTCTTCCCCCCAAAAAGGGGGTGGGTATGCTGACACTAAACTGTATCTGATGGTCAGGCTCCAGTTATAAGATCTGGGGAGTGTGAAGTACCCCTACATTTTCATTACTCCAAGATATACTCTGACTCAGAGTGGTAGTACCTTTTAGTGCTCCATGTATTAGTCAAATAGATCTGTTCAAAAATTATTTGTATTAGTTAAGAATACTTGATACCATATAACTGTAAATTATTTGTATTAAGAATTGTTACTTCAAACTATATTGGTTTAAGAACCAGGCCATTGGCCTAATGGGTAGAATGTTTGCCAATGGTCTGGAAGCCCAGGGTTCAATCCCAGGTCGGGTCATACCAAAGACTCAAAAAATGGTACTTGATGCCGCCTTGCTTAACACTCAGCATTATAAGGTAGTGATCAAGGGTAAAGTGGAGCAATCCAGGGAATGGAGTAGTGCCCTCCCCTACACCTTGGTGTAGTAGCTATTGAAAAGGGAGCCTTCGTGTCGCCCTTGACTACAGTTGCCAACTTTATTTTTACTTTTATTATTAGTTACTTGAAGCAATATAACTGTACAAGGTAATGATTCTGATAAAATAGAAATAATCACATGAAACCATACAACTATCTGCTAATTATTTGTATTAAATAGGAAAATTTGATATCATATAACTGTTTTTTTGTCTGTTTTTATTTTGTTTATTAAATGACATATCAACCTTCATAGATTATTCTATACCAAAGCCATCCTTGTATAAAAACATTAGTGGTATTATTTAACCCATAGCTGAAGGAGAAGATAATGAAGATCATACCTTTCCCAAGAGTATTAGTCCAAAAGTAAATGCAATAATGCAACTGAATTTTGAATTCACTACAATAATGCAGTCAAACACATTTGCCTCTACACTCTCAAAATACTTGATATCAGACATGTTGCAACTCATAAATTGCCTTTAAATAGTTATCTGTCAACTCCACTGGAGAAAGTCTGAGTGAATGAAACAAGACAAAACAAAATTTTAATAAAATACTATTATGCTGGTATAATAAAAGTATCAAAATATAGAAAACTATAAAGAGATGCAAACAGTTCATGCCTGCTTTAAAATTTAGATAAAGTTTTTAAGTTGGGCAGAATTATTGCTCTCATTTTTAAATACCCTGAAAATGTTTGTGGCTCTAACAAATGTTGTAAAGAAAAATAGTTTTCTTCTTTTACTGTGTATTCACAAAGTGATGGAAATAAGTTTATTTATTATAAAAATTTGCAAAAGATAATTATTTATTCTTTCAACAAAAAGGATGTGCTCTTTCTTATGGAGAGAGAAATGATGTAGTTGATGAATAAAATCAAGTATACATTCCAACTAATTTTGAGTAAGGTTTATATGGCATAGGCTCAATTTTAAAACCCAAAACATCTGTATGTAGGTTGACTTGTCAATAACAGGAAACATGCCAGCAAAAAATCAATGTGTGTAATTATAGATCAAAGAAAAGAGGTCTCTTAAAAGCAAAGATGTATGAAGGGCTTAGTTAGCTAAAACTCTCAGTACAAAATATTGAAAATGTAGTACATTTATTCATCTACCTTATTTATCACAATAACATATTCTGTAATGCTGTGTTTTTATTTTTTAAATCAGAGCATGTCTTTTGTATGTAATCTTAGAAAACCCTTTATGTTCCCTTAATTGTACTTGATAAGGGACTTTGCTCATAATAGCAGATATTGAAGCCTACTTCTTATTTTAGACCCAGATACTTTATTCATAAAGTCAGGATAAATTTTGTATAGTTTTTATTCATTGGTAATATTAGTATTAGATAGGAATGCTTTAAACCATATAATTGTGTAATAAGCAATAATTGTTTACTAAGGATTATTATCAGTTACTTGAAACCATATAATTACTTACCAAAAAAAATAAGCAAAATGCTGAGTTCAGCATTAAATATCCCAACAAAGGTTGACATGTTATAAAACCAACAAGTTATTGTGAGAATATTGATAAATGTTATGGTGAGATATGTAATCACCACCGGAACAGTTTAAATGAGGAACTATATCACCGGTCACCGGACAGATATACACGGAGATACACAGAGAGACACCCTGGACAGAACATGTGAAGAACAAACACTCTCTCTGTAAATAATACAATAAACCACTTCTTTATTTATTCAAACCCATAGTACATATTATTTCCCTTATTTCCTTTCACGGAATACTATTTCTTGATTATCCTTATATTATTGCCACCTCAGGATATATCAATTGACGACGAAGACGAAATACGAACTCAGTAAATTCATTTACTAAAAAAAAGGACTGTGCTGTGGGAATTTTTTTTCTTACGTAAATACGTTTACATGTATTTGAAAAAGACGAAAAGGAGCACTTGAAATTGGTAAAGTGTCGATATTTTGTACGGTGAGTTTTCTGAACATTTCTCAGTATTGACAAATTTTTTTCGTAATGAAAGCGTTGAAGGCGGACATCTTCTTTTTGGAACAAAATTTTATGTATACGTTAACTTGATATTTGTGCATTTAAAAAAAAAAAAAAAAATGGCTTCGGAACAAATAGCAGCATTGACGAAAACGTTAACCGAGAGTTTAGTCGCCCAGCAAAAAGCTCAAATTGACTTTCAAAAACAGATGTTGGTTCAACAAGAGCGTTTTGAAGCACTTGTCATACAACAAACTACTATTTTGTGAAACTATTTTGTCACAAAAAACTAATGATAATGCGTCTAGATTTTTTTCGGCAGAGGGTATAGCTAACTCACTAGCTGAGTTCAAATACGACGCAGAACGAGGCGACACCTTTCCCGCCTATTATCGGAGGTTCGAGACGATTTTTACAAAAAGATGTGAGAAATGGTCTCACGAAGAAAAAATCACACTCCTACTTCAGAAATTGGGTACGGAGGAAAATACAAAATTTACAAATTTGATTTTGCCAAAGAAACCAGAAGATATTTCTTTTTCAGAAACTGTTAAAATGTTGTGCTCGATATTTGGTGAAAGAGACAGCTTTTTTCATACAAGATATAAATGTTTAAACATGCAAAAAGAAGAAACTGATGATATTGTCACATATGCGGGTAAAGTCAACGTCCTGTGTGAACTATTTAAATTGAAAGACCTATCAGTTGACATGTTTACGTGTTACATATTTGTCCAGGGACTGACAGCACCGAGGGACAAGGATTTGAGGTCAAGAATTTTATCAATTATGGAGCAAGATCCAGAAATGAACTTACAAAAAGTGACAGAAGAATGTCAGAAGTTAATAAATGTGAAAAGGGACACTACTAGGATAGAGGGAAAAGTTACATCCCAGGTCCAAGTAGTGAAACAAAAAACTTTTCTCAAGAACAAAGGAAAAAGTTTTGAATGTTGGAGCTGTGCGGGTTCGCACTTAAGAAAAAATTGCTCTTTTAAAGAACAACCTTGTGCTAAATGTGGTTTAGTTGGACACCGAGCCTCCCAGTGCCGAACTAAACAAAATAAACAAAGACAAAAATTTAAGTCTAAAGTAAATGTAGTGTTGTCAAAAGAAGAAGTGAGACAAGGGGGTAAACGAAAATTTGTCAATACCAAAATAAATGGTCACACAGTTAAGCTACTTTTGGATACAGGTAGCGATATTTCAATTATCGACGAAGTGACTTGGAAGAGGATTGGTTGTCCAAAACTGGAAAAAACGTCTAAAATTGCCAAAGGAGTATCCGGAAAGAGATTAAAATTCAAAGGAGAGTTTAATTGCAGTGTATCTCTTGGATCGAAAACTTTTTCTTCAAAAGTGTCAGTTGTTCCAGGTATAAATTCTTGCCTCTTCGGAATTGATTGGATCGTTTTGTTTGATTTATGGGAGCTACCCATAAATTCATTTTGTAACCGTGTTAGTGTATCTGAAAAGAAAAATTCTAAACAAAATGAGGATTTTCTTACTGTCTTAAAAAGTGAATTCCCCAGGGTTTTTTCTGAGGGGTTAGTTGTGTGCACTAAGACCGAAGTGAATTTTGAACTAAAACAAAATGTGAAACCTGTTTTTAAACCAAAAAGAAACGTGCTTTTTTCTTCAAAAGAAGATACTGAAATTGAACTGCAAAGACTGCAGGAAAATGGTATAGTCGAAAAAGTTGACTATTCTGAGTGGGCAAGCCCCACTGTGTATGTTAAAAAGAAAAATAAGAAGATTCGGGTATGCGCCGATTTTTCTACAGGCCTTAATGACTGTCTGATGGATCATAGTTATCCACTCCCATCCCCTGAAGACATTTTTACAAAGCTGAATGGAGGTAAAATTTTCTCCAAAATTGATTTATCTGAGGCTTACCTTCAGGTAAAAGTCAGTGAAGAATGTTCAAAGTATTTGTGTATTAATACCCATTTAGGACTCTTCAGACTCAAAAGGCTTCCTTTTGGTTTGAAAGTAGCTCCCGCGTTATTTCAGCAAATAATGGACACAATGCTTGCCGATTTAGGTTTTGCAATTGCATATTTGGATGACATTCTTGTAAAGAGTAAAAATGTACAGGAACATAAGGAACACATCAGAACAGTTTTCCAAAGAATTGAGGAATTCAGCTTCAAATTGAGTGCTGAAAAATGTGAATTTTTCTTAAAACAAATAAAATATCTTGGTCAAATCATTGACAGCCAAGGCAGAAGACCGGATCCTCAGAGAACAGAAGCCATTGAGAAGATGCCAGCACCAAACAATGTTGCCCAGTTACAATCTTTTTTGGGTTTAGCACAATATTATGCTATTTATATCCCAAAAATGCATAAGTTGAGAGCACCATTGAACAAATTGTTAAAAAAGAGACAAAAGTGGATTTGGTCAAAAGAGTGCCAAAGTGCATTTGAAGAGATTAAGAAATGCCTGCTATCAGATTTAGCACTGGCACACTTTGATCCACAGAAGGAATTGATTGTGGCATCAGATGCAAGTGACTACGGATTAGGAGCAGTACTTCTCCATAGACTTGAAGATGGATCAACGAAGCCAATTGCTCATGCATCCAGATCACTTTTGCCTGCAGAAAGAAACTATTCTCAAATTGAAAAAGAAAGTTTGGCAATCATTTATGCAATTAAAAATTCCACAGATTCATTCATGGCAGGATTTTTACATTGCAGACTGACCACAAACCCTTGTTGACTATTTTTGGCTCAAAAAAGGCATACCCACTCACACTGCAAACAGACTTCAACGATGGAGCATAATTCTGTTGAATTATAATTTTAAAATGGAGTACATTTCATCCAAAAATATTGGACATGCAGATGGACTCTCCAGACTTATTCGAAAGTGTGCAGAACCTTTAGAGGACACAGTGATAGCTGCATTGAGAGAGGAAAAAGAACTCTCCGGACTGCTGTGCAACACGATTCAAGAGTTACCAGTGACTCTAGATGACATCAACAAAGCAGCAGAAACAGATGAATTCATTGTAAAAATGAAAAAACAGGTGCAGTTAAACGAAAAGTCGAAGAAAGACTTGAAAATTTCGCCATTTTCTATTTGTTCGCAGACTTTAATGTATGCGGACAGTCGTCATACCGACCACACTACAGAGGAGGATTCTAAAAGAATTCCATAGTGGTCATCCAGGCATGTCCAGAATGAAGGCCTTAATGTGCGGATATACGTATTGGCCTCGGATGGACCGGGACATTGAAAAAATCGTAAGAGAGTGTCAAGGGTGTCAGCTAGCAGCAAAGGCACCACCTGTACAAATACAACCGTGGCCGAAGACGGATACACCATGGAATCGGTTACACATTGACTATGCAGGTCCTTTGAATGGTCATTATTTCTTAGTAGTCGTTGACAGTTTCACAAAATAGCCGGAAGTGTTTAAGTGTAAACATCCGACATCAACGAGTACTATAGATGCACTAAGACTTCTCTTCAGTCGTTTTGGAGTGCCTAAAACTATTGTCAGCGACAACGGCACCCAATTTACCAGCAAAGAGTTTGAAGAATTCTGCAAGGCCCTATCCATTGAACATTTAACAACTGCAATATACCATCCAAGGTCAAATGGTCTCGCAGAGAGATTTGTGGACACGTTCAAAAGAGCTTTGAAAAAAAACCGAGGCATGGACACTGATGAGAAGAGTCTTGAAAATTTTCTATCTGTGTATAGGATCACTCCTAACCCGAACACTAATGCCGGTTTGTCACCAGCTGAACTAATGTTCGCTCGAAAATCAGATCCATATTTGACAGGATTTTACCAAATACAAACAAGACAACAGCAACAAGAGAAAATCCTTCGACAAGGTTCTACAAACCTGGTGACAAAATACTCTTCTTGAACTATAGGACTGGGAAAAGCTTTTGGGAAGAGGGGATTATTATGAAAAGAATTGGACACGTGCTATATTCTGTAAGAAGTAGTAAATTTGACTGTCGCAGGCATATAAATCAGCTAAGACCTCGACACACTGATGACTACAAACAGGCAGAAGATAATGAACTGCCCTTGGAGGTATTATATGACTCTTTTAATGTCCCTCTACCCATAACACAACCTACTCCAAGAGTGGTATCTTCTACTCCAGGTCCGAGAGTACCAGTTTCATCACCAATTCCACCCCCTCAAACAATGTTGAGGAGAAAAAGTAGAAGGGTAAAAAGAAAAGTCAACCGGCTGAGCCCCAGACCTAAAAACAAAACGGTATTAAGCCAAATTCTCCAGGGAAAAATTGGCTTAGGGGGAGATGCTATGGTGAGATATGTAATCACCACCGGAACAGTTTAAATGAGGAACTATATCACCGGTCACCGGACAGACATACACGGAGATACACAGAGAGACACCCTGGACAGAACACGTGAAGAACAAACACTCTCTCTGTAAATAATACAATAAACCACTTCTTTATTTATTCAAACCCATAGTACATATTATTTCCCTTATTTCCTTTCACGGAATACTATTTCTTGATTATCCTTGTATTATTGCCACCTCAGGATATATCAATAAACAATAAGATAATTAGGGTTATGAAATACTCCAAGGTATTAAATACTAGAATCAGGCATTTTCAATCAGGTTTAGGATTAGAGTGTAGTATCTGTTTTTCTTCTTCAGTCATGTTCTCATCTTTTGATAGGTTCTGCTCCATATTCTTATCCTCAAGTAGGGCACAGCAACAAAAAAAAAAAAAAATCAGCAGAACAAATCTTATCCCGGTGTTTCCAACACTAGGACAACATCTTTCCATTGCACTAAAGGGGTTAAGGAAACCAAGAAATTTTTATTTTTTGATACTATGTACTAATGCCTTCAATAAGCTTCCAGACTTTTTTGTACAGGCATTTAAAATTGTCATAGACTCTTGAAAATTCATTATGTTATTGCTATACATCTTATGAGATGACTGACCAATTTTTATGATTTCAGGTTCAAATGAACAGCTACAGCAGCAATTAGAATACACCCTACTAAAGCCTAATTGTCAGAGCTGGTGAATTTCAAAAATGCAATCTGGATGTCAGGACACTTTAGAAGAACAATATGCAATAAAATTCTGTTTTAAACTTGGAAAAAATGCCACAGAAACCTATGGAATGCTTTAGACTGCTTTTGGAGCATCTTGCATGAATTGAGCATCAATTTTTGCGGGGCATAAGAGATTCAAGGAAGGCACGGAGTCTGTGAAGGATGATGAGAGAGGTGGGAGGAGTAAGGAAGTCAGAACACCAGAGTTGATTGGCCAAAGGGTTAGGGTTAGGGTTACTATGTTGAGGTTTTAAGAGAGTTCAGGAAGAGATTCCGTTGGAAGTGGCTAGCACTCTTCAAATTGAGTCAGTGGCATTTCCAGCAGGACAATGCACCAGTCCACAACTCCATCCTTGTCACAGACTATTTGACCAAGATGGGCATCAAGACAGTTCCTCAGCCTCCCTATAGTCCAGACCTTGCTCCCTGTGACTTTTGCTTATTCCCTAAGCTTGTTATGAGACAATTAAGGAGATGAAAGAGGCTGTGATGAAGGTCATTGACACACTCACTCAAGAGGACTTTCATAGGGCCTTCCAGAAGTTGTTAGAATGGTACAACAAGTGCATTGCAGCTGGAGGAGATTACTTTGAAGGGGACTAGAGTTTCATGTGTGTACTCTCAATAAAAGTGCCCATACGAAAAAAGTCTGGAAACTTATTGTGTGCTGCTTGTATTTGCATTCCCAACCCACATTAAACTATGTGTCATATACTATCTCCAGCTGGGAGGTACTGAAACACATATATTAAAATACTTGGGGTTTTTTTTTATCACTTTTATGAATATCAGACTCGATAAATAAGAATTTTTGATGCTTCAGTAAAATATGTATAGCAAAGAAAATGACATTAGATGATTATTAAGATGAGTCATTATGCCATAACCAGATATTCATTCATTTACTCAGTGCCATGTGAAAGAATTTGCACTATAAATGAAAATGAAATTCCACTGAATCTAACATCTGTATTTGTAAAAAAAAAAAAAATTTAATAAAAAAAAGCATTCAATAACATGACAAAATATATTCTTTTTTTGATAAAACTGTTAAATCTGCAAAATTTTAGGTTAGCATTAATGTTTTATGTGCATGTTCAGTTAATTACCTATAAAATCTATGTTGAGACTGATAAACAGAAAAATAGGTATTTAAGATTTTATCATCATCATAATAATCTACTTTGAGTCTACTACTAGATAAAGTCCTTTCCAAATTTCTCCCATGCTGACTCTGTGCAAGCCTCTTCCATATCTAATCAGTAAACATCACTATCTCATAACCAGGTGTTGTAGATCATTTCGGAAGCCACAAAGAAGTGTTGTAAAATTTTGTATAAAAACAACTAATGAATTGTGTAAAAAAAAGGAAACATTCAAGGAATTACTTTTCCAAATAAGTACAATTTATTATTTGATGGTTAAATGGACTGGAGTGTGGCTATTGATTTGGAATGTCATGTCACCTTTCCAGGTGAGATAACCTTAACCACCCAATATCTAGATCTTGTGATTTGGTCAATTAAATTTTTTTTTTAAGTTCATGTAATTGAGTTAAAATCTCCTTTTGAAGAAAATATTAATTAGTTGCATCAACATAAGCTGGAAAAAAACAAAAGTTGACAAGAGTGATGTATACAAAACAGCTGGACTACCAATATATTTCCCATTGAAGTCAGATGCTGAGTTTTTATTGCTAATTTGACCTCTGCATATCTGATTGAACTCAGCTTGTTACCAGCAAAGAAATGAAAAAATATCAAGAGGCTCCACAATCAAGCAGAAGCTACATCTGCATGGATCTAGTATTCCCACACTGTGATGTAAAACCAACATAGCCCGGGGGTATTGTAGGTTACTGCTGGGGTGCTTAGGGGCAATTATGCTTTTGTTGGTGGCACTGCTGCTGCCGTTGTCTCTGCAGTAGCAATTGTATGAATTTATTTATATTTTCTGTCAGTTTTTTTTTATTATTAAGCTTCTTATTTCTATAGTACAAATCTATTAACATTTTGCACCTGTTGTTCTCCCTTTATCTATCCTGTCCACTTCTATTTTTGTCGTTTATTAATTTCTATATCTTTTACTTTGTTCTGTTCTCTGATTCATATTGATCTCTTTTATCACTGAGTGTTATTCCTAGCATTGCTCTTTCCATTGTGACTCTGAGTTGGTTTTCTATGGATTTTATTAAACTCTGTTTCACATTCATATCTAATTTAAGATTTATCAAGCACTAAATTGTGGCTTTTCAATGGCTCTTGTCATGCAAGAATTTTCCAAGTTTCCCATCTGTTCAGTACTCTAACCCATTGATTCTTAAGAGTCATTCAGACATTTTAACTCAAAATTAACTTTATTTTTATTTGTCTTTTTTATGTTTTGTTTTGTTTTTTTAGATCATTTATTTTCATTTTATTCTTCCTTTTAAATTGTCTTAAGTGTTTATTTTATTCAAGTTTTTGAATATCCTGAAAATATGTAAAATAAATTTTGAATGACAAAAAATGAACACAAAAAAATTTTTGTATAAAAATTCAAAACGGAGCCATAGCTATTTTTTTTTTTCTTTTTTTCTTTGACTACAGTTAAATATGCAACTTCTGAACTGTGGTGATACATAGAATTTTTCAATTTAACATTAGAGTAAACAATAGTTTTAGAATTTCAAAATTATATTCTTAGAAATAATATATTCTTAATTCTTGTGTATATTTACCAAAAAAAAACTTTGTTTTGTTTTATCCAGTTCCTGTTGAAATTATTTGTATTATAATGTGTATACAATTCAATATCTGTACAAATAATTTATTGGCAGGATCTAAATTACAAATATTAGAATTTTTGTAAACATCTCATGCCAATTAGTTTAAGTGGAAAAAAAGAGGGGGAAAGGTAAATTAAATCATTCAACCTTCTAATTCCAATCCTCTCTGCCACAAATAATTTGATTCATCCTTCAGAAGTATTGTCTTAACCTTTACCTTAAATACCTCTTTCATTAATACAGTTGTTTGTATCTATGTAGCACATATGCTCAAGCAAATGATGATATCACGAAGGTTTAAGAGCCTTGTCTACCTTGCTATTTACCTATTACTGGGGGAAGAAGAGACGGATTCAGATAGTGAACGCTAGTTAAGACAGACAGAGATTAGTCTTGGTTTTAAATTCAGTTTTTCCCTTTTAGACTGGTTGACTTAGGCATACCAAAGAGCATAGTCTGCCCTACTATTTGCTCATAGTTGGAGAAAAAAGTAACAGATTGATGGGCATTAGCGTTAAGTTGGAATTGGTTTTCTTTTCTTTTTCAAAATTTAAACATGTGTCTAATGTGCTGAGAAATACAGTACCTTATAACTAGCAGGTGTTTTTTTTTGTTTTGTTTTTTTGTTTTGTTTTTTTGTTTGTTTGTTTTTTTTTGATTTTTTTTTTAGAATGAGTAAGAGTGATATAGTAGCAACTTGTCTAACCAATACCAAGATTTGAATTTTTAATTCAAAAGACCACTGAGATGTATCAAAAAGTGCTATGCAAGCATTTAGTCTATTAGCTTTTTTCACTGGTTTTGAGCCATAAACATTGTTCTTGTTTATTTTTTCACTTTCTTATCTATTGCCTAGCTACTTGTTTCTTGCCAGTACTGAGTGACCAAAGAATTTGATAATTCATATCCCAAACCTTTTTCTTCATGTCTCCAGATTATATTACTTCTAACCAGCTGCAGATGCTAGTTTCAAATCAATACTTACCAATCCAGGTGATAGAATTATTGTGTATACTTCATACTTAGATATTCATTGATTTTAACTTTTTAAAATTTAAGCTATTTTAGCTTTCTGTTTATTAACTTATTAATAATCTTACAAAAGTGTAGATAGTCTTGTTTTAATACAAGATAAACTTTGGCTGTAAAATATTCTTGATTAGTTGTTATTTATTAAGCTTGGTTTAGTTTGGCCCAATGACAGAACTATAGGGAACTTTGTGAGATTCTAATTCACTAGCATTAGTTTGCGAGTCTATGGCCCAGAAATTATAAATAGAAATTTATAAAAAGTAATTAACTTCTAGGAAAATTATGCTTCTGAAGGATGAATGGTAGCTTCGAATATTCTGACTGTTTCTCTTCTCAGAAGGGTACAACTTCCACAAAAAGCAATATCCTGAGTATGACATTAAAATGCATCTGATGGTGAGGCTCCATTTCTGGAAGTTTAGGGAATGTGGAGTACTCCTTCTTTGTCATTACTATAAAGTCCACTCTGACCCTGCATGGTAGTACCTTTTTAGTTTCTATTTATAGGTCAGATCATCATCATTAAGTAATCCTGACAGCACAGAGTTCCTTGACTCTCTCTCTCTCTCACCATCTATCTTTAGCGTCCATTATTCCTGGTAGGTCTCCTAGACTGTATCCAGTGTCTGCACAAAACTGATGTATGTAAATCTTTACTAGTCAGCCAACACTGGTGCATCCATGTATAAGAGTCCATAAGAGAACATCGCTTATAAGTTTGTCCTTGCTTCTCCAGCAGTACCTTACATCTTGTTCGTCTTACTTGGGTGGTTTGTGGGATGAGAGGAATATTAAAATAGTTTTAGGCAGAAACATTCAAATCCCTTTTGAAGCAATTGAAATGTCATATAGACTTTATTCATTGACATGATTAGAAAATATTATAACTAGGATGGTTGATATCTATTAGGTCAAACTAACCAGGCACGGTATTGACTTTTCTGGAGAAAAAATTTAAATGAAGGTCAAGCAAATACTAGAAACCTCCACCCCTCTACAGAAAACATTATCTTTTCCCTATTTTCTTTTCTTCATTTTTTATTCTCTGTGAAGATAAAAGTAGTTAACCTTGCTTAGGGTGTGAAATACTCTGGTATCAACCCTGATTATAACTATATTAATTTTTTTTATATTCTAAGTTGATACCTAAATGATTATAACAATGTGACTTTTGTATCAAGTGACAATGATAAAATCCCCCATTGATTTCAAAATAACTGTTGAACAGTTTACCTGTTGGATGTATTTTATACAACTTTGTTTTCAACTCTTATATATTTTCTTTAATTTAAGATGTTTTCTGTTTCTGAACCCTCAGTTATAACGATTTAAATTTGTAAATAACAGTAAGAATTGAATAAGAAATTTAAAAAATGGATGTTTTATAAATTTTATAAAGTGTTTCTGATTGAAATCATTTGGAGGTTGCAGGTTCAATCCCAAGTACAGGTAAATAAGGAATCCTTACTATAGCTTAACACTTGAATTATCAAAATTTATTTCTAAGAAAAAAATCTAGCCGGCCACTTCTGGCACTTGATTTTGGCCAGAGTGGAGAAGGGAAAAGTAATCCCAGACAGTGCAGCACTAAAAAGTGATTTCCTCCTTTTTGTCAAGAACTACTAGTCTGACACTCAGTACGAACTCAGGACCTGAACTGAAGGCACAAAAGCTTAAGCCAGATGGGTTTCGTCACCCACTTCTTGAATGAAGCTTCCCAAGAAATAAAAATAAATGAAAGTCGACTACTGAAATTCTACCAAGAAAATTCAACTGAAAGAAAATTCAATCAAGAATTCTGCAGAAAAGAACTTAAAAGAAAACTTGAAATTTAATGAATTTTGAAACTTTTTGATAAAACGAAAAAAGAAAAGAAAAAGACTCAAATTCAAAGAACTTTGTTTCCTGAACTCTCTCTTAGATAAGTTTCCCGCTAATTGCACTAAAAATTTGCAACACTTCATCTTTTCTATCCCTTTTCTTTCTTATTTCTTTATATAAAATTCCTTTTAAAAAACTTTATTGTCTGTGATATCTTTTCGAACCAATATCTGAACTAGAAAGCTGCGGAACTTACTGTTTAAACTTATTTTATGACCTTACCATTTATGGCACACTAAAGCCCCCTAAAAACTTTACCCAGTTGAATACTAAATTTGGCTTTAGTGTCACTCACATTCCTACAAATTTTATCATCCCCTCCTAAAATCTTTTTAGTATATGGTCCTAGTTAACAGAATTAGAACAATCTACCCCTGTGGATTAATTAAAGGGTTCAATTCGAGGTTCTGTGTAGGCTCCCAAGTTTGACATGAAACGCTTTAAAAAGGCCCAAGGAGATATCGGTCAAAATATTGTGAGTATAACAATGAAGATTAAGACAATAGTCCGAATATTTTAAGTGATAAAAATTATATATTTCATTTTTGAGATTAGATGGAAATAGAATATCAGTTTCAAATTATTTAGTAAAGAACATTAAGATGTTGTTATGTAATCTGTTGCTTTTATTTTATTCATGTTAACTAAAAAAGAACTATCTTGTCAATACAAAAATTTTTCCTGGAGCAATTTTTGTTGCTTTGTCGGCAGGGCTTAGAATATACTGATTCTATTCCCTACAGAAGAGTAAGACACCTCCACAAAAGGACGTATTCTGGGTATAACACTAAAATTCATCTAGTAGTCAGGCTCCAATTCTGGAGATCTAGGCAGTGTAGAGTACCCCTTCATTGCCATCACTCCCAGGTCCACTCTAACCCAGAGGAGCAGTAGTAACTGTTAGTGTCCCATCTATGAGTCAAATGTATCTGTTTAAAAATTATTCTTATTCAATAGGACAGTGTACAATAAAAAACAAAATAAAAAAACTCTTAAGAAACAACTACACAAAAAATGTAAATATTAACATACAATGAACATGATTTCTTAACTTCTAGGCATAAAATAAATCTAGACGGTTTGCCATTGAGATCAATCAACCTGGGACAATTTGTTTTATAATTAAGGAATTTATTATTATTCCTATCATGGTTCCACTAATTGTCTTTTATTAAGTGCTAGTTTATTGGCAAGACCAGATAATTTTATTGAATAAGTTCAAGAAGTTTTTATTATAAAGAGACATTTCATGATTATATGCGCTATTGCTTACTTTTGTAGTAGCTGGGGGAAGGGTTCACATGATGTATTTTTATTTATTTATTTATTTATTTTTAATAGATAACAAGAGATGAAAAAATTTAATATTTAAATGAACCCAATGTATTCAAGGAATTATTTACCTACTAGTTGGAGTACTTATCATCATAGGAAATAGAATCAGAGACTCAAGTTCTAATCCTGGACATCACTGTTTACATTTCACTTTATTATAAGGCCCTTTAAAAAGGTATGAATGTATCTCTTCTTCTCTCCTACCAGCTATGAGCGAATAGTAATGCAGATTGGGTTCTTTAACCTTAGTTAGGCAACCACTCTGGAAGAAGAAAAATTCTGAAATCAAACAATTTGTACTCTGCATAAAAATTGATATTGTGTCACATTCTGCCAATGTTAGGGAAGTTGATTAAGTACATACACTTATTAGGAGATGTAGTTTGATTTGACACTTGACAGCACAGAAAATAGAATAATCAAAGTTCAAATTCCAGTTGAATGATTTTTTGTTAACCTTGCTCTTCTGAATCCATCTCTTCCAATTTATCAGGTCAAAGATTGCTCTGTACTTCTGATTTCACATAACTCAGTAAGAATCTCTTAATTGTTAGGAGTAATTCAAATGGCCTACCAAAAAATTTTTTTTTCCAAATATCATAAAACAGATTTAGCATAATACCTTGACTATCTACTAGGTTAATGAAAACAAACCTTTTTAACCAGGAGGTTTTGAAATTTTTATTTATAATGAACTTGGTTTGGTTTCTTTGTTTTATGGTGTATCAACTTTCATGTGTTATTTAATGCCAAAGCTATCCTTGTAGAAGAACAGTCGCAGGAGGGGTGATTAAGGGGGTTCATACTTTTTCCAAGGGTATTAGTCTAAAAAGTGAATGTAATAGTATGAGTGGTATTCAAACTCACTATGATGTCACAGTTCAGCACCTTAGCCACTATGCTACAAGTACTCTCTCTATAATAAACTTGTTATAGGTGTATCACCTCCATGTATTTCAGTTTTAGGTCATTGATTCTCAACCATTTCCTTTAGTCAGGTTAAACAACAGTCTATCTCTTTGGAAGGTTCCACCCTGTCAGCAGGGCTTAGAATGATATTGACTGTATCCCTACAGAAATGGTAAAAACCCCTCCAAAAAAGTGGGTATCTTGAATGTGACACTAAACTGCATCTAGCTATGAGAAACCAGTTCTGGACACTCTGGGGAGTGTAGGGTACCTTTTCATTGCTATTACTCCCAGGTCCACTCTGTCTCAGAGTGTTAGTGCCTGTTAGGGTCTCATCTATGGGTTATATTGACCTGTTTTCAAATTATTTATATTAGATAGGAATACTTAATATCATATAATTGTGTGCAAAAAAACTCTTTAGAAACAGCTACACAAAAAATGTAAATATAAATGTACAATGAATGCAATTCCCTTTTTAAGCTTAAAATAACCCTAGACATGTTTACATGCCATTAAAATCAATTAAATTATCTTTGGAATTTTAGTTTGGTTCAGAAATGACAGTGCTGTTGCAAAAGACAACTGGTGCCATTTTCTTTATTGGTTCATTATAGTCAGGTCTAACCAAATTCTGAGTCCCTACCCCCTACCTCTCTCTCTCTCTCTCTCTCACCCTACTACTACTACCACCACCATCAGGTCTTTAAGTTCTAATCTCAAAGGTCAGGCAGTGGAAGGCATCTTTTATTACAAATATGATTTTGGTCATTAAACCACTGGGACCTTCTCTTTTGATGCCCTGACATGTATTTATTTTGCTTAATTGTTAATTTGTAGACAATCTAGCAGTATGATTTAAATTCCTACAAAGTATTAAGTTTTTTTTCTTTTTCTTTTTCTTTTTTTAGTTTTGTTTGTTTGTTTGTTTTTGTTTTTTTTTGGTAGGTGGTTATGATTAATATGTTAGACTTTGTCAAATTGATTAGGCTTTTTATGAAAATATATCACAGAGAAATATTTTTTCAATTCTAAATTGTGTCACTACTAATCTATAAGCTTGTCATCACTGTTCTAGTTCATAGTATTATTTTTATTTCCTTTTTGTATATACTTCGTGAATAATGACTTTTATTCACTGAATATAAATTTCTTTAAAAGTTGTAAATTTATATATAAACACCATAGATTTCATGAGGGCAGGGTGAGTTTTCTTATCTATTTAAGTAACATCAATTTTATTGTTTATTATCATAATGTTCCATCTTACAAATATCAAAAAAGTGCTCAATTTATTTATTTATGTTTACTTATGTATTGTCTTTGCTATGTATTTTGACAATGGTTTGAATATTATAAAGGGAATTGATAAGGGGAAAAAATCACAGATTTAAAATTAAGTAACAAAATGTTATACCACAAAATAACAAAAAAAAAAAAATTCAAATTTTTGTTGATAAATTGTCCATGTTATATTTTTTGTCATTTTGTGTTAATACATACTGACATTTGAATTTGTTCAATTTGCAAATTTCAGATCAGGTTCTTAACAATCATTGTGCATAATCGTGTATCACATACCGTGCCATAGAATGCCTTAATGCTGAGGTGTGATTGGTCAGTCAGATATGGATGTCACTAATCATATGACCTCTTCCACTGACAACAACAAGAAGTAAGCCTGATGAATGTTTTATACATAATCTTATTCTGTCTGTTCAGTCTAGCTTTGGTTCCTTTTTCAGGTTTTGTTGAATTTTTTTCTTTATTTTCTTGTTTATTTCAACACATCTGTATCATCATTTATTTTGGTCTTTCTTTAGACTGATCCACTTTGCTTAAAGACCTCATTTTTAAATAAATTTTGATGAACTTCTGTTTAGGCTTTTCTACGAAATAGAAAACCAAGTATCAAATAAGGAGATAAATCAGAATTAAAAGCAAAAATAACTTTTTGTTTAATGAAGTTTATAAGCCAGCTACTATGTGTCATATTTTATAGAGGTGAAGCAAAGAATTTGAACTTTAGACCATGCTGGCAGCTGCCACTTGCATAACAGTGGTTCAGACCCACTCTTGCATAGCAATGTCACTTGTATAGTGATTCCCTTGGAAAAGGCATTAATCCTTTCTCTTGTAATGCACTCAAAACAGGATGAATATTTCAAAAGGATTTTTATTTTAGTTATGAAGAGAAAGAGAAAATATCACACACCTCGGTGTGTGAGAGAGAGAGAGAGATAGAGAGAGAGAATAGGAAAGAAAAAAATGGGATAAAGAATATTATGAATAAGGAAAGAAGAAAACAAGAAGGAAAAGAGAAAAGGGAATGAAGTGAAAAAAATAAAGGAGAAAGTGAAAGAAAAGAATAAAGGAGAAAGAGAGAAAAAAGAATCAGAGAGAGAGAGAGAGAGAAGAATAAAGGAGAAAGAGAGAGAATAAAGGAGAAAGAGTGAGAGAGAGAAAAAGAAAAAATGAATGAGGAAGAGAAAGAAGAGAAAAAAGGAGAAATTAGGTAGAGAAGAGAAAAAAGAATAAGAAGAAATAATTGAAAGTAATCGTAATAAAAAGAGACAGCAGCAGCTTTCACATAAAGAAAGTTGACTTTTTCTGTCCAATTTCATCAGTTTTGTCAGTATATTTATAATCATTCTTCCAAGAAACAAGATTATCTATATATTATTCCATCTGGCAGAACTCTGAAGAAGCATACTTACTCTCTGTGAATTTGAAGCATAATGACATTCATGTCACACTGACATCCATCTATGGAATTACAGAGGAAAGTAAATTATGTATTTATGCCATAAATAAAATTTCATCGGTCGTAAGTATTTTATACTTGTTGATGTTGCAAAAGCCTACTGTAATCATCAAAAGTTATTAGTCTTTTAAGATTGGGCTTTCATCTGAATAAAGACCATTTATTTTCAATCTTAGTCCCTCCACCATCAGCATTGTCATCATCATCATCATCATCATCATCATCATCATTCTTATCATTCTAATGTTTTGTTGCTTTATTGCTTTATTTTCCCTTTTATCTTGATTTGCAAGGGGGAATGTTGGCTCTGTAAGTTATTTGTTTGCTTCTAGTTGTGTGCAAATGTAAAATTTGACTTTATGAAACCTGAATAAAAATTTGTGTGGTGTGCATTTTATAGATATATGATGCGATTGCATGATTCCAGACTGCATTACTGAACAGATGAGGAAATTATCTCCTGTCTCAAATCTCAGCAGACATTGCTCACCAAAATTCTATATGAATAGAATAGAGTTTCTTCCTGAGTTTCCACCAGTATTAGTAGGTTTATTGCTTACCACCTTGACACATCTCATAGACTGAAGATGCCAGACTCCATTATATTCTCAAATAGCTTCCTTTCTTACTTTACTGCCTATTTTGGTATGGCTGACTGAGTTACAGTAAATGACTATTTTGGACTTGATTGCATCAGCTTTTGTCCTAGAATCAGAATTATTCTCAAACTAATCCACCCTCCTCTCTTTTTTTTTTTTAAAGTGATGACCCTTAAACTATCATAAGTACAGTAAAACATCATTATACACACTTTTATATACTCACACTCACACTTGAACAAAGATTAAATGTAATTTTCATACAAATCTTCAATTCTCTTATACATACTATTTAATTATCTTTAATTTTAATTCAATAGACACCATCATCTTATCTATAAGGCATTTACAAAAATTTACTACATTTTAAATCCTGCTAACCTCCCATAAATAGAATGGAACTTCTTTTTTTAACTTTTGGAAGGGTACTCATTCTAATTATTTTTAAAAGTTCAAAATTTTCCCCTCAATTTCAGTAGCTATAGAGTTGATTTAGTTTTATGCATTAAGCATATATATTTACATGCATATCAATACAATTTCCTTATACACTTAAAAACAGGGAACAAACAAACACACACACACACACACACACACACACACACACACACACACACAATTAACAAAACAGAAAAAAAAACTCATAACTCAGAGATTCATATTGTTGATCCTCATATGAGCTAGTAATATGTCTTTATCCTTTATTATTATTATTATTATTATTATTATTATTATGATAATAATAATAATAATTTATGCTTGAAATATATTGTGATATTTGCCGTACATTTTCATGCATAGAACACTGCAATAATTTTATGAATAAAAAAACACTTAGTGTTAAATTTTAAGCATAAAAAACTATTTATATCTCTTTAAACATTCATGTACTTATGATAGTACTAATGATAATATATTATGTCAATATAGTATACATATTAAGTTCCATTATTATGTTTACATACACACAGGAGACAGTATTTTATATATTAACTGTGTGTGTATGATTTAATCATTTAAGTATCAGATGTAAAGTTTCACATTTTATCTCCATTGTAAAGTAGCAATGATTTTCCAGGCAAAAAGAAATCAACATAAGCGGAATATTTTAGCAAGCAATTATCAACCAGTAGGTATGTTATTATTGTAATATGCACAATAACTTATCCTAAAAATTCTCACAAAACACCCAATAATTTTTAAGCTCACCTTCTGAATTTATATACTAACTTTAACAAATTACTGTAAAGATTGACTGCCCCATTGGTTAGAGTATTTGGCTATGCCCCAGAAGACTGGGGTTCATTCCCAAGTCGAGTCATACCAAAGACTCAAAAATGATACTTGATGCCTCCTTGCTTAACACTCAGTATTATAAGATATGGATCAAGTGTAAGCAGAGCAATGAGTATTACCATCCCCTACACTTAGGTGTAGTAGCTCTTGAAAAAGGAGTCTTCAGGTTGCCCTTTAAAGACAGCCAACTTATAGATTGAATTTGCTTTTGCTTTTTTAAGAATGTTCTATTAAAGAAGTATAATTTTGTAATGTATTAATTTCTTTAGTTTCAGCTGGTTTATCATGCTTCTGTTGTTTTCCTGTTTGCCACAGCTTGTTTGTAAACCAAGTAGCACACAGCTAGTTCATAGTAAGGTAGTACACTGCTAGTTCATAAATCAAATAGTATACAGTTAGTTTGTTTCAAAGTAACACACAGCCAGTTCAAAATAAGATGAGCTGTGATTAGCTTTGCTTGACTGGTTTGGGTCTCATGAAAATTTCCACCTTTTAACTCGGTACTGTATTTTCCAGCATATAAGACATATTTTTGTCAAAATGACACACAGCTAGTATATAAGACGCATCTTATAAAGGTATATAGCAGACTATTACTCTAACAACTCATTCAAGCCCTGTAAGTTTCTGTAGATATCCAACTAGTTATGATATCTTCATATTGAATGCTATATAATATCATAGATCTATTTGAACTTTAAATGTGTGTTCTCTATGTGGTGGGTCTTTTTATAATCCTGTATTAACATCAACCTTTCATAGTATATTATTACTTATTAATTTGCTTAGTCTACCACAAGTAGATTGCTTACATTTACAGTAACTGCTGTTATTAAGTGGTAACTTAACTAAGCATTAAACAGACTCATCAGTGCTTAACTTTAGTAACCTGGCAGGAGTTGTGCCCAGTCCACATCCTCCACCCCCACCAAAAAAGATTCAGAAACTTTTTTTTTTTCATTGTGATCCTTGGACAGACAAATGCACAAACATCAATGTAATAGTATAGATAATTGTACTATTTGTTAATGAAGCCCAGTTGGCTGGGACTGTCGAATACACTGACTGCATCTCTACTGAGAAGAAAGCCCCATCCTCCAGTGAGTTTGAGACACTAAACCCTCTGATGATGAGGCTTCAGTTCTGGAGATTTGGAAAATGTGGAATACCTTTTCCTTGTCATTACTCCCAGGTCCACTATGACCTGGAGTGGTTGCACCTGTTAGGATCCTATCTATGGGTCAAATAGAACTGTATAATTATTTACTCTACTTGAAAATATTTAACTGTGCAAACAAATTATTAATATTAAATGGAATTATTAGTATTTGATAGCAATACTTGAAACCATTAAACCATGTGTTAACAATAAATAGCAATACTTAAACCATTTAACTGAGAGCAAACAAATGAGCTCTGGCTTGTTTAAAAATTGTTACCTACAAACTATTCATTTACAAATCATACATTTGATATATATGTATAAAGAGGATTTGGCATTAAATAATCTATAAAGGTTGATATGCAATAAAACAAAACCAAGCCAAATCGTATATATTCAATATATATGTATAAAGAGGATTTTGCTATGTTCAAGAAAAATTTGCTTAGATGTAAGCATTTATTATGAAACGTGTCACTTATATTGGTTATTAATCTTAATAAATCTGGGCCTTTGCTATGCTGTCAAATGCTCTAATAATAGTGACACATATCAAACTTTTAGTTTATAAGCAAAACATTGAAAAGTGAATGACATTTAACATAATCTTATGAATAATATTTAGAAACTCAAAATACTTATAAAAATTCTTCTCAAAATAAAGCCTAAAGAAGCTATGTAGGACATTTTATTACCTTCATCCCTCTCTCTCTCTCTCTCTCTCTCTCTCTCTCTCTCTCTAAAACAACTTTGCCCAGTTGGCTGGGGCTGTAAAATACACCGACTGCATCTCTGCTGAGGGGTAAGACCCCCACCCCAATGAGTGTCCTGGATATGACACTAAACAATCTGATGGTGAGGTTCCAGTAATGCTGGAGTTTTGGGGAATGCAGAGCACCCCTTCATTGCCATTGCTCTCAGGTCCACTCTGACCCAGAGTGGTAGCACCTGATAGGGTCCTATCTATGGGTCAAATAGAACTAAACTGCGTACTTATGCCAAACTGAATTGTTTGAAATGGAACTGTTTTTGACATTGAAACTGTACTTAGGCTAAACTGAATTGTTTGAAATAGAACTGTTTTGACATTTAACTGTGTGTAAACAAAATCTATATTTATACTAAACTGAATTGTTTGAATTAGAAAAGTAGAACTGTTTGACTAAACTGAATAGCTTTAAATAGAAATGTTTTTGACAATCAAACTGTGTACTCATGCTAAACTGAATTGTTTGAAATAGAATTGACTATTTGTATAAAAATGGATTTGGCATTAAATAACTTACAAAGGTTGATATGCGATAAAATCCAAACAACCATCTAAAATAACTTTGACATGAATTTTTCTTAGTGGTTTGCTTCTTTACAGTGCAACATGTACAAACTTTGTTTTTTAATTACAATTTGAATGTCATTGATTAATTTTCTTGTAAATTTTTTTTTTATAAAAAAAATACTTGATTTGAAAAAAAAAAATTTTAAGATCATATTTTATCTTAAAAAGAATTTAATTTATAATTTTAATAACTGTTTATTAGTTTGAAATTATCATCAAATCCATCCTCCACCACTACTAGATTCAGGTCTTCTCCAAGGCTTTACAAACTTCAGAAAATAATGGATTTTATCTTACCATGCTAACCTATATCATGTTGGCAAGAAGTTTTGAATTCAGTTTTCTGTCTCTTAGACTGGTAGCCTTAACAAGATTACAGAGCCTAATCTGCTGTACTATTTACCTATTGCTGTAGATAGAGGAGATGGTGTCATGTCTTTCTCAAAGGTAAAGGTACAAAGTGAATAAAAACACCCTCAGAATTCTTACTCAGGTTGCTCATTATTTTCCATGCCAATAAGCGATACACCACCTGTACATCGAGCCATGTAAAAAGGCATAAATCCAGGATTATTTGGTGATGACTGATTGTTGGTTGTTTTTGTTTATTTATTCATTGCTACCTGTTCAGGTGTGCATACATTAAAATACAAAGTTGTCACAAAGCAATTTAGACCCTGTCATGGTGCTGACACTCTTCTTTCTAACATTACCCAGACATATTTGTCAAATGTAAAACTAATACAGTGAAGGTAAGAAACTGACAACAAAAGAGAAGGAATTGCCTAAAAATGGTTTGGCATGTGTTTGTGGACCAAACGCTAAAACAAGTAAGGACCATTCATAGGACAATTAAAGCTGCATAGCATTATAGCAAGCATATTTATATACACATAAGTAAGTACACCCTTAGCAAGTTTCTTTTAATTAAGTTGGCCGACTGCAGTCAAGGGTGATCCGAAGGCTTACTTTTCAATAGCTACTATATCGAGATCTAAGAGATGGCACTACTCTTTCCCCTGGATTGCTCCTCTTACCCTTAATCTGTATCTTATAATACTGAGTGTTAAGCAAGACGGCATCAAGTACCTTTTTGGGTTTTTTTGTTGTTTTTTTTTTTCTTTCCAGTTTTTGGTATGATGAACACTCTATTACGTCAATGGGCCAGTTTCTTATAAAACATTATAGTTTCTTCTCAAGCAAAGACATCAGGATTTTATTATTTCTCTTGGAACATTCTACAATCAAAATGGATATTATTAGATATCATTTATTACTAAACACTGCAGAATTGAAACTCTCTAAGCAAGACTAAAATGGCATCAATTTATATATTGATGCCATTTTATTGATGCCAAAGGGTGTTTTAGACTGCTATATTTTCATATTTTTCAATACAGTTTGGTAATAAGTGATAATTAATAATATCCATTTTGATAGTATAATTTTCTACTGGAAATGATAAAATCGTAGTATCTTTGCTTTAGAAAGAAGTTAGCTTTTTTATTTGAAAATTTACAAACTCCTCCACGTGAGCAGGATGCAATACAAGTTCAACTTATAAATAGAGTTTAACTCATTTGAATTCAAAGTTTTCTTTCTCCTAGACCGATAGCCACACTAAGGTTAAAGAGCTCAGTCTGCCCTCCTATTTTCCCATTGCTGGAAGGAGAATAGTAGGATTCATACCTTTCCCAAGGGTATTAGCACTATGTGAAATGCAAACAGCTTCATCCTAGATTTGAATTCAGGTTGCCATGTCCATTTCCCATGATGGT
The DNA here is from genome assembly GCA_963585895.1 of Sepioteuthis lessoniana. Classification (NCBI taxonomy): domain Eukaryota; kingdom Metazoa; phylum Mollusca; class Cephalopoda; order Myopsida; family Loliginidae; genus Sepioteuthis; species Sepioteuthis lessoniana. Next base: position 75,379,750 of record OY757918.1, read on the forward strand.
AATCATTATAACACAAGTGCCTCCCAAATCGTTAGGGGTGTATTCATTTTATGGTGATGCTGTAGATATATTTATAAGACAATAAAAGTTTATTTTTAGAGAGTCTTAAAATAAATATAATAGTTAGTTAACCACTCTGCTTGATTTAACTTCCTTCTGTGTTGATATAGGTGATCTAGGTTTTAGTCTTTTCCTTTAAAGCATCCTGTTCATTGCTTTATGACAGGATTAGGAGAACAAACCTTCATTCCAACGGCACTGTTTTTCACCTGATCAGCAGGTGAAACACAGTGACTTGACCATTCTGAATTCTCAACTGCTACTAATAAATATTCTCTGGTGTCCCAAATTCCGATCAACTTGACACCAGTTCTTTTACTCTTTTCTATTGATTGGTCCTTTATCTGGTGACTCAGTATTTGGGCAACCAGTCACTATATGCAACTATCCTTTTGGTCTTTAAGTGTTTTTCCATTAGAGGGATGGGTTTTTTGTGTTCATTTTTTGAGTTTTATGATATTTTTATAATACTGGTTGAGTAATGAAACATGACAGTCTCAACAGTTAAGAATTTTTTTTCTAAGTTTTCAAAAGTCAGTGAAAAAAAAATGAAAATGAATTTTTAAAAATTCTATGCTTACATATTGTAATCTTGTTGAAATGCAGTAATCACTTCATTTGTTTTGAACTTTTATTTATTTATTTTTTTTCTGAAAATATGAAACAAGAGTATATAATGGCCCAGGATTTCTGAATCTGGTGCCAACATCTTGAGGAATGGAATTAACCTAAATATCTTAGATTCTTTGTATGAAACATTTCTGACAAAATATTAGCAGATAATTTCTTATACTGTTTACTGAACAAATACAGGTCTTTTAATCATTAAAAAAATGCCAATATCTTTGAGAAGAGTCGTTAATTTTTCAAGTTCTGTTTGGCAAATTAAATTCCTTTGTGTTGTTGAGTTTGTTGCCAGCTTTCATCAAGTGTATAATTTGTAAGAAAAAAGGAGAAAATAAAAACTATTCTTCAGAAAAAAAGAAAATTATAATATACATGATGAAATAGACTGATCTGATGAATGACCATTTTTCTGTCACCATTCTCTTAAGATAGATGTAATATAGTTAGCAATATTTATAAATAAAGAGTACCCAATATTGGTTATAGATCATATGTATCTAAGTTAGGGTAGCATAGGCACAGTCAACTGTGCTTGGTGACTGTCAGTTTCTCACTTATATGATCATTAGACCAAGTTGTTCCTACATGGTGGGTATCCATTTATATATTGTATATAAAGAGATATCAAACATGTGGGAACCATTTGTTCCAATGCCTGCATAAACAAGATACTGAGACTCAACAAACATCATTGGCTCTTGTCTATACTATCTAAACTTATATGAAATTAATGGATTATACATTCCATGAAAGCTGAGGAATAGACTGACTGAAATGTTGTCACAAAATTTGTAGCCGCAAGAATTTGTTTCCACTAACTTATGTGCTTACTATTACAAATTCTAAGAAGGAATAAAACATTAAAGTTTTTCTTAACTGTGCTTTTACTCTCAGGTCCACTCTGGCCCCGGAGTGGTAGTACTTGTTAGAGTCCCATCTATGGGTTAAATAGATCTGTTCAATCATTTTTTAAGAATTATTATGAATTATCTAAGAATATAAACCTGTATGCAAATTGTTTGTATTAGGTGGGAATACTTAATAAATAGAATTATTAGTGTTGGACATTTTAAACCATATTTTAAACTCAGTCCAAACAAATGAGCTTTAACTCATTTAAAGATAACGTTACCTACAAACTATTTGCTTACAAATCATATATATATATATATATATATATATATATATATATATATATATAACAGAATTTGGTATTAAATAACCTACAAGGGTTGTTATGCCATTAAATCAAATACCCTTAACTGTGCATTTAAGTAAGAATTCACAATCTAAGTTCTCCCAGTAAGTGAATTTAAGAAGACATAGAGATTGATAGTGGGGATACAGAACAGATTTAAGGGTTTAAAATATGTCTGTTGAATTAGTGTTTAATTTACCATTTTATTATCTGTAAGCTGTATTATATGACATATTAGGAGTACTACATGTAGACTGTAACCTCCAGCTTAATATCAACTAAATCTTAAGTCCAATTCTTCTTTTTATCCTTTATTGTTATGCAGCAGTTTCTTGACATTATTAGTAAGGTAAGTGAGAACTTTTCTTAAGGTATCAAAAATCTGAGTTCCACTGTTTGAACTGCCACCAAAAAGAGCATAAAAACTGATTGATAAACTTTGATACTTTTTTTATTGCCATACATACATACATTAAAATATTACCTCTATGTTTTGCTTGTCCTTGCTGAAATGTTGTATAGTTGCTGTATGATATGAATTTTGGTGAAATTGTGATGTAATATATAAATTCAGTACCATTTGCTTTATTATGAGTAAAATATTGGTATAAATTAGATAAAATGATTTTTTTCTGCCATAACATTTCAATTTTTTTTAAAAATCATTGACTTGAAGACAACCAATTGTATTCAGAAACACATTTGAAGTATGTATTTACCAAAACCCTCTGCAACAGGCAGAGTGTGACACAAGGTCAGATTTTATGCAGACTACTGCTGATTTAAATTCAGTTTCTCTCCTAGACTGGTTACCTTGCCAAAGCTAAAGAACTCAGGCTCTCTTACTATTTACTCACTGCTGAGAAAGAGATGAGATGGATTCATGCCTTTCCTAACCTGGCTTATTTACCAAAACTCTTCTCATTCTTCAGTGATACCTGTATCAGAAAAATATGGTTTTAAAAAATTTTGGCCTTAGGCTATCATTTTAACCTGGACTAAATGCAAAGATACCAGGATTTTATTATTTCTAGTGGAATATTATCTAATCAAAATTGATATTATTAGGCATTATCCAACACCAAACTCTATTAAGACTTGGTAACCAAAGATATGAATATGCAGTAGTTCAAAAACAAGTACTCTTCATTGTTTATGCAAAATAAGTACATCTTTTGATTTATTTAATCTTATTTTTGAATAGAAAAGTGATTACTTAGGAGAACATAGGTTGTAAAGAAAATTTAACTCTTTTTATCCAACTAATAAGTAATTTCAGATAGAACCTAGTAAGTTCTTGCTCACCCATTTTTTCCCTCACCATGACCTTTTGGGTACAATGGAATAAAAGAAAATACATTTGTTTGTTCATTGAAGTATCTGTTATTGTATTTTAAATTCATGTTTCAAGAAATCAAAATATGTTCAAAATGAGATTTTTCTTATGTTCCAATAAGACTACATACAAAACTTTATTAAATGTGACATGTATTTCAGATATTAGCTTTCCCCAAAATATTTCAGCTCAGTTGCCTAGGGCTGTAAAATACACCACCTGCATCCTTGCAGAGGAGTAAGATCCCCACCCCTGCCGAGTATCATGGATATGACATTAAATCATCAGATGGTGAGGCTTCAGTCCTGGAGCTATGGAGTATCTTTTCATTGGCATTACTCCCAAATCCACACTGACCCAGAGTAGTAGTACCTCCTAGTGGTCCATTTATGGGTCAAATAGAACTGTTTATTCATGTAACTATGCAAACAAATGATTGATGTTCAATTAAATTGTTAGTGTTAGATAGCAATTCTTGAAACCATTTAACTGTGTGCAAACAAATGAGCTCTGGCTTGTTTACAAACTGTTACCTACAAACTATTTGTTTGCAAATCATAGATAATTAATATACATATGCATGTATTTAATAACCCCTTCATAGGGACAGAATGTGACACAAGATCAATTTTTAAGTGGAGTTTAACAGGTTTGAAATCAGAGTTTTCCTTCTTGTAGACGAATTACCTAACCATGGTTGAAGAGCCTAGTCTGCCCTTCTATTTGCCCATACCTGAAAAGAGAATAATTGGATTCATACTTTTCCCAAAGGTATTAGTGCTATATAAAATGCTATCAGCTTCATCCAGGATTTGAACTTGTGTCACTGAGTCCATTCCCTATGATGATAACCATTACAACACGGGCACCTCTATATATATATATATATATATATATATATATATATATATAGTCATCCACAGACAGACTGTTTTGTTGTATCACAACTCTTCAGTACAGCTAGACACGCAAAATTCTCGAAGCTTGGATCAAAACCCAGCTGACTCATACACCAACCGAATATTCTAGCACACAACTATGAGGAAACTAGCATAAGCAAAGGAATTTTAAATGCTTATGTATCAATTTTGTTTTGTTTACATATGTCCACTTAATGGCTACCGAGACCTCAATTCATATGAAGAGCCTTGCTTTACATGAGTGGCAACTGTTACTTCCTTTGCTAGAGAGTTCAACCCCATGAGGGTAGGGTGGGAGGCATGTGTGCACACACACACACACACATATATAGTTGCTTGCTGACCATAGTCGAGAGTGACCCAAAGGCTCTTTTTTCACTGAGGTGTAGGGGAGGGTACTACTCCTTTCCCTGGATTGCTCCACTTACCCTTGATCCATACTTTATAATGCTGAGTGCTAAGCAAGGAGGCATCAATTATCATTTTTTGAGTCTTTGGTATGACTCAACCTGGGGCTGAACCCCAGTCTTCCAAACCATTGGCAAACTCTCTAACACACACACACACACATATTTATAAACAGGATTTAGCATTAAATAACTTAGAAGGTTTTATATGCCATAATACCAAACCAACATCAAGTATTTTTTTATTGCAGAGAAAGAAGAATGGTGTTTTTTCAGACTAGTGGATTTGGTCTTTGTATTTTTTCGCTTATGTTGGCATTTATGTAAGCTTAAGTGTTCTGTTTAATGGTTGCCACTTTTCTACTGCTGCTGTTGCCACCATCACCAAAGACTGCAGGTCTTCATAACAATTTGATTTCTCACTACTAACAGCATCATTCCAAGACAACTCAATTAATCTTATACTTGGGCATCAAGGACTTTGACTGACTGGAACCGTTACCATGACAATACTTTTCTGCCTGGTTAAGGTAAATTTATGAAGTTATTTTTTTAAAAATGTCTACAGTATTGTAATTTTTGTACAAAGAATTTTCAAGCATTATTGGAAATCTATAGAAGATTTTATAGATCTGGTGCTTCAATCTCAAGAATATGAAGAAACATTATATCATGGGGAAAGGATTTAACTGATTTCTTACCAAGTTCCAAAAGATGCTTGGTCTCATCAGCATTCCTCTTTTAGGGTGCCCTGAGACCAGGCGATCCACTCACAATTGTGACACCAATGCAAGATGGTCCTGACTGGGGTGGGGTAGATAGAAAGCAAATTATGCCTTAGAAAAGAAGCATAACAGTAGGGTAGGATGGGGGATCCACACATTTTACCATAGTACTAAACTATAGATGCCTCAAGTAGTGTAATAGTTAGCAAGGTGTGCTAGCAAACCATTACTAGTGAGTTTGAGTCTCATTGGGTGCCCCATACTTCTGGAATTGTGCCACATCTAAGCTCAGCTTAGTAAATAACTATAGAACAATATTGCAATAAAGCTAACTGACTTACTAAGGAGATCCTTTATATAGCAAAATAAATATGCATACAACTGTAAATGTATATACGGAAGTATATAGACTAGTACAGAAAGTCTTGTGTGAATAAAAAATAGAATTAATTTTTGATTAAGTGCCCAAGTTTTAGGAAAATATTGTCTATGGAAATGGTTCTACTATGGCCTATGCATAAATATCTCGCAAGTTACATATTTGTGACCCTAGTCATAGATTGTACAAATGTAAAAAAGATTGCTTTATGCTTTCTCTGCAAGATTTAAAACTCAAATTGTTGTTTTTTGGGGCTTTTTTAAAATCTAACTCACTTTGTATTAATGAAATAATTTGATTATGAAATTCATATCCTGAATAATTTTCCAGTTGCATTGATAGTATTAATTCCCTGGACTGCTTTTTATGAATATATCATAAAAAAACATGAATGAACTAAAAATAAGAACTAAAGTCATAGAACTATTATTATTCTAGTTGAATTTTAGTAAAAGTATGTTACCTTATGAAATACATTCCGAAATATTAAAGTAGTTATCATCAAATGAAAGCTTTATCAATTCAATAAGTAAATTGTTTGAGAAAAGTATTGGATATGAAATGATTCCATGCATTTTGAAAACAGCAACTGTAATAAAAGTAAGTAAAATTGGCAACCTTAGTCAAAGGTGATCCGAAGCCCCCCTTTTCAATAGCAACTACATCGACGTATAGGGAAGAGCGGCACTCCATTCCCTGGATTGCTCCACTTTACTCTCGGTCCTTACTTTATAATGCTGAGTGTTAAGCAAGGCGGCATCAAGTACCATTTTTGAGTTTTTGGTATGACTCAACCTGGGATTGAACCCCAGTCTCCCAGACCATTAGTAAAGAATCTACTCATTAGGCCAATACCACTGGATAAAAAATGGTTTGATACATATAAAAAGTAATTATCGACCTGTTTCTCTGACATGTATTATGTGTACGTTTTTGGAAAAATTAATTAGAAATCATATTAAATCAATATGTTTTTGTTAATGGTAAATCAATATTATCTGATATTTTGGAAAGTATTGATATTATAAATGAAGATTTGATGGAAGGGAATAATGCAGATATTATATATTTGAATTTTAGCTAGGCATTTTATTGAGTATCTCATTATCATCTATTGGGAACAATGAAAAACTAAAAAGAATAGTAAATATTATAAGATATTGTAAGAATTATGGGAGTAAAAATTAGTCCCAATTATTCTGAAACTCAGTATATACCCTTTGGTGTCCTCAGGAATCAGTACTAGGACGTATGTTGTTTTTAATAGTTATAAATGATTTATCTAATAATATAAAATCCGAGATAGAACTATTTGCTGATGATGTTAGACTACTTTTTAGACCATTATCATTTGAAATAACTAAATTGTCATTTTGGGAAGATATTTGGAAATTAAAATTTAAGTTAGAAAAATATAAAACATTACATATTGGATCAAAAAACATTTAAGTTGAATATAAATTGAACAGCAAGGAAATCAAAAATGTAAATGAGGTATGCAATTTAGGGGTTGACTTTGATGATACATTTAAAGCTGATAATCATATTTTGTCTCTTGTATCAAGGGCAAACATAATGATTGACTGGATGGTTAGAAATTTTATTTCAAGAGACAGATGTTGGACTCCAGTGTTGAGACATGTAAGTTGGAGTTTAATTTTGAGATTGGAGGGCACACAAAGAAGAGTGACAAAACTAATAAAAAAAGTAAAAGATTACAGTTAGAGAGAGAGATTGAAGAAATTAGGATTAACTACTTTAATAGAACAAGGAATGAGAGGTAATTTACCAAGCTTTTTGCTTAGATGTTGCACAAGGCCATATGAAGGGGGAATTTAATGATGAAAGAGGAATGAGAAGTGATCAAATTGAAACTTTCAAAATAATTAATAGAATTTCTAATTAGATTCAACATTTTTCAATATTTCTCCTTAATCTGGAAATTTACTGTCAAGGCAGAATTCAAAAACTAAGTTTCTTAACCAATTGGATTTTTTACTAATGGAGTTATATATTTTTGGAACAAATTGCCTGACTAGATCAAAAACAGCCATAGTGTAAGAAAAACTGTGGACTGAATTGAATGATTTCAGAAATAATAGTAAAAAATGGAATTTAGGGAAATATCTGATGAATTAGTTAACAGAATTTCATCTATATATAAATATTGTACTAATATTGTATATATTCTGTGGAAATTTTTTTTTGTTTTTTGTTTTTTGAAGTTTGTTGTGAGAAGCTAGTAAAAGGAAAAGATGCTCAAGGAGACACAACAGAGTGGCATATATTTACAAATCTCATTTAACTAAATTTAGTATTTTAAATCTTAGATCCTGGATCTATTAATCCAGAACTCTAAATGAAAGATGAATATATTGGATGGCTAAAATGCTTTTAGAGTATTGAATAAAAAAAAATTTTTTTTTTTTTTTTTGCATTAAGTATATGAGAGTTGGCTGAAAAGTTCATAGGCTGACCTATATATTCTCATGGAATATTACCAAATGAAATTTATTTTTCAACATAGTTTTCCTTGTGGTCCACACACTTCTTCCATCAATATTGCTGTGCTTGAATCCTATTGATTAAAAATGATGAACTTTTCAGCCCACTCTCACAGATTTACCATCTGGTTCAACTATTTTCTTCCTTTTTTAGACAATTCTATTCTCACAAGACTTTATATCTTTCTCAACAAACTTTCTTTAAGATATATGTTTAAACAGAATTTGGCATTAAATAACCTATAAGGCTTGATGTGCCATTAAATTCAGTCTACCAACTATCATTACAATTCATTTAAAACAATTTGTCTAAGCTACCAACAAAACTATTTTTTAGTTCTAAACATATTCAATAGTTTAAACTAAGAGATGTAGTTTTAACCTTTTTGCTGTAGAAAGTGCATATTTCCATTCAAAATTTTCTTACTATTAACTGCAGAAAGCTGATTTAGCCTATGACTTTGAAAAAACTCTCCTTATCCTGTGAGGAATGGATACACTCTCAGTGATCTCTGAACATCGCACTAACTCCAACCAACCCAGTATCACTTTAATATTTTGATGGTTAATTAAAATTACAAGAAATTTAATTACACAGTGAAAGAGTTATTCAAGGATATTAACTTTTATATAATCATTCAAGTTATCATATTTGTTAAAGTATCTTTATATATATTTCTTGTGTATGCCACTAAACTGCAACTAATGGTAAGTCTCCAATTCTGTAGTTCTAGAGAGTGTGGAGTGGCCTCTTCATTGCTATTACTCCCTCATCCATTCTGAGTGGTAGTACCTGTTAAGGCCCTATCTATGGGTCAAATAGATCTGTTGGGAAATTATTAGTAATTGATAGGAATACTTAAAACCATTTAACTGTGTGCAAATAGATGTTCATTCCCTTACCTAGTTCTCTTGCTATCTGGAGCCAGGTAAAGGAAATTTTCAAATAGTCAGCTATGCATCTGATGGCCATAACACCAAACATAATTTCAGATGAGATGATATCAATTATTTTATTTATCTATTTATTTTGTATTCTTTCTTCAGAGATTCTGTTTTTTTTTCCATCTTACAGCCTGACTTGCAACAGATGTTTTATTATCTCTTTTACCATGTTCATTTTCAATCTACAAGCCCAACGTTATTATTGATTTATATACTGTTTCTTTTCTTGGCAAGCCATTAATGATGCCAATTATTGCCAAAATGTTCGTTTCTAAAAGTTGACAGCTATAATTAGGAAGAGAAGCAAATTTGAGACAAGATGTGGCCATGTAAATTTTCCACATCACATCCAGTACAGCAGGACTTCTCTCCTCAGCAGCATCATCTTAGATAATATATTGGTTTGTTTTTTATGTAACCAAAGAAGTTACATTTTTGCTACAGTCTAACTGATTATCTGGCTGATTTAGTTTGAAATTTGGTATTTGTTTTCACCTTTTCATGACCTTAGACTATTATTTTTTTAAATGTATAGCTTTTTTTTTCTGAGGAACCTTTAATAGAATATTTTAATTCCTCCACCCCCACCCTGATCCCGCTAGGTCTTGTTCATCATAGCCTTGTTGCCTCAAAACAATATCCAATGATAGCTACTGGCACAGAAAAGCCATCTGAAAGCATGGCGGGCGGGTGGATGCTTGGTCAAAAGTTGAGTTATTTAAATATACCTTCCAAGAGTCATTCTATTTTTTGTAGTGAAACAGTTTCAACTGTTTATATTTAGAATACACAAATCATTTAAAACTGTTTTTTCAGAAATCAAAAACATACTCAATACTGGCCAGTAAAACAAGATAAAACCTAAAATAAATGGGTGTTTAATCAGCCCTCAAGAGTGAATTCCTTTTAGGTTTTTATATATATATATATATATATATATATATATATAATACACACGCACACTTAATTTTCATCCAGTACATTATACTGATAATCTATACAGGTATTCTAAGACCGAAGTTTTAATTTGTGCCTGTATCAGTTTAGGAAAAATTACTTTTTTCCATTTAATTTTTATTCTATGTATTATGTGATATAGTTATTCTATATATATATGTACTTTGGAATTTTAAATGGATTAAAGGTGAAAAGACTACTTTAAAAGTATATTAATTTGTATCTACTAAATAGTTTTGGTCTTTATTTTCATTATTTATTTCATATATTAAATATATATTTAACCTGTATCCAGAAATACAGACCTGCTCCAGTTCCAAGCTTCCCTGATAAATGATTTGTTACCTGCATGTGCATGTGAGATATATATATATATATATATATATATATACACACACACACACACACACACACACACACACACACACACACACACACACACACACACACACACACACTCTCTCAAAGATAATCATCTATATATTCTTGTCTGTTTTTTTTTTTTGTTTTGTTTTTTTTTCTGATTTTGAACTTATCTTTTAGTATTTACATTATGTACTAAAAAAGATTGTACTCATCTACATATACATACATCTTATAGTCTTTAGAATAACTAGGTTTTCCATCTGATTCTAACCAGAAGTGACATTTTCATCCTAGGCAGATACTCCACTCTCTTCCTAAGCAGAAGTATGAATCTGACTATAAATGATTCTCTGATTTTTAACTAATAGATCTTGAGAACAACATAACATTTTCAAAAAGTTTTCCTTACTTGAAATTTTGTTTAGGAGGCTAGCATTCTCACTTATGGTAATAAAAACTACCTAATGGATAGGATTTTCTATGAGAAAAAAATTGCCTTAAGAAACTGAGATAAAACCTACTCTAATGTATTCACTGCTAATTGCAGCAATGCTTTTTTTGTTTGGTGGTTACATAGGAGATGCAGATAGTATAATGTTTATCAGTACTTAGAAAGAAATTGGTTGGTTGGTTGATTGATTGGTAGATTTTAATGGCATGTCAACCCATTAGGGTTATGCTATGCCTAGAGGTCAGAGAATAGCATTCAGTATATGTTCATATTTACATTTTCTGTGTAGCTGTTTCTTAATAGGTACAACCACTCTGGTTCAGACTGGACCTAGAAGTAATAGTGATAAAGGATTACTCCACACTCTCAAGGGCAGCACTACCAGATACAGTTTAGTGTCATACCCAGAAAACCCCTTTTGTGTTTGTAGGAGGTGGGAGTCTTACTCCATCTGCAGAAGATACAGCTGGCATATTCTAAGCCCAGCCAATAGAGCTGAGAAAGGAATTGCTAAGCCAAGTTCAAATTCTGGTTAAGACAGTATTGGCTTTGTATGAATGGCATTGAAAAAGACATTATTTGATTTCTCCTGTTCCTAGCTATAGGTAAAATACTAGGTGAGACTAGGCTCTTTAGACTTTGTTGGCAACCAGTCTATGAGAAGGGCAACTCTGAATTCAAACTTAGATGGGTATGGGGCCAGCAACTCCAGCTCATGAAAAAATCAAAAAAATAGATATAATGAATATCATCTCTTTATCAGTTATCCATATCCAAAGAAATAGGAGTAGAATTCTTTACTTTAATCACTTCTTTTCCTTTCCAAAATGTTGCTTTTCCTACTAGAACAGGTCATAGATTTATGTAACAAAGAATCATATAGATGTGTGTGTGTGTGTTTGTGTTTGTGTGTATAAAGTTGAGAAGCTAATTCTTAAGTAAAAAGAATATATACAATAGCAATGGCTACAAGTAATCCTTGGTGCCAAAGATAAATTTCAATAATTAATAATTTTATGATCATAATTCAAAGTTCAACCTGAATTTATGCATATTTGCGTGCGTGCGTGCATGTGTGTGAGTGTATATATATATATATATATATATATATATACAATGATAAATAAGTATATATTAGCGTTCATATATATTTATTAGCATGGATGTTTATCTGCGACCACTGGTTTCATGCTGTTTTAGATTAAGATAAATATAACTGATGACTATTAAAGAAGGAAAAATGTTCACAGATTTTTGCATCATTTTTGGAGTCATTTTTTAAAAATCTCTGAAAAAGTAATTTTTATTACAACAGTTTATAAATAGAAGCTGACTCATTGTTTTGTATTTATATTTTGGTTTTGACTGTTGTTATGTTTTGATGTGAACTAATATAAAACCATAAAAATCAGGTTTCATTTCATTCTTTATGCTCTGTACTTTTTGTATCTTCAATCAAAAATATTATTGTTTAGGACTTTTTTCAATGACTTGAAAAATTGCATTTATTTCACGCGAGCTAAAAATTGTTTTGTTTTTTTTTTTTTTTTGCCTTAAAATAAAAACCTTACTTGTTTAATTGATGTTTCATTGTTTCTTAAAAAAAAAGAAACACAGAGACCAATATTTTAAGATGGGATAGCCCAAAATAGATATTATTTATTTTCTAAATGTTTTCATGTTTTTAAGTAAAAAGATAAATAAATAAATAAAAAACATTTTGATTTTGGGACACTTTTAGATTGCTTTGGCACAGTTAAAATTGATTTTTTAGGACAGTTCCAGGACGATGGTGAAAAAAAGTGAATCTGGAGACCTGGCTTCTATCTCATTGCTATGTCCATGACTTTTGTGATGACTCTTTCCATAAGTATCAGGCATATATGGCAAATAAATTCTTTAAACATCATGTGCCTCCTCAATCCAGATACTGATTTACAGTCCTTGTTGAAAATGACACAGGTATTGTTGGCAGAATGTGGACATTAATTGGGATACTTGATTTGCTTTTGATTGTTCATATGAGCCTTTAGATGGTCACATAACCTGCCTTTGATAACATCACACACACACACATACACACACACCACATGTCCAAGACTTCAAATTAGTTGGAAAGTCTGGGTGAGTGCTCCTTTGAAGACCACATTTGATTTGAGCATGTTTAAGATGCTTAACTTCAAAGGTGTTGCATTTTTCCTAATGATGTGCCTCCACTCAGCCCAATCCAGTCAGTACTTCCCAGTCCCCCCACACACACATACACACTGTATATGTATATAATTGGAAACACACTTAATGTAATGGTTATCATTATAGGAATAGAAATTAGCAACCCAAGTTCAAATCTTTTACACGGCTGTTTGTATTCACTTTGTGCTATTGCCCTTGAGAAAGGCATGAATCTATTTCTTCTCCATTTATTGGTAAATAATCAGGAAAAATGGGTTCTTTAACCTTGGTAAAACAACCATTCTAGGAGAAAGAAAACTTTGAATTCAAACCAGATGTACTCCACTTAGATATATATATGCCAATAATTTTTTGCACCAATAATATAACTGGTGATAATTAAAGAAAGCTTTTTGCCAAAGTGAATAATCAACTGTTGGGGCTGTTATCAACATTGAGAAATAAGCTCCAAATTTTGTATGTTTCTTAACATCGTTCTCTGATTATCGTTTATTTAATTAAGTTATTTTATTTCCCGCTTCTATCGGCTTTCCTATCGGAAATTCTAAATATAATGAGGTAATTTCTCTTAGTGGCGCTAACATTAATTAAACATTGTAACCTCTGCTGAAAACTATTTTTGTCTTCTAGAGTTTCCTGTTTCTCATTCATGAAACCTTAATTATTAATCATGTTTATAAATAAGCTGAATTATTCTTCTTCGATTATACTTCCTGTAAACTAATTCCATATTATAGATGTATTAATTTCTATTGACATTTCTTTAAAAATTCATTTTGCATGTTTGGTACAAACATTTCAATAAGTCCCTCTAAATTATTAAGCTTACTGTATTTGACATGCTCTGTCAGCAGAGCTTAAAGCATACAGATTGTATCCCTTGGAGAGGAGTAAGATCCCCTACCCCACCCCACCAAAAAAAAAAGCCAGGGTGTCCTGGGTATCATATTAAACTGTATTGGATGATAAGGCTCCAGATCTGGGGTGTGTGAAGTACCCCTTCATTGTCATTACTCCCAAGTTCACTCTTACTCTGAAGTGGTAGTATCTCTTAGTGTCTCATATGGGTCAAATAGATTTATCTAAAAATTATATTCGATAGGATAGGGTGCAAAAAAAAACTACTACACAATTTAAATATAAACACACAATGAACATGATTCCCTAACCTCTCAGCAAAAAATAACCCAAGATGGGTTAACATATCATTTAAATAAATCAATCAGTCACTTTATTTTATGGCATATAAGACCTAAATTTTTCATAAATCTATAATTATTTGTTTTAGAATGATCTGAATATACATGAAATTGCAGTAATTTGGATTATAACATCAAACAATTTATTTCTTAATATTCCCTGCTGAAATAGGAGAGGACATATAATTGTGGAAGTGTGAGACGTATGTGTTTCTTAAGGAAGGAGGGTCTTAAATATTTGTGGAACCAGAGGGTCGTCTTAAATGTCCAAGGATTGGACAGGGCTTTATATGCCTGTGGGTGTCATTTAATCCAGTATAACTTTCTTTTATCCACAGTTTTCTCTTTTTTCTGGTTTTTTTTGTTTTTAATTCCCTCTTTTTATCTATTCCTCTTCTCTTTCTTGTACTTTGTTGGCAGGGCTTAGCATATGACAATTGCATTCTCTGCAGTAATACCCTATCCCCCTATCACCACCACCAGAAGGCGAGGAGGCTCCTTGGTATGATACTAACCTACATACTGTATTGATGCTCCAGTCCTGGAGCTCTGGGGAGTGTGCAGTAACCCTTTCTTGCCGTTACTCACAGGTCCATTATGACTTGAAATTGTATTACCAGTTAGTCTCATCTGTGATTCTGATAGATCTGTTTGAAAGTTATTTGTATTAGATAGAAATACTTGATACTATATAACTGTGTGCAAATTTGTTTTAAGAATTGTTACTTGAAGCTATACTTGTTTACTCATGATTATTATTAGTTGCTTGAAACTATATAATTGCTAGTAAATTGTTCATGTTAGATACAAACACGTAAGACTATATAACTATGCAAACAAACAACTGTTATTGAATAGGAATAGTTACTTTAAACCATATTTTGTATATATTATTCATATTAGATAGGAATACTTGATACCATATAACTGTATGCAATCAAATCAAGTGGCATAATGACTAGACTGCAGCCTGAAGTAAGCAAGTTTGAACTCCAATCACACTATTACATTCCCTTTCTAACTAATACTCTTAGGAAAGATATTGAACCCCCTTATCCCACCCCCCTAGCTATGGGTTCAGTTGTACCACTTAGAGTGTTTGCCAATGGCCCGGGAGACCTGGGTTCAATCCCAAGTCAAGTCATATCAAAGACTCAAAAAATGGTACTTGATCTCTCCTTGCTTAACACTCAGCATTATAAGGTAAGGATCAAGGGTAAAGTGGAACAATCCAGAGAAAGGAGTACTGCCCTCCCCTACACCTTGGTGTAGTAGCTATCAAAAAGGGAGCCTTCGGGTCACCCTCGACTATGGTTGCCAACTTTACTTTAATTACTTATTGTTCTTCTACATGGTGGTTTTGGCATTAAATAACCTCCAAAGTTTGATATGCCATTAAACAAAGCACTAGTCAAATGCAATTTTTGAAGAATGATTCCAATTGAAATTTGAAAATATAGTTTTGATTATAATCAAATATTTAATAACTACTCAAATTTCTGCATTAAATAACCTTTAAAAGGTTGATATGCTGTAAAACAATTTGATGTATTCATTAACATTTTTCTACTACATTTATCTAGTCATTCTCTCCCCCCCTCTCTCTCTCTCTCTCTCTCTTCTTATTTCTCTTTATATGCCATCCTTTTCTCCCCTTCTTCACTTTCCTTGTCACCTCTAACTCTCCTTCTTGTCTTAATCTTTCTACTTTCCTTTTCCTTTGCTTCACTTGCTTTCTTTTTATCCTGCTCAAATGTATACATGAGACATTTGCTTTTAAAAGAACATTCATAGAATGAGTTGCTTTATTTAACTCCTTTTCTGATTTTGCTTCAGTAATTAAAGATATTTCTGCGTTATTTTCATTGAATGCTTTCACGATACAAAGCTAATGACTTCCTTTTTTTTCTTCTCTTTTTTCTTTTATTCTTTTTTCATTTTCCTCTTTCCTTTGTTTATTCCTTTATCATATCTATTCTTACCCCTTTATCTTTTTTCCTTTCACATTTTTATCCTCTTTCATTTTTTTTTTTTTCTCATTCACCTTTTTATCCTTTTTTATTTTTTTCTCTTTCCTATCTTCCCTCTCATCTGTCATCACCCAGAAACTGTTGCTACTCAGCCTTGTATTTCTAGGAATAGTAATGACTTGTTGAACATAACTGGCTTTCTTCTTTTTGGTTTTGGACCAAATGAAGACTAATGTCTTTATTTAAGGAGTTTATTCTTCCACAGGTAGTACCTCAACATTGCACCAATGTAACATACCCAAGGTTGATTCTTGATGCTTGACTGTCCCAAGAGGGAAATACTAGTG
Source organism: Sepioteuthis lessoniana (assembly GCA_963585895.1). NCBI lineage: Eukaryota > Metazoa > Mollusca > Cephalopoda > Myopsida > Loliginidae > Sepioteuthis > Sepioteuthis lessoniana. The sequence continues at coordinate 75,396,334 of OY757918.1, forward strand.
GAACTAAACAATTTCTAGGAGTACCCAAAATGCAACTGTATCACTTTCTATCCTTACAAGGAAGTGGATAAATCCCTATATATATATCCATATCTCTAGCTGTCTATCTCTTATATGTTTATGTATGTGTGTATATATGTATATGTTTATATATATTTGTGTGTGTGTGTGTGTGTGTGTGTGTGTGTGTGTGTGTGTGTGTGTGTGTGTGTGTGTGTGTGTGTGTGTGTGTTATCTTCAATCATGCTGATAACATGGATTTCCTTGACTGACTCTCACCATCTACCTTTATCGGCCATTACTTTTGGCAGGTCCTTCTACTGGCATCTAGTGTCCGCACAGAGCTGATGAATATAAGTCTTTACTGGTTGGCCAACACTCGTGAGTTCATGTGTAGGAGCCCACAGTGCTCAGCATGTCATATTCATCTTACTGGAATGGTTCATGAGATCTGAAGTGACTAGCTTTGAAATGCTGTTTTCAGGATTTGTTCAAAACAGCAAGCAACATCCTTGTATAGTTCCTTTTTGATTTTTCTTCAAGCATTTTGTTAAAGTCCAGGTGGTGCAGCCATATAATAGTACTGACACAGTTAAACGGTTAAACAGTTCTATTTTATCCATAGATGGAACCCTAGCAGGTACTAACTCTCCAGGTTAGAGTGGACCTAAAAGTAATGGCAATGAAAGGGTACTCCACACTCCCTAGAATTCCATGACTGAAGCCTCACCATCTGATGCAGTTTCGTGTCATATCCAGGGTACTTGTTGGGAGAGGAGGGGTCTTACCCCTCTGCAGAGATGCAGTCAGCATATTCTATAGCCCCTGATGACTTGGCTGTTCTTTCTTGAATCCTTGTAGAGATGACATAACTTTAGTTATTTTTCTAAATCTGTGTTAGATCTCTCTCTCTCTCTCTCTCTCTCTCTCTCTCTCTCTCTCTCAGAACTGACTTTAACTTCCAACCTGACTCTCTCTATTCAACTATGCTGTTATGTATATCATATCATGACCTCCCTTGATTTGTCCATTAGCATCAGTTGTATTGATGTTTTTAACTTCTTAATGTCAGCAAATCTGCACAAAGTGACTTTGCAGACAACTATTGTAATGACAGACTTAATGCACTTTACATAACAAATTTTAAAAAAAAACACATTGTTTATATAAAGACCTCAATGTCACTTTAGTTGTTCAGTCTTAAGCCAATTCAAATAAAACTAAAAAATCTACTATCTCAATTTAAATGCAGAAGATGTAACATTTTGTATTTTGTTTGTGTATTTCTTCTTGTCACTGAATAAAATTGTGAGAATTTCTCATAATTTGTAATAATAGAAGAAAAATATCATTCTATTTATTTGTTTTTATTTTATTTATTTTTATAATGATTCAAACATTTTTATTATCTTGCATGAATTGAAAGAGAAAAAAATGATATTCTTGTATATGTTTGCTTGCAAGTAAATGTAGTAAAATTTTGGAGACAGTTTTGTGTTGGTGCTGATATTGTCAACTAAGGATGTAGTTATTCCTTTCAAAATGACAATTTTGTGTCTTACAAAGAAAAAATAATAATTACCCAATTGAAAATAAATTTTAAAATTTTGTAGAGTTAGTGAGATTTGGCATTTGAAAGCAATAAGTTCTACAGAATTTGCTATGGTCTGATAATTATGGCAAATTCTGCAGAAAATCTGAAATGGAATGCAATAAATATCTTTACAAGACAGAAAAGTTTAATTACTTTTTTTCCCTCACCCACTTGAGTCTTAAAACAGATTAGAATAACTAGCTGAAAACTTACTTTACTAGATTTTTAATCTAGTAACACTGAAATATGTTTTTGTGTGGACTTACAAACAATATAGATTGGTTAACATTTATGGTCCCCTAGTGGTCATTGCTCATATTACTAATGTAGACACAGTAACTTTTTTGTCTTAATTTTCTGGTAATTGGAAAAAAACTATATGCTTAAACAAAAAGATAAATGTTTAAAGTTTATTTAGCCAACTTGATGGACACAAAGGAAGAGTTCGATTTAGCTACATAATTATATTGTAAATTGAACCTGCAATAAAAAAAATTAAGAAATTTTGAAATTAAAAGATAATCAATATATCCAAACTATACTCCAGTTTCCTATTAGTAATCTAAGAAAAATTCTCATCTGTCAACAGATGGACAAAAAAGACATTTGAAGAATTAAAATTAGATAATTTATGAGAAGAAAATAGAAACAGAAATACGAGGATCATTAAATAAGTTCCCAGACTTTTTTCGTATGGCCACTTTTATTGATAGTATACACATGAAACTCTAGTCCCCTTCCAAGTAATCTCCTCCGGCTGCAATGCACTTGTTGTACCATTCCAACAACTTCTGGAAGGCTCAATGGAAGTCCTCTTGTGTGAGTGTGTCAATGACCTTCATCACAGCCTCTTTCATCTCCTCAATTCTCTCATAACAACAGCCTCTAAGCTTAGGGAATAACCAAAAGTCACAAGGAGCAAGGTCTGGACTATAGGGAGGGAAAGCAACTGTCTTGATGCCCATCTTGGTCAAATAGTCTGTGACAAGGATGGAGTTGTGGACTGGTGCATTGTCCTGCTGGAAATGCCACTGGCCCGATTTGAAGAGTGCTGGCCTCTTCCAATGGAATCTCTTCCTGAACTCCCATAAAACCTCAACATAGTAACCCTAACCCTTTGGCCAATCAACTGTGGTGTATTGACTTCCTTACTCCTCCCACACCTCTCATCATTCCTTACAGACTCCGTGCCTTCCTTGAATCTCTTATGCCACTCAAAAACTGATGCTCGATTCATGCGAAATGGCCCAAAAGTAGTCTGAAGCATTCCCTACGTTTCTGTGGCATTTTTCCAAGTTTAAAACAGAATTTTATTGCATATCATTCTTCTAAAGTATCCTCACATCCAGATTGCATTTTTGAAATTCACCAGCTGTGACAATCAGGCTTTAGTAGGGTGTTTTCCAATTCCTGCTATAACTGTTCATTTGAACCTGAAATCATAAAAATTGGTCAGTCATCTTATAAGATGTATAGCAATAACATACTGAATTTTCAAGAGTCTACGACAATTTTAAATGCCTGTACAAAAAAGTCTGGAAACTTATTGACTGCACCACATAAATATACATCCTATTACAGAAAAATTTTATAACTATTTTTAAATCTATCTTTTTTTTACCTAGACTCAGTTTTTTCAAAGTTCAGATAGACCACTGGCAGTTAGTAAAGTTTTGGTGAGAGGGAATAAAATTATAGTTGTCCACAGGGGTGAATTTCCTAGTTCCCATTTATAAATTCCTTTTTAACAAGGGAACAAAAATCATGATTATGTAAATTAGTTGCCAAATATAAAAAACTGTAGCAAGATATCCCTTGCTTAGTGCAACTGCTGAGCCTATTTTACTAGCTTTTCCAAGTTTGTTCCTGGTGGAATCTGGGTTTAACCCTGTGTATTATTTACTAAGCAAACAGAAGCAATTTAAACATAGAATGTGGTAATTTGCGGCTCAAAGTCAGAAGCCTGTCACCTAATATTCATGATCTCAATACCCACCAAACCCATCCTTCCCATTAAAAAGATTTAAGAATTAGAGGTGCATTTGCATTTATAGTTTACTGATTCTTTTCTCATGTAAATTGTATTAAACACTTGTTGGTTGGAATAATGTTTGTTGTATGTCTATATTTACACCTTTTGTAGTTAAGTGTTTTTATTTCATTTTAACTATATGTCAACAGCATCTGGGATTGATTTCAAATAAATAGTTTGGGGATCTTGTTGGGAGGTTATGTTTTATGGTATTGATCAGGCTTACATTTATAATTTTTATTTCTCAAATTTACATCAGTTATGTTTTGTAATTTAATATTTACTTAATTTATTTGGGGCTTAATGGAAATTAAATTTCATTTAGATAGATGAATTGAGTAAAAATTTTGAGAAGTTCTGACCTAAACAAACATTTGTTTTGTTAATTTATTTCTAATGATCATTATTCCTAGGAGGGAGTCCCTGTGACGTAGTGGCTAACATGCTGAACTGCGACATTGTAGTAAGCGAGTTTGAACTCCTGTACATTCACTTTCAATTTAATACCCTCAGGAAAGGTATGAACCCTCTTATCCCTCCAGCTATGGGTTATATAGTACCACCACTGTTCATACTGGCTCATTGGCCTAGTGGGTAGAGTGTTTGCCAATGGCCCGGAAGACCTGGGTTCAATCCCAGGTCGAGTCATACCAAAGACTTAAAAAATGGTACTTGATACCTCCTTGCTTAACACTCAGCACACATGTACATATCAAGGGTAAAGTGGAGCAATTCAGGGGAAGGAGTAGTGCCCTCCCCTACACCTAAGTGTAGTAGCTATTGAAAAGGGAGCCTTCGGGTCACTCTTGACTACAGACTACTGTTCTTCTACAGGGGTGGCTTTGGCATTAAATAGCCATGAAGGTTGATATGCCATTAAACAAAGAAACTAAAATAAACCATTATTCCTATTATTATTATTATTATTATTATTATTTGTACACATAACTATTTCTTCTTGTATTGTAGTCTGTGTGCAATGTTTACAAGTGTAAAGTTTCATTTTATGATTACATATAGATTTACTTGTTTACAAAGTTCATTAAAAAAGTTCTAAGCTTCATCCAGATGATTTTAGATTTGCTGTACATCTCTCATTTTCTCTCTCTCTCTCTCTCTCTCTCTCTCACTCTCTATATATATAGTCTCTATGTGTGCTTTAAAAATAATTTAATGTATAAGATACTTCAATGCATACTTAATATAATTCACCTACGTCATATATATGTATTTACCAACACCTATGTACAAGCAGGATGTGACACAAGGTTAATTTTTCAAATGGACTTTTACTGGTGTAAATTCAGAGTTTTCCTTCTCTTAGACCAGTAGCCATACCATGGTTAAAAAGCACAGTCTGCTCTCCTATTTGCTCATAGCTGGAGAGAGAATGCTTGGATTCATAGCATTCCCAAGGGTATTAGCACTATATGAAATGCAAACAACCTCATCCAGGATTTGAACTCTGATCGCTGTGTCCATTTCCAATGGCGATGAGCATTACACCATGGCTACCTTTTAAACAACTCTAGTATATATAATGACACGTACATAAGTCATATGTATGAGTCTTTATATATACTAGAGTCGTTCAAAAAGTTCTAAGCTTCATCAAAATTTTAGGCTTCACCTGCACAGAAATTAAGACAGAAAACTGAATTAGTTTTTCTAGTTTTATAAAATGTGGTAGTGTGTTGCCACAACAAAAATGTTCAGTTATGGCTATTCTTTCTGGGTGAGGCTTAGAACATTTTGAATGATCCTCATTCCAAAAGCATAATGTTAAATGTGCTTCTGCTCAGAGTTGCAAACAGGATTCAGCTATTCATAACGAGTGGGCATGCTTACCATTATGGTAATCACCATAAGAATTGAAATCAGCAACTTGAGTTCACACCTTAGACGAGGCTGTTTGTATTTCACTTCATACTAATACTCTTGAGAAAGGCATGAATCCATCTTTTTTCCTCCCAGATATGGGTAAGTTGTAGAACAGACTGGGTTCTTTAGCCTTTGTTAGAAAACTAGTCCAGGAGAAGGAAAACTCTGAATTCAAACCAGCTCTACTCCACTAAAACGTTAATCTTGCTCATGGTGGAAGGATTGGGTAAATAGATACAGTTATTCATGAACAAAATGTCAGAAGTTTGTTTGTTGTGCATTGACAGCACAAACGTGTGTGTGTGTGTGTAACACAAGGTCTATTTTTTAAATGGTGTTTAACAGGTTTAAATTCAGAGTTTTCCTTCTTCTTGACCAGTTACCACACCAAGGTTAAAAAGATCCCAGTCTGCCCAACTATTTACTTATAGCATGAGGGAGAATAGTTGGATTCATACCTTTCCCAAGGGTATTAGTGCAATGTGTAATGTAAACAGCTATGTATAGGATTTGAACTCTGGTTACCAAGTAACCATTACACCACAAACAACTCCAGTTTATATAATACATTGTTGCATAGTTTTTTTTAAATATCAGTATGTTGTAAATGTTATCTTATGCTAATTATTTTCTAAGCTTAGCTTAGTGATGGCACAAAACCAGAAGGATGAGGCACACTGTGAAGATCAAACTCACTAGTAATGGTCTTCTAGTTTAAGTTGCTAACCATTGCACCATGCAAAGTGCCCATGATTGTATACATCTATATACAAAAATTATAGTTAAAATTTGGTTTGTTTATACATATCAATAACAACCTGGAACAATAATTTTATTTTATAGATGCATACTTAATTCTTGAATTTCTTGTTCTAAAGAATGTTTAGAAAAAACATGTCAATTAGAAAACACTAAAAATATTTAAACAAACATAGACTTGTCTCTTTAATCTAATGTGTGTATGAATATATTTTTTGTATTCATGTACTTGTTAGATCTGTACATTCTCTTTGTATATGTATGTGTTTGATTGAATTTTTTTTTAACTATATGGGTTTGGATACAACCATGTGCAAAATAGATAAAAACAATTATTAATACCCTTGAGTTGAATATAATTGAGAGTTAAGAGATTAGGGGAATTTTTCTCTTTCCCATTCAATCTCTTGTTTCTCATTTGCAGAATTTATAAATAAGACTTGTCAGTTTCTTTTTTATTTAATAAAATATTACATCAACTGACAAGAAATTCCCTTAGGATTTGTAAAAATAGAATTACTGCATAATAATTATTTTGATTGTTGATATTAATATTGTTGTTGTTTCCTTCACACTTTCCATTTTATATCCTGTATAGTGGGAATCCAAACTACTGTCCTAAAAGCATTATAAATGATATTTCACTTGATTGACAGTACTTTCAACAATATGGTGGTTCTTCCAAGTCTAGCAATCTTCTGATATTGCTGCTGGACATACAGTTGGTGAATTTTTCCATTCTTTCCAGCATGAATCCCTGATGAGCACTTTACTGATGGATTTAGACCTGATGAGATCCAAAGCTAGATAAAAATTGAAGGTACTTTATTTTTTTTAAAAAAGTACAATAGAAAGTTTTATGTAAGGACATTTTTGACTCTCACCCCTTCAGATTATTTTTCCTTAATCTGTAATTTGTTTAGCTTATGCCTAAATCCTGCATTGTCTCCAGTGTAGTCTCCATACTACATATCCTGTTGCTCTTAATCTTCAAGTCTTTGTATTTGGACAGCTTCTAGCTTACATTGATGTATTTCTTTCAAATTGTCATCATTTTATTCTGAGTTTTTCACACCAGTTTTAACTGTTGGATTTTTCACTGAAGTCTTAGTGATAACTAGTCTCCAGGACTCTTCTAAGTATTCTAGCTGATCTTAACAGAACTGTGGTTTGGATGATCTCAAGCTCCTTCAGTTTCTTTTCCAGACCTTTGGTAACTGTTCCTAGAGCACTTACTACAATTGCTATCATTGTCATCACAACCTTTTCAGTTTTCTGGCAAGATCCAGGTATTTATCTATCTTTTCACTTAATTTAATCTTTACTCTATGGTCCTCTGAAACTGCAAAGATCACTAACTGATAAGTCCTTTTCATTTTGATTAATACTAGGTCTAGTCTTCTGGCCAAGACTTGGGGATTTGTTTATATCTCAAAGTTGAAGAGAATTTTATGGGTCTTATTTTCATGAAAAAAATCTGGTTTGTGCATTTACCATTTGTCAGCAGAGCCAGATTTTAATCTCTTGCACAATTTCCAGTGAATCACCTTTCTCACCCAGTCTTGCCTATTCTTGTATTCTTTTTGTAGCAGTTTGCGACATTTGCTTATTATGTAATTAACTGTTTCAACTCTGTCACTACATAACCTACACTTGCTTTTTTTTTTTTTTTTTTTTTTTTTTTTTGTTGTTGTTGTTGTTGTTGTCGTCGGCGGCGGCGGCGGCGGCGATCTGATCTTAACTATAAATAAATAACTTAACCCTTATTCTTTTATGATCATCATTCTAAATAAAACTTTTCATGCATTGCTATTTTTCTTTTCTACATTAAAAGTTTACTTAAAATGTTCTATGAAAAATGACCGAGTAATTTGTTATATAGGTTATGTAGTGTATGAAACAGATTGTGATAATTATCTACATTGTAATTCACTTCAGTTAAACCTAGTCATTAAGTCACTTATAATAATAAACATTAATCAGTATTTAGAAATATAATACCTTGACATTTTTTTTAACTAGAAAGACCATGATAATTTCTTCTCCGAAAACTTAATTGCGCAGTGAGTAAAAAATCTATCTTTCTAGTCAAGCTAAGAGCACATTGTATGTTTTTCTTTTTTTTTTTTCAGTTTTATTGAAAAATACTTGGAGAAATTTGTTTTAAAAAATCTTTATTTCAAAATCTTTTACTGTATGAAATTGGTTATTTAAGTTCAATTGATGCAAGAGTATTTGTTTTCATCATTTGTTTCTCAAAAAATTTCATTATGTCAACAAACGAAAGTTAAAGCTGAAATTGTTTTATAGATATTATCAAAACAATATTTTCCTTTTTATTTATCTCCATATGAAGGATTTGTCATCATCATCATCATCATCATCATCATCATCATCATCATCATATCATTCCTTGCAAGTTTTTCACACCAGTATTAGCTGGTGGTCTTTTACTGGGGTCTGAGTGACAGCAAGTTTCCTCAGATTTCCAGGACTTTTCTCAGTATTTTGGCAGATCTCAACAATGCTATAGTCTGAATGGTCTTTATTTTTCCTCTGATTTCCAACTGTTACAATGCCTTTTTCTATCTTTTGGAGGACGATTTCAGGTGTACCAACTAAAATTGGTATCACCATCACTCACATGTTCCTCAGTTTTTTTTACTTCTCTGGCAAGGTTCAAGTAATTATCTATCTTTTCACTTTCTTTTATTTTCTTCGAGCTGTATTGAACAAGTCCTAGAGGCAACACCTCACAAAATAGCAGCTGTATGGCCACCTACCACCCATCTCGAAAACCACCTAAATTAAATGAACCAGACATGTGGGACACTGCTGGAGAAGTAAGGGCAAACTCATAAGCGATGTACTCCTGTGGACACGTTTACATGGACGAGCAAGTGTTGGACGACCAGCTAGAACATATCTACACCAGCTCTGTGTCGATATAGGATGTAGCCTAGAAGACCTGCCAAGAGCAATGGATGATAGAGATGGATGGCAAGAGAGGGTCAGGGAAATCCGTGCTAGCAGTGGGACATCATGATGATGATGGTTTGCTAGAATGGCAAAATCCACTAAAAGACAAGTGTTTTCTCTCTCTCTCTCTCTCTCTCTCTCTCTCTCTCTCTCTCTCTCTCCTTTTTTAAATTAATACTAGTGATCCACTTGTATCTCAAAATCCCAGAGAATTGTATACATCTCCTTTTCTAGTTAGTGCATATACCATATAGAAGTATGGTCAAAGTTCAATCTTTTGCTCCATTCCCAATGGATCAGCTTTCCCACCCATTTGTGCCTTGTTTTGTACTTCTGCATTTGCTCACTAATTATTATTATTATTATTATTAATTTTGATTAGTATTTTCTTTTATCTTTTTAGTTGCTTTTTATTGTTCAGGTGTCTCTGACAGCAAGGAGCAGCTTATCTCAGAAACAATAAGAATGGTTTCTATTTAAGGCTCAAACTCAGTCCTGATTGCCTTGCAAAGGGGTGTGTAGTAAATCAAACCAACTACCTTACCAACAAGAGTCATTGCTTTCAGAGAAACCCAAATCAAACCTATAAGCCTATCCTTTATTTTATCTCTTAATATCTTAGCATCATGTTTACTGTTTTTACGCAGCAGCAGCAGTAGTAGTAATAGTAGCAGTAAAATTTTTAATTTTTTTAATTCTTTGATGAATTGGTTTGGTTTCTTTGATTAATGGCATATCAACTGTCATTGGTTATTTAATGCCAGAGTCATACTCATAGAATAGTAGTGATACTGTTTAACCTATAGCTGGAGAGGGAGGGTTTGTTCCTTTCCTGAATGTATTAGTCCAAAAGTGAATGCAATGGTGGGACTGGTGTTTGAATTTGCTTACTATGATGTCACAATCAATATATATATATATATATATATATTGATTAAAATAGTAAGATTATATATATATATATATATATATATATATATATATATATATATAATCTTACTATTTTAATGATTCTACAGTATATTTAGAATGTTTTTTCATCATCTCAACAGAATTGATATGCTTTAGGATGAACTTGCTTACTTTGATGCTGCTGTCAAGCATGTGGGCCATTGGGCCAACCATTATTTATAGATAAAAACATTGTCATTCATTTGCAGTAAAAATATAAAACAAGGAAAAGATGAAAGAAATAGTCAATAATAAAAGATAAAAAGTTGGCAACCGCAGTCAGGGTTAACCCAAAAGCTCCTTTTCAATGACTACTACACCAAGGTGTTGGAAAGGGTGCTACTCCATTCCCTGGATTGCTCCATTTTACCCTTGATCTATATCTTATAATGCTGAGTGTTAAGAAGATGGCATCAAGTACCATTTTTTGAGTCTTTGATATGACTTCACCTGGCCTCCCAGACCATTGGTGAACACTCTACTCATTAGGCCAATAATAATAATAATAATTTTTTTAACTTACTGAAGTTGTTTTTATGTTAGCACATTGACCTCAAGAGACATTTAGTGAAAAATCAAACAAGTTATTCGTACTTCAGTTCTTTTTTTTTTTAACTTTTTTTGGGCTTGTTAATATTCAGTTTCATGCCTACTCTGATATAAATATTTTTGGGGAAAAAAAAACAAACATAAAATTTTTCTAATTCCTTTCTTTCTCTTTTTAACTACTACTGCCCCCCACAACGCGTGTCCTGGATATGACACTAAACAGTCTGATGGTGAGGTCCCAGTAATGCTGGAGCTTTGGGGAATGTGGAGTACCCCTTTATTGCCATCGCTCCCAGGTCCACTCTGGCCCGGAGTGGTAGCACCTGATAGGGCCCTATCTATGGGTTAAATAGAGCTAACAGCATACTTATGCTAAACTGAATATCTTGAAATAGAAATGTTTTTTGACAATTGAACCGTGCTTACATTTGAACTGCGTGCTTGTGCTAAACTGAATTATTTCAAATAGAACTGATTTTTGACATTGAAACTGTATTTACACTAAACTGAATTGTTTAACATAGAGCTGTTCTGACATGTAACTGTGTAAACAAAATCTGTACTTTTACTAAACTGAATTAGCTGAAGTAGAATTGCTTGACTAAACTGAATAGCTTGAAATAGAAATGTTTTTTACAATTAAACTGTACTTACATTTAAACTGCATGCTTTTGTTAAACTGAATTGTTTTAAATTGAACTATTTTTGACATTGAAACTGTACTTACACTAAACTGAATTGTTATATATAACTGCTTGAATAGTTTGAAATAGAAATGTTTATGACAATTAAACTGTGTACTCATGCTAAACTGAATTGTTTTAAATAGAACTGATCATTTACATAAAAATGGATTTGGCATTAAATAACCTACAAAGGTTGATATGCCATAAAACCCAACAAATCAAACCAAACTGCTACTGCTACTACTACCACTACCACTACTACTACTTGCTTAAAATCTGCTTTTGCCAGTCATTAAACTCTCTTGAGTTATTACCATTGTTCACTCCATTCAGTTTGGTCTCACCCCATCAATGCCAGCTACATCCACGTTGCATTAAGAATTTTGTGATGCCTAAGCTGGTTGAAACAGTAGAGTTGGTTTAGTCAAAAAGTCAAATCACCAAAGTATTGGCAACTTCAAGGGCTAAAGAAACACCATCATTTTAAAAATAAAACAATGATAAGTGTTCATTCATTGTAAGGGTTACAATATTCAAATTAACCCTCCCCCATTCTATGCAACTGTCTTTCAGTTAACACTAAAAGGTGGTAACACAAGTTTAAAGAATTTGTGGATGCAGAAGGTGATTTGGACAAGGAGCTTTGGTGTTGAGCCTGCAACCAAACGACAGTCTTTAATCTTCTTGCCTTTGCTGTTGATTAAAGAGTCTTCTGATTAGATCTTTTTTTTTTCTATATTTCTTTTGTTCATAAGTACATCTCATTGGTAGTTATTCTAAAGAGGGAAGCTTTTCTCTTGGTACTGGCATTCATAATTCAAATGCTGACTGTCTTGCTATTTTCCTTCTTAGCTGGAATTCTTCAAGTAGGATTTATTCTCTCTCTTCTGATTTTCTGCAAATCCTTTCACAAGCTGATTGGTACTTCTCAATTCCTTGTTTTGGCTTCCCTATTGTGTCAGGAATCACCCTTGCAGAATATATCCAATCCTTTTTCAGCCACTTTGTAATTTCATTGGTTCAAGTCTGGATTTACCCAACCCCTCCACCATGGTCAGGATGTGACACAAGGACTATTTTTTGGTGGAGTAAAGTTGGCTTAAATTCAGTCTTTATCCTCAACTGGTTGCCATACAAAAATTAAAGATCCCAGTCTATCCTACAATTTACCCATAGCTAGAAGAGAGAATAGTTGGATTCATATATTTGCATTATGTAAAATGCAAACAGCTTCAACCAGGAATTGAACCTGACTCCCTGAATTCATTTCCTATGATGATAACCGTTACACCACAGGTGCCTGGCTCAAGTCTCTCTTGAAGGTGAAACCATACTATTGGCAAAATGCAAAAATCCTTTTGGGCTAATTGATAGTTGTGATAAAAAATAAACTTTCTTGTTTAGCTCTTCCCACTTCTATCATGGAAAATTTTATATACATTGTCACCTGATATCTCATTTAGTAAAATCATTTTTTTTGGCCAAGTGTTTGTCAACACCTCTGTACTTTTATTATGGAGAAATTAACTTTTGCGGGTGTTTTTCATCAAACAAAATTTTACATGGGTCAGTATCTGATATAATTATCTAAACTCTGCTTTTAGACTGAGGTATTTCTGATTTACTTACAAAATCCAAATTACCTATGACCATCTAGGGATATTCAGATTAAATCCAGAAAATTAATCTCATTCTAACTGACCATCAATTATAGATTTTACCTATAAAATCCAATAGCCCTGTCAGGTAAGACCTTCACTCTAAGTGTCTTGGGTATGACACTAAACTACATGTGGTGAGACCCCAGTTTTGGAGCTCTAGGGAGTGTGGAGTAACCCTTAATAGCCATTACTCCAAATTCACTCTAACTTGGAGTGGTAGTATCTATTAGGCTTCCATTTATGGGCCAAGTTAAAAAATATTTGTATGAGATAGGAATACTTGATATGAGATAACCATGTGCAAAAGACTAATGCAAAAAATGTAAAAACAAATGTACAATATATACAATTCCTTAACCTCAAGGCATAAAATAACCCTAGACAGGTTGACATGCCATTAAAATCAATCAGTCATAAAATTAGTCTTCATCTTATAATCACATCCAATTTATAAAGTTTTTATTGTAATTACAAATAAGTAAAGAGAAATACTCTATAATTAGCCCCAGACCAGTTGACATCCCACTAAATAAAATCAGTCATGATACACAGCAACTCTAAAGAATAAATATTCTCTTTATTTAGCTCTTTCTCTTCTTATTGTGCCCTGGGTATAATACTAAACTGCATCTAGTAGTGGAGCTCTGGTTCTGTGTGCTTTTTTATTGCCATTGCTCCCAGGTCTACTCTGCCTCAGAGTGGTGGTGCCTGTTGGGTTCCCATCTATGAGTGACATGGATCTGTAGGTCAGGTAGATTTATTTAAAAAATTATTCATATTTGATAGGACTGTATTATGGGTGGGGATTAAAAAAAAAAAGAAAAAAGAAACAACTAGAGAAAAAAATGTAAATAGGATTGTACAATGAATGCAATATACAAACTTCTCCACATAAAGTGATCCTAGTTGAGTTTACATGCCATTAATCAATCTACAATTAGCATTTAATGTTTATCTTCCTTGAGAAATTATAACAACTGGAGTAATTACATATACAGACTCCAGTTATTAAGTTGTAAATTGGATTGATTTGAAATGGTTTTGTTCTTCAAGTTAAAAGCATTTTAATGTTATTGTATGAACTAAAATCTTGCTATGATATGCTGCTTTTGCTGGTTAAAGGCATACAAAAATTAAATCACTCTTATATAGATCATTATGATTATTATCATTCTAATTTGAGTCTCACTCTACACTTAATTTGTAGCCAAAGTCTATTATATCCCTTTATTTAAAATTTTAACCCTTTTGCAGGCAGAGCAATATTTATATTGACAATGGTACAATGTTTAAAAAGGTTTTTCAAATTATCTGCCTACAAAAGGAATTAATGTATACTTTTCCCAGTTACATTTAATACTTTCCAAATATGATAAATACAAGTTTTAGAATTTATCCTACAAACAAAAGATGATCAATGTTTAAATTCAACATTTTGAGGTTGTCTATACAAGGAAGGGTAGATTTGGGTAGCTGTTTTGGGGGAGGTTTTTTTCATAATTTATTACAAGTCTGGTATCTAATTGATAACAACTGGTCGTTTTGATGAATTGGTTACAGTACAGGTAGGACTTATTCTATAGGGTAAATATGATTTTTAGAAGCAGGATTGCTGGTGCAGTAATAAGTGCACATAGACTCTATATTCTGTAAATATTATAGGTTTTTAGTTCTAGATTTATCAGAGTAAAGAACTATTTTGGTTCTGGCCCAAATCCATTTTTCCTGAGGTTAGGATTGGTAACAAGCCTTATACTCCCTGATTTATGCTTACAGATGTTCTGGAAATAGAGGAATGGTTAGCGTGCTAGTCTTGCAGATCATTACTAGTGTTGTAAGTTTATTGCTTACTTCATGCTTAACTGATCTAGCTCTGTACCCAATTAACCAAAGTTTATTAAAGTTCGTTCACCTATAGGTGACCAGCAAGTTTAATGTTGACCATTCTATTTTAACTAGCTTTCTATTTTCATCAT
The DNA here is from genome assembly GCA_963585895.1 of Sepioteuthis lessoniana. Classification (NCBI taxonomy): domain Eukaryota; kingdom Metazoa; phylum Mollusca; class Cephalopoda; order Myopsida; family Loliginidae; genus Sepioteuthis; species Sepioteuthis lessoniana. Next base: position 75,411,402 of record OY757918.1, read on the forward strand.
GCAAAATTGTATGATTGAATTTTGCATTAGATATTTTTTAATTTTTTTCCTCAAGTTAGTATTAATAATAGATATAGCAGCCACTATCCATTACAGTTATCTGCTAGCTAATAAACAGAAGATGGATTGCTTGGTCTTATTTATAAAATTTTATTATTGTATGTTTGATCATGTATAGTTCAACACTATAAAAAGTTTAGGTTTTTTTGTTCTGTTTGATGGGCTTAAAATATGCTGACTGTAATCTTGGCTGAGGAGTAAGAAAAAAGAGAGAGGGCATCCTGGGTATGACACTTAGCTGCAACTGGTGGTAAAGCTCCAGTTTTGAAGCTCTGGGAAGTGTGGAATAGCTCTTCATTGCCATTACTCCCAGGTCCACTCTGACCCAGAATGGTAGTACTAGTTAGGGTCCCATCTATATGCCAAATAGATCTAATTAGAAATTATCAGTATTTGATGGAAATACTACATGCCAGATAACTTTAAATGATTTGTATTAAGGATAGCTACTTGGAGCTATAATTGTTTACTAAGAATATATATATATATATATATATATATATATATATATATATATATCTCATCATCATCATCATCATCATATCGCGCTGGTAGCACGGATATCCCTGACCCTCTCTCGCCACTCCTCCCTATCGTTCATCGCCCTAGGTAGGTCTTCAGGACAACATCCTGTATCCTCACATAGCTGCTGAATGTACGTTCGTGATGGTCGCCCTGCTTTTGCACGGCCATGTGTGGGGATCCATAAGAGTACATCTCTTATGAGTTCATCTCTTGGCAACCATAGTCGAGGGTGACCGGAAGGCTCCCTTTTCAATAACTACTACACCAAGGTGTTAGGGAGGGTGCTACTCCATTCCCTGGATTGCTCCACTTTACCCTTGATCCTTACCTTATAATGTTGAGTGTTAAGCAAGGTAGCATCAAGTACCATTTTTTGAGTCTTTGGTATGACTCGACCTGGGATTGAACCCCGGTCTCCCAGACCACTGGCAAATACTCTACTCATTAGGCCAATGGCCCGTTGTTCTATTAAAAAATTATTTATATTCGATAGGACCATGTGCAAAAAATATTTTTAGCAATTACATAAAAATCTCTATATGAAAGTACAGTGAATGCAATTCCTTAACTTCAAAGCATAAAATAATACTAGATGGATTGATAAACCATTAGAATCATTCAAGTTTGGGCTTCTCTTCTTATTACCATTTTATGAATTGATTATTTTAACTTATTCCTTTAAAATGTTTTCTTGTAACTATATTGACTCGCAATTTCTCCCCTGTTTTATTTAAAAAATTTTTTTTTTTTTTTATTCCTTTTTGCTTTCATCTTGTGTTCACAATTCTTCTTCTTAAAGAACTCTCCAATCAATAGTTCTAAGTTGGATTAGTTGTCTGTTCCATTAAGCATCAGTCATGATACTTTTCCATGCAATTCCATAAATTATCTCCTACATTTACAGTAACTTTCAAACAATTTCCTTCTTCAGAAATAACAATTCCTATAATCATATATAAGATGTAACTGTTATAGAATTTTAAAAAAAGCCTAAAACTTCTCCATTTCTGCCTAAAGCTTTAAAGAATGTTTTACTGAGACAAAAATTGTTACTGTACTATCAATCTTTTGAATCTTAGTTGTTGAATTCCCTTTACTGGGGAGCTCACAAAATTTGCCCCCTCCCTCAAATACCATTCAAAATGCATTAAACTTTTCTCTTGGGTGTATATATCGTTGTTTAAAGTTGTCCTATTATTTCCTCTACCCTCGGAACTTTAAGCCTCTCATGCCTGCAGAACACCCACCTTGAGCTCTTGACTAAAAAGTAGCAGAAAATTTAAAATGTTGTCATCTGTTATTTAACTGCCTAAAAACTGTTAAATAACAGATTAAAACATTTTATAGTCAGTTTTTTTTTTTTTTTACTACCCACATAGAAGCCGCATCTGAGTCTATACCAACCAAACCAACAGCCAAGTCTTGAGTTCTGTGGAAGTAAATAGCAGTTTGAGAAAAATGAGATAATGTAACAAAAGCATTCTTACTTATTAGAAGAAACCCAACAAATGCCAATACACAGAAACTTAAGAAAACTAAGATAACTAACACATTCAAAAAAGAACAACTAAAATACATTCACTGCCAAATCAATATAATCAGAAATTTGGTTGAATATAGGCAATCATAATTAGTATTGCAGACAAATCTAAAAGTTGCCAGCCAAGAAGAAAAACTTTAGAAGTGGAAAGAACAGTTTAAGTATCTGCATGGAATTCCTCTTGAGATCACTGATGAACCTCTTGAAAAAATTATTTATGGCCAACTAGACATCAAACCTGGATAGTTTATGGAAGAAGAAATTGATGCAATACTGAAAAAAAATTAAAAGCAGAAAAGCTGCAGTCCTCAATAAAATTCCTCATCAAATATAGAAGACAAGGAAATTTGATGACAAACTTCTTTGATTAGGTAATGCTGTTTATCAACAAAACCTAATACAGAAATGGACAAAAAGCTGCATCCTCTCCTTTCCTCAAAAAATGCACCCTCAGAACCACCAAGAACTACAGAAGCATATCTCTTCCTGCTTTAAATACCAAGGTTAATGATGCTCTGTCTCTCGATCATATCCAACCTGAAGTCAAGAAAATTCTTATGAAAAAATCAGAATGACTTTTGGAGAAATCAATCCACAACATCACAGATTCTGACTGTCCATTGAATCATCAAAAAAGTATGTGTAAAAAGTCTCAAGGCAACACTATTGTTCATAGATTCTCCCAAGGCATTTGATTCCATACACAGGAAAGATGAAGCAAATATTACTAGCATTTAGTCTCCCCAAAGAAACAGTTCCCACTTTAATGATACATTTCAAAAACATAAAAACAATGGTTAACTCATCAGATGGAAACACTGACTTCTTTAATGTTGTCACTTGAGTCTTTCAAGGAGATTATAATGTGCCTAGATTTTGTACTATGAACATCAATAGATCTAATAAAAGTGGATTCATATTACAAAGCATATGATATCCCACAGAAACTATAGTAGATGCAGACTACACAAATGATGTAGTGCTTCTTGCAAATACATCTGCCTAAGCTGAATCCCTGTTGCATAGCCTGAGGCAAGCAGCAAGAGGCATTGGCTTTAACAAGAACATGCATAAAACAGAGATTATGTGTTTTAAACAAGTGAAGCTATCAAATGGCAAGCCTCTGAAATTAGTAGACCAGTTCACATACCTTGACAGCAGTATCTCATCTATTGAAAGCAATATCAACTTATGCTTAGTAAAGGCATCGACTACCATTGACAGTCCATTGATTATATGGAAATCTGATCTCTGATAAAATAAAATGGGATTTCTTCCAAGCTGTTAGGGTTTCATCTATGAGTAAAATAGATCTGTTTGAAAATTATTTGCATTGGATATGAATACTTGAAACTATGTAACTGCATGCAAATTATTTGTATTAAAAATAGATATTTGAAATTATGATTGTGCGTACTAAGTTTTATTATTGTCAATTAATTGAACCCATATAATGTCTTGCAAATTATTGATGTTAGATGAGAATATTTGAAACCATATAATTGCTTGCAAATTATTCGTATTACATTCTTAACTTCCATATAACTGTATGCCAATTATTTTTGGTACCATATAGCAGTACAAAAAATGGTTATTATTGCCAAAGAAAAAATTAATTGCAATGGAACATTGAAAATATAATATCTATGGGTCAAATAGAACTGTTTGACATCTAAACAATGTGCAAACAAATGACTGAGATTAAATTGTTACTGTTACATAGCAATACTTAAAACCATTTAACTGTGTGCAAACAAATGATTAATAGTAAATAGAATTATTCATATTGAATAGGAATACTTGAAACCATTTAACTGTGTGCAAAAAATGAACTTAGGCTCATTTTAAAAATGTTATCAACAATGTTTATAAAACACATGTATTTGATATATACATATAAACAAGATTTAGCATTAAATAAGCCACAGTGGTTGACATGCCATAAAACCCAACCAAACTGAACCGAACTTCATCATTGAATAACTCATAAGGTAGTGATAAACTGTAAAAAAAAAAAATAAACCAGACCACACACCCATAATAATTGGGAATGTAAATGCTTATTCATTTTTGCTATAAAAAATTTAATTTATATGCAAACAATAGCTTCTTTTTTAATTATCAAAATCTTTGTTTTCATTTTCTTGGAATTTTTGCTAGAAAAAGAGAAACTGTCATCAGTCCAGACTTATAGAAATTTCAATCTCTTCTGTTAAGTTTTCTCTGTGTATTTCCTTGTAACTGAAGAATTTTTGTAATGGATACAAGTTTTCCATTTGTTTCTCTTTCTATGTTGTTCTTCACAAATGCACTCATTGACTTTCTTTAGGTAAAGGAAATCGACAAGGCTGTCATTCTGAATGGAACCAGGACTAAATTAATATAAGTTCTAGATAAAGAGCAAACATGAGCTGTATTTCAGCCGAGATTTTTATTTAAAAATAATTTAACATTTCTATTTTCTGTTTCTTTAAAATTACTTTGGGATTTGCCTATAGGAATATGGGTCGGAATATACTTCTCTATTGGATTTATGAGGTTTTAAGAAGTGACTAGAGAGCTGAGTATAATAGGTGTGTAAAATTCCTCAAACTTGAGCATTAGGTACAATTAATTCTGTAATCTTATTCAAAATGCAGCTTCTTGGCTAAGAGCCAAGTGGAATATCTGTTTGTATAAGCTTAATATGACACATTCTTGATATGAGGATTTTAATATGTCACTGAAATCCCAACCTTCTGTTTTGGGGAATGTATTAGATATTAAACAGTAAATACAATAAAAGTTCAAAAATCTTATTTAAATCGAAAAATAGTGGAAAGGTTTGCAACAACATTTAGTTTGAAACCTTTCTTCAACCATCATCAAAAAAAATAAGTACCTACTTTACTTAGACAAGTTTTTTTTTGTTTTTTGGTTGTTGTTTTTTTTTAATCAAAATATTGTGATGAATTTTTGGAGAAATTGTATTATGCCTGTCTTCAAGGCAGTAAGGGATTGCATGGAAGCCATAAAACTCAATATATAAAATCTGACTTTTTAATTTAATTCAAACTCTTTACTATTCACTCTTGCTGATGATGTCTCTAATAGTGTCAGTTTATAATACTGCAAAGATGCAAAACTCTTTTAAGATTAGCTGAAGCCGCAGCATAAATTCAGTAGTTTTAAGATGTTTTCTGTTGTATGGACATTTCTTTGAGCAATCATCTAGTGTAAATATTGTGACAGTGTTTCAACAAGACTATTAATCTGAGAACTGCACAATTGAGTTTAGTTTCTTACAAAGGAAACAACTTTAGTATGACAAAGAATTATTTCCCTTTAGGTTTCTAATTTTCATTCTGATTGGCAGATCTTTGTTTAGTACGTATATATTTATACTGGACAGACACATGAATGCTTTTCTTGATTGCTGGGCTCTACAAACTTCACTTGGAAACTGTGGCATTTGCCAAGACACACAATATTTTTGGCAAGGTAATGGAAAATCCCAAATTGATGATGGCTCATTTTAGGTTAATCTTCTTTCAGTCAATGACTGACCTTCAGATTTATGCTAAAATGTTTGTACTCTCTCATAAAATGTAGTTAGTGGGCTTAAGCTGTCTCAAGTACTGTCTGTTCATCTAAAATGTAACACTAAATAAAGAGTTGTTTATTATAGCTTAAGAATGGATATAATTTAAAGAATTTAAATAAGTTGCTCTTCAAAGAAACCATTTAAGAAAATCAGCTCTAATGGGTTTTTAATGTGGTCAGACAATGGCTTGTTAATATTTTGCCATGTTTTCTGGATATAAACTTTTCTCAGAATTTTCTTTCTTTATCTTGCAACTTGTGTGATAGATAAAACAAAAAGACTCTATAAAACCTATATACTTCTCCAAATACAATGATATACCATGTATACTCAAGTATCATCTGATCTTGCTTATAGTGCAATCCCTCAGATTTTATTTCTAAAAAATTTCATAATATATCCCATGTATCATGCAAGTTCCATTTTTTTAAAGCTAAGCTAATGCTTATATATATATATATATATATATATATATATATATATATATATATATATATATATGTGGAATTATATTCTCTTTTCAACTTCCTTGTTTTTCCATAAGTATTTGGGTGATTTTTAATACAAATACTACCCTATAACAATATAAACACAGCTAACAAGATACCAGTATGTGAGCCATCCATTGACACAATGAACTACTGATAGGCTAAGCTAAGGAGTGGTAGTCAACAAGTTATAGTAATGAAAGGTAATCTGTTAATACTATCCAAATTATAATACTTCATACTTAAATACTTTTAATTGTTATCCTAATTAGAAACAACTTTTAAAAACTTTTAAAAGTTTGTATCTCACTTACAGTGCAAACATCCACCTCATAATATTAAGCTAAAATTTAGGTTTCAGAAAGTTGCATGATGCACAAGTGTGTCTGTGTCTGTGTCTGTGTGTCTGTGTGTGTCTGTGTCTGTGTGGATATATACATTTTTCAAGCCAACAACAGATTTGCAAATCTTGAGTCAGAGATGACAGACAAATAGAGTAATGACTGTAGATGTTAGTTGATTTGGATTTTGGAGAAGGTTTTTGTTCATCGCCATGTGCCTTTTCAAACCAGATAAAGGCTTGCAGACTTTACTAAAAATAACAAAAATGGTATTACTTAACCTCAAAAGAAGTTTGTCCTGTTCACATCTCCCATTAGACCTCATATGATTAATGTATCCAGCTTTAGAGAGAAGAACATGCTCACAAACATTACATCTCCAAGCTGAGAGTCTGATATTATTTCCTTTCTCAGCTGTTGCTTCAACCTAAGTAATGATTATTTGGATAATTTGTAAGCATTATCTAGTTTATTAAATTCTGTTGATGAATCCTCATTGCTTGTAGTCTTATCTTCAAAAGAAATGCCTTTAATTCTTTGTTTTGACTGGTCCTCTTTAATGTCATTAGATTTTCAGGGTGCTGAACAGTTTTCAAGGCAGAAATGACTTTTTTAAAAGTTTTTATTGATTTTCACATGGAAAATTTGAAGAAACTTTAGAAATGGTATGCCAAGTGTGTTGAACTCAAAGGATGAATACACAGAATAGAAGTTCTTTTTTGGTTAAGCTGAGAACTTTTCAGCACTTAATCATATACCACCATGCAAACGGGCTCTTCCTACTTAGAAGTTTAGCACAATGCAATTTTTCCATCACCGCTATGTGGCTCTGTACCAGACTAAGCTAATTATACATCTATAATATTCTAACTCATGCTTGCCCTGTTGGCTGGGGCTGTAGAATACACTGACTGCATCTCTGCAGAGGAATAAGACCCCTTCTCCAATAAGGCTACATGTTGGCAATGGGTGGCAACCCATAATGGTTGAGGACAGGATTCTAGTTACTGAGCAGTCCATGACCTGGCAGCCAAAATGGTTACATGACCTACAACACTCCACTTTGGCCCTTACTGGGCTAGACAGGCAGTTGGAGAGGTCTGATTCAATTAATCAGCTGGTTATATTAAGCCCTAACACCCATATGACTGTCCTGAATGTATTCTTCAAATTGCTCTTGTGGCAAACAAACACACAGACCTATTTCATCTTAAAAGTACAACAAGGCAATGGCTGAGGATCAATCATGTTTAGAAAAATGAGACTTTGAATGTCCTGATATGACACTAAACTGCATCTGATGGTGCGGTTCCAATCCTGGAATTTGGGGAATGCAGAGTACCATTTATTACCATTACCATTACCATTACTCTCAAGTCTATTCTGAACTGGATTGGTGCTACCTATTAAGGTTTCATCAATGGTCCAAATAAACTGTTCAATCATTTACTTAGGATTATTATTATTATTAGTTATCTGAAATTGTATGGCTGTATGTAAATTGTTTGTATTTGATAGGAATATTTGATAACTAGAATAACTAATGTTAAATAGCAATAGTTGAGACCATTTAACTGTGTGCAAACAAATGACTGATCTTACAAACCATTAGTAGTAAGCTTGATTTTCTTTGATTTATCTGTCACTTTTTACCAAACATAGTAATTTTACTAACTGTAGCTTAGTTCAGCATAAGGTTAGAGGTATGGGGAAGGCTCCTTGTGAAAATCAAGCTCACTAATAATAGCCTACTCACTTTACTTGATAACCATTACACCACTCAAGGAGCCTGTTTATACCAAACTTAGTCAAGTTGTATCTTGTTGAAATTAAAGTACAAAGCATTGTAGACAAAAAGGCTAGTATATCTTGAAGAAAAGCAAACTCTCTAAGAACTTCAATCAGTTAGAAAGTTATTCAGTTGTAAACAAAATGACTGTAGGTTATTGTAAAAACAAAAAAAAATCAGTTTTTGACAGACACAACCAGTAGGTGTTACATGATATAAAGTAATTTATATAAATTTAAGACATGACACCACTTGAACTACAGTGTGTGTGTGTATATATATATATATATATATATATATATATATATATATATAAAATATGTATTTAGGAAGCAGATTTTCTTGTAAGTGACAGACAAGGATATGATATTCAGCTTTTTATTAGCCTTTTCTTGTTTTCAAGTGAGATGTCACAACTCTGATTGAGAACAGTTCAAAAATTGTCCAAAGTTTCTAATGTTATAATCTAAGTTAATGTGACCATCATTTGTCACTAGTCTAAGATGTGGGCACTACTATGTTCTGGAGTTGAGGGTTTTTTCTGTGATCAATGAATTCTTTTTTTTTTTTAAATTGGAGTGTTCATCACATGTACGTGACATCATATACATAATATATAAACTAGTAAACATAATATAATATAATATAATATAATATAATATATAAACTAATAAACCAAGTCAATTATTATGATGCCTTATAACCTGGGCAACTAGTATTTGTGCTATTACCTAAAAGTATATATGCAAGAGTCACCTGAATTCCAGCCAGAGAATCCCCATTTCTACATCATTATTGTAAGATTGCTAAATAACAGGTTGTAAGTTCAATCTCTGTGGTGGACAGTACAATATCATTCAACTACATTTTCACCTCAGGTATCATAACTTTTTATGATCCTAGCATTTGCTTTAACATTAAAGTGTTTGGTTTATATCCTCTGTCTTGTCATTTTCTTTCAATTTTTTTTTTAAGCCTTTATGTATTCCTCTTCCAAAACTCGGATCTGGCTTGGCACATTTGGATGTAACTTTACTCAAGTCTCACAGGTTTATAAATCAAGTAATTGAATAGCCACTTCTGTTTTTCATCAGCATTTTACACTCACTTGGCTTCCACATATTGTTTTCTCATTTTCTATTTACAGAATCTTAGGTCTGTCTTCCCTTGAGTCAGACTAGCCTAATAAATCTGAGAAACCATTGTTTAAATACTTAATGCTGCAGCACACTTTCTCTTTTGGTGGCGGCACACTTAGCATAACATTGATTGTCATAGAAAATGAAATCAGCATCCAGAGTTCAAATCTTGAACCAGGCTGTTTTTTAGGGGGTGGGGGTGGGGGTTGGTTGGTTGATTTTTATGGCATATCAACCCTTGTAAGTTATTTAATGCCAAATCCTGTTCATGTATATATATCAAATATATAAGACTTGTAAACAAATACTTTGTAGATATCATTTTAAAACAAGCCATTACTCACTTGTTTTGCACAGTTAAATGGTTTCAAGTATTGCCATGTAACACTAACTCTTTAATTTTATGTCAGTCATTTGTTTACAGACTATTAAACTTATGATTTGTAAGTGAATAGTTACAGCTAATTTGTTTCCACACATTTATGTCTTGCTATCTAACGCTAATAATTCTATTTATTACTAATCATC